>OX451346.1:18818761-19427685 GCA_949629155.1 Myopa testacea | reverse complement strand
TTTTTCGTTGAACAAAATGTTTCACTGAAAAATCATGAAAAATTGCACTGGGTAAGGCCAACTTCAAATGGCCATGGTGACCAAATCCTTAGAAAGTAAAAGTAAAGTAAAAGAAAGTAAAAGTTTTTACTGATTCTGAAAGGTATTGGAGTAGGCTATCGAACCTTATATTCCGCTTAGCCAAGTTATGTTTTTCGTTGAACAAAATTTTTCGCTGAAAAATCATGAAAATAGCACAATTGCACTGGGTAAGGCCAACTTCAAATGACCATGGTGACCAAATCCTTCCGAGTGCACTAAAAGTTTTTACTGATTCTGAAAGGTATTAGAGTAGGCTATCGAACCTTATATTCCGCTTAGCCAAGTTATGTTTTTCGTTGAACAAAATTTTTCGCTGAAAAATCATGAAAATAGCACAATTGCACTGGGTAAGGCCAACTTCAAATGGCCATGGTGACCAAATCCTTCCGAGTGCACTAAAAGTTTTTACTGATTCTGAAAGGTATTAGAGTAGGCTATCGAACCTTATATTCCGCTTAGCCAAGTTATGTTTTTCGTTGAACAAAATTTTTCGCTGAAAAATCATGAAAATAGCACAATTGCACTGGGTAAGGCCAACTTCAAATGACCATGGTGACCAAATCCTTCCGAGTGCACTAAAAGCTTTTACTGATTCTGAAAGGTATTGGAGTAGGCTATCGAACCTTATATTCCGCTTAGCCAAGTTATGTTTTTCGTTGAACAAAATGTTTCACTGAAAAATCATGAAAAATTGCACTGGGTAAGGCCAACTTCAAATGGCCATGGTGAAAGGTATTGGAGTAGGCTATCGAACCTTAAATTCCGCTTAGCCAAGTTATGTTTTTCGTTGAACAAAATTTTTCGCTGAAAAATCATGAAAATAGCACAATTGCACTGGGTAAGGCCAACTTCAAATGACCATGGTGACCAAATCCTTCCGAGTGCACTAAAAGTTTTTACTGATTCTGAAAGGTATTGGAGTAGGCTATCGAACCTTATATTCCGCTTAGCCAAGTTATGTTTTTCGTTGAACAAAATTTTTCGCTGAAAAATCATGAAAATAGCACAATTGCACTGGGTAAGGCCAACTTCAAATGACCATGGTGACCAAATCCTTCCGAGTGCACTAAAAGTTTTTACTGATTCTGAAAGGTATTAGAGTAGGCTATCGAACCTTATATTCCGCTTAGCCAAGTTATGTTTTTCGTTGAACAAAATTTTTCGCTGAAAAATCATGAAAAATTGCACTGGGTAAGGCCAACTTCAAATGGCCATGGTGACCAAATCCTTCCGAGTGCACTAAAAGTTTTTACTGATTCTGAAAGGTATTAGAGTAGGCTATCGAACCTTATATTCCGCTTGGCCAAGTTATGTTTTTCGTTGAACAAAATGTCTCACTAAAAAATCATGAAAAATTGCACTGGGTAAGGCCAACTTCAAATGACCATGGTGACCAAATCCTTCCGAGTGCACTAAAAGTTTTTACTGATTCTGAAAGGTATTGGAGTAGGCTATCGAACCTTATATTCCGCTTAGCCAAGTTATGTTTTTCGTTGAACAAAATTTTTCGCTGAAAAATCATGAAAATAGCACAATTGCACTGGGTAAGGCCAACTTCAAATGGCCATGGTGACCAAATCCTTCCGAGTGCACTAAAAGTTTTTACTGATTCTGAAAGGTATTAGAGTAGGCTATCGAACCTTATATTCCGCTTAGCCAAGTTATGTTTTTCGTTGAACAAAATTTTTCGCTGAAAAATCATGAAAATAGCACAATTGCACTGGGTAAGGCCAACTTCAAATGACCATGGTGACCAAATCCTTCCGAGTGCACTAAAAGCTTTTACTGATTCTGAAAGGTATTGGAGTAGGCTATCGAACCTTATATTCCGCTTAGCCAAGTTATGTTTTTCGTTGAACAAAATGTTTCACTGAAAAATCATGAAAAATTGCACTGGGTAAGGCCAACTTCAAATGGCCATGGTGAAAGGTATTGGAGTAGGCTATCGAACCTTAAATTCCGCTTAGCCAAGTTATGTTTTTCGTTGAACAAAATTTTTCGCTGAAAAATCATGAAAATAGCACAATTGCACTGGGTAAGGCCAACTTCAAATGACCATGGTGACCAAATCCTTCCGAGTGCACTAAAAGTTTTTACTGATTCTGAAAGGTATTGGAGTAGGCTATCGAACCTTATATTCCGCTTAGCCAAGTTATGTTTTTCGTTGAACAAAATTTTTCGCTGAAAAATCATGAAAATAGCACAATTGCACTGGGTAAGGCCAACTTCAAATGACCATGGTGACCAAATCCTTCCGAGTGCACTAAAAGTTTTTATTGATTCTGAAAGGTATTGGAGTAGGCTATCGAACCTTATATTCCGCTTAGCCAAGTTATGTTTTTCGTTGAACAAAATTTTTCGCTGAAAAATCATGAAAATAGCACAATTGCACTGGGTAAGGCCAACTTCAAATGACCATGGTGACCAAATCCTTCCGAGTGCACTAAAAGTTTTTACTGATTCTGAAAGGTATTGGAGTAGGCTATCGAACCTTATATTCCGCTTAGCCAAGTTATGTTTTTCGTTGAACAAAATTTTTCGCTGAAAAATCATGAAAATAGCACAATTGCACTGGGTAAGGCCAACTTCAAATGACCATGGTGACCAAATCCTTCCGAGTGCACTAAAAGTTTTTACTGATTCTGAAAGGTATTGGAGTAGGCTATCGAACCTTATATTCCGCTTAGCCAAGTTATGTTTTTCGTTGAACAAAATTTTTCGCTGAAAAATCATGAAAATAGCACAATTGCACTGGGTAAGGCCAACTTCAAATGACCATGGTGACCAAATCCTTCCGAGTGCACTAAAAGTTTTTACTGATTCTGAAAGGTATTAGAGTAGGCTATCGAACCTTATATTCCGCTTAGCCAAGTTATGTTTTTCGTTGAACAAAATTTTTCGCTGAAAAATCATGAAAAATTGCACTGGGTAAGGCCAACTTCAAATGGCCATGGTGACCAAATCCTTCCGAGTGCACTAAAAGTTTTTACTGATTCTGAAAGGTATTAGAGTAGGCTATCGAACCTTATATTCCGCTTGGCCAAGTTATGTTTTTCGTTGAACAAAATGTCTCACTAAAAAATCATGAAAAATTGCACTGGGTAAGGCCAACTTCAAATGACCATGGTGACCAAATCCTTCCGAGTGCACTAAAAGTTTTTACTGATTCTGAAAGGTATTAGAGTAGGCTATCGAACCTTATATTCCGCTTAGCCAAGTTATGTTTTTCGTTGAACAAAATTTTTCGCTGAAAAATCATGAAAATAGCACAATTGCACTGGGTAAGGCCAACTTCAAATGGCCATGGTGACCAAATCCTTCCGAGTGCACTAAAAGTTTTTACTGATTCTGAAAGGTATTAGAGTAGGCTATCGAACCTTATATTCCGCTTAGCCAAGTTATGTTTTTCGTTGAACAAAATTTTTCGCTGAAAAATCATGAAAATAGCACAATTGCACTGGGTAAGGCCAACTTCAAATGACCATGGTGACCAAATCCTTCCGAGTGCACTAAAAGCTTTTACTGATTCTGAAAGGTATTGGAGTAGGCTATCGAACCTTATATTCCGCTTAGCCAAGTTATGTTTTTCGTTGAACAAAATGTTTCACTGAAAAATCATGAAAAATTGCACTGGGTAAGGCCAACTTCAAATGGCCATGGTGAAAGGTATTGGAGTAGGCTATCGAACCTTAAATTCCGCTTAGCCAAGTTATGTTTTTCGTTGAACAAAATTTTTCGCTGAAAAATCATGAAAATAGCACAATTGCACTGGGTAAGGCCAACTTCAAATGACCATGGTGACCAAATCCTTCCGAGTGCACTAAAAGTTTTTACTGATTCTGAAAGGTATTGGAGTAGGCTATCGAACCTTATATTCCGCTTAGCCAAGTTATGTTTTTCGTTGAACAAAATTTTTCGCTGAAAAATCATGAAAATAGCACAATTGCACTGGGTAAGGCCAACTTCAAATGACCATGGTGACCAAATCCTTCCGAGTGCACTAAAAGTTTTTACTGATTCTGAAAGGTATTAGAGTAGGCTATCGAACCTTATATTCCGCTTAGCCAAGTTATGTTTTTCGTTGAACAAAATTTTTCGCTGAAAAATCATGAAAAATTGCACTGGGTAAGGCCAACTTCAAATGGCCATGGTGACCAAATCCTTCCGAGTGCACTAAAAGTTTTTACTGATTCTGAAAGGTATTAGAGTAGGCTATCGAACCTTATATTCCGCTTGGCCAAGTTATGTTTTTCGTTGAACAAAATGTCTCACTAAAAAATCATGAAAAATTGCACTGGGTAAGGCCAACTTCAAATGACCATGGTGACCAAATCCTTCCGAGTGCACTAAAAGTTTTTACTGATTCTGAAAGGTATTGGAGTAGGCTATCGAACCTTATATTCCGCTTAGCCAAGTTATGTTTTTCGTTGAACAAAATTTTTCGCTGAAAAATCATGAAAATAGCACAATTGCACTGGGTAAGGCCAACTTCAAATGACCATGGTGACCAAATCCTTCCGAGTGCACTAAAAGTTTTTACTGATTCTGAAAGGTATTGGAGTAGGCTATCGAACCTTATATTCCGCTTAGCCAAGTTATGTTTTTCGTTGAACAAAATTTTTCGCTGAAAAATCATGAAAATAGCACAATTGCACTGGGTAAGGCCAACTTCAAATGACCATGGTGACCAAATCCTTCCGAGTGCACTAAAAGTTTTTACTGATTCTGAAAGGTATTGGAGTAGGCTATCGAACCTTATATTCCGCTTAGCCAAGTTATGTTTTTCGTTGAACAAAATTTTTCGCTGAAAAATCATGAAAATAGCACAATTGCACTGGGTAAGGCCAACTTCAAATGACCATGGTGACCAAATCCTTCCGAGTGCACTAAAAGTTTTTACTGATTCTGAAAGGTATTAGAGTAGGCTATCGAACCTTATATTCCGCTTAGCCAAGTTATGTTTTTCGTTGAACAAAATTTTTCGCTGAAAAATCATGAAAAATTGCACTGGGTAAGGCCAACTTCAAATGGCCATGGTGACCAAATCCTTCCGAGTGCACTAAAAGTTTTTACTGATTCTGAAAGGTATTAGAGTAGGCTATCGAACCTTATATTCCGCTTGGCCAAGTTATGTTTTTCGTTGAACAAAATGTCTCACTAAAAAATCATGAAAAATTGCACTGGGTAAGGCCAACTTCAAATGACCATGGTGACCAAATCCTTCCGAGTGCACTAAAAGTTTTTACTGATTCTGAAAGGTATTGGAGTAGGCTATCGAACCTTATATTCCGCTTAGCCAAGTTATGTTTTTCGTTGAACAAAATTTTTCGCTGAAAAATCATGAAAATAGCACAATTACACTGGGTAAGGCCAAATTCAAATGACCATGGTGACCAAATCCTTCCGAGTGCACTAAAAGTTTTTACTGATTCTGAAAGGTATTGGAGTAGGCTATCGAACCTTATATTCCGCTTAGCCAAGTTATGTTTTTCGTTGAACAAAATTTTTCGCTGAAAAATCATGAAAATAGCACAATTGCACTGGGTAAGGCCAACTTCAAATGACCATGGTGACCAAATCCTTCCGAGTGCACTAAAAGTTTTTACTGATTCTGAAAGGTATTAGAGTAGGCTATCGAACCTTATATTCCGCTTAGCCAAGTTATGTTTTTCGTTGAACAAAATTTTTCGCTGAAAAATCATGAAAAATTGCACTGGGTAAGGCCAACTTCAAATGGCCATGGTGACCAAATCCTTCCGAGTGCACTAAAAGTTTTTACTGATTCTGAAAGGTATTAGAGTAGGCTATCGAACCTTATATTCCGCTTGGCCAAGTTATGTTTTTCGTTGAACAAAATGTCTCACTAAAAAATCATGAAAAATTGCACTGGGTAAGGCCAACTTCAAATGACCATGGTGACCAAATCCTTCCGAGTGCACTAAAAGTTTTTGCTGATTCTGAAAGGTATTGGAGAAGGCTATCGAACCTTATATTCCACTTGGCCAAGTTATGTTTTTCGTTGAACAAAATGTCTCACTGAAAAATCATGAAAAATTGCACTGGGTAAGGCCAAGTTCAAATGACCATGGTGACCAAATCCTTCCGAGTGCACTAAAAGTTTTTACTGATTCTGAAAGGTATTGGAGTAGGCTATCGAACCTTATATTCCACTTGGCCAAGTTATGTTTTTCGTTGAACAAAACTTATCGCTGAATATTGGGGAAGAAGCTTCACCGTCTGAGACACCTCACTTCCACAAATGTAAAAATTTTTTCAAAATTAAGCTTAATCTTTGAAGTATATATATTATTCTTTTGAAATATGCATATTTGTTGCTCAAAATATATATTTCGTTGGACAAAAGAGCGCTACTATTGAAGCCATTACTTTGGAATGAGTACAAAATTCAAATTCGTATTCGTGTTTAGGGTTCAGATCTTTGCTAAGTTATCGTCGCATTTACGAATTTATCTTCACGCACTTTTTTTATAATAGCTGCAAAAAACACAGTCAGCCAGATTAAGTGATAAATGGAAGTTTTATAGCCAAGTTCCAGACCAAAACATTTAGCTTTTAAAGATTTTACCAAAGGGCCACAGATCACAAAAAACACGTCCGATCTCGAAGACTTATAATTTGTTATATAATTCTAATGTGTTATATAATTCTTTTTATTATTATACCCTAACCTTAATGTTAAGGGTATATTCACTTTGTCACGAAATGTGAATAGAAAGAGAGAAAATAGGTATAGAAAAGTATATACAGTCTGTCAAGAATGAGTTTACACATTGAAAATAAATTCCATTTTTCAATTTGATTAGCAAAACAATACTACATTTTAGTTCTGTAAGGAATTTTCGTTTATCAATTACCTTAAGTGAAAAAAAAGACAAATTTAACGCACAATCTACGAAATATGCAATAAAAATCATGATTTCTCAGGTTTTTAACTGTCAAGAAACTCTTTTCACAACTCTTTTGTTGATTTAATATGCGTTGCTTTTACCATTATTTAGACATTGATTTGAATTTTTTTCTGTTGGTATGTTAAATACTTACTCATTGTCATTGTTGCTTTACGAATACAAAAACTTGAAAAATCGTGTTTTGTGGTGGTTCTTTTTTTTAACCGTAGAGCTACCCTCGAAAAATATTCGTAATCCTACCCTGAAATGTAGATTTCTACACCCAGAGACTTTCCTTTACACTCCAAGAAACTTCTGTTGTGTTACAGCTTTTTTTTAAAATTTATTATTTAAAAATAATATTACACTATTTAAAATGAAAACATACACGGTTTGGGCATATGTTTCTTTTGTGCATTACTTTGGATATACTTTTTTGCAGATGCAGCACGCTAATTTATTATTATATATTTTCTTTAAGTTTTTCTCTAAAGTACACAGGAAACATCTTCACCTCTTTTTTATATTTTCGGAATTGCATCTAGTCTTTCAACCTTTTGGGCTAGTTCATCTTCGCCTACTTCAGATACACATTAAATTTGACAAACGAATGTCAAAAGTGCTTGTGAAGGTGTTGTTTTCTCTGTTTTTTGGGCCAATTGGGAACTATTGTATATAGAGAAGAAATATTTACAATATTTTTTTAGAATGTTTTGGTGTCTTTACGTAATAGTTGTAGTTGTAAAGGATCTGTATCGCCTTCAAATTTAATGCAAATAGGTCTTGAATTTAGGCAACCTTCAATCTGACATAGCACTCTTAGCAATTCTTCGTACGTCGTTGAAGTGTTAGTAAGAACGCGTCTGAGATGGTACTTGATTGATTTGATGCCAGCCTCCCAAATGCCGCCAAAGTGAGGCCCTGCTGGAGGTGAGAAATGCCATTGGATTTGTTGATCTGTCAACTCTCTCGTGTTCGTTTCTTGTGTTGAAAGGTATATAAATCATGAAGATATTGGTTGGCGCCAACAAAATTAGTTCCGTTGTCGGAATATATGTGGGCTGGTCTTCACCGTCGTGCGACAAAACGACGCAATAAATGCTGCTGTTGTCAGCTCTGTTACCAGTTCAATGTGAACAGCCTTGGTGACCATGCACATAAACAGTGCAATCCAGCATTTATACTTCTTCGAATCTCTGCCCTTCCAGGAACGTACTTGCACTGGCCCGCCAAAATCAGTTGCAGTGTTGAGAAATGCTGAACCAGGTTCCAAACGATGTTTCGGCAGGTTGCCCATTTGCTGTTCGTATGGTTTCCCTCTGTGTCGCATGCAGCGTATGCACTTATAGATGCATTGCTTGATTATAAGTGGTGGAGAAGGGATCCAATATCTCAGGCTCAACGTGTACTGCAATAATCGTTTTCCAGCATGTAGATGTTTAAGGTGATTATATTGAACAATTTGTCAGCTGATGTTGCTTGCTGAGTAGCATGGGATGTTGCTAATCATATGGGACGGTTGCATTCATTAATCTACCACCTACCCTAAGCAACCCTTTCTCATCTATAAATAAAGCAAGTGGCGTCAGTTTATGGTTTGATGAAAGTTGCTTTCCAGCTAATAAAACGTTGATCTCTTCCTCATACATTTTTTGTTGTGCTTTTCGTATTAGGGTGTCATGTGCATTTCGTAATTCACCTGTAGTCAAACATCCGGTGGTGCTGCATGTGTTACTCTTACAATTGCTTTTAAAACGCAAAATCAAAGCGGTCACTCTGAGCAATTTTGTTAGATCAGAATATCGGTTGACTATGTCGCAGTCAACTGTTGTTGCACTGTTGATGAGTACTTTCTTTCGCTCCTCCATGTCGATGTCATCAGGAACTTGTGGGCAGGTCTCAACGTTCACCGTTGCTTGTTGTAACGCCGTAGGACCGTGCCACCACAGGTCGTTCTTAATCAAATTGGCAGGCCACATACCCCTAGTAGCCAGATCTGCAGGATTATTCTGCGATGACACATGTCACCATTGTTGTCCTGGAATCTCGCTGATTATTTGAGAAGTTCGATTTGCGATGAATGACTTCCATCTGCGTGGATAATCTGATATCCATGCAAACACCACAGTTGAATCAGTCCATCCAAAAGATTTGGCCTTTTGGATACATAATGCCCTTCTAACCCTGGCCATCAGTTTAACCATCAGGTGAGCTGCGCACAGCTCAAGTCGTGGCAGAGTTATTTGTTTAACTGGTGACACTCGCGTTTTTGCTGCAATTAAGTTTATGTGAACTTCTCCATTTTCACGTCGTACGCGCAAGTAGATTGTTGCTGAGTATGCTAACTCCGATGCATCAGAGAACCCGTGCAATTCAGCAGTGTTATCATCAGCGTACTCTAGCCACCTCGGAGTTTTTAGCCTTGAAATATCTCTTACATTTTCTCGGTATCTAATCCATTGCTCGTGTAGTTTTGGTGGAAGCGACTCATCATAACTGATGCCTTTTAGCCATAGTCTCTGCATGAAGATTTTCATGTGCACCACTACTGGTGCAATCCACCCCATCGGATCGAAAACACTGGCAATATTCGATAGTACTTCTCGTTTCGTGATCTGACTCTGCGCTATTGATGGTAATGTAACACTGTACTTGAATTCATCGCTGTCTGTGTCCCAAAGCAAACCTAAAGTGTTCACTGTCGCTGACTGGTCGATAATTGTATCTACTGATGTGGCTCAGTCTTCTGGTTTCACAGTATTCAACAAGCTTGATGAGTTTGAAGACCATTTGCGTAAATGAAGTCCTGAGTACGCCAAAATTTTACACAACTCCTCTTTCAGTTGTGTGGCTTGTTGTAAATCTAATGCGCAACACATTAAATCATCCACGTAGAAGTTTTCCTTAATGGCATCGGCCGACAAAGGATATGCTTGGGTGTTGTCAATGGCAATCTGTTGCAAGGTTCGTGTTGCCTAAAATGGTGCTGCTGACGTTCCGTATGTCACAGTTTTGAGGTCATATTCCTTGACTGGTTCTGAGCTGGAAGTCCTCCATAAGATTCTCTGCAATGAACAATCATCTGGATGCAGCAAGACCTGACGGTACATCTTAATGTCAGATGTGAACCCGATCTTATATTTGCGGAATTTGATGACAATGTCAAATAAATCGCTTTGCACAGTTGGTCCGCCAAGCAGATTGTCATTGAGCGAAAGGCCATTTGTTGTCTTGCATGAAGCGTCAAAGACTACACGAAGTTTAGTCGTTGTACTTGTTGGTTTCAACACTGCATGATGTGGAAGATAGCACGTTCTTAATGATGTTGTATCTGATGCCAATTTCATGTGGCCCAAGTTCTCATAATCATGCATGAATTTGCAGTATTGCTCCTGCAGCTCTTTATTATTTGTGAACCGGCGTTCCATTGCATATAAACGATTCAACGCATTCCTTTTAGACTCACCGATATTGATCTTGTCTTTTATCGGCAGTCTCACGACGTAACGACCATCCCGATTGCGGTATGTGTTTTGTTGGTAATGGAACTCAGCTTGTTCTTCCTCTGGAGTCAAAATGTGTGATGATGAATGTAGTTCGTCTACTTTCCAAAAACGTCGAAGTTGCGCATCAAGATCGATGCTTACGTGCGCAGATACAACTCCTGCCATTGCTGCTTCTTTAATTTTCCCATCAGAACCCATCCAAACACTGTATTGATTGCCGTAGGTGCGCCACTGGGATGTAGTATTTTTTGTGGTAGCAAACATTCAGTGAACACATCTGCACCCAAAATAAGTTGAATTTGTCCAGGAACAAACAGGGTCGGATCTGCTAACTTTAGATCTTTGAAGAAATCCAGTCTCTCACCTGCTATTCTGTCAGCTGGTAGATTTTGTGTTAACTTGGCTAAGCAGAAAGCATCTGTATGAAATTCCGCTCTCTCGTTCGTTTGAGACCTGATGCACAGCAGGACCTTACCTCTTGTGTGACTGCCGTTACCTGTACCGACACCGAACAACATTGTTTTATCATATGTGCGTGTCAAGCCCAGGCGCAGCATGCACTCTTCTGACACAAGAGTACTCTGTGAACCTGAGTCCAATAGCGCTCGGCACTGTTGGAACTCTCCATCACTACCACGCACTAATACGATTGCCGTTGGTAACAGGATGTATGATCGTTGATAACGTTGAACAATGTTGATGCTCACACAATTCGATTAATTACCTGAATGCTCAGTGTGAGTGTTTCCACTTGCCGATGTTGATGACGATTGTTGATAGTGTCTGAACTGTGCGTTCTGTTGTTGATTCTCACACAACGCTTGTGATGCTAATGTAGCTGGATGGAGCAAAGTATTGTGCCTTTTGCCACATTTTCTACAAGATGATTTCTTGCACTCTCTTGCCATGTGATTTCCTTGCAAACAATTGAAGCAAATGCTGTGTTGTTGAACGATGCTGCGTCGCATTTCAATGTTCATTTGCTTAAACTTGTCGCATTGATAAATGTAATGATCTTTAGCACAAACTGGACATGTTTGAACTGTTGTTGCATACGTACTCAATTGACTGCGTTGATGTCCTCTGTTTCGAGTACTTACATTACATGGTGTACTTTTGTGAATATTGTCAAGCTCATAGACTCGTCGTTCTAAGAACTCCAGGAACTGCTGAAATGTTGTTGACTCGTTTGATTTCTTCTCTCTAAACCACAAAGAAGCTGAGTTGTCATCAAGCTTTTCCTCTAAATTAAACAGCAATATGGTGTCCCATTGGATAACTGCTTCATCTATGACTTTCAGCGCATTGTAGCTTTCGTTGATGTTGTTGTAGAATCGTCTAACGTCTGCAACTTTGTCAGACTTAATGGTAGGTTGCTCAAGCAAAAGCTCCAAATAAGAATTTTTAATTTTGTCGGAGTTGTCGCACTTTCTTTGGAGCATTTGCCAAGCCGTCACGTAATTGGCGTTAGTCGGCTTCAAATGCTTTATTAACGACAAGGCTTCACCTTTGAGTTTTGTCTGCAAGTATTCAATCTTTTCGACGTTTGATATGTTTGCCCTCAAATCAACCATTGCTTCAAATAGATCTCTAAATCGTAACCATTCCAGACAATTCCCATCAAAATCCGGAATTTGAATCCTAGGAAGCCGCAGCCCATGCTCGTGGTGCTGTGATCGCTGCATCGGTTGCTGTGCCTGGTCATGATGTTGTTGTGATGATGTTGACATGTACCCAATACCGTTGTTGGCAAATCTTTCGATCAGATCACTCATAGTGCTCCAATAGCATCTGCATTGCTGTTGTAATGTCGCTTGTACTTTGTGTATCAATAACAGTTTGTTCACTTGCGCTTTCTTCATTTAGACGATTAAATATTGTTTTGATAGGAAAATATTTGTTTTCTACTTCAGCACAATACTTATCTTCCTCTCCCAATTGCTCCTCTGCTGTCAATAGGTCGATTTCATCTTGCACTTGTTCATAACGCTTGAACACCTCTTCTACCTTTTCAATTCGGACTCGCACTTCATCGAATTGAGCATGTGGATTGTTGCAAAAGGTGAATATTCGTGTTACGGACGCTTTTGTTATCTTCCATGAAATCACCTTCAGAAACGTTATAAAATAGCTGTAGTTGTTCCTCAGCCGTTTGGTAATCTTCATCACTTCTCAAGAAAAAATCTTCTTTATTTTCACTTTCTAACAAAATTTCTTTAATTTATTCTTCACACAAATATTTTGGTACTGAAATTTTGATCAACTGAAATTGCACAACGAAGCAAGTGTCACATTAATCAAAGCATACGAAGAATAACGGTAAAAACGAAGTTTGCGATTCAAAAACTAATACGGTTTACACGAGTGTAGTTTTCTACACCCTAAGGAGTTATACTGAAGTTTTTAAATATCTTAAATAAAGGGTTTTCCAATAAGAGGTGTAATTTTGAATAGCCCGCTATTTCGGTAGCTGTCACTTTTGAAGCTGTTATTTTTGACATTTGATAAACTACGCCATTACTAAAAATAAAACGATACACGCATACAACGCATTGAAATCATTAAAATTCACTACAAAAATGGTGAAAATTTTGCAGTCACAGTTCGCAAAACTAAAGCATTTTTGGGTCGTCGTGAAGCACCTTGTCGGACCGCAATACAGAAATTGGTGGAAAAATTCGAGCTGTTGGGACAAGTTAGTGATGTGAAGAATAAAGCCCGTGCACGTCGCTCAAGAACAACTGAGAATATTTCTGCTGTAGCCCAAAGTGTTGGGGATAACCCAGGTTTGTCCATTCCTCGTCGTTCTTTGGAATTGGGCATTCCACAAACGTCATTACACCGTATTTTGCATAAAGACTTGGGTCTTAAGGCTTATAAAGTTCAGTTAACACAAGAACTCAAGCCGGCCGATCATCAACAACGTCGTGTCTTTGCTGATTGGGTCCTTGAAATGCATGAAAATGGTCCGGAATTCCATCGAAAAATCATCTTGACTGATGAGGCCCATTTCCACCTCAGTGGCTACGTCAACAAGCAAAATTGTCGCATCTGGGGCTCGGAAAACCCAAGAGTTATTGTTGAGAACTGTGACTGTTTGGTGCAGTTTATGGTCCGGCGTGGTCATTGGACCTTACTTTTTCGAAAATGAGGTTGGATTAACAGTTACGGTGAATGGATTGCGCTATCGAGAGATGATTAATGATTTTTTTATGGCCGGAGTTTTTTATGGCCGGAAAAGTTTCTTGGCCGTGTTATCTCTCGAAGAGGTGATCACAATTGGCCACCGAGATCTTGTGATTTAACACCTTGCGACTTCTTCCTTTGGGGCCACGTGAAAGATAAGGTCTACGCCAACAACCCAGCATCGATTCAAGACCTCAAAGATGGAATTCGTGAGGCTATCGAGGACATAGGGCTGTTTCATGCGAAACGACGACACCACACTCTTCCTTGGGATCTTGTGCAAGCCTTCTGGTGGAAACCTTGAGGGTTTAATATATTTTCCTCATCATAACGCGCACCTTCAGTTAGCTCAGGATTACAGCCGCCTCCATACTTCAGTTCTAGTCTTTCCTCGTTTTCTTCACACTATAAAATATTATATATTGTCTTTCGTGTTACAGATAACATTTTGGATGATTCTGGCACACTTTTACCCATTTGTACATTGCATTGAACCAACTGAATTACTTCAAAACATAACCTTTTGTCTGGCATTTTAAGAAAACGTTATGTTAAAAGAAAGAACCACCACAAAACACGATTTTTGACAATGAATAAGTAATTAACATACCAACAGAAAAAAATTCAAATCAATGCCTAAATAATGGTAAAAGCAACGCATATTAAATCAAGAAAAGAGTTGTGAAAAGAGTTTCTTGTCAGTTAAAAAACTGAGAAATCATGATTTTTGTTGCATATTTCGTAGATTGTGCATTAAATTTGTCTTTTTTTTCATTAAACTTTTGTAAGTACTGCAACTTAAGGCAATTGATAAACGAAAATTCTATAAAGAACCAAAAAGTAGTATTGTTTTGCTAAACAAATTGAATGAAATTTTGCAGAAATATTCTTTGCTTTGATATGAGATATCAGCGTTCGTGTTTGAGTTATGACAGCAAAATTTCATTCCTGGGTATAGAGTAGCATTATCTGTTAATATGGCCAATACGGATATAACAGCAAAACTTTGGGCAGTCCGCCCACTTTTACACTACTTATACAGTATAGCTCATTAAAACAAATTTATTACCACGAAAATAAAGATTAAATTTGAACACAATAATAAAAACATTAAGCTACTTCTGTTGGTTTGAAAACAGGTAACGACCACGCCTACTAATTATACAGTGGCGTAGCTGGGACTCATTTAGCCCGGGACGGTTAATCAACTTGCAGCCCCAAAAATTCCTAGAATTCAATAAGTCAATACTTGATTTCCAAAACTGCCATTCCGAAATTGCGCCAAAATTCCATCTTGAAAGAACGATTATTTGATTCAATCAATCACTATCAGTGATCGGTGATTTAATCGAGTGGGTAGAATTTCCCATTTGATAATTTTTTATTACTCGTCAAACATGGCGTCGCGCATTGTTATGCTGCAAATTAACTTTGTCGTGTCTGTTGGCGTATTGCGGTCTTTTAGCTTTCAATGCTCTGCTTAAATGCATTAATTTCAGTCTATAGCGATCTCCTGTAATGGTTTCAATGGGTTTGAGTAGCTCATCATACCGTCCCACAACCACCGTATTCGCCTGACTTAGCTCCATGTGACTTCAGGCTATTCTCTGTGCTCAGACAACACCTTCGCGGACATTTTGAATCGATTGATAAGATAAAAGAACAATGATCTTCAGGCCATTCCACACATCGAGTTTCAGAAGTGTTTCAAAGATTGGCAAAATCGCTAGCACAGGTGTATTATATCGAATAGGGACTACTTTGAATGGATGGGATGATATAGATTTGGATAAATAAATAAAAATTGGGAAAACTTTGGTTTAGCGGTTTTGCCCCAATTGTTTTCTTAATTTTTTTACCGTTATTTGGGACCATTATAACGGTAAATAGCCGCCCACTCTTGGGGGCGTGGAATTAGTTTGGGTGTTATCGGCGTTTGAAGTCGCGAAAGGTCACCTCTTTAAAGGTTTATTATTCCGAAATTAGGTAATGTACATTAATGATCGAGGTGTCGAAAGAAAGGTATTGCCACGCCCCTCATTTCCCTAGTACACCATTTTACAGCCAAGGTTATGGTTTGGAAGATATTTGAGTTTTAAGAAAAAAATGGTGGAGATGCCATTATAAAACCTTCCCCCTCCCTCTTATATGTGTTTTTTTTTTTTTATTAATTATTTTTTATAAGTAGGAATTTATTCGTTTGGTACAGTTTAATAGTGCTCGTCGTTGTCGTCTCCGTCCGTTTCGTGATCTGTCCCCTCACGAAAGGGGAATTATAACACTCATAGTGTCAAACACCGAGTACGCACCAGAATAGGGTTTTGTGGCCAATTTTAGGGCCACAAAAAATTGCGTCTCCCAAAATTCGGCCTACGGCCGTGCTTTTTGATTATAGCCTTCAGTATGTCCAACGGCGGCTACGCAGTAAAATAGTATTTTTATGGCAATTCATAAAAACGTTTCAATTTTAAGTAGTAAATACCGAACACTACGCGCATTAAAGTACAAAAGACCTGTAGCCAATTCCAAGATGTGTGAAATTATAGGCTATAAGCCAACTAATTTTAATGTATACCTTAATTACGATTTATGTTGAGAAAAAACTTATTTTTTAATACAACTTCCACAATTTTTCCTTAAAATTTTATTATTTACGGTACCCCGATTACACCGGTGCACCTAATAGTTTGGAAGATATCGCACTTAAAGTTTTGACGTTTAAACGCCCATAAATCCTAAACCAAAGCCACGCCCCAAAAAATTTTAACGGAGTTATATTCAGGGAGTGGGAGACAAGCATAAGTTAAACTTATGCCTAAAAATTTCCCAAGTTAAAAACAAATTGGATTTACTTTTTGTTCACAGTAGTATAATAAGATTAAAAACAAAAAAAAAACTTGAAATAGAGCTGACCTGGCTTTTAAATACATTTCTATTGTTACCTGCATGCATGTTTATTCCGCGAAGCCCTTGCCTTGGCTGCTATGCATAACAAAACAAAAACCAGAAAGAGCGCTGAGTTGTTTTGATGTCACTGAACGTACCCTATTGTTTAGATATTCACGGAGCGGTCGCCATTTTTTGTAGCGAACAATTTTTACGCTGCTTTTACGCTACATTTGCCAGAGTTGCAGTACTAACCGGCAAGCAAAAAAACAAATTAATTCGCTTTTTAAAGAGCAAAAGCCAAAGTGTTTTTAAAGAATTGGGTTGATAAATCAACGCATTATTAAGTGTAATAATATTAATTTGACAGTTATTAAACTCAGAATGGCTCAACAAAGGAATTATAATTATAAAAATATGGAATATGTAGTTTGAGATACGATTGAAGTTTTAGGTTTGGGAATTTTCTTTTTGAAATTCGTGTGGAAAAATCAAACGTGGTAACTTTTTTCTCGTCTTGTTTACTATTTTTATCTTTCCGCTCAATGATCAGGTAGCATACCATTCAGGAACACGTAGCGATCACTGATCAGGTAGCGCTCAAGGAGCGCTTACCCGCTGAATGCGGCTAGTGTTAACTTCAGCCTGGCAGTTACTTAAAAACACACGTTTACTTAAAAATTAGGCGTTGCAATGGTCTAATTTTTTTTCTTTTAAATCTCAAATAGCCTGTGATGACAGAGAATATTTGTGCCAAATTTTATGAAAATATCTGTGTTTGTTCTCCTGTAATAGAGTTTTATTTGATTAGTGGGCGGACCACGACCATTTGTGGTAGACTGTTTTTGTCAGGGACAGTGGACTTCTGGACAAAATTTCAACCGCAAATTCATCCTACGAGCTGAGAAATTGAGCTATAAATATGTTTGAATTTATATTCACTATAAAAGGTAGGCGTGGTAATGGTCCGATTTTGCACATTTTCAACACCAATGAGTTTCTACTGTTATCCATATTTGTGCCAAATTTGATTAAGATATCTCTATTCGTGATCCTGTAATCGAGTTTTATTTCACTAGTGGGCGGACCACGCCCATTTTTGGTAGTCTGTTTTGGTCAGAGACAGTGGACTTCTGGACAAAATTTCAACCCCAAATTCGTTCTACAAGCTGAGAAATTGAACTACAGTGCACTCGGGAAAACGTCAACATTCCAAAAGGTCAACCCTTAATTTTTTACATTGTCTACTCTAAAACGTCAACCAAACCACAAAGCAATAAAACGTCAACTTTAAATAAACCAAAATTTTGAATTTAGCAACAGTTAAAATACACAGTTTTGATCACACACACATTTATTTTATGAAATTAGTTCAGAAATTTGGGTATTCCCCTTATAAGTACGTAGAATAGAAAAAAAATTGCATCTCTATGTGTTGTCTTTTTTATGTTCAGTTGCTTTTTTGTTCCTTTTATGTATTTGTTTATGTTTCGTTTTAGTTTATCGTCAATAAAAACGTTTTAAAGCACACTATAAATATGTTTTTTATTAAAAGTTTCTACATTCATAAACGTCAACAATTTGTTAAACGTCAACACCCGCGGTTTTAATTAGTTGACGTTTTCCCGAGCGCACTGTATATATATATTGCCCATTTTCAATACCGATGAGTTTCTAATGATAGACAATATTCGTTCCAAGTTTGATGGAGATATCTCTATTCGTTCTCCTGTAATCGTGATTTCCACAGACAGACAGACAGACGGACAGAAAGATGGACGGACATGGCTAAATCGACTCAGGAGGTGATGCTGATCAAGAACCTGCCTATACCTGTCGCGCCTCCTTTAATGCGTTACAAACGGAAGCAGTAAGTGAATATACCCTCATCACTTTGTGTGTAGGGTATAATTAATAGGCAATAGATAAGATAAGATAGATAAATTTTGAGAATGTGCTTCGAATTCTGTATATTGTTGTTAGTGCTTGAAGCTCGTGAGGCAGCCAAGATTTTTGCGTCAAGTCAAAGTTGAGGCCAATGTGGAACGAAAGCTGTTTCATTTTTTGCAATCAACCAATCAGAGCGAGTCTGGCCTCAAAAGGCCTAGTTTAACAATGGCCGATGTCAAAAATAGCTTTTAAAGTTGCTCGCTGTCACAATGCAAAAAATTATGTGCGTTACGAGTTTGCTTTCAAACACGTGCACGTGCAAGCGGCTGAGAGTGCCTTGTAAACGCTTTCACTCTAACGAAAGCATTGTGTGGAGTGGTTGATTTGACGTATCAATAGCAGCAGCAGCGTTATCATTTACCTACCGTCACTGTTTTTTACCTTTTCGCCAGCCTCCTTTTTTACAGGAATTTCCAAATTGTAGAAATTATGCGTTCTTCTACATTTTTCAAAATATAATTTGGATATTGATAAATATTCTGGTTTATTTTTCTTTAAAATAGGAATGCGGATCAATCAATTTTTGCAATCAACCAATCAGAGCGAGCGAGTCTGGTGTTAAGAGGCCTAATGTCATATCAGACATCGACCATAGACTTACAGATAAAGATAATAATATATTTTGCTTATTCTAATGCTCCTTCTGAGCAGTAAAAACGGAAGGGCGAACTTAATAGTTATTACTAATAAATACTTTTACAAGTTGAATCAAAACTCACCGCGTGGTACCACAAATGAGACCCATACCATGGCCAGTATTTGAGCGCCTGCGAAGTATATGTTGAGCATTGTTGAATATGGGAAGTATTTCCTGCTTGGTATTTATTTTTGGCTTAAATACTCGAACTTATTCCAATCCACTGTAAAATTTACAACCAAAAATCAGAGATGTCTTCCCAACTAAAGTACAACAAACGCGTTTCTGAACAAGTAATCATCTGAAGAGTCAGAAGATATTCAATTTATGAAATATTTGTTCTTGTTTCTAATCAAAATGGTGAAAAAAAGTTGATCTTGATAAAAAACAATATTGCGCCTCGCGCAGGTTTGCCACTGCGCCTTGGAAACTACGCTGCGCTATACCGAAAGAACAGCGTTGCGTCGCCATATGTTTTAACAAAAAGTTTTTAAACATTCACACGCACATGAACATTTTTGTGATATTTGCCGCCAACTTCACTTCGTAGCGCATGTCAAAATTCGAAATTCGAAGTGGTCTCCGTCAGTGCGTTTCTTATTTCAGCCACTTCCATAAGACTGTGTGTTCCAATTTAATTTTGACAGAAACACTTATTTAGGTACCACAGATAGTTTAGGAAAGCACATACGGCAAAATTTTACTAACGAATTCATTAAATAAATATCTTTTGAAATTGATGCTTTTTATTGAAGTGCCGTATACCAAATTAAAAGTAATGAAGCGCCCCACAGTGGGCTAATTTTTGCAGAAGGCGGCCAAAAATCTATAGCTTTTGAACGCGTGGGAATATTTCACGAGGTTTTTTTTGTTAAATAGATCAAACTTTTAGCTTTCAGCTGACACCTTGATGATAAAAATCGAGTGATAATGACAAGAATAAATAAGGTTTGAGCACGAGTACCTCCAGTTTTTATCGAATTCTGCATAATTGAAGTACCATAAATGCTTTTAATCCAACGAAATCTTTGTAAATAAAATAATTATGGATATATTTAATTTGAATAACACTTTATTTAAAAACTTTCATTAAATTAAATTAATTATCTCAAAATGTTTTTTTTTACCTCGGCTGAATTCGGGGTTATTTTAATTGCTTCCTTTGAAGGCAAACAGGTTCGTTTTTAATGGAAACTATCTCATCATATTTTGGAATAACGTTGCACTTTTTCTCATTAGTGCGCTTGCGTAGTTGTATATATTGATTTTTTGTGAGTTTCAAATCCATAAATAGAGTTAATGCTTCCTCCGGTGTAAATTTTTTTTCTTCTGCTGATGTCGGGAAATTTTTTAAACCCCTTTTTGTGCGTTTGGGGCTCGCTGTTAAAATCTTTCCAATTAATTCAACTTTATCCCTCTTATTTGGTGTTGGATGTAGTTGATGAAAAAATGAGTCCTTTATGGTTTCTTGAGAAATCGTTTCATTGATAATGCCAAGTTTGCACCTTCGGGATCGTTCAGAGCATTCCTCAAGGGGCTTAGCAGGACGTCCCTTTTGACTGGTGGCTTTTCAATCAAATTTTTCTTTTTCAAACACAAGTTCATTTTCGAACCAAGGGTGGAAACGTTGAAACATTCTCTCTTTGTTTCGGCAAGCATCCTTGCACCGTTTTTTTAAGTTACCTAGGAAAGCTTTTATTTTTCTCTTATGTTCACTATACTCTTCGTCATTACTTTGAAGAAAATATGGATCCTTCGCTATATGACAGACGACATCTTCGGCCTCCTTCTGAACAAAATAAATGTCAGCAAGATATTTGTATGTGAACATGGCCATTGATTCAAGAGTAATGTGTAATGAACGTATTTGTACCCGTTTAAATACTCTTCCAGAATTCAATTTTAATTAAATAGCAATTCTGACGTTTAAAAGTGCCTCTCAATCTAAACCTGTTGTGCACTTTTCGCCCTTAAGAAATACTTTTAACATAAAAAGATAACGTTAAAAGCATAATTTGAACAACTAATAAAACTTAAAGAAGATCCTGTGTTTCCTAATAAAGTTAATAATAAATGTCCGTAATAATAAATGTAAATCCGTTGCTCTCACAAATTTGCCGACTTTGCCTCGTATAAAATGGCCTGTCTCCCACAGCCGCAACTCGCATCCAAGTTTGGTATAGTTTTTATAGAAAAGTTCCCTCTATCTGAAAATCTAAATTTCGTTCTGACGTATCTTGATGTTTAGAAGTTATACTCTAAAAAATCTAAAATTTTCTTATATTTTGGCCTTTTCTTTAAAAAATTATATTAAAATAACCGTTGCACATAGGAGCATTATCCAGACTGCCTTCAAATACTAATATAGCAAGGTTTTATAAAAAAAAACACGAACGTAATATCATTAAAAATTATCGAGGTATGTATACCTAAAGTTTGAAAATGTGCAATGAAATCAGCAAATTTTAACAAACGACGGAAAAGTGATTTTTACACTACTCTGTTTTTAGTGAAAACATTAAAATAGAGACATAATTTTTTGCCCCACTAGGTCCTCAGGTATCTACTTTCATAAGAAATAATCAATCGGTGATAGTGAAAAAAATGATTTTTGGCCGCCTTCTTAAAAAATCAGCTCACTGCTCACAGCTCACCCTTTTAAATGTTTGGATATTATAAATATTTATTAAATATTATTCACGTGTTTCTTAATAAATACAACAATTTGTTGTGATTACCTTTGCTTTAATTTACTTTTCTTTTAATACTTAGCGCTAGGGTACACGCAGTAGTTTTCTATATATTGTACGAAGTTTTCAATATATTTATCTATCTCTTGTCGACCTAATCAATTTTTTTGTGTTTTTTGCTGTTGCTGTTGTTTTCGGCGCTGACGTTTGAAAAGTTCAGACAAACTTGGCCTAAAAACTGTGTTTCTGCGTAGTCGGCGTTAGACATGTATACATCAGATTTTTTTAGTGTAATTAAAATTTAAAGAATTTTCAATTCACATTAAAAAAGTGCTTACATACTTACAGGATTGTGATTTTAAAAATGCGTTTTGTGATACTGGACTGATCCTGATGGATCCCTCTACCGGCCACCGTGTATGTAATACATGGCCAACTTCAAATGCGATTTACAGAATTTCGGCTATAACCGTCTCAACCATTTTCTCACAGTTAGTGGTTGTATTCATTGGCTTTCAGACACTGAAGGATTTATCAACGCACTAAGCCTGGTTTACGAACGGTGGCATCTTTTATACACCTCCTTGACCGGCCACCGTGTATGTAATATATGGCCAACTTTAAACGCGATTTACAAAATTTCGGCTATAACCGTCTCAACCATTTTTCTACAGTTAGTGGCTGTACGCATTGGCTTTCAGCCACTGAAGGTTTCATCAACGCACTAAGCCTGGTTTACGAACGGTGGTATCTTTTATACACCTCCTTGACCGGCCACCGTGTACGTAATATATGGCCAACTTCAAACGCGATTTACAAAATTTCGGCTATAACCGTCTCAACCATTTTCTCACAGTTAGTGGTTGTATTCATTGGCTTTCAGACACTGAAGGATTTATCAACGCACTAAGCCTGGTTTACGAACGGTGGCATCTTTTATACACCTCCTTGACCGGCCACCGTGTATGTAATATATGGCCAACTTTAAACGCGATTTACAAAATTTCGGCTATAACCGTCTCAACCATTTTTCTACAGTTAGTGGCTGTACGCATTGGCTTTCAGCCACTGAAGGTTTCATCAACGCACTAAGCCTGGTTTACGAACGGTGGCATCTTTTATACACCTCCTTGACCGGCCACTGTGTATGTAATATAAGGTCAATATCAAAATTTATTTTTAAAAAAATGGTAATTAGGTTTTGTTTTGAGTTTTGATTCATAAATATTTCTGACTGTGACTTTTCATACGGCTTGGATCTCATCTCGGCATACTCACCTGGTACACTCGCAGCTAAGAAGTCAATAACATCGGAGTTAACAGTGCTCTGTTAAAGTTCGCGACGTCGCGATCTTAACAGAGAACAGAAGTCTGTTAAAGTTCGCGACGTATTTAACTTCACGCACTTCTTCTTTTCTCCCTGTATGCTGTGGTGTGCCTCAAGGTTCAACTCTTGGCCCAATGTTATTTGTTATGTACATAAATGAACTACCTAGCAAGGTGAATTGTTTACCTACCTAGCACTATCTAGCAACATTGTTTAGTTCATATCTATGCTGATGATGTACAGCTCATACATAGCTGCAAGCAGTCAGAAGTCAGCGTAAAGTAGTGAATGAAGATCTGCAGTGTATTAATGACTGGGCACTATCTAACAAGCTGTGCCTTAATCCACTGAAATCAAAGGCGCTAGTGATTTTTAAGCGGGATATTGACGTATCTTGTTTTCCAGCCATCTGCATTGGCCAGAGTCCTATCGAGTATGTTAAGTTTGCACGTAATCTTGGTATCATGTTTAATAGCACGCTCTCCTGGAATACACACATCAATTATATTTTGGGCAAAGTTTACGGTGGCCTGCGTACGCTATGGCAGACTAAATCATTCCTACCCACAAATATTAAATTGATGCTCTCGAAACATTGATCTTATCTCCTCTTCTATATGGGTGTGAAATTTTTGGTGATATGGGATGCCTATAAAATCAACGTTGCATATAATAATATAGCCAGATTCATTTATAACATAAGAGGCAGAAACCATATTTCGGAGTTCTCGAAAAAAATATACTCGTGCTCACTCTCCAACCTACTAAAGTTTAAGTCACTCTTATTTCTTCACAATATCATTTACTCGAGAACGCCGGGTTACCTATATAGGAAGTTGGACTTTTGTCGTTCTCCCAAATCGGTAACGTTGATTCAGCCAAGATATGCTTGTCTTACTTCAGCGCGTCAATTCTTTGTTAGAGTCACTCGGCTATGGAATTCCCTACCATTGTCACTGCATGCAATCAGAAGCGGGGCTACTTTCAGGTCTTAATTACTCTCATATCTTAGCTCTGAATAGTTTCTTTCTTTTTTCCTTTCCTACTTAATATGTTTAATTTATTTTTCTCAGAATCTTCTCTTTCTATCTTCCTCAAATTGCTCTTAATTGTATTCTTTATCAGTGTTGATCCTATTCTACTTATTCTATTTCTTTTTTTATTCTATTTTTGTTACATATATTATTACTATTATTGTTATTTCAACTACCGATTCGATATTATTTTGAACATAAACTGGATTTTATGAATTTTGTGTGTAATTTTAAGCAGCCATTATTACATAAGTCTTCCCAATCATACTATGAACTGTTATATATTGTTGAATAAATTGAAATTGAAATTGAAAATAATTCGCCAGAACTATTTCAAAAACTGCTAGAGAACTCTAGAACTCTATAGGGTGCACCCAGAACTCGAAAAAATATTAACTTTTTAAAAAATGGGGTTTTAATTGCACTGTGTGTGACCTAACCTAACTAATCTAGCGGTGAGGTATGTGAAATATACAAAACAGATATTTGACTGTGTTCTGGGTAAAAGAGCCACCTTTTCCTAACTTTAATTTTTTATATACCTTAATGTGTCCGTTTGGCAGAAAAATATTGTTGTTTCAAATTTTCATATTCTCCCAAAAATCAATATAACTCCATAACTGCCATGTTACTGACAAAAAGGTATTAGGTATACAAATAAGTTTCCGCGGTTTGTCAAAAGATGGCCCCACCAGAAGGTTATGGAGAAATTGTCAGATGTAAAACGTAATATCCCAAGTTTCGTCCTCCGGCAACACCATAACCTTAAAGTACTAGTGATTCCGTATCAGCATCACGTAATTTTTTTCCTGCAAAAATGACAAGCCGAATAAGCATCATTTGCGGGAACTTTTGATTTACTTCTTTAATTTGAAAAAATCTGCAGCTGAGACGCATCAATTGCTTCTAGATGCATATGGTGAAGCTGCTTTAGAGCTGGGCCACAATACGGCAGCGACAGTGTCAGTGTTTCTCTCACTTTCACTGTCAGCCTACAATGAAAACAGTGGCAGCGCGCAGCGCTATCTGTCATTTGTCATTTGTTTTCACATTTGTATTTGTTTGAGTATTTGTTTTGTTTCATTCCTATAGAATAAGTGAGATTTTTTCTAAAAGGGTTGCAACACTTTTATCCAAAAAATGAAAGGATTTTAATTTCACTGCTCACTGCCGGACTAGAGTCTATAATTTTTCCCCTACTCGGCAGTGTTTTTTCCCATAAGGTTTGCATGGTGAGAGAAACACTGACACTGTCGCTGCCGTATTGTGGCCCAGCTCTTAAGTGAGAGAAGTTGTCAGGAATGGTTTCAAAAGTTTAAGAAGTTTGACGTGAAGGACAAAGAACGCAGTGGAAGGCCGAAAGTGTACGAAGACATGGAATTAGAAGTATTATTGGAGGAAGATTCGCCCCAAACGCAAAAAGAAATTGCACTTACATTACAATTGACTCAACAAGCAATTCGACATCGTTTTTATTGTTCTTTTTTTTTTAAAATATTCTTTTACACGATAATGCTCGTCCACATGTTGCGGCGCCGGTAAAAACATACTTGGAAACACTCAACTGGTAAGTTTTACCCCACCCGCCGTATTCACCAGACTTAGCCCCTTCTGATTATCACCTGTTCCGGTCGATGGCACATGGTCTGTCTGAGCAGCGCTTCACATCATATGAAGACACCAAAAATTGGGTAGATTTGTGGATAGCGTCAAAAGATGAAGAGTTTTTTCGACGGGGTATCCGAATGTTGCCAGAAAGATGGGGAAAAGTAGTGGCAAATGATGGAAAATACTTTGAATAAAACGTAATGTACTGTTCCTTCAGAATAAATTCCTAACTTTTTATAAAAAACCGCGGAAACTTATTTGTATACCTAATATATCACATAAATTAAAGATATTCAAAATACATTTAAAACAGTACGTTTTTTCTTACGCTAGCTCCATTAATTTAGGAAATAAGTGACTTTCATTAGTAGTACTTATTTGACCTTCAAGCGGTTATAACTCCAATATGGCTGACGAGTCCTTAAAAAAACATGTCCACTTCCGGTTATAACGTCCCAAATAACGGTAAAAAAATATTTGAGCCTGGCAGATATTCTGCATTTCTTCTTTTTTATTTGTAAAAAAGGTTTGCGAACAAGATAAAAATTTCTGTCTTGGTAGGCGAAGGTGTAATAATTGTAGTTAATTTCAATTAATAAAAACCTTATAAAATTGTTTTTTTTTTTCGCGAAAACAGGTTTTCAAACGTTTCTAAAATATACAATTCTTTTTGGAAGTTTCCAACACTTCCAAGCAAATTGTAAACAAAGTCTTTTTCAATTCCACCCGATGAAGTGAGCAATCTTGAAATGCTTTTATAAGCGCTTTTAAATAAATATCAGCCTTATTCAAAGAGTCACGGTGACTAAGACGACAATCGTCTCTGACGACACACGACAACGTAACAACCTTATTCCAAGGGTTACGGAACTCGTCTCGACTTGCTCTTACGTCGCGGTCACCGGACTATGCGTTTATTTTACAGCCATTTTCCAACACTGAAGCAAATTGTAAACAAAGACATTTTCAATTCCACGCGGAGAAGTGAGCAATCTTGAAATGCTTTTATAAGTGCCTTTAAATAAATAAATATAGTCCGCTCGGGAAAACGTCAACTAATTAAAACCGCGGGTGTTGACGTTTATGAATGTAGAAACTTTTAATAAAAAACATATTTATAGTGTGCTTTAAAACGTTTTTATTGATTATAAACTAAAACGAAACATAAACAAATACAGTGCGCTCGGGATAACGTCAACTAATTAAAACCGCGGGTGTTGACGTTTAACAAAATTTAAAGGGTTGACGTTTTGAGATCTTGACGTAAACTAGTGTTGACGTTTTCCCTAGTGCACTGTACAAAAAAAGGCATTCAGCCTAAGTAAAACTAAAGGACCACATTTTAAAAGAAATCACATTTCACATACATACATACATTATGCATCTAAAAAAAATCTGTTATTGTTTTCTGTTGTTTTTTCCTTTCCAATACTTGGAGGAGTTCTTTCCTGGCAAGTTCTTTTTTAAAAGAAAATCTGTTACCTAAAATTAGAAAATCTTAGCAATTCTGCAGCAGAATAGATATGTATTAAACTGTCGCACAAAGGATTTGTGAAACCAATCGCAGAAAATAGCTTATGCAATCCATGAGGACTTGGAACCCTTGTACTCAGTTGGCCAGTTAAAATTTTTGAAAAAGGGGGGGTTTTTTGCCTTCCCAATCACCAACAATTTAAGCTTATGATTTCCGGAAGCATTAGCACAACATAAAAAAGTAACGCGTTGTTTTTCTGTCTTTATGCCTGGAGCAGTCCTTTCGGCACTTGATACGTAAGACTTTTCTGGCAAAATTTTCCACAATAAGCCAGATTCATCAGCATTGTACAATTGATCATGGCATAGACCCATTTCTTAAATTTTTTGTTCTAGTTTGGTTTTAAATGGTTCGACAAGCAAAGGCTGCGAAGAAAGCTTTTCTCCAGTTATTTTAAGCAGGCAAACTCCAAATCTTTTTTTAAAACCTTGCAACCATCCATCACTTGCGTTAAAAGAACATTCCTTTTCTTTTACTTTTAGATGAATCTCTTTAGCTTTTTGTTTGAGCGCTAATGCATTAACCGGATTATTCCTTTCTCTCTGCTTAACAAACCATTGATACAGGTGATTTTTTATTTTCGGCAACTCTGATGCTCTTAATGTCCTTCTTTTTCCCGGACCGGAAATTGTGTTATTAACACAGTCCAAAATTTTATGTTTTTTCATTTTTATCTTGCTAATTGTTGATTTTGAGATACCATATTGCTTTGCTAAAGCTACCGCACTTGCACCCTTTTCTAATAAATCCAAAATATTTGCCTTTTCTTGTAATTTAAGCACTTTCGGTTGTTTTGAGCACATTTTGGTAATTAAAGTTTTTTCCATACTTTAATTCACGCGAATTAAATTAATATTTTTCCGATTTATTTCAACCGCGATTTAAAGTGTTTTTTCCAAACTTTAATTCACGCGAATTAAATTAATATTTTTCCGATTTATTTCAACCGCGATTTAAAGTGGTTTTCCAAAACTTAATTGAAATCAAATTAAATTCATTATCTCGTCATACTTCTGACCACGAATTGAAGTATTTGTACCACGTTTGATTTGACTCGAAATAAATTAATAGGTCTTCGGTGTACGTTCCACGGCGAATTCAAGTTTAGTTCGACTCGAATTAAAGGTTCTAATTTAACCCCTCGCATAATTCAACCTAATTAAACTCGTTTCACCCCCAACTCGTGAGTTTAACTCAATATCCACAAATTCTCCATTCCTCGTTTCGGTAAAGTACTCCAATGGACCCCCTCACTAAATTTATAAGCGTGTCCGAAACGCTAGAAGAATTCGAGGACGAATATAACCACATTCCGGAACGCGACCACTCGGGTTTCTCGCTGACCATTCACCAGGAGGAATTCAAAGCCGTCTGGTCAGACCTGAAAGTAGCATATGCCTTATGCTTGGAATACCTTAACAGCACGGACGATGTGGAGCCAGATACGCCAAGAACCGATATCACCGTGGTTAAGACCAAGTACCGGCAGTGTTACCAGGTTAATGTGCGTGTCTCCGAGAAAGTGAGTGAACAGCAGCATCTCGTTGGCCCAGTTCCTCTCCGTTGTTGATGTCGGCTTCTTCTCCCATGACTCCGACGAACTACTCAGGTCACATCAGCTTGCCACCGTGTGACACTGATGTATTCAATGGTGACTACGAGTCATGGCCGACCTTTCGTGATATGTTCTCCGCGCTCTATATCCGGAACAATCGACTGTCTCCGGTCGAAAAGTTGTTTCACCTCAACCAAAAGACCCGAGGTGAAGCAAAGGAAATAGTTCAAAAGTCCCCCCTCATAGATAGCGGATTTGATCAGGCATGGAGGAATCTTACCGATCGGTTCGAGAATAAACGTATTCTCGTTAACGTTCAACTTCGAACGTTATTCTCCCTTACTCCAATCCACAAGGAGTTTGGAGTTGCAATCAAACGCCTCCAACTAGATATCAACAACTGCCTCTCGGCTCTCACGTTGTACGATGTTGACGTGGGCAACTGGGACGCAATTGTTGTGCATCTCTGCTCTACTCGCCTCCCCGAAACTACTCTCTCTTTATGGGAACAATCCCTTACCCATAAACGCGAGATTCCAAAATGGTGTGAAATGGACGCGTTCCTCACTTCACATTTCCAAACCTTGGAAACCGTAGACGACATTCGAAAGTCGGTCCAACCCCCTAAGAAAGCGTCGAATCCCCCAGCATGCCTTTCCTCCGCCACGAAACCTGTGAATACGTTCCAGGCTACTATGGTTCCGACCAGCTGCAAAGTATGCACTGATCGGCAACACCCGCTTCGCCAATGCCCACGTTTCCTGGCTATGAATGTAGACACACGTTGGGCGACAGTTCAAAGAATCCAATTCTGTACGAACTGTTTGGCACACTCACATCAAGTGAAAAACTGTAATAAAAGTGTGTTCACATGCAGGTCGTGCAATCAACGACATCATACACTATTACATCGCGAGTTGGCTTCGGCCCCCCAATCGAATTCTCGTTCGAACTCTACCCATACAACCTCGCGGCCCAACTCCTCGTCTCATCGCGGTCCAAGGGCTGCTAAGCACAGCTTGCCGTCAAACCCCCCTTCGCAATCTCGAGCGAATCCCTCTACCCCTACTATACAGTCCACTGAAGCCCCCTCAACTTCAAATGTGCTTACTTGCTTCACCTCCCGAAGCAAGCAAGTGCTACTCGCTACCGCGATGGTTCACATCTGCCATCGTAACGAGTCCTACCTCGCTCGTGCTCTCATCGACCCTGGCTCCGAAGCCACCTTTTTGTCAGAGCGCGTACAAAAACGCTTGCGACTTCCGACGACTACGGTCCAAGCGCAAGTCGCCTGCGTTAATGAAACCGTTACAGCCGTGGTGAACAACCTTTGCAAGTTTAGCATCGGCTCCCCACGATCGCCCGGACTGTGCATTGAAGCCACGGGTCTCGTGCTTCAAAAACTAACCGGCAACCTACCGGTTTGCTCCCTTGACCGGACCCTATTCGATTCTCTTCCGAACCTTGCACTAGCTGATGATCGCTTCTGTTAAAGCGATTAGATAGATGTCTTGATTGGAGCGGACATCTACCCCCTTATCCTGCTGGACGGTATCCGACGGAATATCTGGGGCTCTCTCATCGCCCAAGAGACCGTTTTCGGGTGGATCCTCACCGGACCGCTTTCTCAGGGCCCCCCCCCCCCCCCCCACCCCCACCACGGCTCCAACCATTTCTACCCGATTTTCGTTTTTCATGGAGGTCTCTCTTGACCGTCAGCTTGAACGTCGCTGGGACTTGGAAGAAGCTCCCAAGCAACGTCTTTGCACTCCAGCCGAGCCAGTCTGCGAAGCTCTTGATGCGAACACCACCCAAAGGCGGCACGAAACGGAATACTGTCCACCCTCCACTACTCTTGATACTCTGGAAACCGAACTGGAAGCAAGACCAGTGAACGCCAATTTCGCTTACTTCCCTCACTTTGAAGACTTGCTGGAAAGATTCTCTTCTTTGCCACGAGCTCTTCGCGTGTTGTCTTACGTGTTTAGGTTTCTACATCATACCCACCCAAAGTATCGTTTGTCCTCACGCCAATACGATACCGCTGTTGACTCCGATGAGATCCAGCATGTCAAAACTAGACTTGCTATTTTCGTGCAAAAGGTATGTTTTGCCAATGAATATCGTTCTCACGATATGAAACAAAATCTACCCCCCAAGAGCCCCATTCTATCGCTCAATCCATTCTTATCCCAAGATGGATTGGTGCGCGTAGGTGGCCGCCTATCCACGTGTCCGTCACTCTCCTATGACGAACGCAATCCCATTCTCCTTCCTTAGAGCTGCAAGTTCACCCGATTATTGGTTCGCTTCATCCATGACATCAGTCTGCATGGAGGAACCAACTGATGTTGCGCTTGCTACGTACGCAACATTGGATACCAAAGGCCAAGAACCTCGTCATGGCCACGATTCACACATGCAAACCTTGTGTACTTCAGAGGAAACAAGTGCGCACACAAATCATGGCCGCTCTACCCACTGAGCGGACAACCATCTCACGCCCCTTTGCTGCCACCAGTCTAGATTTCGCTGGACCGTTTGATATCAAAAACTACACTGGGAGGGCATGCCTCATCACCAAAGGCTATGTCTGTGTCTTCGTCTGTTTCGCAACGAAGGCCATACATTTTGAAGCGGTCTGTCGACTCCGACATTTCTCGCCGCCTTCAACCGCTTCAGGGCCCGTCGCGGATGCCCCAAGGATGTTTACTCGGACAATGGAAAGAACTTCGTGGGAGCCTCCAAAACACTCCGGAACGATTGGAAGATCTTCCTTCAACAATCGCACGAAGCGGTCACCTCACAATGTGCCTATCAGCAGCTCAAATGGCATTTTATACCCGCTGCCGCGCCTCATATGGGCGATCTCTGGGAAGCTGGCGTTAAAAGCTTCAAACTTCATTTCCGAAAGTTTGTTGGCAATATGCGCTTCACCTTTGAAGAGTTCGCTACCATACTCTCCCGGATCGAAGCCTGCCTCAACTCGATACCGCGTAGCAGCATGTCCGACGATCCATCAGATCTACAGCCTCTAACGCCCGGCCATTTCCTCATCGGTGGTCCTCTGCTGGCTCCCGCTGAACCGGCGGTACTAAACTCCCCCCTCACGATTGTTAATAGATGGCAAAAAGGGAAAGCCATCTATCAGCAATTCTGTACTCGGTGGAAACACGAACTCCACCGAACTCCACAAACGCAGCAAATGGAAGGTTCCCCAACCAGACCTTAAAGTTGCAGATCTTGTGGTGTTACGCGATGACAACCTCCCTCCAACGCAATGAAGACTCGGTCGCGTCACCCCTCTTTATCCCGGTGACGACCACAGAACACGCGTCGTCGACATCCGAACTGCGAAAGGAGCCATTACTCGTCCCCTCAGTAAATTAACGGTATTCCTCCTTAAGATCGCATCTTAAGGATGTTCGCACGCCAGCGAACTCTTCCCGCCAATGTCATTACATTGTTCCCATCATACGCTTTATCCCCAGCGAGCGCCACGCACTCCAGTGCTCTCCCCTTACATATTCATGTTAGTAACTGGAACTGTCTGCATGTAAGGTGGACACATAGGCGCTGACGTCCCTGAGCAGCGCTCCTTAGTTTCACGAATGCAGCCCAATCTGCTGGTCACTCCCGGTGACTTTGGCTCGGTATATAATAGGGGAGACAATCTGCGTGAAGAATTCTTGTTCTCAGGATTACCTCAATTTATTGGCATTGGCTCCTTATGCATAACTGACGAGGAAGTACTACAATCGATGAGGGAGCTCGACTGTAAGAAAGGTGCGGGCTTCGATCTGCTACCTCCGATTTTTCTGAAAAATTGTGCTTCCTCATTACACTCTGCTTTATGTTCTATATTTAATAAATCCCTTTTTCTGGGTGAGTTTCTCGATGAGTGGAAGTTTGCCGCTATCTCACCAATATTTAAGTCAGGGCCAAAACATCTAATTACAAATTATAGGCCTATTGTTAAACTTTCGGTTATACCTAAGTTGTTTGACAAAATTGTCAGTAAGCTACTTTTTACATTAACAAAAAATGTTATCTCCAATCAACAGCACGGTTTCTATGCTGGAAGATCTACGTCCACGAATCTTGCTATTTTTTCTAATTTTTGTGTTAATGCTATAGAAAATGGATCACAAGTCGATGTCCTGTACACTGACTTTTCAAAAGCATTTGACAGCATACAGAACAATTTATTAATATGTAAACTTGAGAATATAGGGTTTCACTCCACAATTTTGAAATGGAGTGAAACTTAACTCCTACTTAACCAATAGAATTTTATATGTTAAAATCGGGGGATACTACTCTGAACCTATTGCGGCAAAGTCGGGTGTCCCACAGGGAAGCCACTTGGGTCCCTTGCTTTTTAATCTGTTTATAAATGACTTGCCGTATGCTTTTTCTTTCTGCAGAAGCCTTTTGTATGCTGACGACCTAAAAATTTTTCTGTCAGTTAAGACTATTAAGGATTGCATAGATTTCCAAAAAGACATTAACTCACTTATTAATTGGTGTGAATGTAACCATCTTAATCTAAATTTTGACAAATGCAAAGTCTTAACTTTCTCCCGGCGTAAACACCTGATTAAATTTGACTACACCTACGATTCTAGTCTTACCTTTCCGAGAGTCTGCCAATGTAAAGACCTAGGTATATATTTTGATGAGAACTTTTCTTTTAGTACCCATATGGATTATATGACTTCTAAACCCAACTAATTTTTGGGTTTCGTGAAGCGTAATTCAAGGGATTTCAGGGATCATTTTACGTGTAAAACACTATTTGTTAGTTTAGTGAGATCCATCTTAGAATACACCAGCGTTATATGGGATCCTTATTACTTGAATTCAATTGCTCGAATCGAGGGCATTCAAAAGCGTTTTTCACGGTTTGCTCTACGGCATCTCTACGATTGGGAAAACATGCCCAATTATGAGGATAGATGTCGCCTGCTGAATCTTCAGAATCTCTCTATGAGGCGTAAGCTAATCAATGTTTTATTTGTCAAAGACATAATCGATTGTAATATTAACTGTTCAGAATTACTGGCTATTATTCCATTCCGTGTTCCTGCTCGCCAACTTAGAGATCCATTATTATTCCATACTGAAAGTCATAGAACCAATTATGGTTGCAATGAACCCATTTCCAGGTGTTTAACGCACTGTAATAGCGTTGCTAGCCTTGTTGATTTTGATATGGTAAGGCATAGATTCAGGTTACAGCTGGAGAGAATTTTATATAGTACCTAAATTGTATATCAATCTTGAATGTAATCTGTAAGGGCTTGCCCGGTAGATTGGAAATAATAATAAATAATAAATAAATAAATAAACATTGGATAGATCGACAAGCGCCTTATCTGTTCCCGTTTTACGAAAAACCCAATTATATAAGGATTTTATTATTTGAAATTTTATTAATTGAAATTAACCACTATTATTACATTTCGGACAGATATTTTTATCTTGTACGCAAAACTTTTTTACAAATAAAAATGTTGTTGACCACAACCAACAAGTATATATTATAAAGAGATTTCAACGCAGGCAACTCGTTGAAAACAACATGAGATCGTGCCGCCATTTAAGGTGAGAGGGCAAATCGACGCTGGCTGCGGCCGCTGCTGCGAACCAAACAAAGGGAATGAAAACAAACGGCAGCAAAGCCTTTTGTTTCTCAGCTTCACGTATGAGTGAGTGCAATGCTGATATCGCATCAGCTCCCTCACACCACATCCGTTTTACGCACATAGATTTGTAGTTTTTTGTTGCCATCTTATGAATCTGTTTCCTACCTTCGCGTACCCCTGTCCCAAAAGCTCATGTCTTGATTTTTGTAAATGAAACCAAATAACACTTTTTGGTTTGTCTGGTGCTGAGTTTCTGTGTTTTTGCTTTGAATGCATGCAAATGCATACAAACTTGGGATGATTCAAAGCGAACGCGATTTACGAGTCGATTGTAGCGCTCCTATGCACAATTCATATACGGAAGCTGAAAATATCAGCATATCCGACACGAAGAATCTGTATTTTGTGTAAGTACATTTCTTTATGTAGTGCTTGGATATGCAGACTTAGTTATGCGAATTGCGCGAAGCCAACTGAATTTTCAGGAAAATAACTGTTCTTTCTTTATGTTTTATATATGCATTCGTTATTAATTTAGCATAGAAAGAATGGATTTAGGAACAATTTTGCACTATTTGTTGGATAGTGATAGTGTATAGCAGTGCTGGCCACGCCATAGGCACGCGTGCTAATTTTTTCTCTCGGCTATTCACATGTACACGCCAAAAGTCTTCGGGTTTTCACACCGACACTAGCGATCGTTCGTATCAAGTGAGTCAGTCGACGTGCAGACTTCAAGCAAGCAAGATCGCACCAGACTATTTTATGATTGCACTGAGCAAAATGTTTAATAAGGAATGGAAGAATCACTATTTTTTCTTTGAAAATTTTTTAGGCGAACGCCAATGCATGATTTGCAATAAAAAGGTGGGACCCGCATCTAAATTTTTTGTAAAGAGGCACTATAGAACGTGTCATTTAGATTATGATAAGGTTATTAATGAAGAAAGGGCACAATTAATATTTAAGTTAAAGTCTGCTATTAAGAAACATGTTTCAAAATTTGAATTAGGAATGGATTGAGAAATAGTAAACTCAATTTCATTGCAAAATCATTTCCATGATTTAAAGTTTAACAACCCCCAAACAACAATCTTTTCAGTGTACCGCGCAGAGAGAATTTTTCCGCAAAACAACCTCTCTCAACGTTTCACACATGCAGAAAATATGATTGTATAAGTTTTGGCCAGCACTGGTGTATAGAAGTGATTTTGAGAATAGAAGAAATTTTATTAAAATAATTAAGAAATGGTTTTGAAGTGTATTGTTCGAGATTGTGATGGTCCACCATCAGCTGATAATCACTTTTATAGATTTCCCACTGAGGGTATTTTATTAAGAATGTGGTGTTCAAATTTAAAAATTAGTCCTCTTAACCTGACTTCAATGACCAGAATCTGTAGTCGGCATTTTGATCCTTCATGTCGTGGAATCAGACGTCTCCTAGGGGGAGCAATCCCCACAGTTGATCTAGGTATGTTTACTGGTTTGCTACCTTGCTATAGTTGTTTTCAGCTATTGCAAATTTAGGTCATGACGATGAAGACATTTTTCTGCCAGTTCTATGCTCCAAGGAGAAAAAACGAAAATGCTCTATGGTTGGATGCAGAAGTGATTCTAAATTTTGCTCTTTATATTCATTTCCAAAATCGAAGGAAATTCGAATGGCATGGCTTGAAGTTTGCGGTTTGCAAGACCACCCTTCACAACAACTGTTCATATGCGGTAACCACTTTAGTGACTCTTCCATAGGAAGGAAGAAACTGAAAAAAGGAGCTTTTCCTAAATTCAATCTCAGTCAAAATATCGAGGATATTGACAATTTTGAGGAGCTAAATCCTATAGAAAACGCATGTGAGAGATGTCACTCGGTTTGTGAAGAGGCAGGTTTCTATAGAAGGAAACTGCGTGAAGCTGAAGCAGCTTATTTAAAGTAGTCTGCTTTGCTAAAAAAATAAATCGAAGATCTTAAAAACGAGATCATCGAATTAAACAAGAACGTAAATATATTAAGTGGTAATAATCAGCAGGCACCTATAAGTACAGCTAAAGGCTTTGCTGAAATCATTATAAGTGGAAAAACATACCGCAAATACTCCGACCACCAGAGAAATTTATTTCAAATAATAAATTTTCAATCTAGCCGGGCATATAATTTCCTTCGAAGCGAACTAAACTTCAAAATGCCAAGTCAAGCCTCGATTTGGAGATCTTGCCCTGTTAAGATCTTGCTCCCAGGGTGTCACGAGGCTGTGTCGAATAATTTTATGAAACTAGTTGACACAATGAGCAAAAAATCAAAAAATTGCATTCTCCTAATGGACGAAATCAATTTACGCAAGGAATTAGAATACAATTCGTCGACAGACCAGTTGGACGGATTTGTTGACTTCGGCGATGGAGAACGACAAAAGATATTGGCTACGAAGCTGCTGGTGTTTATGGTAAAAGGTGTTTACGAAAACTATAAATTCGTACACTGTTTTTACTGCACTGCAGGTGGTATAAAAAGTAAGTCATTTAATTTGTTTGCTTGTGAGCTCTTTAGATGATGCTCTTGACTTAGGCGAGGATTTAAGGACAACACTACTCTCAGTGATGACATCAGTGCTGCATTCGAGGTTTAATTTGCGAGCCATCATAGCAGATCAAGGATCACCATTTATGGCATGCTTCAGAAAATTGACGAGTAATTTTAGCGAAAACCATTTCCTTTTTCTGGGTAGAAAAATTTAGGTGTTGTTTGATTACTGCCATATTTTTAAGAATATTCGCAATACTCTACTGAGTGCAGATATTGAGACCGAACAGGGATCTGCTAGTTGGAAAGTAGTGAGAGACGCTTATAACTTGGACAAAAACAACAAAATTAGACTAATACCTAAATTGACGGACAAACATTTGGATCCTAAACTTTTCGACAAAATGCGTGTAGCAACAGCGGTGCAAATATTAAGCAAGTCAGTAGCATCTGGCATTCGCTACTTCTACCAGAAAAATATGTTCAAATGTGAGGTTACGTCAAAGAATGCTCTAACTACTGCACATTTTATTGAGCAATTTAATGACTGCTTTGACTACTTGGACGCCAAGAACCTAAATGACAAAAACCCAAACAAATGTCCTATGACAAGAGACTGCCAGAAAGGACAGAAAATTAGGAGTTTGATAGCATTTCTAGATACGTTAAAGTTACCAGTCGGAAAACAAAACTTTTGCATAGATGGTCTGCGCTTTACCTTGAGATCAATGCTTGACCTAATCGATGACCTTTTCGAAGACCCTGAAGTAAATTTTGTGATGACTGGAAGGCTAAACCAAGACTCATTAGAAAATTTCTTCTCCATTTTAAGGACGAGCTTAGGAAGCAATACTGACCCTTCTGTACGAGAAGTTCAGTATATCTGTGCCACGGTTCTATCTATGAAGCTTCTCACTTACAATCATCATTGTCGCAATAAAAACTGTGACAATGACGATCATTTTATGTTAGAATGGAACTTCCAACCACAAGACGAGCCAAGCGACGAACTCCAAGAAACGCTCTTATCCAGAAATGACCACGACGAACTAAATGTAGTACCTATTTCCCAACCTTCTGACAAAACACCGCCAACCGCTAATGTTAAAGCGAATGCTGGTCGTTGTTTTGTTGGGTATGGGCTAAGGAAACAGATGTCTAAAACATTTACTTGTGCAATTTGTGAGGTGTATCTTCAAAAGCTAGAAGATTCTTTTGTTGAGTCTGAAACTTTCATTTACGTTAAAAACTATAGCGACAAGCACTTACTTTTACAAAATCCATCAGACGAATTTTTCAATATCTGCGAAGAGCATTTTAAAATTTTCAAGGACATCTTCGAAAAATCGTCTCATGAAGTGCTCCTCAAGCAAAAAATAATAAATGAATGTTTTAGACAGACAAATAAATCTTCCCCAAATTGGTTCAATCCAGCGGGGCACTGCTTCGAACACCGGAAACAAATTTTGGATTATTTGATATTAATATTAATTAGAAAAAATTGTAGATGGCTTAAAGAAGCAATCGTGCAGGAAGAGTTAAAAAGAAAAACTGAAAGTAGAGCAAAAAAAGCAAAAATTATAAGGCTTTTAGATTAAGTTAGATAAGATAGTTAAATTTTTTGTTAGTTTATCATTAATTAGTATTTTAATAATTAAGCTAAAATAAAAAATTAAATGAATAATAGTTAGTTCAACAAAATTGTTCCAAAATCCTTTCTTCCTATGCAAAACTAATAATAAATACATACAGTGTTCCACTAAAGTCTTCGTACAGCACTTCGTCAAAACTTTATTGATCAAAAAAGGTAATGTGTAGCAAGAATTTTAAAAAAATTTTAATACAGCTTTGTTTATTAAGCCATTTCCTTAAATTTAACAAAAAAATTAACCAATTTCATCAATTAATCCAAAAGTTTAATTAACTAAAAACGCAAAAAAGTCATTGAATTAGTTCCAATAAAGTCTTCGTACACTCACAAACAAGGTAACTAAAAATCCTTATAAACTGTGAATTGTTTTTTTTATTATTTGGTGGGTAGCCTATATTTTTAATAACGGCTTTAAGATGGTCCAGCATCGATTCTACAAGATTCTGTGAAAAGCGTGGTTCGATTTTCACCCATTCCCCCTGAAGAATTTCTTTTAGTCGAAACTTTGAGCTAATATGATGCGTCCTGATCTCAAGCATATTCCACATATACTAAATCGGGTTGAGATCAGGACCCTGTGGTGGTGTTTTAAACATGTATGGAACATTGTACGCCAAGTACAGTCTGGTGTTCTGAGCCATGTTTTTGAGATCATTATCTTGCTGAAAATAATATCTCTGAGAAACGCCCAATTTTCCAGCACTTGGCTTCAAATTTCCTTTCAATATTGTAACGAAGTTTCCCCGGTCGTCCGGGTTTATAGCTGGGGTAGCTCGCCAGCTGTCCAAGGTTCGGTTACAGAAAAATATTTGTTTGTTGGTTTTAGGACCTTGTCTTTATTGTGCTTATCTAAGTGGTACAATGTTGGTGTTCTTTTACTTATGCTACTTGCTAACCAGCCGGAGAGGTCCTACGGCGCACGGACTCTGGGAAACGCAAGGTGGACGTTGGCGTGTCGTGGTCACAGTCCTAGTCTTTGTACAATTCCGTGGCAAGACTGTTCGGAAACACGAAATGCCCGCAAAGCTGTCCGGAGACCCGCAGTGCTGTCACTCAGATGGTACTTGTCGATTTTGGAGAAAACGGTGACGACTGGATTCTTGGCTGACTCGGACAATCGTTTGATTGAGTGGCAAGGCTGTCCGGAGACTCGTAATGCCAGCAAGGCTGTCCGAAGACACGCAATGCTTTCAACCAACCAATTGGTTATCGCGTTTAGGATCAAGTTCCCGAGACCCGGCTTTGGCTCGAGCAATTGTTTGACTGATTGGCAAGGCTGTCCGAAGACTCGTAATGACAGCAAGGCTGTCCGAAGACACGCAATACTTTCAACCAACCAATTGGCTATCGCGGTAGGATCAAGTTCCCGAGACCCGACGTTGGCTCAAACAATTGTTTGATTGATTGGCAAGGCTGTCCGAAGACTCGTAATGCCAGCAAGGCTGTCCGTAGACACGCAATGCTTTCAACCAATCAATTGGTTATCGCGTTTAAGATCACGTTACCGAAAACCGGCGTTGACTCGAACAATTGTTTAACTGATTGGCAAAGCTGTCCGGAGACCCGTAATGCCAGCAAGACTGTCCGAAGACCCGAAATGCTCTCAATTAATCAATTGGTTACCGCATGTAAAACTTTCCGTCGTTCAGAAATACACTTTGAAATAAACCTCGCGTTGTAAATGTACCACGAACGAAACTAACTTTTCCACTGTTGGTTAACGTCGATTGTCAAAAGAATAACTCTGTCCGTTGTCTTTGCGTTACTTACCCAGGCTGCGAATTTCTATGACACGCCCGTTGATCTTGATCGTACTTCAGCAACTGAACTCATCGTCGTCTGCTGAGTTCGGTCATGGCTCTGTTCCATGTGTTCGTTTGTTCACTCGTGGAGTTTCAATTCCTTGTTGTTTCTGCTTGTTTCTCTCTTTGCTTTTGGTGTTCGCTTGCTCTCCCGTTTCTTTGGTGTTTCTTCGCTCTCGCTTTTGTTCCGCCGAAACACAGACAGGGTGATTGCTTAATTAAACTTAAAACTAAATTACAACTAATCTTAATTACTATTATTCTGATATTATTAAATTACATTTCATATGTATATAAAATTAATATTTCATTGTAATTAACACAAACAGAAAAATTAATACTTCATTGTAAATAAAAATATAAAGATAAATAAAAATATTACATAATAAAGAGGTGATGTGTCTTCGGTAATGAACATGTGGCGGGCAAATTGGTGTCTTCAATTTGGTTCGTCACAATATATCGATGTATACATGGTGGGCCATAACTTCCTCAATTATCTCCAAGTTACCAACGCCACTAGCAACCATACACCCCCATACTAGCACCCCGCTTCCGCCATATTTTACTGATAAATCTAACAAATCGCAAAAAGCGTATGGGCTTCGCTTGTAAATACCAAAATGCATCTCTCGAGTTTTGGCGGAATGTTATATTCTCCGATGAGTCGAATTATAACATTTTTGGGTCTGATGGCAAACTTAGAGTGTGAAAAAAACCGGGAAAATCTTACAATCCAAAAAATTCAATCAAAACAGTAAAATATGGCGGTGGCGGGGTGCTAGTATGGGGGTGTATGGCTGCTAGTGGCGTTGGTAACTTGGAGATAATTGAAGAAGCTATGGACCACCGTGCATACATCGATATATTGAAGAGAAATTTGAAGCCAAGTGCTGGAAAATTGGGCGTTTCTCAGAGATATTAGCTGTGTTTTTTTAATGAACTGTATAGATCTTCGCCATACAACTGACACTTACTCAGGTTTTACCCAGGTCTCTATCTGGGTTATAGGGAAATTTTAAGATTTCCCTCTATTTTGAATGTAGCTGACTTCACGAATTTCGAGAAACGTCAAAAAATAAAATTGAAAAATGATTTTGTATGAAGACCTGTATAGTTCATTAAAAAAAACGCGATTCAGATTACTCGACATATGAAAGATCATACAATGAAGTTGGGCGCGATTTCGATTTTACCGAAATTTCCCTCGTCGTTCTTTTAATGAACTGGATCTTCAGTTCATTAAAAAAACGCAGCTATAATTTTCAGCAAGATAATGATCTCAAAACCAGTAAGAAAGCTATATTCGGCCTGGCCGAATCTTAAATACCCTACACCTAAAAGTTTTGAAAAAAGTGCCGAAGCTAGGGTGGGGAGGGGGGGGGGGGGGGGGGGGGTGGATGGGCGGACCACTCTGGGAGGCACAGTGTCGGGGGCGGCAGTTTTGGAAATCAAGTAGTGACTTATTGAATTATAGGAATTTTTGGGGCTGCAAGTTGATTAACCGTCCCGGGCTCCATGAGAGCTAGCTACGCCTCTGTATAAATGGTAGGCGTGGTCATTACAGTTTTCAAAACAAAATAACTAGCTTAGTTGTTCTATTATTGTGTTCAAATTTAAACTTTATTTCCTTGGTAAAAAACTTGTTTTCATACTGCTATACTGTATAAGTATTGTAAAAGTGGGCAGACCTCTCCCAGTTTTGTTGTTATAATGTTTTATTGGAAAATAAGTTGTTATCTAAAGTTTTATTCAGGAAGTTTATATATTTAACAATATAACCATATTTTGCCTCTGTAACCTAAAAGTGGGCGGATCACGCCCATATTTGGCATATTAACGGATAAAGCTACTCTATACTCAGGAATTAAATTTTGTAGCAAATTTAATTTACGCAGCAAAAGTAGCTAACTTCCAGCACTAACCTCAGTGCTTCCAATGATAGCGGCGTGAAGCCAGCAGCAAATGTCAAACGCAAATCTTTTTATATGTAAAACGTAAACAAACACAAAAGAAGAAGAAGCATAGCTACGCCGCCAGAGAAAAATAGAACTCGATCGACTGCAAGCGGCGTGAAGCCTAGCGGCTAGCTGCAAGATGCGTAGCGGCTAACCGCAGATACGTAGCGGCACTGGAAATCAATGTTTTTTTTCTTGTTCCCCATAAGAGCCAATGTAATTTTGACAGATGCCGCTTGTATCTTGTAGCCTGTAGCCTTGGTTGTAGTTAATGCTTTAAGGTGACCTCTGACGCCAAAGTTCTACGAGTGCACGTATCAAACCGATATCGTTGGAAAGATCTCGGCGTCCTCTTTTCAACGATGTATAGCATATATCAAAGTTATATTTTGGATATATCGAAATTTTCATTCAAAGTTTGCTCTGATATGCATCGCGCATGGACTAAGTTTAGGTGACCTCTGACGCCAAAGTTCTACGAGTGCACGCATCAAACCGATATCGTTGGAAAGATCTCGACGTCCTCTTTTAAACGATGTATAGCATATATTGAAGTTATGTTTCGGATTGATCGAAATTTGCATTCAATATTTGCTCTGATGTGAACAACGCATGTGTGAAAAACACGAATTTGAAATTCGTGTTTGTGTCTCCGCTGTTTACGAATTTAACTATCAAAAACGCGAATTTAACTTCACGCACTTTATTTCTATACCACTTTTACCCAAATCTCTATCGGAAGCTTGAAGCAAAATAAAATACCGCCGCTTTCGATCCAAAGTGCCGGCAAAATTTAATTTTTCTCTCTAGTATTTTTTTACTACAGCGCTACAATTAATCAGTAACTCTTTCTGAGCGACGCATAGCTATGCAACATAAAATACCAAACTCAACTTTCAACGGCAGAAAACCAAATACAGAAATCTAAAGCTTGAAACAAAATTTTGTCAATACCACGTGCATTCACGACGTAAGATAGGAAAACAATGCACACACACACATAAACATTTTATGCTTGCTCTCTCGTTGCTTCTCTTTGACCGTGGCTGCTCTCTGGTTCTTAAGCGGCTTTCACACAGTACGATTTGTTGTACAACTTGCTGATCTCAGAAATCGTACGATAAATAACGGAACTGCATTGTCAAGCATCAACGAGTATATATTATAAAGAGATTTCAACGCAAGCAACTCGTTGAAAACAACATGAGATCGTGCCGCCATTTAAGGTGAGAGAGCAAATCGACGCTGGCCGCGGCCGCTGCTGCAAACCAAACAAAAGGAATGAAAACAAACGGCAGCAAAGCCTTTGGTTTCCTAGCTACACGTATGAGTGAGTGCAATGCTGATATCGCATCAGCTCCCTCACACCACATCCGTTTTACGCAGATAGATTTGTAGTTTTTTGTTGCCATCTTATGAATCTGTTTCCTACCTTCGCGTACCCCTGTCCCAAAAGCTCATGTCCTGATTTTTGTAAATGAAACCAAATAACACTTTTTGGTTTGTCTGGTGCTGAGTTTCTGCGTTTTTGCTTTGAATGCATGCAAATGCATACAAACTTGGGATGATTCAAAGCGAACGCGATTTACGAGTCGATTGTAGCGCTCCTATGCACAATTCATATACGGAAGCTGAAAATATCAGCATATCCGACACGAAGAATCTGTATTTTGTTGAAGTACATTTCTTTATGGCGTGCTTGGATATGCAGAGTTAGTTTTGCGAATTGCGCGAAGCCAACTGCATTTTCGGGAAAATAATATGTTTATATATGTATTTAATATGTTTTATATATGTATTTATTATTAGTTTAGCATAGGAAGAAAGGGTTTAGGAAAAATTTTGTTGAACTAACGATTATTCATTTAATTTTTTATTCTAGTTTAATTATTAAAATACTAATTAATAATAAAGTAACAAAAAATTTAACTATTATTACTTATCTACTCGTATCTTATCTAACTTAATCTAAAAACCTATGCATTTTGCTTTTTTGCCCTACTTTCTGTTTTCAGTTCAGTTGGCTTCACGCAATTCGCATATCGAACTCATCAAAAATACAGATTCATCGTGTTGGATATGCTGATAATATTTTCAGCTTCAGCTTTTCACCCATTTTATATGGATTAATTTTGGGTTGCCATAAATAAATGGAAAACGGCGAAAGAGACAATACAATGTCGTAAGAGACGGCAAATGTCTCTTTCGCCGTTTTCCCTTTCAAATAATAGTGTTTAATCACTGCACGAAATTCACTTTTTTCCATTTTTCATGAAACACAAAAGTTGCTTACTTCAAACAACAAATAAACTAATCGATGAGTTTGGCTGAAATTTTAACAGCTGACGTTTGACAGATCGCAATTTCTAAAAAAAAAAGTTTTTATGTTTGTGCTGCCATCTAGCGCTAGGTAGCTTCAATATCAATCCGGCCTCGTATATAACTGTGGTACCTAAATAAGTGCGTCGTGCGTTGCGTTTCTGTCAAAATGAAATTGGAACACGCAGTCTTATGGAAGTGGCTGAAATAAGAAACGCACTGACGGAGACCACTTCGAATTTCCAATTTTGACATGCGCTACGAAGTGAAGTTGGCGGCAGATAGCACAAAAATATTAATGTGCGTGTGAATGTTTAAAAACTTTTTGTCAAAACATATGGAGACGCAACGCTGTTATTTCGGTACAGCGCAGCGTAGTTTCTAAGGCGCAGTGATAAACGCAACGCAAGACGCACTTATTTAGGTACCACAGTAATTCCTTAATTTTTTCAATGTGTAAAGGAAAAGGCAATTCACAATTTCCTTATTGAATATACTTTTAATACGTAAAAGTAAATAATAAATATTTCCGAAATACACATGTATTAATTATTATTTACATAAACAAATAAATATATATGTACTGTGAAGTTTGCTTACTATTTTTGTTTATTATTTTGGTTAAATAATTCTTAACCCTCAAATGCCACAATTTTTATTTGACCTCAAAAAATTAATTTAAGCTAATTTAGGGTGGAGAAAAACGAATATGAAGTCAGTTTTAAGTTTTGATTATTTGTTTAGCTGGTACAAGTAAAAGTGGTTACCACGCCTAAAGGCGGACCTGGGCATGTATGAACAAAATAATATAAAAAATGAGATTTCGATTTTTAGGAATAAAACATATTTACTTTGTTTGATAGTAGTTAGTTACTTTTGTTTGATAGTATTATTTATTATGAAATGTGTAAAAACATTTTTTAGTGGATGAGTTACATAAGTTGAGCTTCCATTTTACACAAAAAGCTTGTGTCTCTGAATTGCAACCAGCCAATTTGCACATTTTCTTGCCCGATCTATCGAGAAACTCGCACCAATGACCTACTTCATCATACCGTATGACATATGGTGGAAAGTAGGCCTTTATTGACTTTGGTGTAGGCGTGCCCAAAGGCGGTCGACCACGAGTTGGCGGTTCTTGCGACATTTTAGCAAGTTTAAACGGATTACGGGACATTGCTAATGAAATACGTGAACCATAATGATCATAAATAGATAAATGCACAAATTCATACGTGGCATAAAAAGATGGAAAGATTATGTGTCTCTAAAAAATGTTTGCTTAAAGCCCCAGGTCCGCCTTTAGGCGGACTTATTTAAAGTTTACGTAAACACTTTGAATATAATTTTTCCATAACAATTGATATACCACTTGAAAGAAGAAACATTATCCTACTTACCTGTATTTTTTTCAATTTGATCTCACTTCAATAATAAATTTTGTTAAAGCATTGAAACTAAAGATTTTACAAAAACTCTGTAATATCTTCAAACACGTGCAAACTTCTGTTGCAAGTGTAACGGTAATTGCACGGAGTGTTGTATTGCCCTAACAAAAATAATTAAAGGTGCAATGCATCATGGTTTACACCCTAATAATAAAACTTTATTAAAAAAGTTGTGCAAAATATATGTTACAGCGATTCATGTCAACCCCGTCTAAAGGCGGAGCTGGGCATCAGAGGGTTAACAGAAATTATTATATATAATTCATTTATAGCATATATAGCATATATTTTTTTTTGTAAAATGTCCATAGTGGAACAGATTACTGTCTTCCCGAAAAGGCCCATCGAATTGTTATTTTTGTTGTTGTTGTTGTTTGTGATGGAGACATCAAAAACAACAAAAACATCCGTCGCTCTCCCCTACTTTCAAAGTTATAGCCCTTTGAAATTTGAAATTAGTATCCCTGTATCTTCTAAACAATAGAAGATATCCGGTATGGATATATACCGTTAGAAACGTAAGTTAAATACCTTTCATTTATGTAAAATAAGATTTTACAAACAAATGCATATTTTTGGAGAAAACGCGATTTTAATATTTGTACTATTTCCGGCCCATTAATAAAGTAAAACAAGTCATTAACCCACATAATTGTTCGGAAAATAACGAAGTAGAGGTCAGTAGGTTTATTTTAGGGCGTGTATGCGTCCTCCGGCCTTCGGCCGCGCTTTTTGATTATAACCCTCAGTATGTCAAACACCGGCTACGCAACAGAATAGTGTTTTTCATAACAATATTTCATTTTCTTAGCTTTCTCCTAAAATGCTGATGTCTCCAAAAATATGGATTTCTCGGTAAAATTTTACTTTACATAAATGAAAGGTATTTAACTTACGTTTCTAACGGTATATATCTATACCGGATATCTTCTATAGTTTAGAAGATATAGGGATACTAATTTCAAAGGGCTATAACTTTGAAAGTAGGGGAGAGCGACAGATATTTTTGTTGTTTTTGGTGTCTCCATCATAAACAACAACAACAACAAAAACAACAATTCGCTGGGCCTTTTCGGGAAGACAGTAATTTAAGCCTCCATAGTTATAACAATATGCAAAAACCGGTACAATTTAAGTGCCAGCCGGGACCCCCGGACACAGGCGCTCAAACCGGGTCATGTCCCGGAAAACCGGGACGTATGGCAGCCCTAGGTTAATTACATTTTTTACGATATTAATGAGGCGGAAAGAGTACAACAAATATTAAAATCTCGGTTTCTCCAATAATATAAATTATTCGGTAAAATCTTACTTTACATAAATGAAAGATATTTAACTTACCGTGCCGAATATCTTCTATAATTTACGAGATATAGTCACTAATTTCAAATTTTAAAGCGCTATAACTCAGAAACACCGGGAGAGCAGATGTGTTTGTTGTTGGGGTCTCCATCACAAACAACCACAACAACAAAAACAACAAGATTGGCGTTTTCGGGAAGTCTTTTAGTTGTTCCTAAATTGTTGTTATCTTTCTAAACTTATTTGCTAATTCGGACGTACATATTAAAGCAAATAATCAAAACTGACGTATACGTAGTTCATACACATTAAAATCACACGCAAATATTTATTTATATCTAGACAAGGTTTATAGAAAGAAGGTTGCGCCACGCGCAGGTCCGTTATTTTTTTTCGTTTGACAGGGACGTCAAATGACGTCAATAAGTATTTGTATTGAAATTTTGTTAAATAACCCATATAATTATGCCAATAATAAGAAAGTAGAGGCTTTTAGCTTTCGATAGATGTTTTTTTCATCGCGATCAGTCCAGGATCTTAGGAGAAAACGAATTTTTAAAATCACAATCGCGTAAGCATTGACATACTATAAGACATATTATAAGCAGTAGAAACGAAAATCTGTCCTTTTCAGGGCAACGAAAGACATAGAAAAAGAGGTAAATTTGGTTCAAAGATTACTTTGGTTAAAATGTGCACTTTTTAGAGCAATTATTTTTTTTTGTCATATCCTGCGACGAAGGATATTCGTGCTTGTTAATAATAATTGTTTACTTTTAATGGAGGGAGAGAGAGTAGTCGCGCAAGGTAAAAAGGTAATATTATTTTACGTTTTTTAATAATAATATTAATTACCTTTCCACCAATATCAATAACATACAGGTATCTTGTAAGGTTTAGGAGATACAGGCATGAACTTTTTCAACTAGACAAGGGGTAGACAAGCGCCCTATTTAAGCCAAAGCAACAACAAAATCGGAGCGTTCGAGTAACAATAAAACTGTTCCAACTTTTCTTCATACGACTTTTCAAGTTTGTCATTTGTACCGTGTATTGTGACCCTAGTGATTTTAGAAATACTTATTGACGTAGATGCGCAGAACGAGACCACTTTTCTTTGTTTACTGGCGTAACCTTTTATTCTATAAACCTTGATATCTACATACTATGATGTAGAGATTATATGAGGCTATATCTGTGTTCAGCAGCAATGCTTTCTAGTGGTTAAATCAAGACGAAGGATTCAAACACTTCATGCTTTAAGCAGAGCAAATTCATTTCATCTGCCATATAGTAATGGCGGGATGGTAGATAATTTATATATATCAACCTATATTATTGTTTGTCTCACAGACTTTAAAACTCGCACATTTTAGATTTTTACAAAAAGACAATTCACACGCAGCTTTAGCGAACCTATACCTATCACCACCAGAGATAATGAGATGGGAAACTCTTTTCCCGCCAAAAAATGTGTCAAAATAAAATGAATATTTGCTACACGTATAGTGTACGTGTTATTCACCATAGGACGTCATGGTTTTATGACATTTTAGATGACGTTTCGTTTATTTACAGAAAGTTTTTGGAGGAATCGGGCAATCATTTTTGTTTATTGAATTAAATTCAATTAATAAGCGTATTAAAGTAATAGATATTAAACTAAATCGTATATAAAAGTGTGTGCGAGGTACGGGAACAGTTTTAAGGCAGCACATCGACTTCGCTATTGAAATTCAACTAGCTACCGACGTCGCTATTGCAAAGACGAAAATATTGGAGGAGAATCCTCGATTGTGTCCGGTTCTGTGTACAATACTATTGACCAAGGGGATATTCGTGCGAAGACAAATTATCGGTGAAAGCAGGCCAATGCAAATAATCCATTAATCCGTGTGTAATTGCTGAAAGTTTTGGTATGCAAAATATCAACGGTGCCAAAAAAAATAACAACTAAAGCCACAATGACAAGCAGAAGTAAATTCAATGCAAAAGTTGCATTTCTAAAGGAGATCGACGTGTGCCAATAGTTTAATTAATTGCATAATAAAATCAAGAGATCCGTGAAAACAATCACTGCAAATGTGAAGTGCTGTTTTCCGTAAAATTCTGTAAACTGAAAGTCTTTGTAATTTCTGGTAATGGAAACGAAGCAAATTCAATAGTATTAAAATATTTTTATATTAAAATTTGTTTCTTATCCACTTAGCAATGACTGGAAACTTTTGTGGCATTCTGTGGGAAGAACGTCTCGCAAGAATTGCAAGATGGACGGCTACGGTTCCGAAAGAAGAGTTCATTTAATACGGAGTTGGAGTTTTTACTAAGGGGAAATAACAATATAATAGTTCCACGTGCATAACTAAAAAAATGGGTAATTGTCTTTTTTTATCAGATTTCATTTAACTACGTATGTCGTTTCCTTCTGTTAGTAGTAACCTAAGAGGCTCTATTTCGCTCTGAGCAGTACAATGGACAATGCCTGCAGGGAGTATTTATTTGTGACTAAATTCTTCATGGTCCGTGGCACGCAGCTGCAAGATCTTTTCAATCAATATTGGAAAAACATTGACGCAACATCTGGTTTAAAATTTATAGTGCCACAAGCGTTGTGCACCAGCTTTGGATATGTAAGTTAAGATATTTCTAGATTCCAGTTTTCGTTTCGAAATACGAGTTATTCATCGTCTCCTTATTTTGCTGCTAGACTACACGTCGACATGCCGAAGACTTGGTTTTGGGTGTTCTAATGGATGTTCTAATGGGTGTTCTAATGGAAAACTCTAAGGAGGCCGAAGCATTTCGTGAGCTGCTAAATGCGCGAAGTGCTGAGTATGTCGACGAAATACTGGCTCCTCATTTTGGTGGGTTCATAGTTAGATGAATTGAATTGAATGAATTCAAATGCAATGAATTTGTGAAATTGTTATAAATAAATGATAGAATAATAATCTTATTGCATAAAACATACGCAATGTCCAAGCAATCACATATACCCAAGCAATTATAATAGAATATATATATATATAATAGAAAATATATATAATTATATATATATATTATATATAATAGAAAATTTACGAAGTATTACATTATAATTTAAATATTTACAAGATTGCAAAATACAACAAGCATTAATACAAGATACAAAAGATACTTTTATTATATTTATGTATGTATATGATATGATATGATATATTTGTACTATTTTACTACTCTTATAGTATACTATTATATTAATACGTGCATATACTACCCAAAGATCAATACAACGGTATGTACATACATTCTTTAAATATTATCCCGATTATATAAAACTTGCTATTAGTCTAAAGATGTGTGACACAAAGAAACTTTTTCTTAAAATTAGGACTCTTAATTTCCCTATTAAAAAACTTTAAAAAAAAATATATTCGAATCCTAACAAATAACGCTACGAAAATGAATTAATTACAACAATAATTTGTATATAAACTTCTTCAGTTTGTGTCTGACTTCTTTTCTATGAATTTTATATACAAATTACTAAAACAAAACTTACTGTTCAGCCTGGGTGTCTGCATTCGGGAATTTATATAGCCTGGGATTGCCGGAACATCCTTTTTTGCTGCAAAGTCTCCTTGCCGGCATTGTAAAGTAGAGGACTTCAAAAATCTGCAAAGAAAGAAGTCAGAATTATTATTATTAAGAATATTCGTAAAATTGTATTCCGCTTGAATTGAAAAATTCAGTTGAGGTGAAAAATGTAATGACGTCACGAAGCAGCGTTTCTGTTCATATTACCAAAATAAATTATAAAAGTACGAAGTTGTGTAAAAGGGTAAGCAGGAAAAATTGTACTTAAATAAACTGAAAAATTTGTTAATAACATGAAAAGGAAAGCTTAATTACAATAATGGTTAATAAATTACGCATATGTGAGCGTACTAGTGTATCTTTCAACTAAAAAAACAACTTCTTGGTTAAATCGTAGCACACTAGCAGCAGTACTTAAGTACCAAAGTGAGCAAAAAAGTTTAGAGTTTGCAAACCAGAAAACCGAATGTAATAATGAGGTGAATTAAATATGTAGATATGCCAACACCAAGTTTCATTTGCCTATATATTTGCATAAATTTAACAACCTATTTGCTTTTAATATTGTTTTTTTTTAGGTTATATATTTCTAAATTGTATTGACAAGCATTTTTGGTAACTATTATTATTATTTCTTGAGATTGAAAGTGCAAGTTAATTAAAATAAATATGTTTACAAATGAGTAAAACAAAATAATATACAATATGTGTATAACTTATTTAAATTTTTCAGTATTCCAAAACCTAAGAAAATTCTTTTCTCAGTAATCAAAACTAATTTGTTTTGTTTGTATATATTCGCAAAACTAATTTGTTGTACTTGAGAGTTAAATAATAAAATACATGCTTTAAATTTCGATTAAAAGTAAAGTATATTACAACGTTTCTTTAAAAGTTACAAAATATTTGGCTTTTCGCACTTAACATTATAGCCTACCAAAACAAGCGTCAAATTGTTCAGAGTTAATGTATATTTACGATCGTTTGACGGCTTTTATTTCTGCGGTAAACAAAATATTTAAATGAAACTAAAAAAAATAATATTTAAATTAAAATATATCGTATAGTACACTCAATGTACATATACCATTCTACATTCCAAATTGAAGTTATCACTCGATTATTAAGTGCGAGTGATTGTTTAGTAGCGTATTTATAAATATCTAACTTTCATAAGCTCATTCATTAATTTGAGTATATAAGTAAATTGGTATCTCAAAACAAAGGGTCTGACAAATGTCAAACGTGGTCAAACGTAAGGAAAAAAACTTATTTGTTTGGGTCTAATGGTGGTGGGTTGCTAAGCAAAATTTATTTGTTTGGGTCTAATGGTGGTGAGTTGCTAAGCAAAAACGTCATCAATTATCGAGTTTTCACAAATACTACCATACAATTACACAACCACGAATACACGATTTGACAACCAGAGTTGCATTTTTTAGAAGTTTCCTATCTCATTATCTCTGATCACCACCACACAATAATATTCACTGACTGTAAGTGTACAAGCACATCGAAAAGCGTCAGTGTATAAGCATGACTGACTAAGGCCGTGGTTATGCTATCGAGTTTTGCTTGGCAAGTAGGACTTTTTGGCTGCTCGCACACTGCATGCGTTTTTCGTTCATCCGAATTCTGACGAAAACGATTCGTCCGAAGTCTTATTTAGAGTCCGCACACTCTATCAGAACTGGTGCGTAAAATTATGAGTAAACCAAAAACAACATATGCTCCATATGTGTCCATAACATAATGGACACGGTTGATGACTTTTTTTTATTAGAAAATTCTTATCTAAAAGGAAAATTTTTCAAAAGGAAGATTTAAGTTCGTGAGGTTTTCGCGAAAAGAAGTCATTTTGGTGAATATTTCATCATCTGCATTACTAATTTAACAAAAAAAAAAACACTTCGTCAGAATTCCGTTAGTCATTCCCATTTGAATGGGATCGTTCGCAATTCGCAACATTTCGCAGCAATTCTGACGACGGAACAGTGCTTCAATGTGCGCATTTACAATCAATAACATGCAATGGGATCGTTCGCATGTTTTCGTCAGAATTCTGACGAACGAAAAACGCATGCAGTGTGCGAGGAGCCTTTTTTGTTGTTTTGTGTGTAAATAGAGAACGGGATATTTTTCTGTTCTCAACATCGCTCTCTCACACCGAGCACGAAAACTCGGTCTAGCGTACACCGAGGACACCAAGCAAACCGGTGTTGCTTAGTCTCAATATTCACAAAAGTACTGAAGAGTGGAATGGAGTGAAAAAATGGAATTAACTGATAAATCTATCAATTATATTCCTGTGATTATCGTTCCAAAATATTACGACTTAATATATGTTAAACAGATTTCAATTAATATAAACATTTGGTCCTCCATCGCGTCGAAAACTACACCGCAAATAATACATTTTCTCATTTGTGTAGTAGACGGGTTGCTGTTGAAGGTGAGAAAAAATATATATTTTTGAAGAAAGTAAGCGTGGGTCAAGCACAAGCGTAACCACCCTTTTTGCACGGACTCCGATCACAAAAATGAGAGTAATTTCCCACCAAGTTTTGCTCGATAGCATAACCACGGCCTAACTAACTGACTAAATGTCAGTGTATAAGTTAGGGACGCAAGAAATGGCTCGGATTTAAAGCAAATGGCAGAGAAGCATTTTCGGGAAGCAGAAGTATGAAATGTCAAAAATTTCATTCCAACCAAAATTCTCGAAGTTCATTCGGAGTTTATTTATTTTAATCTGTATTAAAATATATTTAAAATACATTTAAATAATATATTATACAGAATAATAATAAAAAAAGCAACAGAAAAATACGCACTTAATTTTACAGCAACTGAAATAGAAACAAGAATGAAATGTAAACAAACACAAACAACGAAGAAGAACAAGAACGCTTTTGCATCCGTCAAAATTAGAATTAGGACGGATGCGGGACGCAAAATTCGGCAGCAAAGTAGGAAAGCAAACTTTTTTCTCGATCTCCATAAGAGCCCGTGTAATTTTGACAGTTAAAAAATGAATCTGCGTGTTGCGTCCCTGATTGTGTTTAAGGCATTACCCAGTAGTTCTTGTCTCCAAGGCCAAAGACTACAAGGCTGGAAATTCTTTTTTCGCTTTGAATGTTGTTGTATATTATATTATATTTCATCGATTACATTACTTCTGGTTTTCGAGAAAAACGAATTTAAGATTTTTCACTACTTTTTTCAATTCATGTCTAATTTTCTAAGCAAAATGTATAATTAACCCATATATTTATCTCAATACTAAGAAACTAGATATTTTTACCTTTTTTGGAATTTTTTTCCATCAGAATCGGTTCAGAATTTTAGAAAAAAGCACGATTTTAAAGTTACAATGATCCTTTTATTGGAATTGCACAATTAAATTGTTTTACAAAATAGCAACCGTGGTACATTATATTACATCAGCGCTGATTTATTTATCATTTTAAATAGCAAAAAATTATTGAACTGAAAAAAAAGTACTGAAAATCTAATGTTAATTGTCTCTCGAAAACTATAACGTTTTTGATAAAAAGTTACATTACATAAATAAAATCTATTCAATTTTCCTTTGTAACGGTACCTATTATAACCGGATATTTGCTATAGTTCAGAAGATACATGCGGTTAAATTTCGATTTTCAAATTTGAGACAGGAATGCAATTCGTGTTCTTCTGCATAGCAATAATCCCGAAATATGATTTTTTAAATACGTAAAAAAGACCAAGGAGACAGTTTTAAAACGAATGCATACTTCTGGATGTGTATATGAAACCTTTTTTAAGTTATTAGGTGTTAGCAACTCTTGTTCTTCTTCATAGCAATAAGCCAGATACACCTATACCTCACTTTGCGTCGGGGTTACGTTCCAAAAAAACACGACGCAAATTGAAACGACGCAAAGGGCATTAACATCTTTATGGAGTGGCAGATACAGATTCTGTATGGTGCTAGAAAAATTATTGTAAACTTTTTGGTTTATTAAAAACGTTTTATAAAAAAATGTTTTTTATTTAAATAATTATTTTTTAGTGAACTGTGCAAGGTATTTTATAACTGATTGAAATATGCAAGATGTCACAGTTATTATAATTTTTTGAAAATATTTTTAAGTTAAATTTATTTCAATATTTTGAACTCAAAATTATTTCAATATTTTAAAGTCGAAATTATTTCATTTATTTAAAATTATTTTTACGTCAAAAAATATATGTATTTTTGTAGACAAATTTCAAAATGGGCAAATTTCCGTCTTAAAATTGGCGTTGGCGGGTAATTATGATTGAGCGATGCATTGTCATCCAGTTCTAAGCTATTGTCAAAATTCCAAAAGCCTAGCTCATCGGGAAATGGGCGAAAAATTGCTTTTAACATTTGCTAGTTCAGAAAGCGACCTAATAAAAACGTTTTAAAAATTGCTCATTTCTCAAATTTAGTCAGCTGTTTTTAACCTACCACACGTATTTTTAGCCGAAAGAGATGCCAAAGTATTCAACCTGTTCTGTTCAATATTAATATTGATTTAGTTTAATATTTACTTCATAGTAATTTTAGTTCTTTTGGTCTTTAATTTAAATGGTCTAATTCTAATTTAAATGAATTTGAATTTAAATGCATGAATTGTGAATTTACTTGTGTTTATCTAATTTTAATTTAAATAAATGAATTATGAACTTATTTCTGATAACTTATTTTAATTTAAATAATTGAAAAATTAAAAAAACCAGTAAGTTTCCATTACTTTTATTATTTCCAAACCGCTAAGTCGTCAAACCCGCGATAGCTCTTAAATGGAAAGTGATTTTTCTATTAATGTTTAGTTAAAAGCCAAACAAATAAAAAATTTTAATGTTTAGTATCCCTGTCACTAACTCACCCCATCATTTTGTGACGGTGCGTTAACCAGAGATAATGAGATACGAAACTTCTAAAAAATGCAACTCTGGATGTCTACTCATGTGTTCGTGGTTGTGTAATTGTATGGTAGTATTTGTGAAAACTCGATAATTGATGACGTTTTAGCTCAGAAGCTCACCCCTTTAAGACCCAATCAAATTAATTTTTTTCCTTATAGACCCAAACAAAGTGTTCAGTTTATTAATTTATACACCACGTTTGACATTTGTCAGAACCTTTTGTTTTGAGATACTAGTATGCTTATATTATCAAATCAATGAATGAGCTTATAAAAGTCAGATATTTACAAATAATATCTAATAATAATTACAATAGAGTAATAACTTCAATTTGCAATTTAGAATGTAGAATGGTGAAGGGTATATGTATATTGAATGTACTATATGATATATTTTCATTAAAAATATTATTTGTTTAGTTTCATTTAAATATTTTGTTTAAGGCAGAAATAAAAACCGTCAAAGGATCGTAAATATACATTAACAGCCTTATAATGTAAATAGTTTCAAGGCGTAAACGAAAACGAAACATATGTTTTTCACGAGTTTTGTTTTGTGATTTTCGTAATTTTTCGTTTGTTTGACAACTGCGCATAACAAAACTCGAGTGAAATCCACTAAACGCAAAAAATGCTTGTTGTTGGTATTTTTACATGCTTTGCAGATTTTATCAGCTACGCGTGCTATAATGGATCGGCAGTTTCCAGGAAAAAAGTCGAGAAACCACGCGAAAGCAAGAAGGCTATCGTCTAGTGTAAAATTGTTTGTGTTTTGCAAGTTGTCGAATTGCATGTGTCGAATTTTGTACATTTTGCCGGCATGATTTTTTAGTATTAGTATTTTAAATTAGGTTTATTATTAAATTAGGTTATTGTTAATTGTTATTTTATATGTATAAAATTATAATATAATTATTGTACCAATATGTGTTATTGGTAATTCGATACATTGAGCTCAATGCAGGGTGGATTTCGTTTTATTGGCACCCCATAGGCAATGCTTCCTTAATAGAACTTAAATCAAACATTTTAAAAATTTTAGTCTTTAATTTAATTTTAATAATGATTTTGGACACTACAATTTATAGACGGTCAGACAGAAGCACTTCAGTTGTTACTACAAAATAACAAGCACAAAGTCGATCTTCCGATTCCTTCATACTCATAAAAAATAGAATTCCTACATAATATAAATATTTTCTCTGAAATATTTCCATTCTTTCGTTTTTTATTTTGGCTTCCATTAACTTTTTATTTTTACTCGAATAAGGTATTAAAGATGAAGATATGCCGACTAAAGTATTCTTCTTCTTAAATCATCTGCGTATACGAATTCTTCAAGAGCACGCTATGCTCAGAACGTAGATCGTGCCAGCGCTTTACATAGCTTGGAAATCGAACAAGAAGCAGAACAAAGCTAGGATAAGCAAAATTTCTTCCAAAAACCTTAAAATGCAAAATTTAAAACAAATCCAGACGAATCGCAACGTTCTTCTCATCGCCCGCTGTACTCAACAAATTGATCGTTTCTTTCTTTCACACTTTACTTGGCAAGCGAGTTCTGGATCTATCTCTTCTTACGCATATGCGCTTGCATTGTTAGTGCAAAATAACGGAAGCAAAGTTGATCTTCCGCTCCCTTCATACTCATTAAAAAGGTCTTCCGAACCACTCACTCATTAGGAGATCATTCAATTTTGCTTTGTTATCAGCGCTGAGAAAACCGAAGCATGGTAAAGAGAGTAAAGGCCTGATTAGTCGTACTTAGCAGCACTTAGCAGCACTTCGAAGAACATGACGTACTGTCAAAATCCACTTCTAGCTTATGGAAACGTGTGTATTCGATTAGTCGTACTTATGTACAAGGGGAATATCAAATCGATTTTGATATTTTACTAAGTTCGAACTAAGTGACAGCCAAAACGCGTGGCCAGATCGAACTCGACGCTATTTTCGAAGATGTCGTCTTTGCTTGCCGAATTTATAGTTTCATGGGATTTCAATAAAATATTATTTAAACAATTAATTTATTTTATTTCTTCAATTTCATTATTGTATTATGAATATATATTTGGTTACTGTGGTACCTATATAAGTGCGTCATGCGTTGCGTTTCGGAGGCTGAAATAAGCAACGCACTGATGGAATTTACAATTTTGGTATGCGCTACGAAGTGAAGTTGGCGGCAGATGTCAAAAAAATGTTCATGTGCGTGTGAATGCTCCAAACCTTTTTGTCAGAACATATGTTGACGCAACGCTGTTATTTCCGTGGTTTTCAAGACGCAGTGATCAACGAAACGCAAGACTCACTAATTTTTAGTTACACAGTTATAGTATCAATCGCAATGGACGACGAAAAACTAATATCGCTCGTACAAAATAAACCGATACTTCCAAGTTTCCTATAGGCTTCCTATCTATTGCCAAAGATTTCTAGTTACAAGAGAGTGATAGAAAGCCGTTCTTCCGGACCAATTATACGTTGTGGCTTCTTCGAAAACGAGCAGACCAAATTTAGCAATAAATCATACACTGGACCAGTCATCCGTGTGTGTATAAAGAATTGCTCTTCATCCATAATTTTCATTGGCATGAATACTTTTCTGAAGTATCCATGGGAAATGTAGTCATTATTTATTGGACGAACTCGCCAACGCCTTTCCGACTTGGTCGCCATCCATTCCATTGCAAGTTGTAGAATTCTTAAAATCTCCAAATCGTCTCAATGCTCCATTTCTCACTTTCTTAGTTATTTGCTATTTGTTTTATTTATTTAACTTTAAAAAACCATATATTAACTTTAAAAAATTTGCTGCTGATTGCGAATCCAAGGCAATTGCAGTTGAGTTGAGTTCCACCAAGTAATCTAATCAAGTAAAATCCCACACAACCAAAAAAAATACCCAATTTCGAACTTTAGGTCAACTAGTGGCAACACTAGAAGTGCCGGTACCCCCTGCAACCCGTAAACAACTATGTTCTTCGAAACTTATAAGTGCTATGCGCTAAGTACGACTAATCAGGCCTTAACTTCGCGAGTAGTGAAGCTGTTTTCACTCATTTGCTTACACCCGCTGCCTGCGACCGACCGCATCTGTTTTGAAAAATTCGAAATTTTGAGTCATGCGTCTTCTATATTATTACATATTCTTTGCTCCTGCGCTCGTAGCAAAGCAAAATTGAATGATCTACTAAGGAGTGAGTGGTTCGGAAGATCCAGTTTTTGTCCTTTTTTTTTTGGAAATTATGTCGCTAAGTAATGTTTGTTTTAGCCATCTTGAGTTTTAATAACACTAACCCTTCTGTACGAGAGGTGCAATATCTCTCTGCGAGAATTCTTTGATGTTGAATACCTCTGCCGCCAGAGAAAATTAGAATTCGATCGACTGCAAGCGGCGTGAAGCTAGCGATGGCCCTTATGTTTCCCATAACCGCCAACGCAGTTTTGACAGATGCAGCTTGTAGCTGGCCGCTATGGTTGTGGTTAGAGCTTTAAGCGTTATTAACTGTGCAATGTCGTTCTTCGATCACTTTAATGGTTTTATAGCCTGTTTCCATAAAAATATTTTATCCGGTTAAGGTGTTCGAAAATCGATCAGCTGATCTAGTGTTTCCATACATAATCCGGTCCGGGCTGTCAAGAAAAGATGATATAAACAGCTGTTGTTTTGTTTGTATATTTACGCAGCTATTTTTAAAATTGTGCATCGCTTTAATTTATAATACAATGAATAAACTGTGTTTGGAAAGTGAAAAATCGTACATCGTAAATAGCAAATTCCTCTCAGTATGTCGAGCTTTTTTTGACATTTGGCAGAATAATTTGGTGACATAAATTATCTCTTTCTAACTTATTTGCACTAGACAAAGAGAAAGATAGTGTGTCTGCAATTCCGAACTTCGAAACAGACTTGCAAACTAAAAACTGAAGCTAAAAACCAAAAGCATTTTGGTTTAGCGCTGGAATCGCAACAACAATTTCAAGGGAGTTAAAACAGTTTACGAGTGGTGTTTACGACATTCTTTAATCGCATTTTACAAGCAATTGCTGTAGGCACGTGGTCTGATAAGTGCCATTCGTGAATGTAAACGTTCATTCAAACAATTTATTGATTCGTTGAATGCAGAGAACACCTCCCAAGCTAAAACGAAGCCAACGGCTAATGGAACGCGCAGCCACGAACAATTTGACTGCCGATGCAGACGCGAGCTGCAAAGCCAACTGCCCCCCCCACTCCATTCAAACGCCGTTAGCTCTACGCCAGCATCTTTCATTCAATCAATCATTCGCCGCCAGCGCTGCGCCAACACCTAATGGAAGTGCAGCGCAAGTATTTGCATTCAGCGCCCCGCCAGCATCGGCAGCTAGCGCGGCTGAATCTATCGCCATCGCAGCAATGCCAGCATTAGCCGCTGGCGCAAGCCCACCTGTTGCCACTGCGTCTGCCAAACCGTCACATGCCATGCCACCGCCAGTCGTGTCACCATATGCCGCGACATTGTACGCTCCGCCATCATATGCGGCACCACCATTTGCCGTGACTGCATCTGCCACGCCGTCATATGCCCTGCCGCCGCCAGCCGTGTCACCATATGCCGCGATGTCGTATGCCCCGCCATCATATGCGGCACCACCATCTGCCGTGACTGCATCTGCCACGCCGTCATATGCCGTGCCGCCACCAGCCGTCTCACCATATGCCGCGATGTCGTACGCCCTGCCATCATGTGCGGCATCACCATTTGCCGTGACTGCATCTGCCACGCCGTCATATGCCGTGCCACTGCCCGCCGCGCCGCCATTGCTTACCGCGCCATCACATGCGACGCCATTGTTTGCCCCGCCATCATTCGCCGCATCATCATATGCCACGCCATCACTCGGAGCATGCAATCAACTCCATACCAAGTCCATACCATAGCAGTGCGCACGTTACCGGTTGCCCCCCTGTCCGACGCCGAGACGGAAATGACCAACAGTGTAGGGAGCATTACCAGGCCAGAAGCAGTGCAACTAGAGCTCATAGTCAGTTCAATGCAACTACAGATAGAGGCACTGCAAAACGAACTGAGACAAGTTTACTCCGGCCGGAATGTACAGCGTTATCCCACGACAACACCGTCCTCAATTAACGCACATTGTACTGTAGCCAACTCATACTTGAGACCAACGCGACCGATGTTACCGAACGCACCCGTAGTGGCCACTGCTCAGTACGCTCACCCCATTGCGCCGAGGAAGCTGGTTGACCTTCCGCAGTTCTCCGGACAACCGGAAGATTAGCCAGCCTTTTACATGGCTTTAACGTAGTCAACAGCTGCTGATTGCTACTCCAATTTTGAGAATAACCGGCGCCTGCAGAAAAGTCTGACGGGGGAAGCTAGAGAAACGGTGAAGTCGCTGTTGATTCACCCAAACAACGTGAACGACTTAATTGATCAGCTAAGAATACGGTTCGGTCGGCCAGACCAGTTGATTCGAAGTCAATTAAATCAGGTCCGAGATATAGCACCGATTCCTGAGCACGCCATTGCCCGAATTGTGCCACTTACAACCAAAGTAAAGAATCTGACAGCATTCCTCGCAACAGCCGGTGGCCAGCAACATTTGGCAAATCCGATCCTATTGGAGGAGTTGGTCGCCAAACTGCCTATGAGTAAGAAGGTGGAATGGGCTCGGCACGCCGCCAGCATACAGCCATACCCGTCAATCGATAACTTCAGTGATTGGCTAAACGATCTTGCCAATGTCATTTGCGTGGCGCAATCCAACGAGATTCGTGAGCCGAAGAAACGTCCAGTGTTGCACGCGTCCGAGAGCCAGAAAGATAGCAGTCGCTGCCCGATATGCCAGAGCAGCCACATACCGATAAAGTGTGAGCGTTTCAACAAAGCATCGGTATCAGAGAGGTGGAACCTGGTCAAGAGAGCTAGACTATGTTTCACATGCTTGTGGACTGGAGCCAGAAAGATAGCAGTCGCTGCCCGATATGCCAGAGCAGCCACATACCGATAAAGTGTGAGCGTTTTAACAAAGCATCGGTATCAGAGAGGTGGAACCTTGTCAAGGGAGCTAGACTATGTTTCACATGCTTGCGGACTGGACATACGACTCGCGAGTGCCGTATTCGTACGCGATGCTCGGTCGATAGCTGCCTAAGGAAGCATCATGTTCTCCTTCATGAGCCACAACAGAGCAAAGCACCAGGGCCCAGTCAACATCTTTGGCAGCAAGCCAAACGAATCATCAACCCACGTCTGAAGAAGCCGTATTTACTTGCGCGACGCGCACCAACGACAGTAAACTCCTATTTAGAGTTCTGCTAGTCACCCTCTACGGGCCAAATAGAAGTTTGGACACTTACGCGCTTCTGGACGAGGGCTCATCCGTAACGATGCTAGATGAATCTCTAGTAAGAGATCTTGGACTCCAAGGTGAGCAGTGTCAATTAAACGTACAGTGGATAGGAGGACGAGCAGCGCACGAATCTTCTACGACAGTAAATTTGCACATCAGCGGCTTAAACATGCGGAAAAAATACTTATTGCGGAACGTGTTTGGAATTCCAGCTCTATCGTTACCATCCCAGAGTTTGACCGAGGAAGACATTGCTGGCATTAACACTGAGAGATGGCCAGTCCACTTGTACAGAGATGCTGAACCCAAGATATTGATCGGTTTGGACCACTGCCATTTGGGCGTACCCACGAAAGGAAATCAGCCAGAGAAGGTTAAGCCGTTTGTAGTTCAGACGAAGCTTGGTTGTGTCGTATTCGGCCAGTCGTCCGGTCGCGCGAGCCCTAATCGTACCTGTATGTTTGCGAATGTACAAGCCCACTACAAAAATTGTTGTCTGAATATTTTGAATTGGACAGCTTCGGCGTCAGACCATCGCCGCCGGTCCTCAACAAGGAAGACGTCAGAGCGAAGCAGATTCTGGAAAAAAGCACGAAAATGGTAAATGGTCGATTCCAAACAGGACTCTTATGGAAAGAAGACGCCTTTAACATAGAGAAGAAAATGAAACGTGATGAAGCCTTTGCAGCGATGTATAACTCAGTTATTGAAAGCTATATCTCGAAGGATTACGCTAGGAAACTGCCACTAGAAGAGATTGCGATCCATCAGCCAAGAAACTGGTTCCACCAGGTCAAGGTACAGCCAGCCGATAGGTGCGCTCAACGTTTTTTATGGCGAAATGGCGACGCGAACCGACCACATGACATCTACGAAATGTCAGTAATGACATTCGGAGCTGCATGTTCGCCATGCGCTGTCGAATACGTAAAAACCGTGAACGCATTGAATCGCCGGTGTCAACGGAGCGAGCGAGCAGTACAGGGGATCCTAGAGTTCCATTACGTAGATGATTACGTCGACAGCTTCGACACGGCAGAACAGGCGATCGACGTTGCAAGAAAAGTCCGCGCCATTCACGCAAGTGGTGGGTTCGAGCTAAGAGGATTCACCTCAAACTCGTCACATGTGATGGAATCCCTTGAAGGCGAGCTAAAGACCCTGCAATTTAGCGGAAGCGAAGGGTTGTCATCGGAAAAGATCTTGGGAATGAACTGGCAGCCACCATCAGATTGCTTCCACTACGACCTCAAGTTTCATCGCGGGAAAGCCGACATCATTTCTGGTCACAGGCGTCCGACCAAAAGAGAATTGCTCAGTGTGGTAATGTCGGTTTTCGACCCGCTAGGGTTCCTTAGCCACTTCACAATTTGTGCCAAGATTTTGATGCGTGAAGTGTGGCGATGCCAGAATCGCTGGGATGAAGCGGTTCCTGATGGAGTCTTCAAGCTGTGGGACCAGTGGCGCAAACGACTGTCCGACGTAATCAACTTCCGGGTCCCGCGATTTTATTTTTATAAAGGACCTCCAAGAAACTACACGTCTTTGTCGACGCAAGTGAAGAAGCTTTCGCCGCTGTAGCCTACTGGCGGTATGAAGCCTCTGCTAAAGCTGGTGTCAGCTTAATATGCGCAAAGACGAGATGCGCGCCGCTGAAGCGAATAACTATTCGCGATTGGAGCTTCAAGCTGCCGTTTTGCGTTGTCGATTGGCGAAAACCATCCTTGAAGAGCACGAGATAAAACCAAAAAACTTGTCATATGGACCGATTCATCAACCGTAGTGAGATGGATTATCACCAAGCATCGCCGCTACAAACCGTTTGTCGCTCACCGGATAGCGGAGATCTTGGAGTCTACGACGAGGCGACTCGGTGGAACGATCACGCTCAATTGGAGTCATCTTCGCGCTGGCTGAAAGGACCCGAATTTTTGCTGATGAGTGAAGCCATGTGGCCAGTCGCGAAGGAGGCATGCCGACAGCTTGAAGCAGACGAAGAAGAGATCGGCCATCGATATGTTCTAGTCGTAGTGAGTAATAATTTGATACAATTTAATCGTTTCTCGAGTTTTCGCAGACTGGTTCGAACAGTAGCCTGGATAATCCGATTCACCAATTCGTGCCCCCGAGTTAAAGAAAACAGCTCGCCTTATGGTCTCACGGCGCGCGAGTTGGAATCGGCTGAAGCTCTAATCTGTAGAATCGTTCAGAACAACGGCTTCGCCGATGAACTAGAAGCCAACAAGAACAGAAAACCCGTAAGTCGTGGTAGCCAGCTGTATCAATTAATGCCGTATATTGATGACGAGGGGCTTTTGCGAGCAAATGGGCGACTTGACGCTGCGAGCTGGTTGCCATTCAACGTAAGACTCCCAATCATCTTGCCGCCTGAACACCGATTCACGGTGCTCGTGGTACTTCACTATCACCAAATGTCCAAGCACCAAAATTCCGAAATGGTAATATGCGAGGTGCGCCGGAAATATTGGATACCACGTCTTCGTAGCCTACTGCGCAAGGTGCAGTCTAGTTGCAGTGTTTGTAAAATTTTGCGCGCCCAGCCACGCCAACCAATCATGGGGCCGCTGCCAACCGATAGACTAACGCCATACGTCAGGCCGTTTACGTACACCGGGCTTGATTACTTCGGGCCGGTTGTGGTGACCATCGGACGCCGGCATGAGAAGAGGTGGATCACGCTTTTCACATGTCTAACCATCAGAGCGGTTCACCTCGAGGTGGCTCACGATCTGTCAACGGATGCGTGCATCGTGGTCATCCGCAACTTCATCAATCGCCGTGGAGTTCCTATGAGGCTGCGCTCAGACAACGGCACCACCTTCATTGGTGCAAACAACGAAGCCGTCAAGTTCAAAGACGTGTTCGAATGTGGCCGACTTGAAGACGAACTATCCTCTAGAGGAATAGAATGGCTGTTTAGCTCGCCCGCCAATCCATCTGAAGGAGGTATCTGGGAAAGGATGGTCCAGAGCGTAAAAAGGGTGCTACGACATACATTGAAACAAGTGGCACTGCGGGAGCACACGCTCCAATGTTTTATAATCGAGGCCGAAAATATCGTCAACTCGAGGCCGTTGACGCACCTGCCAGTGGACCCAGCGCAAAGTGAACCGCTCACGCCCAATCACTTTCTGTTAGGCTCGGCGAACACGGCTCGAACCCCAGGAGTACAAGATCCGAATCCACGCCACCTCCGAAAGCAATGGCTCATCAGTCGCCAGCTCCGAGATGCCTTTTGGAAGCGTTGGATAATGGAGTATCTGCCAACTCTAACTCGGCGTTCGAAATGGTGTCAACGCGTGAAACCCTTGGCAGAGTGAGATTTGGTCCTGATTTGCGACGTTATCTCACCCAGGCATCATTGGACTCGGGGCAGGATTGTGCGGCTATACGCCGGTTCCGATGGAGTATGCAGGAAAGCAGAAGAAGCACAGCCAAGGGTGTCATACGCCGTCCAGCCTCGAGGCTGGCCGTTCTGGATGTCGATGGTGAATCATAATGGATTCACGGGGGCGGGAGTGTTGGGGACAGTCGCGTCTGAACGCGCCCTTCGCGGTTATAGTGTGCGTGTGCGCCCTCATCGCAGTTTATTTTCGATCGCCGGTTTGACAGTTTTATTCGATTCTGCGCCGTTCAAATTGGCGGCCTGGAAGTTGGCCATTTGCACATGGATCTTGAGTTGGAAAGTCGTCGTCAGCAAACAAAACAGGAATAATAAACTGCGGTGAGGGCGTTCGCGCACATTATATATTAAAAATGTATTTTATTTGTATTTGTAACCTCTTTCTTGCCAGATTAAACGAACGCCTGTCAATAAAGACAGGGTATGTTAAAAAAGAGCATTTTCCTTTAGGACGGCGACAAGTGGTTTTGGAGCTTAAAACAGTTTATTCCAAAAAACCTGGAAAAATCATTTTATGGAAACACCATAATTAGATTAGTCTGCATCTCATTTACTTGTCCTTCCGTGATAATGGTTTTTAGCTTATGTTCCATGTTCTCCTTAGCATATTCAATTTTGCGAAAGCACTCCTTCATTAGTTTTAAATCGTACTAAAGTTTTGTCTTGGCGTGAGTAAATTTTTCCCTGTGAGTAGATTTATGAATGTTTTTTAAAGAATTCCTCAGTGCACTTTGTAATAATCAATTTGTCTCTCCTTGGGAGTTCACTATTTTATATCAAAATAATCATAAGTATAAATTTTAGAACTAAATATACTTACATTTTTTTTTATAAATTATTCGCTTGTTTACTTGATGCAACTGGTACATTTTGAAACGGCTCTCTTAACTCAGACCCAACATTTTTGCGTTGTTCGTCAATAATGCCGAAGTCAAAAATTTCATTTTCTTTGTCTTCGTCCTCTGTGCAAGATTCCTGTTGTTCTGATGCCACTTGTTTGGAGATTATCGTTGGCTCCCATGCTTCAGTGCTTTACGTTTAGCATAACCTAATTTTCTGCACGTTATATAAATTAAAAGTTCAAAAACTAATAAATTTACTTACCCATATTAATTTGCAACTCGTTTTCAAAGCAATTTACATTAAAATGATCCTCACAGATGCTTGCATGTTTGGTTTTGAATTCTTTTTTCGCTGGCAAAACTCCGACCAAATTTTTGATAACCCAACAGAAAATAACGGACCTGCGTGTGGCACAACCTTCTTTTTATAGCATCATTCGTCTCGTGAAATCTCTTTACCTATTAACCTTCACATTGACAGTATACACCTGGGTATAGATGTTGAATTTTATTGCTAAATATTTCCATGGTTCCTTAATCAGATTTAATGTCACTTTAAGTCAGTGGCTAAACTTTTGAATTTGTTATGAAAACGTGAAATTAAATGAAAAAGTTATTTCGTCACATTTAAAAAAATATTTTTTAGCTGTTTCCGATTGCCTGATTGGTATAGATAACATATTTGTAGGAAAATCCAATGAAAAAGAAGAAACTTTGAAATATTATGCAGTAAAAATATTTAGTATGTTATAAAGGGTTTTCCAATAAGAGGTGTAATTTTGAATAGCCCGCTATTTCGGTAGCTGTCACTTTCGAAGCTGTTATTGTTGACATTTGACAAGTAAAAATACGTCATTACCAAAAATGGAACGATACACGCTGCAACAACGCATTGAAATTATTAAAATTTACTACAAAAATGGTAAAAATTTTGCAGTCACAGTTCGCAAAACTAAAGCATTTTTGAGTCGTCGTGAAGCACCTTGTCGGACCGCAATACAGAAATTGGTGGAAAAATTCGAGCTGTTGGGACAAGTTAGTGATATGAAGAATAAAACCCGTCGCTCAAGAACAACTGAGAATATTGCCTCTGTAGCCCAAAGTGTTGACGATAACCCAGGTTTGTCCATTTCTCGTCGTTCTTTGGAATTGGGCATTCCACAAACGTCATTACACCGTATTTTGCATAAAGACTTGGATCTTAAGGCTTATAAAGTTCAGTTAACACAAGAACTCAAGCCGGCCGATCATCAACAACGTAAAAACATCTTCCAAAGTTTGGATATTGGTTCGGTTGGATGGATTATTTTACGTACAAATTATATAACCTGAAAGTGCAGCAATATCAATGATATCATAAAATATTGCCAGGGGCCATCGATTTGTCTTTCTTTGTGTATGCGTTCCCCCGGGTTCTTGTCTCGAACGCCGTCAATTTGTCTGATTTATATATTCAAGGGATATGCTGTATTCCATTCGGCCATTCAAGGGATATGCTGTATCCGATTCACAAGCTCACCATATTTTAATTCGGTATTTGGCCGCTTTAGATGGAATATACTGAGTAAACTAAATGCGTCCTGTGAATGGAAAAACTTGTTCATCAACTGTGATGCTTTTATATGGCCTGACTAATCTCTTAAATTAGAAAAATTTCACTTATGGGAGCCGCTTTATCTTTATTCGTTCTAGTTTGCGGGTAGCTCGAAATCGAAATGAATGAACCTCAAAATACCATAAAAACAACGAATAGAAATTGTGGCACGGTAGAGCGAAAAAGCATTGGATTTCCAGAGAAGAACTGGATGAAGTATGAATGTGTTGACATTATTCAGAAGTCTAGATATCATTCACCTTCAATACCTACGCTGATCTCTTCATTATTGAAGTCTTCGCCATTAGTTTCTTCTTCATTGGAGTCGGTATCATCTTCCATCTCTACCAGTACGATATATGTATGTACGTGATCTATACCCGGGTATATACTGTCAAAATTAGGAGATTCTTTTTGAAATGTGAAGGTTAATACTCTTTGTTTTATATAGCTCCGCATTTGAAACTTTGAATTCAACTTTCGAAATGGCTCCAATTTGTAATTCTAAAAATTGCAAAATTTGTAGTGACTTGGAGCGTCGCACATTTTTTTGGTAATGTGTTTTGTTTTTTCACATAAAGTGTGTCAGATTTACAGGGCGTATTTATGATGCCCTGACTGAATAAGATACTGCAGTGGTATTGTGAGACCTGTAAGTCGAATGATTTGGAGCAAAATAGTATTTTAAGTAAGGTTCGCGTGGGTTTTTCGGCAATCGCGCGCGACCTGTCGTCCACGGTCAGACAATAGCATTTGAATTGCACTATCAAAAACATTATTAATGTAATTAAATTAAATTATATTAAATTTAAATTGATATTTCATACTACTAAGCTAAGAAGTAAAAAATAGGAAGTCAGAAAGAAAACAGTTGTATGAATCATGACGAAAATAGAAGTTAGAAGAAAGAATAGAAAAGTGATAGAGTTATCCATAGGGAGAAGGGGACCGTCACTGACTACTTGTGAGGCTACTAAGTAACGTTGTAAAATATTGATGTAATCTCTTCTTGAATTGCAATATACTGGTAGTTCTCTGTAGTACGGTTGGTAAAGAGTTCCACTGTCTGATTGAAAATATAAAAAAATTGACGTTCAGAGACCAAATACCTGTGCCTACCGCATAAAATCCCGCAGGAAATGATATGTGCGATATCCTGACCTACAATCGTATTTTAAGAGGGTAAACAAAAAAAAAATTCGGAATTTGAAAATTTAGGATTGTACTGAAATTTGAAAACTTCGTCCTTGTTGCGGCACGGGGTTCCCGTTGTCCGATCTCGCTGAAATTTCGCACATATCATTTCCTGACCTACAATCATATTTTAAGAGGGTAAACAAAAAAAATTCGGAATTTGAAAATTTAGAATTGTACTGAAATTTGAAAACTTCGTCCTTGATGCGGCACGGGTTCCCGATGGCCGATCCCGCTGAAATTTCGCACATATCATTTCCTGACCTACAATCATATTTTAAGAGGGTAAACAAAAAAAAAATCGGAATTTGAAAATTTAGGATTGTACTGAAATTTGAAAACTTCGTCCTTGTTGCGGCACGGGGTTCCCGTTGTCCGATCTCGCTGAAATTTCGCACATATAATTTCCTGACCTACAATCATATTTTAAGAGGGTAAACAAAAAAAAATTCGGAATTTGAAAATTTAGAATTGTACTGAAATTTGAAAACTTCGTTCTTGATGCGACACGGGTTCCCGTTGGCCGATCTCGCTGAAATTTCGCACGTATCATTTCCTGACCTACAATCATATTTTAAGAGGGTAAGAAAAAAAAAAAACTCAATAAAATTTTCGGTCCCTATAGCTAAGGACCACCCTAGTGTATAGTGTGTGGTTACGTCCACATTAACTGGATATAAAGCGATACTGCCCAAGAGGTCGATTAGAACATGATCTGCACTTAAAGTCCCCAGCGATTATAATTTTTTGATAACAAGGCACTAAGTTTTGCATAGTATCAATAAACTGCTTACACGGCAATTGGGCCGATACATAGATCCCAATAATAACTTATCAGCATTAGAATTCAATTCAATTCAATTCAATTTATTAGTTCATTCCAAATGTACACGTTTCAAAATATGATACATATTTGAGTCCCGCGAAGCTCAGTGAGCTTTTCTGCAGGAATATAGACATTATAAATTATTCAACTTATTCGGTTGTGTAATATCACAGAATAAACAGTATACAGAATGCGCATGTCGCCCAACGAAGCAATCTGAATTATTGGTGCGGGCCGAAAGCAATAGGGGGATAACAGAATTTGGTTAACAGAGCTTTGTCGCTGTTAATTTGTCAGGCGACGAAGTTCTCTGCTGTTATTAGTTAGGCAAGTTTCATCAAAAGAGCGACTTCAGTGCACACTCTACCAACAAACACACATGATATGAGAGTGCTGTTTCTCTTGTCCTCTTTCGTTCGAAGATCTTTTCGAATGAGTATGAAGGGATCGGAAGATCGACTTTGTTTCTTTTATTTTGCACTAACAATGCTAGCGAATATGCGTAAGAAGAGATAATCGATGCAGCACTCGTATGTCAAGTAAAGTGTGAAAGAAAGAATCGATCCATTTATGGTGTACAGCGGGCGATGAGAAGAACGGTGCGATTTGTCTTCTTTTGCTTCTCATACAATAACAAACCATGTGCAGCCGTCCGTCCGTCTGGATTTGTTTTCAATTTTGCATTTTATGGTTTTTGGAAGGAATTTTGCTTTCGTAGCTTTGTTCTGCTTCTTGTTCGATGTCCAGGCGTTGTAAAGCGCTGGCACGATCTCCGTTGCGAGCATAGTGTGCTGTCGAAGAATTTGAATAAGCAGATGATCTAATTTAGTCGGCATATCCACACATTGAATACGTTATACGAGTAACATTAAAAAGTTAATGGAAACCCTTTTATAGGGTTAAACGAATGTTTTTTACGAATTTGAAATAACACGAGATAGAAAGAAAATATAATTCCGTTTATAAACATTTTTTTTAACAATTCATAGATTATCAATATTCTATGCATTTTTCTCATGATTTCTTCTTTTTTTACACAGTAGTTTTGTTTTAGAAAACGAAAAAAAGTGCTAGTCGAGAATTTTTTAGGAGTTTGATATGCCTGCGAAACACATTCCTACATCTTCCTTGTGTAAACACATATACTGTACAATCATATGTATTGTACGGGTATGTGTGTACATATTTATAGTACAATAGAAATGCTGTAGGAAAAAGTCGACTGAGCAACAGTGATACCGAATGATGACGAAGTTGCCGTCGGGAAAGTTACTCAGCTCACTCGGTTCTGTTAGAAACACCAAACGAGTTGAACTTTACAGAAACAAAGGCTGTTAAATGCTGGTCGTAATATTATTAACAGCGGACGTAATGTTAAGTTAACAGTGGTCGTAATATTGCGACCACGGAACAAAACTTTTTTTGTATGAGATGCGCATTCTGTATACTGTTTATTCTGTGGTAATATACAGATTATAGTGATTATATACAGATTATTAATTAATTATATGCCGGAAATGTTAATTTTATGCAATATGATTTTATGCAATATGATGATCCAATATGATTCAACTGAGATACAAACAGATGATTTTATTTTACTACAAGCAAAACATTTTATCTACAAATATGAATTTAACGAAAACAGAAGGTTCTTAGGTATCCATCCATGATGATTTGCATTCTGCTTCGGGTGATGGTTGGTTTTTTCTGTCCTACTTGCTGCTGTTGGTACACTACTCTCGCAATTTAACTATTGCTGTGCTGTTGCTGTTACTGCCACTATCGTGTTACTGTTGCTGCTTTGCCGCTGCTGTTGTGTGTTGCTGTTGTTGTTATTGTCGTGATGTTATCGCACTGACTGGCGCACTGCTATCGCTGGTTTGCCATTATCGCAGGTGTCACTTGTGTGCGTTGCTTTTGCAACAAAAACTCTTTTATAAGAAGCTTTCTTTTCCATACATTATTTACATGCGTAAGTTCTGTCGGTAGTTGATTCAGGAGAGCTGGTACTATTACGTTAAGTGTATTCCTCCCGTAATTGTTGTGGAATTGTTGCGTCTTATATCTCCCTGCGGCTTTCCGACGAGTTTCATATGGATGATCCAAATTTCTTCTGAAACAGTTGTCATTGTAGAATTCTACTAGCAGACTTTACTTATAAATTGAGTTAACATTTAGCAGTGCTGTGTTATTTAACAGTAAGCTAATCGGATGCTGTTGATTATATCGGTTTGCGCGTTTCGCCAGTATTTTCAAAATGCGGTTTTGGCTATTTTGGAGTTCTCTGCAGTGCACCGATGATCCCCACGCCGTTATATCATGGCGAAGACGAGATTCACATAGCGCTAAATATGCTTGCTTAAGTACAGCATAGTTGCAGAAATTGCTTAGGTGATACATAAAAAAAAAAGACGCCTTCCGAAGCCTACTGTGCAGTGCCTCTATGTGCACTCTCCAATTTAGGGCTTGGTCAACAACTATACCTAGATATTTGTCCTTGTCGACCAACTCAAAATATATGTTTCGCAGTTATCATCTACTTCAAGCTTACCTGAGTTTGCGTGTAAGCATGCACTATAGTGATATTTAATCCGAACTTCGGTGTATAAGTAGTGGGGTGGTTTTATGTGTATTATCTTTGATTTCGCCACATTAAGAGTCAATCCGTTGTCATGGGCCCCTCGTGTGAATGCGCTGAAATCTCGTTGCATCCTTTCTATTGCTACCGCTAGCTCATGATTAGATGCCACTATCGCCGTGTCATCTGCATAAGCAAAAAAAGAGCTATACCTCAACATTTTCAGCATGTCGTTTGCATAGATTATGTAGAGCAGCGGACCTAACTTCGAGCCTTAGGAAACGCCATAACAAACGTTTACCTCACTGCTGACTCTGTGCCAATTTTTACTCGATAGCTTCTCTGGCTTAAATAGTTTTCAAACCATTTTAAGCATTGGCCACGTATACCTGAGCGATGCAGTGATAGTAATACTTTTTCGTGCGACAGCGTATCAAATACTTTGCTGAAGTCAAGAAATAACGCCAAGCAATGATGCCCTTTGCTCAAACTCTCGTTCAGTTTGCTTGAAAAGTGTCCTAGCAATTTATTTATATTTTTCCCACTTTGGAATCCAAACTGGCTATTATGTATAATTTTGTTCTTTGTAATGAAGCTTTTCAGTCTTCGTGCCACGATTTCTTCTAGTACCTTTTCTATCACCGGTAGGATGGAGATTGGTCTATAGTTTTTGCATTCCGATTTATTACCGCTTTTAAAAATTGGTCTAACCACAGATTGCTAAAGCAGTTTTGGTATTTCACCATCTCGAAGACTAACGTTTATTAGTTTCGTTATTATTGGAGAGAAAATATCAGCATTATTTTTAATATCTTTCGGACGTATATTATCACTCCCAGGGCCTTTTTTTGCATCCAGTGCTCTTAAGATATTTAAAACTTTGTGTCTGCTGGCTTCGCTCATATAAATGGAATTTTAAATTTAGTCGTCATTTATATTACTGAGGGTTCTTATGGGGCATTTATGCACTATTTTCTCTACATTTCTGTTAAACGCTTCTGCAAATGTGTTAGCTAAAAGTAGACGGTCTTGGTTCTCAAAATTTTTTGTTATTGCCTCGTCTAGGCTTTGGGTTTATTTTCCAAGTATCTCATTTATTGTTTGGCATGTTTTCTTGCTATTCTGTCTGTATTCATAGAATTTGTTCTTGTAGTAGTTGGATTTTGCATTTACAATTTTTTTATTCACAGTGTTTCTATATGTTTTGTATTCTAGTTCTCGATTTCTATCTGTAGGTTTTACGTGCCATCGTCTATACAGTCTGTCTCTTTTTTTGCAGCATTCAATTAGTTCATTATCTATCTAAGGGTTCGCTTTACGGTTTCTTTTAACAGATACTTTCTTAACAGATCTATTATAAATATTTCGGAAGGTAGTATGTATTTCTGTGTAAATTGCGTTGGCATCCTCAATACATAGTAAATCGTTCCAATTAGTATTCCTTATAAGTGCGTTTAGCCTAAAATTATCAATTATGTTATGCTGGCCTTGTTTCCTAAATAACACACTTTCAGACATTTTTAAAGAACACAGAAGAGCGTAGTGATCTGAGATGTTAGATTGGATCATTGCTGCCTCAACATTACTGTCATCACATGCAGATGGTCAATGCATGTCATTGTATTGTTTTTGATATCTACTCTTGTGCTCTCAGTGATGCAGTTTAGGAACCCATACGATGCCAGCATTTCTAAGTATGTGTTTGAGCAATTATCTGATTTCAGAGTGTCGATATCCATATCTCCCACGATTAAAATCGTTTGGTTTTTTTCAAATATCTTAATCGCTTGTTCAAGCTCACCAATAAATGAAGATACGCTCATAGATGGAGGTCGATAAATCGCAAGGAGAGTCAATAGTCTATTATTAATATGCATTGTAATTTGCATGTTTTCACACTCCACAGTATTCAACTTAATTGTTTGATATGCTATTGAATCTCTGACGAATATCACAATTCCACCTCCTCTGCTGTGCTCTCTGTTTATAAATTCTGCATTAAAACCTTCAATATAATACATACGGTTTTCATTGCTTGTTATATTTGTTTCGACAAGAACTATGACAACACGATGAACAACGGCATCGATGAAAGTATGGATCTCTGTTAAAAAAGTTAAGAAATGCTTCCTAGGGAGCGTATATTTAAGTAAATACAAGTAGGGGTAATTTTAAGTTGATTTTGTTTAATGGTTTGAAATGTAGGGTATGATGTACTTAGTATATTCATAGTAATTATTTTTTTGATTCTAGTTTTTGTAAAAAAATTTACTCTATTAAGGGCTTAACACCTTTGTTGTTTCGCTCTTTTTTGCAAGAATCTTGCCTTCCCGAACCCATACGAACTTCCATTTATTGAGTTTCGCTTTATTTTTTGCAAGCCAAAGTAGTTGACGATTCGCAGGTGTAAGTTGGTCCCCAATATAAATATAACTACTCGATGTACTTTTGTTATTGCTCATGCTCTTCATACCTTCTCTTTGAAAATGTAGCTTGCTTACAACCTCTGAATTAACTTTTCCCCGCGTTCTTTGCTGAATCTCTTTCTTCTTGTTTAGGCTACCCAGTTTGACTATGATGCTTTTTCCTCTCCGCTTTGTTCTGTATGCATCAATAATGTCGCTCTCACTAATGTCTATGTCTAAAGAGATATCAGCCTTAATCATACCGACCACAACATTCGTTATATTTTCGTTCTCCATCATGAGGACGTTACGAATCTCCAAATTTTTTGCAAGAGATTGCTGTTCCAAGGCATTGATCTTCTGCTCTAAAGAGAGAATGCGCTTCTCCTTTTCTGCATTTTTAGCAGTGAGTTCCTCAACCTGCTGGGTCAAATTCACCATGGTATCACTTAATTTATTATATTAAATTCACTAGCCAGCTGGCTCTTTATGTCATCATAGGTGAAAGAGATCCGCTTGCTCAACTGCTCAACTATGTTTTTAATATCCTTTGCATTAGATTTTAGCTCGGATACGACGTTATGGTCAGATGTTGAAATGGTGGCATCTTTTGTACCACTTTGATTTCCAATTTTATATTGCTTTGTCTGATGTTTGACCGCTTGGTTCTGCCCTGCTGTTGCTGCTGCTTCTCCCGGCGATACTCCAGAGGCCGAAGCAGATTTTGATCTCTGCCTACAGTTCTGGCACTTCCACTCTCTTCGTTTTTCTGGAGTGTATTGTGAATAACTCCGCTCAGGAAGAGAGCAACATGATGTAAAGTGGTATCCACAACTACACTCTTTACATCTAACAAAATCTCCTGATGGAGGGAGTACAGTCTTGCAGTGATTACAGTGCTCGCTCTTGTTTAAGTCTTCCATTCTGTACTAACGGGAATCAATGAATCTCTACAAAAATAAATTCAATTTTAGAGTTTGGCGGTGATTTGAGTTTAAGTTTACAGGATATACTGTTTCTGATGCAGATTGAAACCCCCCCTACATGCAACAGTCTATCGTTTCGAAACAATCTATAGCCATGAACAGAAAATAAGCCGTCGTGCAGTGCGTGGTTAAACCATGTTTCGGAAATAAAAACTGCATTTACATCGGATTTCTTAAAAATATATCTGAATTAATCAATTTTCTTATTCAGACTCTGAGCATTGATGTGGCAAATTTTGAAACCCTGCCTTTTCCAATTGGGGGACTTAAATCCCCTTTTAACACCTACTGTTTGTATATTTGAGAAGCTTCACCACCTTTGTTTACATATGGTGAAAAACCACCTTTATTACCACCTTCACCACCTTTGTTTACATATGGTGAAAAATTTATTTCATAAAACCAATAAGAAGTTGATCGTTGTGAAATATTATTTTATAAAAATAAGCATATATATTAACATGTTCTTCCCTAATGGGTGGAAAGCGCAGATGCGTAAAGCACTGCGTTTTTCTATTTTACTCATCCTGATTTTTCCATATTAAGTAAATAGAAATTGCATTGTGTACATTTACATAAATTATTTTAACTTTCGTTTTGTTCAAACGCATTACCAATATATTTGTATATGTACATATATAGGCATTACAAAAAGAATAAGGAAAAATACAATTGTTATACATTACAAGAAAATACAATTGTTATACATTACAAGAAAATATAAATTACAGATTTGTATGCATATTCTCAAATTTACTTGAATCGCTAGCAATCAACTCGGATGGCACTTTACCAACACCTTTTTTAGCTTTTTCGCTTTTTGTTTTTAGCTTTTTCTCCATTTGCCCACAGTTCATCCATATGCAATGACACGGGAAGTGAAGAAATTTCCGAGTTCAGCGTCGCCGGTACATTCTGACTATGATGCTTCTTATGCTCCACTAATTGACTTGCTTTTCTAAGTCATTAATGTGAGATACATTCAACAATTGAACTTGGCAAGTATTTTGATTTTGTTGCAACAACTTTCCATTGTGCGTGCCTACTTCAAGCACAAAACTACATAATCAGTAGCTGTAGCAAGGTGGACCTGCGGTTAAAAAAAGTATAAAAACTCATCTTATTTCACTGTATGTAATTTATAGACACCAACCTCATTTTTCAACCTATCTAACCCAAAAGCATTATTCCAAAACCCTCACGTGATTGGAAAAGTTCCACATTGTCTTATTTGCATTAATTTGCACTGAATCTGCAGCAATAAATCAGCTTATTTTGCTTTAATATTAGAGACTTGTTCATTGACTTTACTTATATTCCAAACTTTTGCAAACAATAATATCATAATTAAATGAATCCGTGGTGAAACATGAAACAGCTGTTTTTTTCAACATACTGAAAGACAGAAAACAAGAACAACATTATGGTAGCTCTCACGTATAGTGTACATGAATTCAACAGTTCATAAAAAATAGACGTCAAACCGATTTTTGAAGCGGCGAATTCGAAGTGTCCTATCTCATTATCTCTGGTATCAACCGAGTTGACCGCGTTAGGCTTTCGTTCAGGAAAATTTGTTTGTTGGATTCCATACCAACATCTGAAAGCCGAAGCTGACGAGCTTCCATTTTCCGAAAAGCAGCAGCAGCATGAAAAATTGCGTTCGTATCTGATACTGACTTGAACTTTATAATAATGTTCGGATACAAACATCTGTTTTGCTGGGTTAGCCGAAAAATCGAAACAGGAGCAAGCAGTGTATACCCCATAGCCGAGCATAATTTATTAAGGATTTAATTTAAGTTCTCGCCATCAATTTTGGGAACTCTTGCAAGTATTGCATCAACCGCAATTTCTCGTCTCTCTATAGCTTCGCATTTAAGTTCCAATTTTGTTAGTATTTCTTTGGTTGCGGCATATCTGCTTTCGATGTTCTGCTTTCATTTTCTCACAATCACCCTCGAACTCCTCTACGCTTAACACACGTTGTTGTAAATCTTGCAGTGACTTGTGGAATGCGTTTAGCCTCTGCGAAATGTTTCTCTCAACCTGTTTAATTTGATCAGAGAGCTCCCTTCGAAGGTGGATTAATTCTGTTAGGAAACGACTCAACAGCAGATCTGCTTGCTTATTAAGCTGCTCTTCAAGTTGGAGAGCAGTTAGAGACATCACATTATTTGCTTCGTTAAGCTTTACTGTTGTTGTGGTGTCTCAGGGTGGTCTTCTTATCGCGCACTTCAATTAAAACTCTTCGAGCTAGGATTCTATTATTGCTTTTTATTAAAACTTTTCCTTTTTTGTAGACTTGCTACAATTATATTATTACTATATAATTTTAAGGACACTTTTCTTCTTAACACTACTTTTGGACTTAACTCTATTTTACACGCGACTATCTTACTCTAAGATTCTTACAAGACTCCCGTTGGAATCATTTCTTGTTTCCACGTTGGGTCGGTTGACGCACCCGTCGACCGAACCAAAGTCGGTTAGTATGCCACGTTTCACAATTTTCGTTATTTCGTTATATTGGCTTTGAAGTTGGTTTAACGGAAGCTTGCCTATAGCTTCTGGCTTACCAAGCAAAGTGCTGTGGTTGCATTAATAATATGAACTTGGCCTTGACTTACTCACGGAGTATTATTATAAAAATAATAATAATACTGGCCTTGAAGGTTCATATTACCCGGAACGGAAATTGTGATCGCGACATACAACAAATATATATGTTATGTGACAAAAATATATGTGCTTAATAATGTATATATATAAGTTAACCGCGAGCAAATCGGAAAATGTTAGAATCGAAAAACTTTCAGAAATATGCCAAGTTGTATGGTTGATTAACTAAATTACATATGCCAAAATGATGGCTAAATACAAAATTTTTGATTCGTGTTATAATTCAACTGGTATGGATAAAAATCACTTCGAAAAGAACGCGATCAAAATAACTAAAGAACCGCATGCCATGGCAGAAATCAGAACAAACACGTCTGCTCACTCTCGCAACAAGAACTCAAATGCGAGTTTTTCCTTTTTTTCTTCTTCCGAACCCTTCACGCATTACTAGACAACCAAGCGTTCTCAATTTTGTTTTTACGAGCGCAGAGAGTCTTGAGTTCGCAGCCAAAGTGGACGGCCGCCATATTGACCAAATTTTTTTTATCAGACCTTAATCATTCAAATTCATGACTCGTCATTCGACTCATGAAATCTCTTTACCTATTAATACTCTTTGGTACAGGTGCCAGAGCTAAATGAACAAATACAAATGGTATTAAGGCTAAAAATAGCGATCTGGTAGTAATTGAACCATTTAAAACGTTTATTTCGCGTTTTGCTCCAAACACAACTATAATATGCGTGCACATAAAAATTCTAAACTTGGTTTTGTGGACACCTCCATAACTGTTATTATTTTAACTTAAAATCTGGCAGCAAGATATCATCTTCCGAAATTACTGTATCACCTCATCTCTTTTCCCGCATAATGAATCAAAATTACTGGCCTAAAAATGTTGTCTTCCATTCATTCGTAGACCCAAAGCAGAGAAAGTTGCAAACAGGAATTCTTCGAGTCATATTGCCCCTTTAAAAGATTAATTATTTCTTGTAATTACTCACCTTTTACAATTCTGTACCAGAATGCGCGCGATACAAACACTAAATTGGTCGACATCCGGTTCCATAGTATGGATCTTGAATATGATGTGACTTTAACCGAAAATTAGCTAAAACCTAACATTTTAAGTCTAGAAATTTTCGCAAAGATAGAATCTTCTCTCTCACTAACTTATCTAGAGGAGGAGGTATCTTGATTGTAGTGAAAGCTACGTTTTATTCCCATGAACAAATATTCGATGAGGCTATAGATTTTTATGTTAAACTAACGAATTGAGTTGCTGCTACATTCCACCGAATTCTCACCTGGAAATTTACAACAAGTTTTCATTATATAAGTAAGATTTCACGTAAAATTCTCTAATCAGATCGTATAAACGTTCTTGGAGGCTTCAGTTTACCCTTTATTAATTGGGAAAGATGTGCTGATGAGCCGTTAATCCTTTTACCGTCAGCGGAGGGACACAATGAATTTAATTTTTTTAACGACCCCCTTCATGAATCCTGTGAATTACAGTAATTCTCTTAATCCCAGGTTTACGAGGAAGCTCAATATGCCATGCGAGTTCAGGTCCCCGAGTTCCTGCATTATCCTGTTATGCAGGAACTCAGGGACCTGAACCAATCCCAGGTATTCCAAACTCCTGCGAGTAATGGCCTTGCCTTCTGAGAGCAAGTGCAGCGGCGTCTCACTCCGTTACCGCAGAAGAGGCATTCATCCGTTGTATCAATGCCTAGTTTCTTAAGCTGACCGCTAAGTCTACAATTACGTTATTCTTCGGTTATACATTCCCATACTCCATAGTATTGATGAGCACACATTGGATGCTAGTGCCTCAATAGCTGCTTGGCTATCTGATATTATGACAGTTCTTTGGCCTTTATATTTCGCCTTAGGTTAAGATCAGCACAAAGGTTTATTGCCAGGATCTCAGCCTGGAAGACGCTGGGAGTATTCCCGATAGGTTACCAATGCATAAAGCGAGGTCCCGCCCCACACCTACAGGCGTTTTAGAACCATCCGTAAACCATTTGTGGGTGTGTGCCCCAATGTGATGTTTGAAGCAGGCGTCGCTCGAATACTCTTTTGTGCCAAATCACTGTTGGGCACCTTCTCATTGCCCTTATGATAATCAAGCAGGCCTGTAGTTTGGTTAGGGAGTTCCATATCGTTAGCAGTTGAGACCGCCTGAATTGGACTGTCTCTATTGACCAATCTAGGCTGTTTAATGGAAAGTTCTCTCATCATCACGTCCAACTGATTGCAGTAGACATCTGCTGTTATGGATTGACTAGGTCTCATAAAGCTGTAATGAATAATTCCGGCGCTGGACCACCAAACAGACACCATAAGCTTTTTCTGTTGCATGTTTTTTTTAGGGCTCTGTTCCGAAACCTATTTTATATCAAAAAATTGTGCTGAACGTTTTCGATTGTCGAATAAGATCCATTTTTCATGAACTGCTACGCGGTAAAGAAAGACAAGCTTGATTGATTGATGATTTCTTTTGATGCTCATTTAACTAATACGGAACCCATCGATCCAGCTTTTTGACCGTAGCAATTTGTTTTAAGTGGTCCAAAATTGTTAGAATAGAAACGTTAAACACTGCTACTAGTTCACGCGTAGTTTGAAACGTATCTGCTTCCACTACAGCTTTCAGGCTTTCATTATCCAACTTACTCGCCGGTCTTCCACGTGGTTCATTTGCAAGGCTAAAATACCCAGAACGAAACTTATCAAACCAACGACGTGAGGTCCGATGATTAGCTGCACCTTCCCCAAACAAACTGCCGTGAAGCTTAGCCTAGCAGACCACAAGACGGAGTCTGTTCTGGTCAGTAGTCGGAAGAGGGTAGAATGTCTTAATGTAAAGGTTGGTAATTATATTATTGCATCTAAGACATACATAAAGTATCTCGGAGTGATGATAGATCATCTGGCATTCAAAGTTTTCTGGAGTATGTGCAGCGTAAAGCGGCAGAAGCTACAACGGCACTGTCCCGAATAATGCTCAACACCCGAGGTCCACAGCAGCGCAGAAGGCAACTCTTAGCCGCGGTGGTTAAGTCCGTAATACTGTACGCAGCACCAGTATGGAAAGAAGCTCTTTTGAAAGGTATGTATGTAGTTTGAATGCGACGTACAGACTCTGTGCACTACACGTTCAAAAATTTAGGTTCATTTTTTAAACCGCTATCTAGATTTTTGGGTTTAAGCATTGATTTTAAACATTTTAGTAAACTTTTTTTCAACTTACGTAGTTGAAATATGTATGTATTAATATTTTAAACTTTAAAAATGAATTTCTTATTTTTCAATACATTTTTTTATAGGAAAAGGTTTGAAAAATTAACCATTTAGTAAAGAAGTTATTTACTAGGATATTTTTAACATCTAAATTAGCATTTTACTCTTGAAAGTGTAAAATGTACACCAGTAATTTCTTAATCCACAACTTGGTTAGTTTGAAAGTCCCGCAGTTTTAGAAAAATAATCCAAGTGGTTGAAAATATGAGTTCAAAAGTTAAAAAGTGCCTGCGCATTTCTCAGCAACTGTTAGAATTTCAACAAAAATTCAAGCGAAAAACATTGGCATATAATTCCCAGAACTCGGAAGCAGCAACCATAGAGAAAGAATAACAAGAGGCCGAATCAGCCAAATGTACTCAACGGCGACAAGGGAAACGGAGAAGCGCAATGAGTGCGAAATGAATCAACACGCAGAGAGCAAGCAATTTCAGTTTCTCAATTTTTGCTTTGTGTCTTTCTCTCATTATTCGGATCTACATATGCATGATGACTTTGTGAGTCAGTGTGTAATTTTTTTCTCGGAGCGGATGATCGACTTTGCTTCTGTTATTTTGCACTAACAATGTAAGCGAATATGCGTAAGAAGAGATCGATCCAACATCGTATGCCAAGTAAAGTGCGAAAGAAAGAATCGATCAATTTCTGGTGTACAGCGGGCGATGAGGAGAACGGTGCGATTCGTCTTCTTTTGCTTCTCTTACAATAACAAACCATGTGCAGCCGTCCGTCCGTCTGGAATCGTTTTAAATTTTGCATTTTATGGTTTTTGAAAGAATTTTTGCTTTCGTAGCTTTGTTCTGCTTCTTATTCGATGTCCAAGCTATGTAAAGCGCTGGCACGATCTACGTTCCGAGCATAGCGTGCTCTTGAAGAATTCGTATAGGCAGAAGATTTAAGAACAAGAATACTTAGTCGGTATATAATCACATTTAATACCTTATTCGAGTAAAAATAAAAAGTTAATGGAAGCAAAACTAAAAAATGAAAGAATGGAAATATTTCAGAGAAAATATTTATATTATGTAGCAATTCGAACACATTTTTTATGAGTATGAAGGAATCGGAAGATCGACTTTTATTTGTTATTTTGTACTAACAACTGTAGTGCTGCTGTCTGACCGTCTATGTATTTTCCTGTAGTTATTGTAGTGTCCAAAACTATTATTAAAATTAAATTAAGGACTAAACTTTTTAATATTTATGATTTTAGTTCTATTAAGGAAGCATTGCCTATGGGCTGTCAATTAAACGAAATATTGGTACAACAATTATATTTTAATTTTACACATATAAAATAACAATTAACAATAACCTAATTTAATAATAAACCTAATTTAAAATACTAAACAGTTTATGTTACAAAAAAACAAAATTCCTTTAATAAACGAAAAATAATAGCGGGAAAAAAATCCAAACTTGATAGACTTATAGACGTAAGCACCTGTTTTTTTTATTGTAAAGGAACCAAAAAGAAGTCAAATTCCCTTGCTCCCTCAACCCCTGCTTTCAAGAAGAAATCGATCAACCGATTCATTCTCATCTCCGTTGACATACAAGACTCCATCGCTCAACTCTTCTTACGCATAATCATTTATGAAGGAATACAAGGGAACCCGATTTGTATTTATGTATACAAAAACAAAGCAATGGCAATGAGAAGCAAATAACACAAACGAAGGCAAACAAAGGCAAGAGAGCGAAGCATTCAGTAATGTATCAACGATCCAGTAGTGGATAGGAAACAAATTCTCAGAGCAGCAATGGAAACACATGAGCATTGGCAATAGCAAAAGAGAAGAGCGCGAAACACTCAGAAATGAGTGAAAACTCAATCCAGTACTGGATCGACCATGGAAAATATTTTTGTTCAAGATTCGCCCTCTTGTTATTCTTTCTCTATGCAGCAACTTAATGCCTTGAACACAATTGGACGAACAAAACACTAAAAACAAAATCAACTGTCAAATTTACACAGGCTCTTATGGGATTCAAGAAAAAAATGAGTTATCTACGAACATTTGTTTTTAGATAAAGAAACGCATGTCCGTGAGATAGCTCTATTTCTATTTTGACAGCTTTTGTTCACAAGCTCTTCTTCTGCTTCCTTCAAAATTCAAATCTTCTTTCAAATTAATAAATGAAATTTCAAATATTATTTTATTTACATATGTGAAATATAAAATTCAATTTCATAATTTCATATAAAATTCAATTTCATACATTCATACCAAATTCATTTCATAAATTCAAATTCTTTGATAAATTTGTGTTGTATAGAAAAGAAAACAGTAAAAGTAATTATAAAAAGTAAGTATAAAAAAATAATTATATTATTTCGCAATAATTAAGATGACTCTTTTAGAATGGATCTTGAGGAAAAAATCATTGAAATGGTCCGATCGCATTCCGCTCTATATGATTTGAAATCGGAGCTATACAAAAATATAGCTCTCAAATCAAGATTGTGGGCGGAAATTGGATCGAAAGTTGGTTTAGACGGTTAGTATATGATATTAATAAATTTGAAATCATAACAAAATAATACCATAGGAGAAGCGTGTCAAAAACGGTGGCTGGGGCTGCGGTCGTGTTATCGTAGAGCCAAGCGGACGGAGCAAGTTGCGTCGGGAAGTGGTGCTACACTAAAAAAGAAGTGGAGGTACTATGAAGCAATTAGCTTTCTCGACGAAGTTCAGTGCTGCAGAAGGTAGGTTGTGATAAACAATTTGTTTTAGAAAATCTAAAATTTAATCTTAACATACATTTTCTTTTAGAACAATTGGACATGTTGGAGAATTGGAAGAGCCAGTTAACTTGCCAGAGAAAGTTGAGTGCGAGACACCTCAAGTGTCAATTCCGTCTCCAAGCACTTCAAGTGCAATTGGTGGAAAGAAAGTAAGTTGCAGTTTTAATTACATTACTAATTACTATAGATTATTAATTTCAGAACAAGATCGATACGCACTTGGAAAAGTTCCTACAAAATGCAACTGACTCAATACGAGGCGTGTCCGATGCATTTTTAAATCGGTCATGTCAAACAACAACCGGAAAAGTGTTCGCGAGTCTGGCCAGTGTTGTTGAAGACGCTAATTTGGACGCCGTTTCCCTAAACAATTTTCATCGAAGAGTGAGCGACTTCGTTTACAATGAGTTAAGCCAATTAAGTAACCAGTAATTCGTCACCACTACATTCCACTACATTTTCTTAAACTTCATTCACCGCATACAGAAGTGCCTTTGTTTTTATTATAATCTTTTTTAATAATAGTGATAATTTTTGATAAACGAATTTAATATTTTAGTTTTATTTTTCCATTCTTGTAATTAATAACTTCATTTGTGATAATTAATAATTTAATTCAATAATTAATAGTTTAAATTTAAATAATAATTTTGTAATAAAAATACTTGAATAAATAATGTCAAGAAATATTAAAATGAATTTAGGATGTCTTTCAGTATATCTCTTGTCCGAAAAGCAGCACCTACTGAGCGATTTGCCGTTGGCTGACGAACGGAACTCAACGTAGGGGCATCTCTTCTCCAATCTCCTTCTATGTCTACATCACCTTCGGTTCTGTCAACCAGCTCCGGACGAAAGTAATGACTGTCCCTCTTCAACATTAAAAAATTGTGTAGAATAACAGTTGCTAAAACAATTTTATCGGCGTTTTCAGGCTCGGCATGTATAGTTGTGTGCAGAACTCTCCATCGGCTTGCCAAAATACCAAAAGCATTTTCGATATAAACACGAGCTTTTGATAACTTTCTATTGAAAGTTAGTTTATCTTGCGATAAATTTCGTCCCGGATACGGTCTCATCAAATTTGTTTTCAAAGGGAAGGCATTATCGGCAACGAAGTAGTGTGGTAAAATTGTCCCATTTGGCAGGGAACTATCTGGCGGAACTTCCAAAGTTCTATTTAAAATTTTCCTCCCAAACTTACTCCGGACGAAAATTCCTCCATCGCTTTGGCTGCCCAATGCGCCCACATCTACATACATAAATGTGTAGTTGGGATCACAAGCAGCTAAAAGGACGATGCTGAAATATTTTTTGTAATTGTAGTGCAGTGAACCACTTCTCTTCGGGCAAACAAGACGAACATGCTTGCCGTCGATTGCTCCTAAGCAGTTCGGCATTCCTGTTTTTGCGTAGAACATATTCGCAATCGTCTGAAAGTCTACCACACTGGGGGCTGCCATATAAATTTCTTTGAGCTCATCCCAAATCGCGTCGCATGTCTCGTATATAATTTTGCGTACTGTGGAGATACCTATCTTGTGGCACCAAGCCAACACCTGAACGTTGCATCCTTGTGCTAGGAATCTGAAATTTTAGTTGATGAAGAAATAAAGAAATCCAAAAATAAGTACACAATAATCATCACAATTCAGACTCACAAAAGTGTAAGGGATAAGCGAATTTCTGGTGCTATGGGCCTTCTTTTTGAGAAACGCTGCAGCCTATTTCTGAGCAACTCCAACAATACATTAAAATTTGTGACGTCCATTCGCGTTGCTTTAAAGAAATGGTCTTCGTCCCTGGCTTGCAGTTGCCTTGTACATGTTTCGAAGAACCCGTGGGATGTTCACTGGGCGAACCCACCATCTTCTTCCACCAATTTTTTTTAACTGTTCAATTACATCAAACACGATGCACACGATCGATGTTATCGTCATAGTGCACTGCATTGCATCCATTTTATAATTAATTAACGAATTGTTAAAGATTTTTCTTTAAAAAATAATTGTGTTCTTCAGTAATTTCTTCAATTCTTCAGAAATTGAAGTAAACTTTTCATTTGTAAACAATTGGCGAAATGTCAAATGTGAGAAATGACAGAATTTGTTTTTTGTGCGCGAGGTCCAATTGTGTGCGTGTTTTAAGCAAAAGATACAGAGACAAATGTGTTTAGTGTTTTGTTCGTCCAATTGTGTTCAAGGCATCAAATTGAAAATTTATGACGGGGCTTGACAAAATTTTTGAGTAATAACAACGACAATTCAGTGTAGTGTTTTATTTCAAGCTGTTCAGTCAAGTTTTCTCCGCGAGTTTTTAGTATATATATTTAATGATGGATTTAGCCGGAAAATACATCCAGGTATTTTTTAAAGAAGAGAACATCAAAAAATATATTTGCCTTCACAAAATAGTGGCAGAAACCGAATTTTGTTTTGACGATTTACTACTCAGGTGAATAAGAAGTGTAAATAAAATCTCTGAACCATAACTCTACTGATGTTCTCTACTATGCTATATTTTTATACCCTACACCTTAAGGTTAAGGGTATATTCACTTTGTCACGAAATGTGTAACGCATAGAAATAAAGACGATAGGTATAGAAAAGTGTATATATTCTTGATCAGCGTGACCTCCTGAGTCGATTTAGCCATGTCCGTCAGTCTGTCTGTTTGTTGAAATCACGATCACAGGAGAACCGGTAGAGATATCGTGATGAAATGATTGTAGAAATATTGTTTCTTGTGGTGTGCAGGTTGGTATTGAAAATGGGCAAAATCGGTCCACGATCACGCCTATTTTTTAATAAAAATGTGATATCAGCGTTCGTTTTTGAGTTATGACAACAATTTCATTCCTGAGTATAGAGTAGCACTATCCGCCTATAACCCAAATATGGGCGTGATCCGCCCACTTTTAGGTTACACTGATGAAAAAAAAAGATGGTTATATTGTAAAATATATAAACTTCCTGAATAAAACTTTAGATAACTTGTTTACCAAAAAAACATTATTACATCAAAACTGGGTGCGGTCCGCCCACTTTTACACTACTTATATATACAGAATAGCTCATGAAAACAAGTTTATTACCACGGATATAAAGTTTAAATTTGAACACAATAATAAAATAAATAAACTAGTTATTTTGTTTTGAAAAAGGTAATGACCAGGCCTACTATTTATACAGAGGCGTAGCTAGGTCTCATGGAGCACGGGACGATTAATCAACTTGCAGCCCCAAAAATTCCTAGAATTCAATAAGTCACTACTTGAATTCCACAACTGCCACCCCCGACATCGTGCCGCCCAGACTGGACCGCCACCCCTGCCCCCTTACTATGCCACTGTATTTATACCCGTCTGTGATTAAATGTGATTATAAGGTAGCTTTCCTTATAGCCACATATTTCCACTAGCTTTAGTTTTTTTTAAATTTTTTCAAAACTTTTAGGTGTAGGGTATCTAAGATTCGGCCAGACCGAATATAGCTTTCTTACTGGTTTCCTATTTAGTTTTATTAGACACTGAATATAAAAATCTTCTGTCTTCTGAAATGGTCTTCTGTAGAACAACACGTTCTATCTACACTGGAGTCTAAAGGTCTCCAAATTGACTCGCTGACAGGTATGTAATAAATAAAACAAAATTTTTAAATTTATTCTAATATAAAAAATACAATTATTTTACAGAGTGGAATAATGTCAAGAAAATTTTTGGCACTATTGAAATTATTACCTTCTCCTCCAGGCACAAAAGAAAAAAAACGTGGAAACTTTATCCAAAGCGTTTCGAAATTTATTCGCTATGTTGACTGGAATAATCACCCATCTAACATTTGCTTGGAATTTCCTGAACCAACAATTGTGGCAATTGGAACATCAAAAAACGACATTTCTCAGTATTTTATTTCGATAGATCGTAAGTTATTACCAATACCAAGCCATTACAGTTTCGAGAAAGTTTTCGATATATATTTTAAAACTTTTTATATATTTAATTAGGCAATTCAGTTTCCCTCATAAGTCGTCATTACTTAAAACAATTTATGACTGTCGTAGGAACATTTTTTGTTGTTTTGTATGAAAATCTATGTTAGTACGATTACAACACTCGCAGGTATGTATTAGGAAAATTTTATACTTACTTTTACTTTTATACTTACACTTACACTTTTTACACTTTATAAAGCGATTGTGCACAGTTCGAACTCATAACTTAGTATCTCATAACTTATGAGGGTAAACTGTGAATTGCCTAAGTATAAATTTTACAAGCGATTTAAAGTTATACTTAACATTTTTTGAAAAATTTATTTATAAGTTTCTAAAATCAAAGGCTTCACCTAAAGTATTTGAAATTTGGAACACTCTACAGAGCTTCTGCAACAAAATGATAAACCAATTTACATGTTTCGTTTGTAAGAAAACTATCAAAGATAGTAACCTTCATGATAAATCATCTCAAACATGTACATGATCTCAAAAGCACAAAAAGGCTACACTTAAATTGTATTGTTTCACCAAAATGTCCTCATACCTTTACCACATATTCAGGTCTAACAACATTTTTTTTTAAAAGTCTTTGTGAGACATGTAAAAAGAATTACTATAATAAATATTTAAAATTACATGTATATATAAACACTTGTGTTTACTTATTTCCTTTTTCTAGCTGTTTAGCCATGTAGGTGAGTAAACATAGAAGTTTAGATTGGATTGAAACCCTGAGGTAAAGTATAAAATCACCGGATAATTAACTTTTTGAAGTATAAATATTAGTCCAAATTTATAAGGAAATTTATATTAATATGAGTAATTTTTAAACTTAAGAGTTTAAATTCCTAACGTAATAATATAATAATTAAACAAATTTTGTAAGAAAAATTTTTGTATTTAACTTTTGAGTTAATATTGTCAACTTTAACAGTTGAAAGATTTAACCAAATGTATGAATTATCTTACTATATTTATAACTTCATGAAAGTGCCCAATTTGGAACTAAACCTAATAGCTTATAATTTCAACATTATGGGTTACTAGGTTCAACCACAGAATAAACAGTAGACAGAATGCGCATGTCGCCCAACGAAGCAATCTGAATTATGGGTGCGGGCCGAAAGCAATAGGGGGATAACAGAATTTGGTTAACAGAGCTTTGTTGCTGTTAATTTGTCGGGCGACGAAGTTCTCTGCTGTTATTAGTTAGGCAAGTTTCACCAAAAGAACGTATTCAGTGCACACTCTACCAACAAACACACATGATATGAGAGTGCTGTTTCTCTTGATCACGTTCGTTCGAAGATCTTTTCGAATGAGTATGAAGGGATCGGAAGATCGACTTTGTTTATTTTATTTTGCACTAACAATGCTAACAAATATGCGTAAGAAGAGATAATCGATGCAGCACTCGTATGTCAAGTAAAGTGTGAAAGAAAGAATCGATCCATTTATGGTGTACAGCGGGCGGTGAGAAGAACGGTGCGATTTGTCTTCTTTTGCTTCTCTTACAATAACAAACCATGTTCAGCCGTCCGTCCGTCTGGATTTGTTTTAAATTTTGCATTTTATGGTTTTTGGAAGGAATTTTGCTTTCGTAGCTTTGTTCTGCTTCTTTTTCGATGTCCAGGCTTTGTAAAGCGCTGGCACGATCTCCGTTGCGAGCATAGTTCGCTGTTGAAGAATTTGAATAGGCAGATGATCTACTTTAGTCGGCATATCAACACATTGAATACGTTATACGAGTAACATTAAAAAGTTAATGGAAACCCTTTTAGAGGGTTAAACGAATGTTTTTTACGAATTTGAAATAACACGAGATAGAAAGAAAATATAATTCCGTTTATAAACATTTTTTGTAACAATTCATAGATTATCAATATTCTATGCATTTTTCTCATGATTTCTTCTTTTTTTACACAGTAGTTTTGTTTTAGAAAACGAAAAAAGTGCTAGTCGACAATTTTTTAGGAGTTTGATATGCCTGCGAAACACACTCCTACATCTTCCTTGTGTAAACATATATGTATATCTGTACAAACATATTTATTGTACGGGTATGTGTGTACATATTTATAGAAATGCTGTAGGAAAAAATCGACTGAGCAACGATGATACCGAATGATGACGAAGTTGCCGTCGGGAAACGTTGATCAGCTCACTCGGCTCTGTTATAAACACCAAACGAGTTGAACTTTACAGAAACAAAAGCTGTAAAATGCTGGTCGTAATATTATTAACAGCGGACGTAATGTTAAGTTAACAGTGGTCGTAATATTGCGACCACGGAACAAAACTTTTTTTGTATGAGATGCGCATTCTGTATACTCTTTATTCTGTGGTTCAACCTAACGCTATAAAATGTGAACTCTTTTGTCGAATATTATACATATAAAACTTCTTATATACTTAATATCAACTTCAAAATTTAAAAATTAAACCCGCTTTAGTTAGGATAAATATGCAAACTTTTTTGGTTGAATAAATTAACTCCAATTTTTTACCGTGTACGTGTGTCGTGTGCATTCCGATCAGTCTCATTAGATGCGGCTCTATTGCTTGGAGGTCTGATTCCTCTGGATTTGCTGGCCAAAGAAGCAAACTTAAGAGCAGGTGCAGTAGCAAGAGACACCCGCGCGACACGTACTACCAACGCACATCTCGAAGCGCGACGAGCTGTTATAGAAGAATGGCAAACGAGATGGCAGAACGCGGAAAATGGAACGTGGCCCAGCAGGCTTATTCCCAGTTTGGAGCCATGGCTATCCAGAGCACATGGAGAAATGGATTTCTACACAACGCCACTCCTGAGCGGACACGGCTGTTTTAAGTTCTATCTGTACAGATTTGGATATGAACGGGATCCATTCTGTGATCATTGCGGAGCGGCGAAGGTAGAGGATGCGAAGCAAGTATTCTTCGAATGTCTCAGGTATGAGTCGCTTAGGAACGATCCGCAGAGCCTGGCAGAAATACCTATCACGCCAGAGAATCTATTTTAATTATTCATTATAATTATTTATGGCTGAAATTAAATGGTTCCGACATAAGCAATGTTTATTTTCAACAAGACAAGTATTTTAAGACGATATTATATTAATAGTACTTCAGATTCTATAATACAATGTTTAGAACATTAACATTCGGATCATTCAATTATACTTTGAGCCCATCCCAGATAAAAATAATAAAAGTTTAATTTTTCTGCGTTGGCCAAAACATATAAAATCTTATTTTGGGCGTGTATGAAGCTCTCAGAGACCTTGTTTCGCGAAGGAATTCTCTTTCTGAGGTACACTGAAAAGAAAGCAGCACGCCCGGTGCGCCAAGTCAAAAAATTGAAAAAGAATAATAAACATTAATAGGAATGATATTGTGGTCAATATTAATCGACAAATCATACATGGTGGTTTGCCTAAATTATTTTCAAAAAACAAAAACTGATTTTCTAATTCCTTAATACGTCGACTGACTGCTCTTGTAGATATATTTAACTATATAACAGCAATCCTGAAAAGAAATTAGAAAAGAGGCTACAAAAACTAAACGACACATGTTTAGAAAATATAATGACTCTTAAAGCCAAATGTAAACTCACTACTTCTAATAAAACAGAAATAAAAGGAATAATAAATAGAATATTATAATAATAATAGTTTTTTTAATAAAGTTTTGATAATTTTGACTAAAATTAAAACAGTTCTACTAAGCTAAATATTAGCTCTGAAATAAATAGAAATGTTATTGTAAAATGCGAAAATGACATGAATGCGAAATCAAGTTAACGTTTAGCACAACATAATTCGGGTTTTTCAGAACTGAATTTGGAATTTAAAACTGAACAAAATCCAAAACTGCTAACTTAGCGTAATTATTTTACTATATAAGCAATTCACCTAAAGATAGAAAAGTATAAGTATAGTATAAAAGTATAAGTGTACTGTCCACCGTAGTGTAGTACAAATAATGTAATTTGGGAGTTCGATCTCGGTGTTAAACAAACTGATAACATAATTTGGTCTAAGAAAAATATTAATGAATCGAATAAAATATAAATACATAAAAAAAAGGAAGAATAAAATATTTTTTGTTATTATTACATAAACTCAGAACCAAATTTCTGATCTTGTACAGTATTATGTCTTATGTATGACTTTAGCTACCAGTAGCAATATGAAAGTAGTTGTCATAAATATGCTGCCTGGTATAGAACGACGTATTGCTAAATTGGGATCCCATTCACGCTGAGCAAACAACTCCAAATCCGCATCATAGGTCTCGTAATTATTCCAACTGAGGCATTTTTGCACAGCGTAATCCCAACGTTTATAGAGAAGTTCACGTCCTAAAGCATTTATCGAAACAAAGATTAAATAGAAAAAATTGTTCTATAATACTTTTATTTTATTTAATTACTTACTATTTGGCGTTGTTGTAGGTTCAAATGCGTCCGATGGGGGAGCATACATTTGCTCAGCATTTTGCAACGTCAGCACATCCATGCTAATGCCAGTAGCAATCATAGCACCTAAACACGGCGCTGATGTGGTTTGTGGGCGCTCCACCAAACAGCCAAGGATATCCGTAACGTATTGAACAAACAGGTTATTCTCTGCGAACTCGCCGCCCACAATTAAACTTTCCTTGTTATTTGAGCGATCCCAATTGGGTGTATCACGCTTAAATGCTTCGATCACTTCGCGTATTTGAAAACCCGTAGCCTCGAAAGCAGATTGTGTAATGTTTTCTGCTGTCGTTTGATTAGTTACACCTAAAATAATACTAAAGCAAAAAAATAAAGTCCTTTAAATATCACAATTTTTTACATAGAATTCTTCTACAATTGGTTTTATATTTTCCTTAGTACTATTTGTGATAATAAGTGTACCATTTTTGGAACATATTTTGTTCCAACATTAAAAATAAACATTTGTGAAAGGAAATTGTCTTTTGACATTTAAAAAGAAAAAATATTGGGATTTTTTTTGGGATAAGTTCAAACAACGGACGCCTTTTTGCAAATAGCTTCTTTATCTTTTACACTATTGGATAGAACCCTTGACACGCAAGTTATTTTTTGACAAATATAATTTATTAAGTTTATATAAAAGAAGAAAAAAATTAAGATTTCTCTATTCGAACGGCTTCGCGAGAGCAACCAAACACAGTCAAAAATACGATGATATGTCAAAACGATAATTTATTGCAGGGTTATACTCTATCGCATTCATACTCTATCTAGTGTGGCGTTGACAATTCGGCCTATTCTGACTGCAAATCGTCCTCGATTTCGTTACCGGAAAAATTTTCGATGTCTAGCTCTGGACTGGAAGTACAACAGGGTTTAATTTTCTCGGCGGCGTAGACGGAACAAAATATTTTTGAGTTCACTTGGTAGCCTGAGATATCCTCGACAAGATATCGATCGTTGCTCAGAACTTTACGGATGATGTACGTCCCACGGTATGAGGGTTCTAATTTTCTGCATTGGCCTACAGCTGCTGGCTCCTTCTCGATGACAACCAGTTCATTCTCGGAGTATACTTTTGGTGTTGCTTGTTTACTATCGAAACGTCGCTTCCACTTTGTACGTTCAAGGTTTATATTAAAGGCTGCCTGTTCATGTTTTTCAACAGGGGTTAATGTAGATTGATTGTTCTTTATGCAAATACAAGCTCATTTGGGCTGAAACCCGTCGTTTCGTTTTTCTGCGAATTGACGGTCCACTGGAGATCTCGAAACGCCAGATCCCAGTATTTAGGTCCTTCGAATAAATACTGGGTTGTTCGAATAAATGAAAGTATCGTTTCGTTTCGTTGAAATGAAAGCGCGCTCCACTTGACCATTTGCCACGGGAGTGCGTACTAAGGTTTTTATAGGCTGGATATTATTTTGCTCACAATATGTCTCGAACGCTTTAGAAGTGAACGACGTACCTCTATCAGAAACAATTTGCGACGGAAGTCCGAAGTAGCTTGACATTTCGTTGAGTGTTTTCAATGCATGGAGGGTTTTAGTATCTCCAACGGCTTTGACTACCAAAAATTTGCTAAATGCGTCGGGAATCGCAAGTACATAGCAATTTCCGCGTTTACTACGGACAAATGGGCCCATATGTTCTATGTGGATCAAATGAAATGATATTGGATTAATTGGACTGTAGTGAAGACAACTTTCAGTCTTTCCGGAACGATGCTTTTTATAACAGCAATGGGTACATGATGAAATATACTGTTTAACGTATTTTCTCATTTTCGGAAACCAATATGTCTGTTGAAGTCGTTCTAACGTTTTCTCGATCGCTTGATGCCCTGCCCGGTCATGGCAGTATTGCAAAACACGCCAACGTACAGCTTTTGGTACGACCATTATTTGGTACCATTAGTGTGCTTTCGATATAATCGGTGATTTTCAAGTAAGTAGTCGTTCTTTATATTTTCTTCTTGCAAAGATTTCAACGAACCGTTTAAGACTGTTATTATTTCACGCAGTTTATCGTCCTTCAACTGCATCGTTAGCAACCAGTCATTGACATCGGTGGTTACCTTTAATACTACGCCTGCTGGTTCAATTTCTCTGCTGGGTTCATTTGGCATACGACTAAGCGCATCGACGTGTACCTTGACGATGAGTACATTCGAAATCATATTCGAGTAGTTTAAGCCACCATCGAGCAATTTTGGGTTTAAGTTCCATATTAGCTTTCACGTGTGCTATAGCGTGAACAATCTGTGACTATGCGGAAACGTTTGCCAAGTAAATAAATTCGAAACCGCTCCAACGTTTCTACAACGGCTAACACCTCCAGTTCGTAGCTGTGGTATTTGCTTTCTGCATCGGTACAATGTCGACTGTAGTAAAACACAGGATTCCAGGTTTTATCGTCATATGATTGTAGTAGAACACCCGCAAGGCCTACGCTGCTTGCATCTGTATGTACTTCGTGTTGGATCATATAAAGCAAGTACTGGCTCAACTATTAATGCGTTAATGAGTTTCGAAAAGGCGTCCTGTTGTTCGTTTCCCTAAACAAAGTTGTCGATTTCGCTTATATGAAGAAGCTTCGTCAGAGGCTTGGCAAAGAGGAAATAACTTTCGACAAATTTTCGGAAAAACCCTGTAAGACCTAGGAATCTTCTTACCTCAGTTACGTTCTTTGGTACGGAAAAGTTCATTATTGCGCCTATTTTTTTTTTACCAGGAGTAATTCCATTTTTGTCAATAACGTGTCCTAAATGTTCAATTTGTTTTTCAAGAAATTTAGACCTATCTATATGAAGTGTGAGATTAGCGTCTTTTGATAACGTTAGAAATTTTTCTATTCGACACAGTCCTTCTTCAATTGTTTTGCTTGGTATAATTATGTCGTCCAAATACACAAGCACTTCTTTGGGTGACATTTTCGACACAACTTTATTCATTACACAGTGAAAAACAGCTGGTGCATTAACCAGACCGAATGGCATTCTATTAAATTCGTAATGTCCGTCTGTAGTTACGAATGAGGTGTATTTTTTTGAAGTTTCTTCAATCAAGAAGATTTTAACCCATCCGAAGGTCGAATGTGGTATAGTACGTATTTCCGGATAATTGTGTAAATTGTTCTTCCATGTTCGGCATGGATATGGCTGTTTAACGGTAATTTTATTTCAACATAAGTAGTCAACACAAAGTCGGTGCTCGCCATTTTTTTTTTCCACGAGCACAATCGGTGACTCGCCAGGCGAGGAGCTGTCATGTTGCCGGACAACGCAATTCCCATCAACAAACCACTCAACACTCTAAAAGGAGAATTATACCGCGTTTTCTGCGATAAAGCCAACGTCAGATGGAGAGACCTTCCATCATGCCGCACTTCCAGGACGTCCTGGCCTACATACGACAAGGCCAAGACGAAATGGCTAATCAACAGTAGCCGAGCAGATATAGCCAGGCTCGTCGGGGTGATCACTGGACACTGGACGATTGGCGAGCACGTAGAACGTCTGGACCTGCCGTAGCTGTGGAGACACCTCCCAGAAAGAGACGGTTTCGCACCTGCTATGCGAATGCCCGGCTCTCATGCGAGCCAGACTTACGACCTGGGGCAAGATCAGCTTCAACGGACTGGAGGAAGTCGCCAAATTCCATCCCAGGCAACTGCTCAGGTTCCTCAACCTGACGGGGTGCGTATGAAACTAGCACCACTTCCACCTAACGGACATCTCCTCCCCCTTTCAGGCCTCACGTTTTTCTAGGTGGTTTCAAAACGAGGCTCAGCCTTACTTGTTGCCCGACATCGAGTTCTTTGTCGGGCGCCACCTCCTACCTACCTACCTACAATCGGTGAAGAATATGGCGATTCACTTGCTCTAATTCTTAATTAATTGTATAGTAGTATTCTACCGGTGCTTCATTGTTATGGTGTTTTGTTTGAGCCATTTTCAATTGTATATTCGCTTCATTTGCCATGCAAGGAAAATCTTGTAAAAATTTATGTATAAATTGCGACCACGAAACAAAAATACATTGTTGGGAGTCAATCCACAGCTTTGCCGAACCACGCATCTTTTGCTGTAACGCAAAAAGTAGTACATTTTCTAGCCACTGCTACGTATTTCTCAACAGTTCTCGCCTTATAAACTGTCTTGAGTTTAACGATTGATCTGAACCAGGATCGAAAAACGGCAAAAGTTCGATTATGTCCAGAGTATAACTTAAATGTTGATTTTGAGTATAAACGAAAGGCGCACTTATTTGTGGTATAACAGTTGGGTAGCAATAACCTGACATTGGTACATTTGAGTACGGTGCAGTTGGGTAGCAGTAACCGGACATTGGTACATTCGAGTACGGTGCATCCGTTGCTGCACATTTTGGTTCGGCACCGCACTTGACACTGAACACGAATTAACAGGTACCTATTGCGGGTGAATTGCTTTGCATTCAATTTGAATCGCAAGGTTGCATTCATACTCTTTCTAGGGTGGCGTTGACACCCTTCAGAGACTTATCAGCGAACTGTGAGGTCGGTTTCTCCCAAACCGGCGACTTGGTGAACACCACCACCTCGAGTTAACAACTTTCGAACTCGACGCGAGAGCAAGTTAGTGTCGTGTGCAAATGTAGGCTGTATCATGCCATATTACGGGACCTGCTTCTCTTAGCGTTAGTAGTGAGAGAGACGGCGATAATAACAAGACCGCGTGGTATGTTCTTTTGTAGTTGAGGTAGGTCGGCAACGAGCGAATCGAACTCTCTTGCTTTTGGATCGTTTACGCATGCGCACGCGTATCAGAAAACTCGCCTTGGTGCTTCGCGAAAAATAGTTAAGTTAGAAAAATAACGATGTTAACTTTAAACGTCTAAACGATTTTCCGAAGTGGAAGCCGAGCTTGGACGAGAAGAAGCAGGCCCAGTATCGTACTTTAAATTTTAGTTTCTCATGTTCAATTTCAATTAGACACCTAACACACAACTCTCTACTTAAAAATTTTGAGATGTTAGGCGTATAAAGTTTACTATTAACCCTTAGATTGTTCAATTAAATTACATAAACCAGCATGTACGTATTCGTACATGAGCTCCGCAAGCGAATTTTAAGCAGGTTTTAGTGCTGTCAACAGTTGGTTGGATCAATAATAAGTAATAACATATGTGAAACATTATCCTCTAGAAAGCAAAAATAATGGAATTTTAATAAGAGAATTCCGAGCAAACTTCGGTTTTTCTAAATATGGTAAAGTTACCCAACATTTAGTGTACAATTAACTAAATAAATAACTAGTCTTTGTGATTAGAATGAAAAATCTTTGTCTTTTGAATATTGAAATTGTGAATTATGTAAGTGAACAACCAAGTATCGTATTGGTAATCTATGTACTCTAAAACTCAGTGCATAACACACACAAGTAACTCACGAATTAAAAGTTGTGGAGACATAAGTAGAATGAAAATTTAATGTGAGTATTTCACGAGCAATTCCTTTCAGTATTTCCTTTGTTTTTCACATATATTAAGCAGTACCGCGTGCGCATAAAGTTTAACTTAATGATTAAATTTGGAATTTAGACAAACGGCTCAGATACCCCAAGTTAAGAAACGGTTGTATAAAACACCGCAGTTATCCTGAAGAATCTACGGAAAGTTTCTTGTTGTGTTTTTCTAACTTTATGAAACTTCGAGCTAGATTTAACAATACACCAGACAGAAGAGTAGTTAACTTAAGGCAAAAGAACATAAATGAACTCAATATAAATTAAAATAACCGAGGTTTCATTACAACAACTTAAAAAATAAATAACTTAATACATAAAATGATACAGATAAACAAATTAAAACCTGATATACTAATCATAGACAAGTTAAAAAAATAATATAAAATCAAAAGACACCCTACAAAGTAATTTGATAAACTTATTAATAACGATAATAAGCAATTAATAAGATTTATTAGAAATACGTAATATTAAACTACCATATCTCAAAACACCATAATCTTAATCAATACTATAGAATAACATTAACGGTAGTAAAGTCAATTAAACTAGCTAAACCAACATGAACTAGCGAAGACTAGAGTTCAGAGGAAAGAAAACAAACGCATGCATTCGAATGAAATACAATATAAATATTACATCCCTTAGATTATGCATTAAAGTTTGAACAATTTAACTAAAATACCATACATAAATATATTTAATCATTGTTATTAGCATTATAAATTAATTTGAAAAAAACAAGAAAAACTAAACAATTTCTCAAAGCGATTTATTATATAGTATACACCGTACTGTAACTGTACTTTAAATTTTAAGGGCAGAGCTTTCTTAATTTTGTAAAATCTTAATTTTTACTGTATTTATAATTAATAATAATACATTTTGTAATTTTGTAATTTATTTAGCAAAAAATACAGTGGCAGTACAATAAGAAAAGATTTCTTTTATAGTACAAAATATGATGAAGTGAAATACATGATAATAATAATAATAATAATAATCAAAAGAAGAAGAAGAAAGAAGTTCAAAGTAATATAAAGTTGGTGTGTTTAGAGATTAGAGGTAAAAGAAAAAAGGAAGATAATTTAACCCTTTGATGTCAAATGTTGCTTATAGGCAACATTGTATGTTTTCGGTCATAGTTGCCATAGTTTTTGTTATTTTTCCCAACGGTTTTTTCTTAACTGAAATGAATATGTGTGAGTATTCGTTTACGAAGTTACATTTTTAAAAGCTTTACAAATTTTCATTTGCGAGCTAGTTGAATTGGTGTTCAGGCTTGTGAAAAAAAAAGTGAAAAAAGTTGTTCTACAAAAATTCAAATAAGAACTAAACTCGCAAGAATTTTTTTAAAAAAAGTGAATTTTATTATAAATAACAGGTAAGAAGATGAGTTTAAGTTAGCAAAACTTAAAAAAGATTTTTATTGTTATGTCAGGAATTTCATGAACACAATGTTGCTTATAGGCAACATTTGTCCATAGTAGCAATAATTTTTGTTTTGTTTTTTTCATAGAAATGCGTCCAAAAGGTCTCACAGAATCAGAAATAAAACAAATAATCAATTTCGACTGGAATAATTCTGATGATGAAGAAGGTGAGTTATATGATTCCAATTTGGAGAGAGTCATTGAAGACACAATCACGAAGAAAGAACGAAACATATGTCGTTGTTGAATTTTCAATTGATGATAGCAAACGAGCTTCTAAACGCGTCTGATATTACACCAGTAAACCAACGCAAAAGAGGCCGTCCATTGGCAATCCTTTCAAATTCCATTGGCATGCACTCATATTCATCGTCTCCAGCACCAACTAACATTTCAGACGTTTCATCACAAAGTTCATCGTCGTCAACAAAACGATCATACAAATCAGAACCTCCAAAATCCATGCGCCTTGATCAAACCGGTCATTGGGTTGAATGGGGAGCAAAAGGAAGGTGTAGATTATGCCATACCGGTATTCCAAAATCAAAATGTTCAAAATGTAAGGTACACTTATGTTGTAACCCACAAAAAAATTGTTTTGTTTCATATCACACATGAAATGTGTAAAAAATTAATAAAACTAACATAAAACATCAATATTCGCTTGTGTTTTAAAATGTATCACTATGGCGCAATGTTGCTTATAAGCAACATCTCATAACGGTAGAACCAGAAGTGATAGAGGTTTGAAATTGATATCAGTTCATACTCAAAGCTTATCCAATAACCTAATATATTCAAAATATTTTTAACCACGCCCACTTTAATTCTGACATCAAAGGGTTAAAGTATCAAGTAGAAAAGTGACTTAGTATGGCACGCTTGAAGATGACACTTGATGAAATCGCCCTGAGGCTACTGGGCAAAGAATTCCATAGCCGGACAGCATTGATAAAAAAGAACCTTGAGGTGTTTAATGATTTGAAGGGTGGAATAATGAGCAGGACACTTCTCCGGGAGTGACCAAAACTCAGCTTATCAAACAAATAAAAAGGCGTCCTTTTGTAGATAAGCTTGTGTAGGAAAATGCAGTTTCTAGCATTTAGGTAGTTGAAAACGTCACATCCTATTATACCACGCTTATACTCTCCGAGATGGTCAAAATAACGTATACCGTACACATATCTAGTGGCATTATTGAAAGCAACAGAAAGCTTTAGGTACGAGCACGAGTCCAGCTTACTAAAAACAACACTTGAGTAGGTTATATGAGGGAGTATAAGCTGCATTACAAGTTTACGTCTGATCACAAGCGGTGTGAATGCAGCCGATTGTTTGAGACTTCGCAGTGCAAGGTAGATCTGACGGACAAGATAATTAATATGATCAGTACATGAGAGTTTGGTATTAATCCGATAACCAAGATTAACTATTTTAGCAACAAACTTTAATTTATGAGTGCCCAAATAAACGTCAGAGAAATCACAAAAGTACACTGATTCTTTCGAGATAGGAAGCACAAAACTTTTTGATGGATTAAGGATGAGACGATTTTTGTTAGCCCAGAGCAGAATGCAGTTTAAGTCCTCATTCAACGTATGAACAAGGTGCTCTTTGAGATTACTCTTGCCAGATATATAAATTTGGATGTCATCTGCATAAGCATGAATAGAGGAGGACATGCAAGTCGTGAATATGTCGTTTATGAATAGAGAAAACAGTAGGGGCCCCAATACAGAACCTTGTGGCACTCCACTAGAAATAAGGCCCAGCTGTGAAAGGCAGGAGCCACACTTAACTTTTTGCGTTCTATTCGATAGATAGCTCTTAAGAAGACAGACCGCACTATCCGAGAATGCAAAGAGATCTGTTATCTGTTAAATCTCTGTTCGAAGAGATTAAGTTTCGAACAGAGTAGCATATGATTCACCATGTCGAAAGCCTTCGAAAAATCGAGCAAACACAGAAGCGTGAGCATACCATCATCGTAATTAGGACGAACATCATCCAGAACTTTGAGCACAGCTGTAGAACAACTGTGCCCAGCCCGAAAGCCTGACTGGAAAGGATGTAGTAGGCTATTTTCACTTATATATGATGATATTTGTTTTGCAAGAAGAGATTCAAAAGCTTTGGACAAAGGTGATAAAATGCTAATTGGTCTATAGTCAGCAGGGGAGCAATGGTTAGGTTTTTTGGGTATAGGTGTAACAATTGCACTCTTCCAAAGGCAAGGAAATGTAAATGTTGTAAGACTGTGATTAATTATGTGAGTAAGTGGACTTATTATATACGGAAGAATAATTTTGACAAATCTAAGGTGAACCTCATCAGAGCTAACAGAATTAGATTTAATTTTATACAGGGCACTTATCACATCTGCTTCACATACACTGGAAAATTGAAACAAAGAGGCAGAAGGTGAAGGAGAAATAGCATCAAGTGCGAGAAGGACCGAGATATTAGTATTAGAATTAGAATGACAGGAAAGAACATGATTATTCAGTGTGTCTGGATCAACCACAGGGGAATTATAGGGTATAGAGTTAACACCAAGTTTTTTCAAGTTGTTCCATAGGACTTTAGATGGCAGAGACATTTTTAGTTTGGAAGAAAAGTACCGTAATTTAGCATGTCTGATACATCTCACAGATACATTTCTGGCGGATCTAAACCTTTCCCACGTCTCAGGAGAAGGATTCTTCTTCCATATACTACGTTGCCGATTGCGTTCGCGAATAGCCTCATGTACACAGGTAGTAAACCATGGACAAGAATTACTATTTATCTGAACAGACTTAAGTGGAACAAACTTGAGAAACAAATTATTTATAATACGGGTGAATATGGACAACTTTTCATCAACAGAAGGACAAGACCAGATTTCGTTCCAAGGAATAACGATAAGTTCATTAAAAGCCGCTGGTAGTCAAGCGACTTATAATCAAAGTACTGAAAGAAATTAGCAAAACTTGTACGATTAAAATTGATATTTACTGTACAAAAAATAAGATCATGGTCTGATAGGAAATAAATTTGATCAAAAATCTGGACAAGAGACAAGTCAGATACTATAAAATAATCTAGCAAACTAGGACAATCGTTACCGGAGAAACGAGTTGGCATTTTATCATTTACAATGGAGAATCCAATAGAAGATGCGTTGTCAAAAATAGACTCTGAGAAGGAATCGTTAACTAAAAGGTTAATATTGAAATCCCCCACAACAATAAAATAGTTATAGTCAAGTAGTATAGCTGTTAAATCCTGGAAAAAGGAATCAATATTATTATGCTTGGAGGGATTATATACACATGAAATAAAAACCTTAACACGATTGTCATAAATACATAAATTAATATACTCAACACACTGACTACATGATTTACTAATAATTTTAGCTTTAAGACTACTACGAACATAAATCGCAACTCCACCACCCCTCCTCTGAGACCTGTCATTCCTGAAGATATTATAATTCTTTATACTAAAATGAGAATCATCAAGATCACTACAGAACCATGTTTCAGATATACAGATGACATCCACCGTGGAATCTTCGAAAATATACTTAAAATAATCAAATTTATGTGCATTCAAACTTCTAGCATTAAAATGCAACACCCTGAGCCCATTCCGCATCCCACACAAAGTTTTCAATAGAGTTTTAGTATCAACACTGTCACTTCTGTAATCAGACATTAAGGCGGTTTAAAGAAAATTGTACCTTGTGCAACCTCCTCACGTACCAATATCATAAAATTAAAAGAGAGTGGGAGACATGAGAAAAATTGTAGAGAACAGTAAAGTAGAAGAAAGTAGACAGAAGATGGTAAGTAAGAGCATATTAACATTTTTAAGAGAGTGTAAATCATAACTTAAATAAAGTCCACTGGCATATACATAGATCAGCTATTATTTGAGAAGAGAGAGTTCAAGCCAGAGAAATCCACTATCAGAACAGGGTTGCCATCGGCTCGAGTTTTAACAAAAATTTTTCCGTTGTAGGAGAAAGCGGCGTGAAGTTTATTTTCACGTTTAAGCTTTATAGCATGCTGCAGAAGTTCTCGCTTTGATTTGGACAAGCTTTCGTGTATGTGAACTTTCCCAACACCATTAAGTCCCAAATCTTCCAAACTAATGGCACGACGATTCTGACGGCAAAAGGAGGCAACCGAGCGCAGGAAGCCTTTTCGATGATATGCCGAAACAAATTTTAAAATAATAATTCCGCTCTTTCCTTCCGCACTTGTTTTTACACGAAAAGCGTCGCGCAGTGTAGAATTACAAGAACTGAAACCAACAGCAGTACAGATTGTAGTATATACCTCTTACAGATTTTCTTCTTTACAAAACGGAATACCAGAAGCAACAACGTCAGTAGCAGCTGCATCATCCTCAAGCTTAGAAATACCCTCAGTCAAACTTTTCACCTGTGCTCTTAGAGCAGCAATACCATTAGCAGCAGCCTCCACCACATTTAAGCGATTGAACATAGCTCTCATTTCAGTTTTGATATTAGTGATCGTTGCCGTCAGCTCTCCAACTTTATTCATGATGCGCTCCTCAGATTGACGAACTGCTGTGTTAACCTCATCTATAATGCTCTCACGAATTCTATCAAGCTTAGCATCGAGAGTCTTCATGAAAGAGTCATCAATAAGTAGAGGAGACGGAGAGCCAGAGCGCCCGGTAACTAAAAGAGAGTTAGTGCGAGTTACTCTCCTAACTGCGTTGTCGCTTGTTTTATCAAGTGAAGACTGCATGTTAACTGTTATTATGTGTATAGTTTATGTAGCTTTGTTGTATTAATAGATTATATTAGTGGAAATTACTAATAGTTTATTGTTATTTATGATGTTTAGAATTAATGTATATATATATATATAACAACTGCAGTTTAACTATTGCACACTGTTATCACTGTTGCGAAAATTGCACAAGTTATAAGTCAGACTTAGTTATTAATCAAATTGGATTATTGCCAGCGAACAAAACACGTCTATCTCCTTTGCATGTTACGAAGAGAAATGAGAAAGAGAAACATAATAATAATTCCTAATGATTATACATAATAATACATAATGATTATACAGGGTGTTTCGCATAAGAGTGATCAAAAGACTAGGGGGGCGTGTAGGATGGGACGAGACAAGAAAAAAATCGTATGGGAGGGGGGGGGGGGGGGTCAATTTCCCCCCGTTTAGGCGGGAGGGACCATTTTATAAAAATCCGACTTAACTGACTTTTAACACTGAAAAAAATAATATTAAAAAATAATGGTTAGACCTAGATAACTTTTGCTTGCTGATTTTGAAAGCCAAATATACGCTTCTTAATTTTCTTTTTTAAATTAGGTTCCTATGTCAAACAGTTTTTGAGAAATTTAAAAACCCGAAAAAAATGTTTGGTCGCAATTTTTTTTAAAAATTACGGTATTAAGTATAAAAATTTTTCCGACCATAAAATTCTCTAATCAATTCTAGAGAGAATGCTTCAAACCGGAAGGATCTATGTTGATAACATCGGTTGATAACTGCCGATCTATTTGAGAATTTATCCTTATGTCACCTTTACACTTATACATAGTGATTATACCAATTAGTTTTATATTTCTTTAAATTCTTGCATAGAAACTGCATTGTATTCCTAATTATACCAATAAATAGAATGTATATCTAATTTTACAATGGACTTTATGATGTCGTTGAAGATGGCTTAAGCTTGTTGAGGTAAGTAAGCGTCGCCGACCCGGACTCCGAAGCGACTTCAGTATGAGCTGGCAATTCAACCGACTTCGACTGCCAGCAAGGTTGGGTGGGCACGGGTAGGCGGGGCAACCTTCATCTTCGCTCCGCCCCCAAACTCCTCGTAACGCGACATAATTCACAACGTTCGTCCGATCGTCCTCGGGACTCTTGATGGTTGATCACTACTCTAGTAATATCCTGTTTGTATATATTTTCTTTTCAAGTCTTGACTCAATTTAATGTTTTTTTGTTCTAGTAACGCAGGCGTTATACACTGTTCACGGCTTTCAAGTTTTCCATAAAAATCTATGAGAAAACGGGGCGCAATTAAAAAATTCGAAACTTTTTCCTGTTTCTTTGAATTATTTTAATCGTTGAGATCAATTTTTAAAAATAATACAATTTCGATTTTAGCTTTATATTTGCAGCTTGACCTAAATAATCCATTGTTAATTTTCTAAATTTTTTTGTTTCGATTTTGGGGTAGAAAACAATGTTTTTAGAATTAAATTAAACTTATTATTTGCTAATATTAATTGGCCAACTCTAGGCATTATTAAGGTTATTTTCATATATAACTAGCTAAGCCCAACCACGCCTCGTTGTAGCTCAGTGTAATAAGCGGACTTCATATCCATAAGTTATAAGTTAAAAGAATCGCAGTCTAAACACAACACTCTAAATTTTACACTCAAAATCTAAATAGAAACACTCACGTATTCGAATTCAACGTTTTGTGTAAATTTCAAGTCAAACGACTATCTACTTTTAGAGTTTTGCGGCCACAAACATACGCATACTGAGTTTTTATATACAATACATACAAGCTGACACGGAAAAGAAGTTTGTAGTCTAACACAAACAAAAACAATCCGGAGCATCACACGAACATCAGTGGTTTAACCTTCAGTGCCTTCAGTGGTTTAACCTTGATGGTAAAACATACATATGTATGCACCAACGTATACTTATAGATTCGTTAAAACTTTTCTATGTATAATGTAGAATATGAAAAAAAATCCAACTTTTTTATATTGCGTTGGACTGTAAAGCAGTCTAATCTAAAGCGGGTTTCAAACTCGAGGTTAAGGCTTAGCTTAAGGCGACGCTTAAACTGACGACTCGATTAGAGATCGGGCTGGCAAGACTAAGGACCTGCCAGGTCCATGTGAGACCTCTATACAAGAGGTCAGCCAACATCAACATAAAAGTTTTTACAGCTCTTTAAATGTAAAATATCAATTGTCTGACTTACCCTCTTGCATCATATCGCCAATATGGTGAATAGAGTCCGTTAAATGCAGGTACAAAAGTGATTTCGGAACGCTTTAGAGCTAATCCACACCCAGCATTAAGCATTGTAGAAGAACATGATGGTGAAATCATTGAATTCTCACCTAGAACCGAACTTAACGTTTCGGCAACATTTACGTTTTGGTTCACCTCCGTGTTAATATCCAATCCCTTCTTCAACCATGCCACTGAGGAGCCAGCATTTGAAATAGCACCCTCAAGTGCATAACAAACGCGCTCTTTGGGGCCTAATTTGTAGGCTATACTTGTAAGCAAACCACTGTCGGACTCGACCATTTCTGTACCCGTATTAAGCAGAATAAAGCAGCTTTCATCAATGATGCAAACACTGCACCCTACCTTTGTGCAAAGTTGGCCTAGTAGTGCTGCAGGTTGTTCACCAATGCACTACAATATTGAAAAACCAGTTTCAATTTCACAATTCAAAACTGCTTATTTTCGATTATTTACACATGCTACAGGAATTCCATTCAGTGGACCGTCACTAACAAAGCCATACACCTCTGAATTAGATTGTATGCATGGTAATATAGACATAGGAATTCGGAAAAAGTTGCACAGTCGTGGTTCCCACTGCAAAGTTATCACATTCATAAGCAACGTGTAGCCGGCATTCGTAACATCTATGGAGTGGACACCACTCTTAGTACCTCCTGTAAGGTTCTGAAATAATTTAGACAAGAAAAATTATAGATAGTTGCGAACTATACACTTATTACTTGGTCCACCAAAATGTAACTTTTTATAAAATGTATTTGGAATTAAGAAATTTTACGTGAGGTAATTATTATAATTTTTAAACAAATAAATACTTTACCAATATTAGCACATTATTACAATGTACAAATTTTAATAATTAATAATAAAATAAAAAATCTAATCCAAAAAAATTAGTAGACACTTTTAAATGGGTGGCAGTAAACGGTCTTGCTACTAACCCTAATCTTACTGACATCTTTCCAACTGATTATTATCTTCACCAAAAAATCTAAGGATCCACAAATTACACGAAGTGTAATCTAAGAACTTTTTTTTACCAGAACATGTGGAAAGGGCAAGCGATCATTTGGAGAAGGTTGGGATCCTTTTCTCGTATTACCCACTCTCTGTACATACATATGTACATACAGATGTATGTATGTATATACATATGTAGATGTAGTTCACCCTGTTGTTCTGTATGGGTCTGTTGTATGGTGGCCAGACAAGCTAAAAGGGCGGAAGCCATTTGTATAAATGCCAACATGAAAACCATATCTTTAGACATGGTAAACCAGTTACTTCATTTCTCACCGCTCGATATTTAGAGCAGACAGAGCGTGTCGGACAGACAATCCTCAGCGTGGATAAACTACTGATGTCGTCACCGTACCCTACTGAAATCCCAGCTGGAAATGATTGCTAAGGCAGCATTGCTTTGTGGATTTCTACACTGGTACATTAGGTAGATTTGGGGGTTTACTCGGAACATCTGGGAAATAAAATGGCCACCATGTTGCCGGAATATTGCTGTATATTCGAGGAAGTGCTAGTGTTAAAAGAGGTAGGATATATGTACATATACGGCCCTATCGTGAACAAAAATTTTCTCCGAAATTTCTTCCTTTTCCCTAAATATGTAGGTATCGCGAATGATGTTAGAAATGGGAAGAAGTGTATCTAATTATGAAAAATAAATCAATTCTATTCATTTTGGAATAATTCTGATAAAAAGCCTTGGGTTACCTTCTACTGGCCGGATTTAGAGCGTAGTTATCTACGCCTGATGCCGAAGGTACAGAATACGCTACAACTTTACCTGATATGAACGAACCAATGGTTACTGATTCATCAGTCTTAAAACACAACCTCAGCAAAACAACTTTTCCTTCAGTAGAATTAAAGGAATTATTACAGTCCTCTCCAGTAATAATATGTATGTAAAAAAAGTAAACATGAATTTTTCTGATATGCATCTTACAAGAGAATTGTGTGATAGAATCAATGCTGCTGTTAATGAAATTAATGGAAAACCACTATAATAGCATTACAAAAACGATGAGAAAGAGGATGAGAAAAGAAGAATGCGGCTTTTGGAATTACAGATTAAAAAAGGCTTCTAGAAATTAATGGAATTTAAGTTAATATTTGTATTTACTTATGCATACGTTTGATTCTTTTTTTTATAGTGAGGAATTTAAAATTACATATATGTTAAAAAGTCGTATGCACATAAGTATGTATTTCTAAAAATGTAAAAATAAGGATAAATACATTTTTTAATATTTGGCATCAGTTTTAACAATTCCATCATTGAGTTTGGTGAAAACCTATCTTGTCCAAGGTTCTATTTGAGGTCATATAGAAAGGACATTTGCACTCTTTGAACTAATATAAAAAAGCAAAGTTAAAAAAGTAAAACAAGTAAATGTGAAAATTACAGTTATTATAATATAATAACGATACCCAAACACACTACGAACTTCGGTCTAAGTCTTTCTCTGTTCCAACTTCGGAGTTCGTTTACTCTCATTATTAGAGAACCATGACATGCTCCAGGGTAAATAGCATCACATTCGCATCACATTATCACAGACCTACATATTGCCAAAGTTTCAATACATGTCTTAAAATATTAAAAAGTTACTTACAAGTAAAACATTCAAACTTTAAAACATCTTTCTATTATAATACATGTTCTCAGACGGCGCAATAATTTATATATGGGCTCCCATCAATGCATCAAACTACACCAGGTATTCGAAATTTGTCAAGACTTCACCTTTATTTCACGTTTTTCCTACGCTGTTATCTACATAGTTACCCATTTTGGGAAAAGTTTGTTTCAAAAATGTTTAGAACTTTCGAAAATACTTGGGAGAAGGAATATTGCATTAACCTTTTCGCGCTAAAGAACGTATATTGCCGTGATAAAAAAATGTGACAAATAGTCGAAGACCGTATTTATCCGATTTCATTATATTTAATTTTTTTCAAAAAGTATTTTTTACAAGTATTTTTTACAAGGCGGATTCATATTGAAGCTACCTAAGTAGGAAAAAAACATAATTTTTTTTCAAAAACCATTTATTTCTCAACATAGTCTCCTTTTAGCTCAATACACTTAGTAAGACGATATTCAAACTTTTTTATACCATCTGAATAATACGATTTTGGGAACCCCTCAAAATACACGTTAGTTTCGGTAATTACTTCTTCGTTTGAGGTGAATCTTTTTCCTGTGAGCCATTTTTTCAAGTTTGGAAACAGGAAAAAGTCACTAGGAGCTAAATCTGGACTATAAGGTGGATGATCAATCATTCCGAAGTGTATTTCACCTAATTTTAGCATCGTATCTAATGCTGTGTGAACCGTTGCGTTGTCTTGAAGAAAGAGCACTTTTTTCTTCTTTAAATGTGGTCGTTTTTTCTTAATTGCATCTATTGATCCAATAATGCACGATAATACTTTCCTGTGATTGTGGATCCTTTTTCAAGATAATCGATGTGCAATATTCCGTGTGCATCCCAAAATATAGTGGCCATAACCTTGCCAGCCGATTTCACTGTCTTCGCCTTCTTCGGAGCACTTCCACCAGGTTCCACCCATTGTTTCGATTGATTTTTGGTTTCAGGTGTGTAGTGGTGGGCCCACGTTTCATCAACAGTTATTAATCGACGCCAAAAATCAACAGGATTACGGTTTATCATGTCCAAACACCGCTGTGAAGTGGTCCGTCGAAATCGTTTTTGTTCGACACTGAGGAAACGCGGCACCCATCTTGCCGACAGCTTTTTCATATGCAAATGTTCATGCAAAATGTTGAACACACGTTCATATGATATGTTTACCATTTCAACAATCTCACGTAACTTGACTCGGCGATCATTCATAGCGATATCGAGGATTTTCTTGATATTTTCTTTAGTAACCACCTCTTTTGGCCTTCCTGTTGATGGTATTGTTGCAGTGCTTGTTCGGCAGCGTTTAAATTCAGCAATCCAATATTTTACCATGTAATCTGACGGAGCAGTCTCACCGTAATGTTTATCGAGCTTTTCTTTTGTTTGTTTAGCCGTTTTCCCTTTCAAATAATAGTGTTTAATCACTGCACGAAATTCACTTTTTTCCATTTTTCAAGAAACACAAAAGTTGCTTACTTCAAAAGTCTACAACAAATAAACTAATCGATGAATTTGGCTGAAATTTTAACAGCTGACGTTCGACAGATCGCAATTTCTAAAAAAAAAAGTTTTTGTGTTTGTGCTGCCATCTAGCGCTAGGTAGCTTCAATATCAATCCGCACTCGTAATTACCAAATTTATATTTTTAATTTAGTACAATATTCTTGTAGAGACGCCGATTACAGTATTTTTCCGGTAAATGTATGCTATAACGACGAAGACCGTACGATTCCGCAAACCTCGAAAACTGTGTCTTATAGGCATACTTAATAGGAAAATAGCACGTCGCGAAAGGGTTAATATGCCCAAATGATCGTTCCCACTTCCGGTTTGGTAGCCTCCTTCGGCGAAGAAAGGAGACCACTGTCGGGATAGCGAATGGTTTCATCTTCCAAGAGTTAGTGAATTGGTTATTCTCTTAACTGTGTCCGTATGCTTCTATGCTCACCGCAAACTGTTTCATTCTCAAGTGCTAGTATAAATCAGTGATGACCAAACCCATTCTGAGTGTAAATTGGACATATTTTTCTCAGCACTGAGAAAAATGGATGCGGTGAAATATCAAGCATTTGTCATATCATATGACAGCATATCAATCGATTATTTTTTGGGTGTAGTCAAAATAAAAGACCGCAGCGAGACAGGCCTACATGGATGATGTCTTGGCAGCTACTGACGAGATTTCGTCAAACACTCTCAATGTATACATACTATGCCACTCAAAAATTTAGTGCTCAAATGGCTGCTCATGGAACCATTCTACCATCAGCACAACTAAATTGTGTTGTCTTTAACAATAAATTTGAAGACAGCCAAGCCCGAATTTCGTAGTACGATTTACAACCATTCGAAGTTGTAAGTTGTAGTGTTGAAATTTAGCAAGAAATTTTCGAAGCCAAGAAACGTGTGTTTTGGCTTCAGTAGTTTAGTATTGTGTTTTTGGTTTAGTAGTTTTTGCCTGTGTTTTTGCTTTAGTAGTTTAGTGTTGAAGAAAGTCAAAATACAGCACCAAATTCTGTGTTTTTACTAAGAAAATGTATGCTGATATGCATGTAGGGACATATTATATTGTTCTGTTGGATAAATTCTACTGATATTATAAAAACAAAATTCCATTTTAGTACTGGCAGAATAATTGCAATTAATACTAATGCCAGATCAGTAACCCTTTTAGGTATGTGATTACAACATGCATATTTCCTAAGTCGACGCTAGATATCCAGGCTGCAACCACGTTCCTTTTTTTCTGGAACGATAGTAACTTCAAAGATATTTTGAGCAGAAATATTCCAGCAGGTTCTTGGGGTTTAGGTAAGATTTTCTCTACAATTTTTAATGGAATTATTAAATATTACATATTTATTTATCACATTTTATATGACATATAATTTACGTGATGGATACCCCCTGGCGGCATATGTAGACTACTTTTCACTGCACCGAAGAGGGAAGTCCTGAAGCTCGCTATAATCATATACACTCCAAAGCGAGAAACTTAGTGGAAAGAACGATTGGAGTACTTAAGCACAAATTTCGGTGCTTGCATATTATGTGAGGACTGCATCATAGGCCAAGCAAAGCAACTCAAATAGTAAACGTTTGCTGTGCTTTGCATAATATAAGCCAACATTATAAAGTAAGGTTCGCACCGGAAATATATGCAATTATTGGGACGAAATGGAGGAAATTAATGATACCGAGTATGGTAATCTCAGTTGCAAGAAATATTAGAAATGATATAATAGCCGCATTCAGCGGGTGAGCGCTCAGTTGTTTTGATGTCACTGAACGTACCCTATGTTTACATATTCACGGAGCGGTCGCCATTTTTTGTAGCGAAAAATTTGTACGCTACATTTGCCAGAGTTGCAGTAAAAAAACAAATTAATTCGCTTTTTACAGAGCAAACGTCAAAGTGTTTTTAAAGAATTGGCTTGATAAATCAACGCATTATTAAGTGAAATAATATTAATTTGAAAGTTATTGAACTCAGAATGACTCAATTAAGGAATTATAATTATAAAAATATAGAATATGTAGTTTGGGATACGATTGAAGTTTTAGGTTTGGGAATGTTGAGTCTCCAAGCATTCCCATGCCCAATGCGACACACCGTTTTTTTGTTTCCAAGGCCAACAGCGCCAACGATTTGGCACGTGAAATGTGAGGCGCCCGAAAATAGCTGTGGGAACAGCTACTCGCAAGCAAAAACGGTAAGAAACGCAACAACAGCACATTCCTACATTGATTTTCCTGCACTTTTGTTAATTTCGTTTTATTTTGCATTGTTAAATTATTATATAAATAAATGACCTAAAAACCAATAAAGTTTAGTTCTTCAGCAACTCGCTAAATCAATCGTTTTATTCGTTCGTTTACTCTCGCCGTAATTCAGTATAGTTGGTTTTGTACTAACTATACAAATTAAGCTAAAAGGCACTAAGTACAAGAACTTAGTTGTCTCGTACTAACTAACTTCAACTAAAAGAAGTTGAATATATAGGGAATTTTCTTTTTGTGGGATATTTGAAATTCGTGTGGAAAAATCAAACGTGGTAACTTTTTTCTCGTCTTGTTTACTATTTTTATCTTTCAGCTCAATGATCAGGTAGCATACCATTCAGGAACACGTATGATCACTGATCATGTAGTGCTCACCCGCTGAATGCGGCTAATGTCTTTGTGATGTAATTTCCATGCAATTTTGAATAAAATAAAGTATGCTGTTAACACATTGTTGACCGGCAATTTTACGCTGAAACTATCTCATGTCACCGGCTATTATTTCGTAATTCAATGATGAACTGATACAATATAAATAACCATCAACTTTATTTATATTGTTTATATTTTATATTTATTTATATTTAAACTTTATTAATTTTATTCATTGAAAAATTCTTCGCTATCACGATCTGCCATGGTTGCAATTTTTACAGAACTAAAATTGTTATAAAAATCTGAATATCTAGAAAAATAATTTTTTTGTAATGAAAGGGACACCTCTAAACACGATGGACAAAACTTTTGCAGTATTCTATATTGCCCTGGGTTTCATAAATTGAAATTGCTCATGCAAGTGCAGACACGAGTTAACACGTGATCGGTCAACAACGTTTGGGCATGCAAACACGAGTTAACTCGTTTACATATATTATAATATTAGGTGTACAAATAAGTTTCCGCGGTAGGTCAAAAGATGGCCCAACCAGAAGGTTATGGAGAAATTGTCAGATGTAAAACGTAATCTCCCAAGCTTCGTCATCCGGCAACACCATAACCTTAAAGTACTAGTGATTCCGTATCAGCATTACGTAATTTTTTTCCTTGCAAAAATGTCAAGTTTTGTGCCGAATAAGCATCATTTGCGGGAACTTGTGATTTACTTCTTTAATTTGAAAAAATCTGCAGCTGAGGCGCATCGATTGCTTCTAGAAGCATATGGTGAAGCTGCTTTAAGTGAGAGAAGTTGTCAGGAATGGTTTCAAAAGTTTAACAACGGTGAGTTTGACGTGAAGGACAAAGAACGCAGTGGAAGGCCGAAAGTGTACGAAGAAGCGAAACCATTACCATCTCTACCGAACACAATTGATGAGATTGAGTCGGGCACTTAAGGAAAACGCGCCCATTACTACTCCAGACACGACAAAATTATTCTTTTACACGATAATGCTCGTAAATATGTTGCGGCGCCGCACAGTGGACTAGAATTGCAGTTTTCGACTTAGTGGCGGTCAAAATTCTGTAACTTTTGATCAGATTAAGGTATTTGAATGCGGTTTTTTGCAAATGAAAGAATAAACATGTATCTTTACGCTAATCTAAGTACGAAATATCTAGGTATTTTTTTATATTTTTAAACAATTTCGACACGACAGTCGGGTTCAATCAAAGTCGCGTCAAAAAAATAACCTTTTTATCATATTTGTTTTTTTATTATTAAGTATTATTCATGCAATATTAAAAGCTTATTGTTTCAGTATAACAATTTAAATGTTTGGGATACTCAATTTTTACATAAATTATTACATATTTTATAACACAAATACAATTTACAATAACACATACTTATTTATTTTCAAAAAAATATTCGTCTGTAGGTTTCATTAGGAGTTCCCCAGCTTTTCTATCTAGAGGTATTGTCTTAATAAACTTTTTTTTCAAAGACGAAATGTAAGGATCAGAAGAAATGAAGAGCATTCTAAATAAATCCTCATTGGTACCCTGACGTGAACGAACACACACTCTTGTGTTGTGCTCTCTATAGTATCTAAAGTCTTTGTTTCGTTTTTCTTGTGCTTCTTCTGATAAATCTCCAATGGGTAATATCTGATGGTTAATTATGACCTCCCCATGCATTAAAACCTTATGAACTGTCGGTGACATAGTTCTCCATGAATACAACTGTCAAGTGGAGATCAGCAAGAAAAGAGTATAACAGAGAGTATAATGTTATATAAAAGAGTATAATGTTCATATTTTTTTTTTGCTTATGACGTCTCTATAAGTAATTGTTTTCAACAATGATTCATGGAGACAGAAAACATACCTTTTATAGAACTTTGAGTCGATGAGATGATATTAAGGTTAGCGGAATTTTATTTGTCCTCATACTTAAATGATGAATTCCTTGAAGTGATGATTTATTTAATAGGTAAATAATAAACCAAAAAGCGTGTTAACTTCGGCCTGGTCGAAGTTCATATACCCGACACACGTTTACTTAAAAATTAGGCGTGGCAATAGTCTAATTTTTTTCCTTTTCAATCTTAAATATCCTGTGATGACAGAGAATATTCGGACCAAATTTGTTGAAAATATCTCTATTCGTTCTTCTGGAATCGAGTTTTATTTAATTAGTGGGCAGACCACGCCCATTTGTGGTAGTCTGTTTTGGTCAGAGACTGAACTTCTGGACAAAATTTCAACCGAAAATGCGTTCTACAAGTTGAGAAATTGTGCTATAAGCATGGATGAATTTATACCCACTATAAAAAGGAGGCGTGACAATGGTCCGATTTTACCCATTTTCAATACCAATGAGTTTCTAATGATAGACATTATTTTTGCCAAGTTTGAGGAAGATATCTGTATTCGTTCTCCTATACCTGTCACGCCTCCTTTAATGCGTTACAAACGGAAGCACTAAGTGAATATACCTTCATCACTTCAAATTAAATAATTAAGATAAGGAAACAAACCCTATTCCGTGAAAAAATCGATTAAACAGGTAAGAAAATACACCCCTTCCTAAAATCACAGGTACTCAGGAATATCCACAAAACAGGTAGGTAAAATTTTCATGTTTGGGGCATGTATGTTTGGGGCATTTGTTTATAACACTTCATAGTTTCAAAAACAATAAACTCCAGGATAAGCATTTATAAGCGCTGAGACTTATAATCTCCCAAAGTTAAAATATATATTAAATTAACCTTTTTTCAAAAATTAACGAAAAATACTTTCAAGGCACAAAGTTGTTGTTATGTTTTTCCTATAGACAATTAAATTACCTTTCAGAAACTATTTAATTCATTTGGTTATGTTGACTACTTTTTTAGATATAGTCATTTGAATTTTGGCAAAAAACAGAAATAATACAATTTTTTAGAGAATGGAAAAAAAAATTCACATTTGATCGCCCACCAAAAGTATTCACGAAGGTTTCCGACCGAAATATTTTGGCTCAATAGGTATTGAACTATTATAAACAAAATGGCATACCAAATTTTTCAAAAACTCGGCGCGACTTTTTGGACTTTTGGCCGCGGTTTCGAAGCGATAGTCCACTGTGCGCCGGTAAAAACACTTGGAAACACTCAACTGGGAAGTTTTACCCCACCCGCCGTATTCACCAGACTTAGCCCCTCCTGATTATCACCTTTTCCGGTCTATGGCACATGGTCTGTCTGAGCAGCGCTTGACATCATATGAAGACACCAAAAATTGGGTAGATTTGTGGATAGCGTCAAAAGATGAAGAGTTTTTTCGACGGGGTATCCGAATGTTGCCAGAAAGATGTTGAAAAGTAGTGGCAAATGATGGAAAATACTTTGAATAAAACGTAATGTACTGTTCCTTCACAATAAATTCCTAACTTTTTATAAAAAACCGCGGAAACTTATTTGTACACCTTATTTTGTATAAGTTAAAAGTAAAAATATCATTTCATGTAACCGTAAAATATGAGTTCTTCAGACTCGGTACGATTATAAATACACCTATACCTCACTTTGCGTCGGGGTTACGTTCCAAAAAAACACGACGCAAATTGAAACGACGCAAAGTGAATTAAGATTTTCTATAGCAAACCATGTAAAGATCGAATATAGGTTCAGGGTTACAAAAATACTCTTTTTTAAAAAGAAAATCGATCAAAGTAAACATTAAAAAAACAAAAATAACTTAACTCTGCCAATAAATAAATTGGAAAAATATTTACCTTTTTTGTAATCAGAAACAACCCGTAAAAATTTATAGAAATTAATTATTCTCGTTTTTAAAAAGCACAAACACTAATTGAAATGTTACAAGAAGCACAATATGTACACTACATGATTGAAACTGAACTCTAAAATTAGGAAAACAAAGTGAAAATAAAACTGTATTAAAATTGCGTTGACTTTCAGTTAGAAGAAGAATCCTCGACTTTTGATGGCATGGCGCAATTAGAAGCAAAAGTGTAGCCATCTGTTAGAAAACAAGAAAAAAATTAAAGACTCGAACCCAAAACAACGCAACCTCGAAAACCTAACGATGCACAGTGAAAATTAGTACTAATTAAGCAGCGACGCAACTTCGAAAAAACGCAAAAAGAAACGATGCAAAGCGAGGTATTGGTGTATTCAATCACGATTTTCGTTGTTTTAAATTATTCATCAGGAAATTTAGGAACTCATTTTTTTTATTTATTAATATTATTTATTATTTATTTTATTTATATTATTTTCTTTTTTATTTCCAATATTTTCTTATTAACTTCGTATGACTTCTTATTAATTTCGTATTTTTATAAGGCGTATGCCTTATAAATTATTACCAGTGTTGGCCACGCCATAAGGTTACTGATTAGTCGTACTTAGCGCATAGCACTTATAAGTTTCGAAGAACATAGTTGTTTACGGGTTGTAGGGGGTACCGGCACTTCTAGTGTTGCCACTAGTTGACCTAATGTTCAAAATTGATTCGCAATCAGCAGCAAATTTTTTAAAGTTAATATAAGGTTTTTTAAAGTTAAATATATAAAACAAATAGCAAATAACTAAGAAAGTGAGAAATAGAGCATGAAGACGATTTGGAGATTTTAAGAATTCTACAACTTGCAATGGAATGGATGGCGACCCAGTCGGAAAGGCGCTGGCGAGTTCGGAGATATACCCACGGTCTTGGCATGATGTACGGGCTTAAGAACATCATAGCTTCGTACAAAGCCCACTTCAGGTTATCTGCAGTTCCACTACCCGACGGTAAATCCAACTTTTTCTTTTCGCGGCTAAAGTGCTCTCGCAGCGTTGTCCACCGTTTTCTGCACTGTTCGCCTATATGGATAAAAAAAATATGTGAAGTACATTGGAAATATCCAATAAATTTCGACTCACCTGAACAATTCATTTCGGCACCAATTTCGTCCCATGCTTTTCGCTTCGCCTCCGGAAGCCTATAGGAAGCTTGGAACTTATTGTAAAGTAGTGGTTTATTTTGTACGAGCGATATTAGTTTTTCGTCGTCCATTGCGATTGATATTATAACTTTGTAGCTAAAAATTAGTGAGTTTTGCGTTTCGTTGATCACTGCGTCTTAAAAACCACGGAAATAACAGCGTTGCGTCAACATATGTTCTGACAAAAAGTTTTTGAACATTCACACGTACATGAACATTTTTTTGACATCTGCCGCCAACTTCACTTCGTAGCGCGTACCAAAATTGCAAATTCCATCAGAAAATCCATCAGTGCGTTGCTTATTTCAGCCTCCGAAACGCAACGCATGACGCACTTATTTAGGTACCACAGTAACCAAATATATATTCATAATACCATAATGAAATTGAAGAAATAAAATAAATTGTTTAAATAATATTATATTGAAATCCCATGAAACTATAAATTCGGCAAGAAGTCGACATCTTCGAAAATAGCGTCGAGTTCGATCTGGCCACGCGTTTTGGCTGTCACTTAGTTCGAACTTAGTAAAATATCAAAATCGATTTGATATTCCCCTTGTACATAAGTACGACTAATCGAATACACACGTTTCCATAAGCTAGAAGTGGATTTTGACAGTACGTCATGTTCTTCGAAGTGCTGCTAAGTACGACTAATCAGGCCTATAGGCACGCGTGTTTTTTTTTTTACTCTCGGCTATTCACATGTACACGACAAAAGTTGTCGGGTTTTCACACCGACACTAGCGATAGTTTGTATGAAGTGCAGTCAGTCGACGTGCAGACTTCAAGCAAGCAAGTTCGCAGCAGACTATTTTATGATTGCACTGAGCAAGATGTTTAATAAGGAATGGGAGAATCACTATTTTTTCTTTGAAAATTTTTTCGACGAACCGCAATGCATGATTTGCCATAAAACGGTGGGACGCGGTTCTAAATTATTTGTAAAGAGACACTATAAGAAATGTCATTTAGATTATGATGAGGTTATTAATGAAGAAAGGGCACAATTAATATGTAAGCTAAAATCTGCTATTAAAAAAGATGTTTCAAAATCTGAATTAGGCTTTTAGTTTGTTCCTTTAAAGCTTTTAATCGGTCCTCTTCAATGTTAATTTTATATCGTCTTGAAGTACTTGAAATTACCGGAACTGAATTTGACTGTGCATGATCAGTATCACGATCAATGTCTATTGTTTGTTGATTAAGATCTGTGATGGTTTCTTTTAAATTAGAACCGATTTCCGTTAAATTTTGACAGTTGGGGTCATTTTCGCTGTTGTGGTTGCCTGCAACAAATGAATTACCAACTAGATCAATATGTTTGTGGAGGCTTGTGAGCCCAACCACACTTTCTTCTAACGGGCTCAAGCTTACTTCCTGCGAAGGACCACCTCCAGTTTTCATTAAATTTCTCTTATTTTGACTTTTTAAGTTTGCTTTGTAGTGTGTCCATAACTAAGAAGTACATAGCGTATTGACAAAGTAATATGGACTAACATTTTTTCAAACCCTTTGCCATTTAGAGGAGGTTTCGCCGTCTTATTAAAACTGGTACATCAGCGTCGTTTTTGATTTATGGCAACAAAATTGCATTTCTGGGTATAGAGTAACATTATCCCTTATTATTTCCGACATAGTCGCGGGCAAAATTCCATAACTTCTGAACGGATGGAAATATTTTGATGCGATATTTTCTATTAGAAGAAGAAAGATGTAGATTCTAACATATTTAAGTCTCAATGGCACCATAAAGGCTAGTGTGAATAAATCCATTAATAAATCACTCGCTTCAAATTGAAATAGAGTAACATTATCCCTTATTATTTTCGACTTAGTCGCGTCCAAAATCCGGTAACTTCTGAACGGATGGAAATATTTTGATGCGATTTTTTTTATTAAAAGAAGAAAGCTGTAGCTTCTAACGTATTTCAGTCTCAATGGCACCGCAAAAGCTAGTATGCCGTTAATAAATCACTCGTTTCAAATTGGACCAAATTAAAATAGTTTAGAATTCTTAGAATATTTATTATTGATTTTATTTATTATTAAATAATTAATTAGTTAATAAATAATTTACATAAACATTACTTCTTTTTATTTGTATTCAAATATGTATTCGTCTACACTTTGCATTAAAAATTCTTGGGCTTGGGATCCTTACATATCGTCGCTCAGGAAAAAGTACAATATAATAAAACTTGAAGACCTCTACATAGTTCTCTATGTTTTTCTCTATGTCTCGTATAGTTCTCTGTTCGAGTCTCTGTTCGATCTCTGTTTCGTTTTTCCTACGCCTCTTCTGACAAATCGCCAATGAATAACATGTGGCTCTTTATTATTTCCTCTCTATGCATTAAAACTTTATGCACTGTTGATGATATCGCTCTCCAAGCTCTCCATATTTTCCAAACTTCAAGGGTTTATTTCCCGATCACTGCAGAGTACTTGCAAGATTATAATAAATTTAGATATTAGTTCAATGTCAACTCGGGACGTAGTATCTGGATCAACAAAAAAACCTTCTGGCAGCATTACTATCAATCTAATTTCCAGGACCAGTTTTTGATATATCGATGATCAGTCCTTTTCAGGATGATTGGACTTTTTTGTATTCTTAGGGTTCTGTTGTAGCCATTTCTAACACTGCCGCTTTCTCCAGAATTCAAACCGTAGGATAGTTTTAAAATATATTCCATAAATCTAATTTGTGCATGCAATGGAGATAAACCAAAAGCATAACCAGCAGCCTCGTCTGCATTCGTAGGAGTGTCGCGTTATTTCTTTTTCGAAATACTCGAAAATGAAGTCTTCCAAAGTAACTATTTTTGAATTCATGAGTGAAATTCCTAAATAATTTGCATGCTTTCCTTTTTATGCATGCCTTTTATCGGACAATATTTTGCGGTGGATGGGTTCTTCCAGAAGTCCTCCGATAATTGTAACAAATTTGCTGAGGATGTTGTTGGCTATAAGCGTCGACTATTGTACGAGATGTGTCGTACATGCGCAAAGGTACATGTGAGATCATAAACATGTTAGAGTCAGTGATCCCTTCGTCATTCCTTTGTTTGTATTCACTTTACCCCGATTCACCATCACAATCCCATTTAAAGAATAATATAAATTTTCCGCTAGTATGATTAAGTATATCCTCTGGTACAGTCTGCAAAATACGCTCAGAAGTGTGATCCAAAGTTCTTGCAGTTTTACTTTTGCCGAATGTTGCTGTAATGATGCCTTCGCTTAAATGTGGTATACAGCTCATATGCTGGATAACATTGCGCACCAATTTGCATACCAGAAAACCTTATTAAATTGTATTGATTCTTTGTCATTTTTGTATCAATGTAGAGAGCCAATGCTGCATCTGGAGAAAATCGTTCAGTTACTTTGTTTTGTTGAGGAGTTGAAAAGGAATAGGGCCCTTCTAAGTCGATTTGTGCTAGCTTTTTGTAATTTTTTTTTTGAGTTTTGTGATGCTTTTTCAACTATGAAAGATTCCATATATTTTCCATCTGTTCCTTCTGTTAGTGAAGGTATGTTTCTGATTCTACTCCAAGGTTTTGGTTGATTTCCTGCAGTTTTCTTCTTTTGGATTCAGCAGAAATGTCTTCAAACGATGTTTTTGGTCTACCGATATCATTTTCAGTATCCATCTTAATTCTTTAAAAAGTCGTCCTATTTACAGCCCGATTCTGGCGCACCGTCACAAAAAGTTGTGACGATAATAATTTGAGACGAAAATTATGATGGTTGGTATTCTGGCGCAAATGTCACAGGGGAAAAGCTCTTTTGTGGTTTATGTCAAAAAAAAAAGCTTTTATGTCAAACCGAATTTCAGCAATTAATCGTTAAAATGAAAAAATATGAAATATGAAAATACGTTGAAAATATGAACAAGATGTAAGTACAAATTTTATATTTATAGTAATAAAACTATATTTTTAATTGATTTTGTATTTTGTAGACCACCTAAATACGAGCGAACAACGCAGGAGCAATTGGAGATATATGTGGAGTTCTTACGTAGCCACCCTGAACTTCAAATTGGGAAGAATTCCCCATCGTGCCCAAAACGTATGAGCGAGCTGTGGAAGGAGCTGGCTGGAATGTTAAATTCGGCAAGAGGACCCACTCGAACGCCGCAGAAGTGGAAAGAGGTAATTACTGCCACACTGTTGTCACTTTGTAAATAAAATCAATCAATGTATTCAAATATCTTCAATTAGTGTTTGGGACATTGGAGGTCCCAAGTCAAGAGTAGAGCTCGCAGAAGTGGCAGAACGGAAGAAGACGGGAGGAGGGCCCCAAATCACCAGGGACATTGGAAGCTTCGAGGAGCTAGCGCTGGATACCTTTGGCATCGCCACTGTAACTGGTGCAAATAATGTCAGCGAATTGGGGTTCACGGTAAGGTTCAAAGTAAAAATTACTTAAATATTTTAATAAAAATGTTCCTCGATTACAGGCCGTGCCGCAGAGCGCACCGCTGGATTCCGACCGTCCTCCGCTTCCATCGCCAAGTTTTGAAATTACACCATTGTCATCTCCCATCATTGCTCCTACTCCATTTTCATCTCCCATCATTGCTCCTACTCCATTTTCATCTCCCATCATTGCTCCTACTCCATTTTCATCTCCCATCATTGCTCCTACTCCATTTTCACCTCCCATCATTGCTCCTACTCCATTTTCATCTCCCATCATTGCTCCTACTCCATTTTCATCTCCACCTCATGGTGAAGCTCTTCCACGTGCTCGTCGTCGCAGGAGACGATCAGAGGAAGATGGCCAGGTCATAGCGGCTTTGCTGCGCTCCTCTGAGCAGAGGTCTCAAAGAGAGGAAGCTTTCCACAGGCAACATTTGCAACAGATGGCCTTGTTTACCGAAGCGCTAAATTCATTCACTGCCGAAATGCGTAATTTCGTATTACACCAAAAAAATAAACAATAAAACAAACAATTTTTGGTTTTGAATCTATTAGAAGTACCCAAAATTTAGATCAATCATAGGGTCAAAATGTACCGATTTCTAATCCGCTCTCCTTCCCTGGATGTGACTGATATATCATCTGATTGGCTTTCGTCTTCTGGATGTTCATTTATTTCGAAATTCACTCCATTCTTTATCAGGATATTATGGAGGATAGCGCGAGCATATATTATATTTGCGGCGCGCTCGTGGTTATAGTGCAGAACGCGGTGCTTGGAGAGGCATCGGAAGCGACTCTTCAGAACTCCGAAACATCTTTCTATGGCATTACGAGCCGTGGCATGGATTCTATTGAACTTTTGCTCCTGAAGCGTAATAGATCCGGCCACAGGAGTCATCAACCATGGCTCAAGAGGATACCCCTGATCACCCACAAGCCAGATATCGTAATGCATTGAATGCGCCTGTGCCATAGCTGCTCGAACCGACGAAGTTGTCCATATCCCCGAATCATGGGATGATCCAGGAAATTGCGCATTAATTGCGGTGAAAAGAAGGCGGTGGTCACATACAGCTTCCACATTAATGCTGTAGAACCCCTTTCTATTCATGTACATATTAAGGGGCGAGGCCGCATCAGTACTGCTTGGCGCAGCAATGGCAATATGAGTGCAATCAATAGCACCTACTGTCCCTTTAATGCCCCAGGATCCAAAAAACCTGTAAAATGTAAAGAATATTATATAAGACGCTTAGTAAGAATTACCTTTTGCCACCCACCCTGTTTTTTTCGCCCTTCGTTCCATTTCCGTTGTGGGGAAATGTACTTCGTCGCCTTTTGCGCGCACTATTAACTGCGTCATATAGTGCAGCACTTGTGACACTGAGGATTGGCTCATACCTACGTAATGATTGCCTGCAACACATTTTTGGTATGACCCGTGAGCGTAAAAATGCATTGCTGCCAGAAACCTCAGAGCGAAAGGAATAGAAGTCTTCATATTATCATAAGGCTCCAATTCCTCCAAAATCCGCCGACACAGATTTTTGGGGATTCTATAAAATTTAATAAAAATGCTCTCTTGCATTTCGAATGGATTACTCGAATCTCTTATACACTTTAGTAATCGTCTTCTTTTTAGCTTTTCGTTTTTCTTTTTTCTAAGAGCTTTTTTATAATAGCTTATTATATTGTTTCCTTTTCTATTTTGTCGTTGTGATGCCGTTGTGACCTGCTGTTGAGAACATCACAACTTTCGTCACAATTGAGACGAAAAGAGCTTTTTTAACGTGCTCTGAATACCAAATCGTCTCAATTGAGACGACTGTCTCAATTGTGACTTATGACGATTTTGTGACGGTTTCAGAATCGGGCTGATAACATCGAATTTGCTTCTGGGGTAAGAACAGTTTCTGTAGTAAGCTTTCAAGTTCTTGAAACAGACTGCATTCTATTTGACTACTTTTTCATGGCGTTGATGCTTAAAATTTTACCTCGAGTTATTTCTGCAATTATGTCTTCCTTCTTAAGCTTCCTTCTCAAACAAAGATCATCCAGGAATAAATATGAAACAGAAATTAAGTGCACTTGCTCTTGTGTTATTCTGTATAAATTTATCTGCAATAATGGCTTATGCTCGCAAAAATGTAATATTTACAGCCTTATCACGTATTTTTAAACGCAAACGCAAACTCAAACGCGACTCAAACGTAATGCGTTCCAAATGGTATGATCTAACTTTTTCAAGTAGACTGCGTTTGAGTTTTGAGGAGAAACACAAAGGTAAACAAACTTTACGTAGTCTCTTGCAGACTTCCTCTGCTTGCAGAGCACAAAGAGTTACCATGCACGAAGCATTTTTAGCATTTTTACAAGTATTTTCAGGAATCCCAGTGAATTAGTGCTATAATTGATGTATGGCAACAATTTGTACAACAAAAGCAAATCTGATAATTCGCACACAATGTTTACAAATTGATATTGTGTTTGTTATTGTGTGCTCTTTATGTGAGAGTGAATATAGCGGCAATACTCCTCGTGCGACTACTAGAGCGCAGCGTCATAGCGAAGGAGAAAATACGGGGATACTCAGAAGTGGGACAATTCGGATATTTTACTTATGCCGGAGCTTCAGTAACTCGAATATTATTTGTTACTTATGTATGTGCATTATTTTATTTTATATAATGAATAGGTTTATGACGAACTACGCATGAAGAAAGAAGTTTTTCTAGATCTTTTAGAGAAGATAAAAATGCATAAAAAAAATTGTATGAGCCACTGTTCAGAATCATACCAAACGCGAGCATTTTGCAATCGTCTGCTTTGAGAGACTTTTTCCACGAAATAGTTCATTCATCATGCCACAAATACGTAGTGAAGTCTGCTAAGCATGTGAATTACCAACAAAACTGCGTTTGCGTTTGGTTTCGCGTTTCGATTGCGTTTGAGAGGTTTACAGATTTTCCTCTCTCAATTCTTCGAAAAATACGAAAAGCACAAAACAAAACGCAAAATAAACGCAACGCGAAAAGATACATGATAAGGCTGTTATACAATTTTGAGCAGTTTAAGTTTTCGACATACGAGAGATACCAAGTCGAAATATCTTAATTATTACTAAATGCTAGCAGAGGAAACTGTTAGTGAATGTGTAATTATATTCATACTAATAACTCTATGGTACAATACTTTAGATAGTTTTTTATAACCTTCTTATTACAAGTACATCAAGCACCATTCTATCAAAAGTCCATCGTTTAAATTTAAAGATATAACATTTCAACACAAAACTAGGTAAAATTTTCAATTTAAAAAAAAACGGTTCCGGCGGGTGGTAAATGTTTGGGGCATTTTTCCAAATAACTTTGATGTTTTTAAAGAAATAAACCTGAGCGTTATTAGCACTGAGACTTATAATAAAGATTAAATTTATATCAAAAAAGGCATTTTTATCAAAATAATTTTAAATATTCACATTTCCAATACAAAATTCCCAGAAGCTTAACCAGCACTTTACTTTGTTTCAATTATTTATACTTTTTTGCGAAATACATATTATGCGAAAACCCCCAAATAATTATTCAGAAATTTAATTTTTTGATCGCTCACAAAAATATTCCGCGTGTATTTTGGTGTAAGATTATTTGGCTTTCTAGGTTTGAAGTATTAGAAACAAAATGGTGTATCAAATTTTAAAAAATCTTCGAGCGATTTTTTGGACTTTTGGCTGTAAAGATTTTAACATGGGTTATATTAATAACTATATAAATTTTATGATTAAAACTGTACATAGCATTTTATGGTCCAAGAAATTGTTGTTGTCCCAAAACTGGGCATGGTCTGTCCACTTTTGAGGTATTTAAACGGTATAGTAATTAAAACAAATTTACTGCCATGAACCAAATCATATACTAAGCGATATACATATATTCGTAAGCAAAGGTATACTATGCAATTCAGTTATTGGAGTTCCAAAACTGGTCGTGGTCCACCAATTTCAAAGGGTATTTAAGATTCGGCCAGGCCAAATATAGTACTTTTCTGGTCATATTTAAACGGTATAGTCCCTAAAACCAATTTATGGCCATGAACCAAATCATGGCTCATGATTCATGAAACATGAACCAAAATGTGCATAAGCAAACGCAGCCTTACTGCCTTTATGGTTTGGAAGCTTGCTACTGAACGCTAGCTTCCACAATCCATCCCAAATGCAAAGAGCTATGGTTTTTATGGTTTGGAAGCTTGCTTCTGAAGGCTAGCTTCCACGATCCATTCCAATGCAAAGCGCTATGGTTTTTATGGTTTGGAAGCTTGCTGCAGAACGCTAGCTTCCACAATCCATTCCATGCGAAGTGCTCTGGTTGCTGGTTTGGCTTTCGAATTTACTTTAAAGAAAGCTTGACTGGAAATTGCGATTGCGACATACAACAAAATCCTAAAAATGATTCATGCATGGTAACTCTTTGTGCTCTGCAAACAGGAGAAGTCTGCAAAACTACGTAAAGTTTGTTTGACTTTGTGTTTCTACTCAAACCTCAAACGCAGCCTACTCGAAAAAGTTAGATCATAGCATTTGGAACGCATTGCGTTTGAGTCGCGTTTGTGTTTGCGTTTGCGTTTAAAAATACGTGATAAGGCTGTTAATTAATGTTTCGGAATTGCTGATAGACCAATTAATAACAAATAGAAGATATATGTAAATATCTTATATGGGTGTACAACGTAAAATTATTATGGCCTTACGATATGCAATCATAAAGAGTTTGTAATATCACAAACGCGCCTAAATGAGCTGGTTGTTCCGGCTTCCAATTACCTAACCTAGCCTAGCGGGCACGAACCAGTAGATATCGAGATATAAGATAAATATCATCAGATACAATTTTTACCTACAATAGTATCATTTTAATGAATCAATCTTAATTAATTACCTTTCACTGTTTTCTTGTACTTTATGCTAATATAAAGCCATATTAAACAGTATACCAATGTAAGACAAAATAGATAAAATTACAAATATACATGTGCCTATGTCGTAACAATTTGGGTACAAATGAAATACAACAAAAAATATAAAGAACATGCATACCAGAAAGCTATCTGAATGAAGAAACGTCACATATTAGACACCGTTAATGAATACAGAAGAAAACGCACCCACAAAATCCAGGAATCCATCGTACCAAATAAACAACAATCAGTTTTAATAGCATTATCCACGGCAGGTACAGCATCTAGCAGCCACTTGATTTTTAACGCGCAGAAGCATGTACTTAAAGGCAATCCAGATTTATGTTTCAAATAATTAATGTTTCCTTTTACATTTCTAAGCAGCGTTTTCAGTATCGAAACCGACCGACAATCATTCCAGCCTATTTTAATAAAATATTTAAATTGTATAATTCGTAAATCGAAGATACTTTCCAATTGCATTATACAGCGGAGTTCCAGTCTTCCGATCCCACATCACGGTGGTGCCCCGTTGTGTGCAAATACCAACAGCTACGAGATCCTGAGCATTGATTTCCAATATAACTAAATTTCGATATGCAGCCTATAATATTAATGAGAAAACTTACAAAACAAATATACTTTTGCCCATTAGACCCGATTTTCTTCCCAGGAATTTGGAATTCCGAGAAAAATCGAATGGTGAAAAAGAACAACTTTGTTCGCGATTATTGTGGTCGTGAGGGCGTGTTGAAATCTAAAATCGGTATATGTACAAAACTACTGCGTGTACCCTCGCGTTATGAATATCAAAAGAAAGAACATTTCATTTGCTTCAAAACTGTATATAAATATTTGGTCCCTTTTTTTTACGAAAAAAAAATTTTACGAAAATCGGCCGGCAGCTCGATCTCCGCTAAAGAGGTGGAAAAACCCAAGATCTGATTTTTTTTACCTTTTTTAAAAAAAGGGGGTAATAAAATAAAAAATGTTAGTTTTTTGGTTTCTGTTATTTTTATTATATGCAAATATTCTTAGAATTCAAGAATTTTCTGTATACCCCTTTTTTTTAAATTTTTTTTCAATATTTCGTTGATCCTCCTTTGGCTTTCAAAACAGCTTCCACTCTTCTGGGCATTGAATCATAGAGATTTAGGATGTGGTTCTTGATTCCTTCGTCGTATCACACTCCATAATATGTTATGCATCCCCATGCCAAAACATAAGCTGAATGCTGTTCGAAAAATGCACTCATCGGAATATCGTTCCTTCGATTTCCTTCGAACCGTGGCTTTTTCATCGGGCCCAATCAAATTGAACTTCGATTCATCAGAAAATATGACATTTCGCCAATCAGAAGCCGTCCATTCCTTATGCTCCTTAGCCCATTCTAACCGTTTTTTCTTCATAGCCGCTGTTAAAACCGGCTTTTTGGCAGGTCGGCGAGTTGGAAGACTCATATTCGTTAGGCGTCTGGAGACAGTTCTTCTGCTAATTTGCATTCCCAGCTTTCCCTGAAGGTCTCTCCTTAGTTCCCTAGCAGTTCCCTAGCAGTCTTGAACCGATTTCGAAGGCACATTCGTTCCAACGATCGATCTTCCCGCGGTGTAGTGATTCTTGGTCTCCCACTTCCGGTTTTCCTCTGTACGCTTCCGGTTACTTGAATTTTTTTTACAAAAAGGCGCACTGTGCTTTCGTTGCACCCAATTATTTGAGAATTTTTTTTATTCGAATAGTTTTTTCCACTCAGTGCTTGTTCTTGGTTTAATACCATATTTAAAACTTATAAAAAACTACTTCGGATGGACCTAATCTGATTTCTCAAATGTTAATGGACAATTGTTGACAGAGTGTGTCATTTTATAGCAAAAAATATATGGTAAAAGGAAAATTTTTTATCAGTCGAAACCCTTTCCTAACATTTTTTACCTGCAAAGTGAAAAATTTGCGAATTTTTCAGGTGCGGCTTTTTTTTTTGCCATGGGTGTATAAGATAGCTTTTATTATAAGCACATATTTCATCCTCTAGTTTCAGTTTGTATTTCACTCTATAATGCTACTCTTCTGCAATGAGAAATCTAAATAAATTAAAAATGTAAATAAATAAATTTTAATAATTAATTATTATAATTAATAATAAGATAATTTTTCTAAAGTATGGTATTTCTTTTAGGTGTAGGGTATCTAAGATTCGTCCATGCCGAATATAGCACTTTTACTGTTTTTTTTTTTTTTATACTTAGCGGCCACAGCAAGGGCTTCGCTTAAAAAAGCATGCATGCCGATTGAAATAGAAAATGTATTGAATGAAAAAACCGGTTCGGCTGATTTCATGTTTTTTCTTACTTTACTGTTTTTTAGAATTTAATTGGATTATGTAATTTTTATTATTATTATTACTATTAGCTTTAGCAACTTATTTCTGAAATATGAAAATATTCCGCATTCTTATTTAAGAAAAATTACTCCAAATATTTATCAATACCCAAAGGAATATTCTGGAAAGAAACGATACATTTCTTAGATTTATAAATAAAAATCAAGATGCAGAAAAAGGTTGCAATTCCTCTTGCTCTCTTTCTGACAACCCTTTTAACATCTTCATTTGTACAACTTGGAAATTCCTTAAAAAAAGGCTGGCGAAAAGTTAAAAAAACAGGTGAAGGTCATTACAAAAAATAATGGAAAATACAATTAAAAAATTTGGAATAATGCGATCTCATAAATGCACAGGTAGATTCCAATATACGATAGGTATAGACAGATGGTAGGTAAACGACAACATTGCTGCCCTTTCTTCCTCATATCTCTCACTCCTAGAAACTGAGTGAAACTGTTTCAACGCCTATTTTTTATTAGAAATGTGATATCAGCGTTCGTTTTTGAGATATGACAACAAAATTCATGCAAAATTCAACAAAACAAATGACAAATTCATTCCCGGGTATAGACTAGCATTATCCATTAATGTTGACGTGATCCGCCCACTTTTAGGTTACACAGGCAAAAGAGAATAGTTATATTGTTAAATATAAAAACTTACAGAATAAAACTTTACATAACAACTTATTTTCCAATAAAACATTGTAACAGTAAAACTGGGCGCGGTTCGCCCACTTTTACAATACTTATACAGTATAGCTCATGAAAACAAGTTTATTACCACGGAAATAAAGTTTAAATTTGAACAAAATAATAAAACTACGAAGCTAGTTTTTATTTTGTTATGAAAACAGGTAACGATCATGCCTACTATTTATACAGTGGCGTAGCTAGGATTCTTGGAGCCCGGGACGGTTAATCAACTTGCAGCCCCCAAAAATTCCTAGAATTCAATAAGTCAATACTTGATTTCCAGAACTGCCGCCCTCGAAATTGTGCCGCCCGGGGTAGACCCCCACCCCCGTCCCTCCCAAGCTACGCCACTGTATTTATACCCGTCTGTGATTATAAATATGATAATAAATAAATGTGATTATAAGGTAGTTTTCCTTATAAACACATATTTCCTCTAGTTTCAGTTTGTATTTCACTCTATAATGTTATTGTTCTGCAATGAAAAATCTAAATAAATTAAAAATTCAAATATATAAAACTACAGTCCGGCCTCGATTATCCGTGATCCGGTTAACCGGTAACCCCGATTAACCGTGTATTCACCAATGTTCACTTGTTAAATAATGAAAATATTAAAAAACTGTATAATCAAAATTGTTATTCGATTAACCATGAAAATAGATTATCCATAATGCTTCTAGTCCCGACCATCACGGATAATCGAGGCCCGACTGTATTTTGTTCAATTACATTTTTTCAAAACTTTTAGGTGTAGGGTATCTAAGATTCGGCCAGGCCGAATATAACACTCATACTGGTTTTGAATTTCGATTTATAATTTTATTTCAAATGACTGGTAAAGGGAAAGAAATCGCCATTGAAGAAAAATAATTTTAAATTTAAGAGACGATGGTACGAGCCTTTCCAATCGGCAAATTGGAAAGATTGTGGGTAGAGCGCAATTAACGGTACGGTATATCGTTAAGTCCTTTAAAATAACCAGGGTTATAACATCTAAACCACTTATCGGCCGACCAAAAATATTAATAGATTGGGAAACATGTAAACTTATATCGCTAGTAAAGGGAAATCCCCGTTCAACGGCTTCCTAGCTAGCAGAAGATGTAAGCCAGTTTTAAGGAAACAATTTGTATCGATACTGCCAGAAAAACACTTAAAAGAGGTGGCTCTCACGGACGAGTGGCACGCAAAAAACCGTTCATTTCTTTGAAAAATCGCATGAAGCGTATAGCGTTTGCAAACGAACATATAAATATGCCTCTAGCATTTTGGGAATCAGTTGAAAACAGATCAGATTAAACAAAATACTGCATTTTTGGGATTAAAGGAAGACAGTTGATATGGAGAAAACCTGGTATGGCCTTAGATGTACGCAATCTTTTCTCGACTGTTAAGTATGGTGGTGATGAAGTCAGCAAGTGGAGTTGGAGGCATTAAATTTATTGAAAATACAATAAATAGATTCGATTATTTAAATATTTTAAAGCGACAGATAAAGCAGAGTGGTAAAAAATTAGAGGTACCCACAAAATTTCACTTTCAGCAAGACAACGACCCTAAGCATACTGCGGAGATTTTACGCCTATGGTTGCTGTATAACGCTCCAAAACAACTCCGTTCACCCCCACAATCATCGGATCTTAATCCAAGTGAGCATCCATGGGCACTATTGGAGCGCAGAATCCGTATGCGTACAATTACAAACAAAACAATGCTCAAGACTGTATAACTGGAGGAATGGACTAAAATATTGCCGGAGGATATAAAAAAGTTGGTATATTCAATGCCTAAGCATCTTGCAGAAGTTTTGAATTTGGCATAAATGCAGAATAGCTGCCAAGCTCAGATATTGTTAATTTTTTTACCGTTAGTTGGGACTATAAGAAACTGAAATAGCTGGTTTTTTAATGGGGCTGGTCAGCCATCTTGGAGCTATGACCGTTTGAAGGTCAAATAAATGGTATAATAAAAGTGACTTATCTCCTGAACCAAGTGTGGTAGCGGAACAAAAAAAAGTACTGTTGAAAAGTTATTTTGAATACATTTAAATTATGTAATATACGTTTTTGTCCATAACATGGTGGTTAAGGAGTTATATTAATTTTTGGACAAATATGACATTTTGACCTTGAAACAAGAATTTTTTCTGCCAAGCGGATACATTAAGGTATGAAACAAATTACATTTATGGAAAGCTCGTTCTTTCATCTTTAAAATAAAATAGCGCTCTAATGTAAAAACATTTCAATATAAAAAAATACTATTTTACTGCGTAGTCGGCGTTAGACATACTAAAGGCCTGATTAGTCGTACTTAGCACTTAGCACTTATAAGTTTCGAAGAACTTGGATGTTTGCGGGTTGCAGGGGGTACCCGCACTTCTAATGTAGCCACTAGTTGACCTAATGTTCGAAATTGGGTATTTTTTTGGTTTTGTGGGATTTTACTTGATTAGATATAGATTGCAATTGCCTTCGATTTGCAATCAGCAGCAAAATTTTAGTATTTATATTTATATTATTATGGTATTTTGTTATAATAGAGATGATTTCGTATAAATTAATTTTTTAAAGAATATTATATTGAAATCCCATTAAACTAATACATATATAAATTCGGCAAGCAAAGACGACATCTTCAAAAATCGCGTCAAGTTCGATCTGGCCACGCGTTTTGGCTGTCACTTAGTTCGAACTTAGCAAAATATCAAAATCGATTTGATATTCCCCTTGTAAGTAAGTACGACTGACCGGATACACACGTTTCCATAAGTTAGAAGTGGATTTTAACAGCACGTCAAGTTCTTCGAAGTGCTTATAAGTACGACTAATCAGGCCTTAAGGGCAGACCATGAAACTTTTATAACTTTTATCAAAAAAGTCATACCCATAACTCTTATCCATGACTTTTGCATATAAAAGTCATACCCATAACTCTAATTCAACAAAAAACATAACGTGGACAAACGTTGTATACAGTTCGAAAGGTAACTATATTAGCTACTTACTTATTCCTAAAAAATTCAGCCGTGCACAAATTTTTACTCACCCGGTAATTACATTATATTTAATACTTATTTACGAGAATAAAGTGCATAATAAAAGTGCACTGGGTAACCAAACACTGGCCACTGACGCCACATCTTTGTCTGTGCACGACTAGACTTTTCAGGAATAAGTAGCTGATATAGTGACCTTTCGAACTGTATACAACGTTTGTCCAAGTTATGTTTTTTGTTGAACAAAGTATTTGTCGAAGTGTATGAGAAGGTGCACTGGGTAACCAAACGTTGGTCACTGACGCCACATCTTTGCCTGTGCACGACTAGACTTTTCAGGAATAGGTAGCTGATATAGTGACCTTTCGAACTGTATACAACGTTTGTCCAAGTTATGTTTTTTGTTGAACAAAGTGTTTGTCGAAGTGTATGAGAAGGTGCACTGGGTAACCAAACACTGGCCACTGACGCCACATCTTTGTCTGTGCACGACTAGACTTTTCAGGAATAAGTAGCTGATATAGTGACCTTTCGAACTGTATACAACGTTTGTCCTAGTTATGTTTTTTGTTGAACAAAATGTGTATGAGAAGTGCTTCTGGAGGTACACTGGGTAACATTGGCCACTGACGCCACATCCTTGCCTGTGCACGGATGAATTTTTCAGGATAAGGTAGCTGATATATTGACCTTTCCAACAATATAGAAACCGTTTTCAGATTATATGTTTTACTAAACGAATAAGTAAATCTGAATGACTCCTTACCTTGGCACTGCTAATTATGCACGAATTTAAATTCGTATTTTGGTTTGTGTCTTTGCTAAATTCGCGTCGGATTTACGAATTTAACTTCACGCACTTCAAATATGACATTGTGTTTCGCCTAAATTATTTTCAAAAAACAAAAAGTGATTCTCCCATTCCTTATTTAACATTTTTCACAGTGCATACATAAAACAGCGTGGTACAATCTTACTTGCTTGATGTCTGCACGTCGACTGACTGCTCTGTATAGGAACGATCGCTAATGTCGGTGTGAAAAAACGACGAGTGCTGTCGTGTAGATGTGAATAGCCGAGAGAAAAACGATTGATAGGGTGCCAATATTGGAACCCTAGAACCCTTTGCTTTATACGAGATGCAACTTCTGTATACTAATTATTCTGTGCTAATATATTCAAAATATTTTTAACCACGCCCACTTTAGTTCTGACATCAAAGGGTTAATACAAAAAGTAAGTACATATAACATATTATAGATCGTTTTATAAGTAAGAGGACAGGCTTTCCATAACTGTAATTTTTTATATACCTTAATGTCCGTTTGGTAGAAAAAATGGTTGTTTAAGGTCAAACTCTCATATTTGTCCAAAAATCAATATAACTCTTTAACTGCCATGTTATTGACAAAAAAGTATGTCAAAGTATTTAAAATACCTTTCAAACACGACCTTGTTGATTTCGCTAACTCCATTGGTTTAGAAGACAAGTGACTTTTATTAGTACCACTTATTTGATCTTTAAGCGGTCCAATACGGCTGACCAGCCCCCGAAAAAACATGGCCACTTCCGGTTATAACGGTACCAAATAACGGCACAAAAAATCTGACTTTGGCAACTCTTCTGCACTTGTTCGGAAAATTTTTCTCGCAATTCTACATACATATTTGGTAAAAATAGAAACAATATCGGTGCTAATGGGCTAAATAGATTTATGCCAAACGTTCCACCACTCACAACAGTTTTAGTTTTTAGTTACCTCAATACACCTCTGAGAAAAATTCCAAATTTCAACCGGATCAAATTCCAACCAGCCGGCATGATGAACAATATGTCTTAGCTTTATTTCATGAAACGTTAGAATTTCAGCATTTTTTGTGGAAAAAATCTGCAATAAAATGTCCTGGTTAATAATTTGGCATAAGTCATAGAAAGGAATATTACCAAAAATTTACAGTGTGTGTTTCCGACATAAATTATCCCAATCAATGGTCCAAATTTCCCGAAACTCGATTTCAACATTGTACAATATTCGAATGAAAAGTTGATAACGCTCTATTCTTTCTTTCTGTATGTTGGTTTCCAAACTGGAAAGGTTGTTGTTATTCAATTCTTGAATTATATGACCATCAATAATTAGTGAAAAATTCCTATTTTGATGGAATATATAAAATTTTGATAATTTGTGTAGCATTGAAAACAAAAGTCTCGAATGAAAGATTTACTTAAATTGATTGTAATTATATACACATGTCCATTGTTGCAGATTTTCATATAGTTCAAATGTACAAGCACATCGAACAGCGTCAGCCTTAAAAAACCTATTACTGTACAAATATTATGGAAGAATATTGCTCTAACGCTCGTAGTCATGATTCTTCGATCGGATCGATTCTTTTTTTTTCACTGACTTCGAGTTTACGCTATTTTTTTGGGAAATGTTGCCGAAAATACTTCGAAAATAATGAAGTTCATACAAAAAATCATGTTTTTGATATGCAAACAAACGACAAATCCCAAGAAAAAGACAACAATTTTGCTGAAGAAAAAACAAGAATACATAGTAGAAATACAGAAATAACGGACATGATGTAGACAAATTTTGACGAGCGTCTGACGTATTCATTTTGGACCACGTTTTTTGACGCTAGTAAGTTCTAACGCTGACGCTGATCGATGTGCTTGTGCACTATGTACTTTAAGACGAAACCAAAATGGCGCGTTTGATCGGTCGCGCTTTGCAAGATATTGGTGGGTGTCACACTGGGCATCTATGCGCCAGACTCACACGCTCTGATTGGTTGATTGCAAAAGATTGCACACAATGGACCTCGCGCACAAAAAACAAATTCTGCCATTTCTGAAACAAATATGACAATTCTCTTGTGTAAACAAATTGAAAGCAGAAGAAGAGCTTGTGAACAAAAGCTGTCAAAATAGAAATAGAGCTACCTCACGGAAATGCGTTTCTTTATCTAAACACAAATGTTCGTAGATAACTAATTTCTTGAATCCTGTAAGAGCGTGTGTAAATTTGACAGTTGATTTTGTGTTTATTGTTTTGTGCTTCCAATTGTGATCAAGGCATCACGTAAATCTCGTTCAAACGCACCAGTTGGTTCTACTTCAACTAGCTCTTGCGTCTGACATTTCAATTTTTAAAAAATGTAATGAAGAAAAAAATAAAATATAGAAATGCTAATTAAGATAGATAGTTTTATTTGCTCAAGTGTTAAATTTTATTTGAAAACAGGTAATTCTTGAGGGTGTCTCGCAACCGGAACGATTAGATCTGGAATTGTTGAATCCAATATGTGCAATACGACGCAAGGGGTCAGCATAGTCTCGCACAATCCACGTTGAATCATTTCGTCACTTTCGTCGTGAATATCCACGTATTCTTTTGTGCAGTACGCATCGTCATTTAGCTTTATAAATTTGTGCAATATAACTGCAACTTTTACAATGCGCCCTACATTAGTTGGAGCTATAAACAAGGTATTTTGAAGACTTCAACAGTGCTTAGTAGAATTCGAGTACGACCTATCTAACGCGACATTGTGTTTTAGAAAATGAAACTCGAGCGTCGTGGAAGATTTTATCGTAAAGTTTTTGTCTATCAACGTAAAAAAGTCTATCAAACACCGATCAAAGCGCGACCGACCTAACACGCCATTGTGGTTTCGGCTTAAGGCCAAAAGACATCACAGCTTCAAGTTTTTCGACGGCTAATTTAAAGTAGGAACAAAATACCAAAGACTACAAGACTGGAAACTCTTTTTTCGCTTTGAATGTGTTGGTGAAATCAGGCTTGGGTGTTGTAGATTGCAAAAACAAAACGCATGTAATTTTGACAGTTCGGGAACGAATTTTGACAGTCCGGGAATTTGTTTACAAAATATTTTGAGAGAGGATTGCAACTCTTGTTCTTCTTCACAGCAATAAGCCAGAAATATGATTTTTCAAATACGTAAAAAAGACCGAGGAGCCAGTTTGAAAAGTTTTAAATGCTTCTAGAAATGTATATGTAACCTTTCTTAAGTCATAAAGTTGCACAATATTGTATATTTTGCAAGCAATACGAAGTTAAAATTCATAAAAATTGCTCATTTCACAAATTTAGTCAGCTGTTTTTAACCTACCACGCGTATTTTTAGCCGAAAGAGATTCAAAGAAAGAGCCAACGTATTCAACATGTTTTGTTGAATATTAATGTGTAATTTAGTTTAATATTTAGTTAATACTGATTTTAGTTCTTTTGGTCTTTAATTCAAATGAATTTAATTTTAAATGCATGAATTGGGAATTTATTTGTGTTTATCTATTTTGAATTTAAATAAATGATTTCTGAATTTATTTGTTCTAACTCATTTCAATTTAAATGAAAGAGAAATGAAAGATTACAAAAACAAATAAGTTTACATTACTTTTTAATATTTCCAAACAGCTTAGAAATCTTCAAAACCTCGAGAACTCATAAATGCAAAGTAGTTTTTCTAGTAATGTTTACTCAAAAACCAAAAAAATACTTAGTAATAAAGTTGTTTCATTGGTATCCCTTCCACTAACTCACCCCATCATTTTGTGGCGGTGTGGTAACAAAGCAAAACGGTTTACCTTTTCAGATATCATGCTTTGTGATAGCCTGTTTTAGCTTGTAACAAGTCAACAATTTCACCTTAAAATTCACATACACTGTATGTGAACATGCGGACGGACATTTTTTTGAGCTCTCTCACGAAATAAGAGGAGTTTCCAGTCTTGTAGTCTTTGCAAAATACCAACCTTCAGCTTCAGGCATCGAGAGCTGTAACTGTTTATTTACGTTTACAAAAAAAAAATTAATTATATTAGAAATTTTATGCACAGAAAAATAAAAATATCTTAAAATGATTGACAAACTACTTATAATTGGGGCACGGGTCCATATTATAGGGCTTGTTTTAATTGAAAATGCATTCATTTCCACGAATTTCTGTTATTATTTTTTTTCAAAGCTTATTCTTTTGCTGCTGAAATAGAGTAAAAAGGTTTGAAGTCAATAAAATTTTATTGCTGTCAAAATCATATGGTTTTGATTGGGATTTTTAGAACTAAACATATTTGTATGATAAAACGTAAACAACATTTTTGAGGGAAAATTTTTGAAGCAATACGAAAATCTATTTTGATGCCGCCTCAGGCTTTTTTGTTGTTCCCATATGATTTTGCTTTGCTCGTTTCTGAAGCTGCGTTGTGTTTTATACATTATACATGGGATGATTTACAGATTGTTTGAGCACGCTGACGTAGGTCCGATTTTTTGTTTTTGTTGTTTTTCACGGAGACTCCAGCAACAACATCATATTACTCGTTCTCAACTGGTTACGAAGATATATCCCTATAAAATTGGAAAATTTCTGACTTATATCTCCGAACCTATAAGAGTTACCTACTTGCTGTTACAACCATGTGTAAATACATATTACACTCATTTCTGATTTTACACGGAAATTGGTTCCAGGAAAACCCGTGTTAAAAAAAACACGTGTAAAAAAGACATTATTCGTATGCAAAATAAGTGATTGGTTCCTTGTCTCTAAAACCTATTGAAATTAGTGAAAAAGAAGGAATTTTTAAGAACAGCTATTCAGGTTTATTTCATTAAATCACATATATAATGTGTTTTTACAGAAGCCTAGTTATTAAAGAAAAAAATAGTTCAGAAAATATTAACACATTCTAGTTGCTGTCATAAATAAATTTGATTGTAAGCACTAAAAGGGAATTCCCCTAAATTTGTGCTATTTACAATTGCTGTGACCAGTAAATTTTCTGTATCCACAAAAAGGGAATTCCGCCTAATTTGTGATATGAACATATTTCGCAAAAATTAAATATGACCAAAAAAAATTTAAGCCGAAAAGATTTTGAATCGTGCTAAATGGAATACAATCGTGTAAAAAAAATTAAAATTTGTTTATTTTCAAACCGTGTTATATAAAACCCGTGTAAAACACGACCGTGTAAAAACAGAATGAGTGTACATATTATATTAATAATTAAAAAAAAATATAAAATTTAAAATTTAAATTTAAAAGTAATGGTTTTTCGATAACATGTTGTCTTACATAAATAAGAGATAATTTGAATTCCTTACCAACCTTACCAACAACATGTAACTCTTACAGTTTTATAGATATAGTTTCGAAATTTTCCAGGTTTAAAACTCTATAACTCCGAAACCAAATGAGAGCGCGACATATGACAGATTTTGAAGAGTTTAGAGCCTTGTGCTCGATCTGCGAACGGTATCGCTTCTCAGCGTTACTCTTTGTAACGTTCTCCTCTGTAAAACAGCAGTTCAAAAAGGTTGCTTAGTACAGAGATGACGAGATGAGAAACTTCGTCTTCACAGCTTCAAAATTCGTTTTGTTGTTCTTGTTTTCTGTCTTTCAGTATGTTGAAAAAATCAGATGTTTCACCACGGTCTCATTTATTTGTTAAATTGTTGCTTCTAATTGTTTGCAATACAAGCAAATTCATTAGGTAAGCTGACTAAAGAAACAAAAGTATTCTAGGGACGTATTACGTTCCTGTGAGGAAATAGAAGTGTACACACAGCTAAAATTTGCACCGCTGACAAAATGTACACTCGTTGAATTTGGTATTACGTTTGCATCTGTGTACACTCGATAATAAAATGCACGCTGAATTGGCTGAATTTAAAAACTTTGACATTTCAAAAATTTTCAAAATTTTAAAAATATCTATAATCAATAAAAATATCAGTAATGGAATTTTATATTATTGGAAGAGTTATTAGGCGCAGGCAGAAGTAAGTTATTGCTTAGCATTTCTTCCACATATTTTCATTTAACATACTCGTATATATTTATAATTATAGTTATCAACTGGTTATGGCTCGTAGACAATTGCGGGACATGCATAATCCTTTCGAAGTGTCCGACGCTCGTTTCATGGAACTTTATAGGTTCCCTAAGCACATATGCCAGGAATTTTTTTTTGATACAATTTCGTCCACATTCAGGAGTAGTCTACGGGCGCATGGTATTCCGTCAATATTCAGATTTCTTCGTGCTCTTCGCTTTTTTGCAACGGGCAGCTACCAGCTAAGTGCAGGTCAAGATTTCTTTTGTTCGATGTCACAAAGTAAAGTAAGTCAGTGCATAAGCGAAGTGACAGAAATTCTGAACGATATATGGTGCACATATATAAATTTCCCATCAGAGGAGTCATCAATTGGCGTAAAACGTAACTTTTTTGAGCAGGCATCGTTCTCTGGAATCGTGGGTGCCGTGGATGGAAGTCACATTAGAATAATGCGACCAAACAGCGATATTGAGCAAGCTTATCGCTGCCGAAAAGGCGGGCATTCTGTGAATGTCCTAATCATATGTGATGCGAATTGCCTCATACGATACGTGAATGCAAAATTCCCGGGGACGTCGCATGATGCGTATATATGGAGGCGTTAATCAGTTCTGTCCCATCTACGAAATTTACATTCACGCGGTATACGAAATATGTGGCTCCTAGGCGACAGTGGATTTCCACTTCAACCATGGTTATTGACACCGATTGGTTCGCCAACAAATGAGCCTCAACGTCGGTATAACAGAGCACACAAAATGTCGCGGTGTGTAGTGGAGCGTTGTTTGGGGATTTTGAAGAGCCGATTTCGGTGTTTATCAAGCCAAAATGTGTTATGCTACGATCCGGCAAGAGTTGGAAAATTCGTTAATGCGTGCTGCGTACTGCACAATGTCCTTACAAGACATAGGGTGCCATTTAACGAAGAATTCCTACTTATAAATGACAATTCTGGAGATGAAAGTCCACTTCCCGAGGAACTACGAGAAAACGCTAGTGATGGAATGCTTGTCAGAGAACGTTTAATTGCTTCATATTTTTCAGAATAAAAATAACAATGGAATTCAATAATTATTTTTATTTATTTATTTGTAGTTTTAGTTTTTCTAATTCATACATTTTATTTCTCCATATTTCTTCCTTCTGCAACTTTTTTTCTTCCAACAATAACTTTTTTTCTTCCACCTCCAGCTTTCTTCGTTGCACCTCCAGCTTTCGCTCCTTGAACGCCAAATTGTTTTCCTGCATCCTTATTAATTCTGTTTCGATACTGCCCGTATCGCCTCTGTTCCTCTTTCGCGCAGGCATTGGTGAAGCCGCCAATGAAACCTATTGAAATTAGTTAGAAAGTCATTTACGATTCACTATATTAATTCCTTGACTTTCTCCCTCAGAGCTGCACGCAACGGATTTCTCCTTTTCGAGGGCACCCGCTTCCGGCTCACTTTCAATTGTGCAGCAAAAATCCTTGAAATTAAAAAAACAGTTAATCGTGATTCAGTGCATTCTTTTTGTCACTTACTCCTTCGATCGCGAACACTTCTTCGTCGAGATTGTCGCCTGCCACTTGCGCAGGTATCAAGAGGGCCAGAACACGCTCTTCAAAGGCCTGAAATGGCTTGGTTTGTAAGGGCCCGTTTATGCCTCTTCGCTGGTAAGCCGCCCGACGCAGTGCCTCCCTTTCTTTTATATGTATTCTAAAAAAAGTATCACGTCAATTTCAATTCAATGTAATTCTTCATATACTCCAAGCAGAAACTTACTTTTGATCGTACCAAAATTTGCGCCACTGCTTCGGATCCTTCTTCGCTCCACCTAGGGCGTTCAACTGGACCGCATGATCTTCCCATTTTTTTCCTTATTTGAGCGCCATCAACCGATTCGAATCTATGAAAACCACACATGTTCAAAGAATTTTCGTCTACATATGTATTTTCAATTACTTGTCCTGAGAGTAAGGTATATTTTCTTCCATATAAGTAATAAGGAAGTCTCGTTGCTCCTCACTAGCTTTTTTAGATTTTGAACTCATAATAACAATAATAAATTCTCCAAAACGAAAAGTTTGCACTCCAAAAGAGACAGTGAATAAAAATTTTAAAAGTGTGCACTTTTTTGACATTCAAATACACTTTACACACGAACGTAATACGAATTCAGCGGCGTACACATCAAAATTCACAGGAACGTAATACGCCCCCTGGAGTGATGAAATTATTTGAGGCCTATTAAGCACGAAATAAATGGCAAGACTGAGAGTAATTTTAATAAGAATAACTTAACTCATTTTACGCAGATTATGAAAACATGACAGAAGCAGTATCGATGGTAAAAATACTGCAGATAATTCAAAATTATTGCTGTAAGCTCAACACACAGTAATGTAAACATCTGGATGAAGAAGTGATTACTTATTTGCTTGAAACAATACATGATAAAACTACATGATGATTCAAAACTATTGCTGCAGGCTCAACACAAACTAATGTAAGTAACAATCGACACATCTGGATTAAAAACTGAAAACTTATTTGCTTCATATCTGAGGTATGTAGATGCCCAAGCACGATTTCTCAAGCAAGCATTGAAGAACATGAAGAACATACAGAAAGAACATTTTCAGTGTTTAGTTGAAAAATATAGTTGTAGCGTTCCCTGTTCCTGTCGGTGCTGTAGATATATGCCTCACAAGCTGATGAAAACACGGTCGTTGGCATTGATAATTCAACAACAACCATATCAGAATGTGTCATTGGTAAAAGGACAACTGGAGGAAACTGTACTGACTCAAGAGAAATTCGTTTCTAAAGAAACATCTTTGTAGATTCTGCATTTTTATATGAGACAGTCAATCGAATATGGATCAGCATGTGGTGAGTTATTTAGGTTGGTATCTATAAATTACATACAATCAAATACGATTAGTTTTTATCATTTCTTTAACCGCCTTGTTTCAGCTACTCATTATTTAGTCTTAATTGCTGCTTTGAGCTACATATTTGGCAAATGCAAAATAGTATCAACACGAATAGAAAACAATGCAATAACAACATATCTGAAAAGAACTTTTTAAGTCAGTTTATAAAATTTCATGGCATAGAAGTTATATTATAAATGATACCACAAAATAAATAGTATACAAAAGACTAATATCGTACAAAGCAAAAAAAAGTAAACCGTTTTGTCTTGTTACCACAACGTCACAAAATGAGTGAGGTGAGTTAGTGACAGGAATACCAACCACACAACTTTATTATTTATTATTTGTTTGGCTTTTAACTAAACATTAATAGAAACATTACTTTGCATTTAAGAGTTATTGCAGTTTTTACGACTTAGCGGTTTGGAAATATTAAAAAGTAATGGAAACTTAGTGGTTTTTTTAATTTTGCTTTTATTTAAATTAAAATGAGTTAACAAAAATAAATTCATAATTCATTTATTTAAATTCAAATTAGATAAAAGCAAGTAAATTCACAATTCATGTATTTAGATTAAAATATATTTAAATTAAAGACCAAAAGAACTAAAATTACAATTAATTCAACTAAATCACAGATTATTCAACAAAACAGGTTGAATACGTTGGCATCTCTCTCGGCTAAAAATACGTGTGGTAGGTTAAAAACTGCTGACTTAATTTGTGAAATGAGCAATTTTTATGAAATTGAACTTCGTTTTACTTGCAAAGTATTCAATATTGTTCAACTAAATAACTTAAAAAAGGTTTCATGTATATTTCTAGAAGCATGCGTTGGTTTTAAAACTGTCTCCTTGGTCTTTTTTACATATTTAAATCATATTTCTGGCTAATTGTTTTGAAGAAGAACAAGATTTGCATTTCTCTCCCAAAATAGTTTTCTGAATTTTGTAAACAAATTCCCGAGTTGTCAAAAGTTTGCGTTTTGTTGCAAAATTTTTCTGCTGCTGCATTGCCCGTTTTTTCACACCGACATAAGCGATCGATCCTATCAAGAGCAGTCAGTTGACGTCAGAGATAATGAGATAGGACACTTCAAATTCGCCGCTTCAAAAATCGGTTTGACGTCTATTTTTTATAATCTGTGGAATTCATGCACACTATACGTGAGAGCTACCATATTGTTATTATTGTTTTCTGTCTTTCAGTATGTTGAAAAAACAGCTGTTTCATGTTTCACCACGGATTCATTTAGTTTATACATTTATTTCTTTAAACATTATTGTTTGCAAAAGTTTGAAGCTTATATTAAACCAATATAAGCTGATAAAGCAATATAAGATATCTGGAATGGATATTATTTGAGGCTTGTAAGGCACAAAACTAAGATATGGTAAGACTGAGTGTAATTTTAATAAAAACACAAATAAGTTAACTCATTTCAAGCAGATTATGAAGATATACCAGTTGAAACAGAAATGGTAAAACTACTGCAGATGATTCATAATTATTGCTGCAGGATCAGCACAAAGTAATGCAAGACAATATGCAACGTTTCCAATCACGTGTCGGCTTTTGGAATAATGTTTTTGGGTTAGATAGGTTTAAAAAGGAGGTTGGTGTCTATAAATTACATACAGTGAAATAAGATGAGTTTTTATACTTTTTTAATCGCAGGTCCACCTTGCTACAGCTACTGATTATGTAGTTTTGTGCTTGAATTAGGCACGCACAATGGAAAGTTGTTGCAACAAAATTAAAATACTTGCAAAGTGCCATTGTTGAATGTATCTCACATTAATGACTTAGAGAAGCAAGTCAATTAGTGGAACATAAGAAACATCATAGTCAGAATGTACCGGCGCCGCTGAACTCGGAAATTTCTTCACTTCGCGTGGCATTGCATATGGATGAACTGTAGGCACAATTAAAAGAGAAGGAATCGGAGATAGCTGCAAGTGTTAATTCCTGCTGAGCTTGACTTTACCTACTTTTTTAACAGGCTTTTACAGCTGCAATCAGTGATTCATTCCAAGGATAAGATTATCAGGAGAGGAACGTGATGAACGGATCAGACAAATGGAGAAAAAGCAACAGGATGTTGCTAAAGTGCTATCCGAGTTGCTTGCTAGCGATTTAAGTAAATTTGAGAATATGCATACAAATCTGTAAATTCAATTTTCTTGTAATGTATAAAAATGGTATTTTTTCTTATTCTTTTTGTAATGCCTATATATGTATGTACATTTGCAAATATATTGGTAATATGTTGTAACGAAAAGAAAATTAAAATAAATTATGTAAATTTACACAGTGCAATTTCTATATACTTAATATGGAAAAATCAGGATGAGTGAAATAGCAAAACGCAGTGCTTTACGCATCTGCGCTTTCCACCCATTAGAGAAGAACATGCTATAAGATGCTTATTTTCTTCTTGATTTTCATTAATCAAAAACAAAAATAAATCATTTATCTTAAAGAATTATATTATACTAGCAGCCCCGGCGGACTTCGTCCCACCCAAAAATACAACGAAACTATTGCATTTTTTAAATAAAAAATTTTCTTACCAAAAAATCATCTTTATTCTAGTACTTTGTGATACACAATATTTTTGGTTTTTTGTTCCGGTGCCAACACAAACAAAGCAGATAGCTTACCAACACGTGAACAGGCTACATACAGTTGGCCATGTGAAAAACATTCATTTTCAAAATTTAGACCACAAACATCCAATGATTGGCCTTGAGCCTTGTTGATTGTCATGGCGAACGCAAGACGAACCGGGAATTGAATGCGTTTGAATTCGAAAGGCATGTCTGTCGGTATCAAAGGAATACGCGGAATGAGAACTTGTTCTCCTTTAAACTTGCCTTTGAGAATTGTTGCGTAAATGATATTCTTCATGATTCGCTTTACAATCAAACGCGTTCCGTTACACAATTTAGGAGGTTGCAAATTTCGAAGCATAATCACTACTGAACCAACTTTAAGGTGTAAAATGTGTTGCGGAACACCAGGCAAATCTAAAGAATTCAAAAATTCGTAGCTTCATCTTCATTTACCACACAATCAACAGATTTGAATGAATGCATTGGACCACCAATTTGATTTTGAATTTTAAAATTAATCTCATTCACATCCTTGTTCTTCGCTGCCAAAATTGCGCGTTCACTTAACCAATCGTGATTCAAATAATTAACAACAATATCCGGAAACACTTTACGAATTAGTTCATCTTTTGATGTAACGAAATTACAAAAATTCGACGGAAATGAAATCAAACCGGTTGTGACATCGACGGGAACTTCACCATTACCGATGGCTATCAGTTGTTTGGAGAACACATCAGCTGTAGGATCGTTTTGTAATGAAACTCGCATATTCGTATTCAATTTAAGTTTCTTCACAAAGCGCCACAAAGACGATGACTTCAAGGAAGCGTTAACTGCATCAGCACCAGTTGATTTTGGAATGACAGGTAACGTTTGACGGAAATCACCAGACAATAGAATCATAGCGCCTCCAAAACGTCTTGAATTATTGCGTAAATCCTTCATGGTCCGATTAACTGCTTCCAATGCACGTTTATGCACCATTGTGCATTCATCCCAAATGATGATTTTACAACATTGCAACACTTTTCCCATAGCGGAATTTCTACTAATGTTGCATGTGGGTTCTTCAACCACTTGGAGATTCAACGGCAATTTCAGCGCTGAATGTGCTGTCCGGCCTCCTTCCAACAACGTAGCAGCTATTCCTGAAGAAGCGACTGCCAAAGCAATTTGAGATCTCGAACGAATAGTAGCCAAAAGCAAAGAAATAAGAAATGTTTTCCCAGTACCACCGGGAGCATCGATAAAAAATATTCCCCCATTTCCGTTATCAATCGCCTTCATCAATGTTTCATACACGATTTTCTGCTCAGGATGTAACAATGGAACATTATCACAAACCATTCGGCTCAATGCGTCTCGATCATATTCACGTTCTCGTTCTATTTCTTGATTAAAAGCATCGTGGATTGAACGATTAGGCGCTGGTATTCCTAAAGTACACAACAAATTGCCGCTAATAAGCAAACATATATCCTCAATCGCAATCAACGATTCATTATGAATCTCATCAGTCATTCCCAAATTGAAATCTCCGGTTGCAGCACGAACTCGATGCAAAAAATCCTCTGACATGTTGTCCTTGTATTTATCCCACAAATCTTTCGGATTTGATGGATTACACGTCGAAATTATGATTGCAAACAATGAACGTATTTGATTTGCAGGTGCGCACATAATTGCATCAGCAAGAGTCATATCCCAATGTGTATCATTCTCCAGCAATTGCAAACGTTGACAGGCATCACGATATGTAGGACAGAGTACTCCATCGACGGTTCGAAGTGACTGGAATGAAGTTGGCCCACGAACATTTACCAACAGTAATCGCAAATAGAAACATTCTGCATTTCTAGATGGATGCACTGTGTAAATACGACCGATGGCATCTGTTGAGAATACATCTGGATAATCCGGAACTTGCTCGCCTTGCTTTCGCCGTTGAAACTTTTTCGATGAAGCATTCCAAGTGTAATAACGCGGCATCTGAGAGTAGAGCAATGTTCGTGCGAATGGATCACTCTCACATGTTGAAAAGAAACTGGTCAATGTTGTCGGTCGTGAATTGGAAATGAAAAAATTCGCCAAAGAGCCTCATTGCAACTAATACCGCGTTACAATTTGATACCGCGTTACTTCATCATCGGCATTTGGATCCGGAACACCAAACGCAGCCATATCACTACCTTTTGTAATATACTTGCAAACGTATTTGATTGCTTTAATCGAATTACAGTCCTCCACATTGATATGCGCATCAAATGTTTTGCAAAGTAGTGGTGAATATGGAACAATCCAACTGTTATCGACCACAACATCATTTTGTTTCACTTTCAATGTAAGTGTTCTGCCATTATCATCAGGTGAACGACGTCGATAAAGTGGATATCCGTCGTCACCGGTAATAGTTTCCGCAGTGAGAGGACGTGGGTAGCGTTTAGAACACTTGCCGTTAGCCATGCACGGTGAATCCATGTTATTGTTGCCACACGGTCCGTGAATCATATTCTTGATGACTATATCATACAATTCTTGATCAATTTCTGGATCCGGTATCTCTGCGCAAATGACAGCATCGATTTCGTCTGGTCGAATCTTTTCAACGAACCAAAGTAGAATATGCGCGTGCGGCAGACCTCTCTTCTGCCATTCAACAGAATACATCCAGCATCGAACATCACCAAATACACGTTGTTTAGTAATGAAATCCATTAGAACCTTCAGCTTCTGTCTGAACACACGTGCAGTGATATCATGTCGATCACTCGATGTTTGGCCGGGAATTAAATTGCACTGAATATCAATCCATCTTGAGTTGCAAGTGAAGGTGACAAATAAATCAGGACGACCGTACTGTCGAACAAACGCCATCGCATCTTGAGCATACTCGTGCATGTGGCGTGGACTGCCAACATACGTTGCCGGTAAGATTGTTAGTCGACCGAGATTCCTCGCATCACTTTCAGTTCTTATTGCATCCCGCAAATGAATGTACTCTTCTGAACGCAATTTCGCTTGATTTAAACGAATGTAACTGAGCCGTTCAGTCTCGATTTTGACATACATATCCACGCAGAATTGTTGAAGCAATCGCCGAAATCGCAACAGATAGTTATCCTCATTTTGACGAATCATTAAACGGTATGCATAGTAGTTCATCGAACTTACTTTCTTCGTTGTTTCTTCACCTAATAACAAATGAATCCGAAGTAACAAATAAATGCAAAGTTTGAAAATAAAATTAAGATTCCATTTAATTGATTGATTTGGTGACATGATTGAAGGAAGAAGTCTACTAACCAGTAACTGGATTTAACATTTTGAAGTTAAAGTGGTAGCCGTCATCACCTTTCCAAAACATGAGCGGATACTGAAGTGCATCATACGACCGATGTGTCTCACTAATACGTTGTAATTGTCCATTGTTTCGGCGCGTCAGTACAATATCCCGTGATACCACTTGCTCACCGACTACAATAATGGCAACCTCATCAATTGTCAGTGCATTGTATTGACGTTTGTGCGCTAAGTTAGGCCTTTTATCCGCTTTAATCACGATTTGATGATCATCTGTTAGCATTCTGTCTAACGCATTCTTAAATAATCCAATCAATTCATTATGGTCATGAAGCATTCGTTGCAATTCTCTGATGATGTCTTCTTTCGTTCTATTGTACAATGCACTACGACGGTTTATTTGATCGCTCTCGTTCCCAATGAAATAGATTTGCAAGAAATTATATTCGCCATTAGGAAGCGGCAATAACGACCCAGCACGATGATGCACCTGCCCTTGAATCTGGTTACCAAGAGACGAATTCAAAATTAATAAAATGCGATCATTCAAAGGAAACGGAAGAGTACTCTTTCGAGCAGGAATTACCTTGAACGACGGATTATATCCGCTTTCATTGATAATTGATGCAGCGAAAGAAGTCATTTGAAAGCACCCATTATAGTTTTGAACATTTGCAAGAAATTGCTTTGATTCTGCTGTTACGCCTTCTAGATACGATCGCAATGGTTCCTGTGGCGATGGCAATGTTGGCAATTTAACTTTTCCACTAAGGCAACACAATCCAGGTGTTTCTCCTGGAAATTTCAATGCGTTGCAATGTGGACATACTACAACCATTGATCCAATTTGAACGACAGGAAGAGATCGATAATTGAATGCACAATCATATCGGAATGCTACTCGAAGCAAATTGGCATTGCCAGCACTTCTTCTTTGCTGTCTATTTTCAGTATTTATTCGTCGACTTTGCACCGATAAATTTTCACATTGATTTACTCGACGACTTTGTTGTGCCAATCTACGCGAATCGATTACAGCCTGCTGTTGTTCTTCTGTTTGTTGCGCACGAATTTGGACGTGGTTTGCATTTCTTCGTTGTTGCGCAATGTTTCTATCTTCTTGACTCATATTCGCACGATGAGTCGACACTGCTCGTGCACCAGCTGAACGTCGGCCTAAATGAGATCTTCTCGTTGGTGGCATTATGAAGAACAACCGCAATACAATGAAATCACGAATAGAAAATTTGAAAACAATGAAACAACAATAGAAACGTACCACTTCTTACAGACAAATCCCAATAGTCAACCAACAATGCAACACATACACAAAAAAAACATTTGCTGATATCACCAATGTTGTATCCGATTTCAATGAATGTTTTGTATGATTTTCAGTCATAGAAATAGACTGAAAAAACCAGACTGATTTAGCAAATCATGATTTGTTGATTTTCAACCTACAGTGTTGAAGAAAACATTTGAAAAATTGAGGAATTAATTCCTAAAATTTTCAAAAGTGTTTTGGTGGATTTATAGAATGAATTAGGTATATCAAAGAATTATTTAGAGCTTTTAGCAAATTAGGCATTCATTTCTATTCTTCTATATATTCTCGTTATCAATTTTAATTCACAAAAACTCACCAAATCGCAATGAAAAAATCCGAATCTGTAATGCGCAATGGCCGGCAAACGTTATTCGATCGAACAAAACACGAATTCGCAAAGTGCAATATGGACGGTGAAACAGCAACGAATGAAGAAACTGCGCAACTGAATCAAATGCCACAGTAGAGGTATGAATAAGAGTGGAACTCCATAGCATGCGTATGCGTATGCGTGCGTTTGACAGATAAGTAGAATACACACGTTCTTATGAGATGAGCTCCATAGGCACGCATGGAAACGCAACGAGAAAAGATGGCGTTAGTTTGCGTGTCTATCTGACAGTTCAATTGTTTAAAATAAATAAATACAAAATGAAAAAAAAATTTTAAAAAAAATCGAAAAAAACCTGTCGTAACACTCTTGGTTGTCAAAATAAGACATTTTGAAATTATGATTTTTTGACCTTTTTTCGATTTTTTTTTTCTTTTTTTTTTTTTTAAAACCCGTACTGAGAAAATACCTTTCCATCAAAGTACAAATCATCAAAATCGGTTCGGCCACTCTCGAATTATGGGATTACATCGCTTCGGACACTTTCTTTTATATATATAGATAAAATAAAATAAAATTACATTTCACAACGATAATCTTCTGATTAGCTTTATGAAATGAATTTGTCACCATATGTAAACAAAGGTGGTGAAGTTTCTCAAATATACAAGCAGTAGGTGTTAAAAGGGAATTTAATTCCCCCAGATGGATCAACAATAGATAATTTTCAAATATATTGGAAAATAAAAGAAAATATATAAATGCGACCATTCTGGACTTACTAATCTTAATTTTTTTTGTGAAAATTCGAACAACTTTGCACTGGCAGCCAAATATTCGCACAACGACAACTTTATACCAATTAAATATAAACAAATAAATCAACAAATACTATGTAAAATCTGAAAGTATACATTTATTATAATTATAAGGAACTGTTAGATATCTTATGTATATAATGTGAGCATAAATAAAAGTTTAATTTCTTAAATATATTTTTGACGTTTCCAAAAATACACCCCGTAAAATCAATATTGCATGCGCGCATGTGATACTGCGGCGAAGTACACTTCGTGCGGCGAAGTACACATGAGAGGACAAAGCACACGATTTTCTGTGGCGAAGTACATATGAGAGGACAGCGCACACGTTTTTTTGTCATAGGTTTAGTGAAATTTCAGCAAAATGCATATGTATTGAAACAGCGAATTCGAAGTGTCCTATCTCATTATCTCTGGTTTCTATTTTATTAATTCTGGTGTAAACGACTCTGATCGTTGTCATCTGCACAAACACAGTTTCACGTAATGGCAAGATGGCGGCGCGATTCTAGTTTTTGTGCATTGTTCTCTGTGTAATTAAGAAGTCAGAATCCAAGGAATTAATAACAACGGAGGTTTTCAATCTTTAATTGAAAAATATTAGGTACAAAGAAAACATGAAAGTGTAAGTAACTTTAAAACAACTATGTAGAAAAACTAATGTCACTGTTACGAATCTGCTACTATAATGACATTTAGCTATTCGAAACGTAAATACTACTGACAGAAAATTATAAAAAAATTATGTTTATCCCTAAGCGCATTTGTGAAAATGGGTATTTCTTTTTCAGCCACAATATCAAACGCTTACTAAAAAGTGTTGATTTTACTGAACATGTACCTTTGTAAATGCATTGGTTAGGTAATTATGCGTACCACGGAAAAAACTTTCAACCAAATCGATATATAGAACTAGAATTACTATGTAGACAATAAATAAAACCAGCCGAATACATAAATTCTAATATCTGATTTGATTGAAAATATATAGGCGTTTTGGGTCAAGGTTTTTTTTTCTCTTGCAAATTTCATTGGTAATTAAAGTGTGTAGTCATGATTTACCTTTAAGAAGTAGTTAAATTTTGGCTATATTACGTTCCTAAGCAGCCAATTATAAGGAAATACGAAATCTAATAATTTCTGATATATGTATAGTTAAATTTATACTCGAGTTTCCCTTATTACATTATTTGCAGAAGGAAAATGGACTGATTTACCGCGTATACACCAATTGCAGCTTTTGGTGTTAAATCAGATGTATCTCACCCTGGGTTATGGTATTTGCTTTGATTTGTATCTTATATATCAAGGGAATATCACAATATATATAATAATTGGGTGCGTCTGTAAGTATTGAAATATATCATACTAATATATAAGCCTGACTTCGCCAGGAAGTTATTATTTTTTATTTATTTCGTAAAAAAAATTGCGAAGTCTTTTGGACTTTCTCACCTTACACTTTTTTAGTTTATTTATTTTGGAGCATCAAAAGTAAAAAATTAATCGCAATTAATATCGATTGTTTGAATATGATTCAAATATTGCTTGAGAATGTATCTTTAAAAGCAACATTTCACAGCTAATTTTCACAGTCTGCGTGTGTTCTACAATGATCAGGGTGTTTTCCAGGTAGGTCTTCTGCGGCTCAAGTAGGCACCCAAAAACACAGATTAAAGCCAGCCAGACAGTGTGGCTTCCCAAACAGAATCGTCTTCTAAGATACCCAACTCCTTGCACGCCTCTTTGAATGTTTTGAATGTGACCTCGTGCACAGTTCTCAAAACTGATATCTCCTGTCACATGTAATAGCAGTAGCCTTAGATGATATCGCCCACCCTCCGATATACTAATGTTCATTTTGGGTAAGCAACATAAGCATTTTGTTCGGTGTTGGGTAAGCAACTATACCCAACACCGCCAAAAATAGTCACAAACAAAACAAATTCAATGAAATTAAATTATTATGCAAAATTATTAAATTTTTAAATTATTAAATGTTTAAATTACAAAATTTTTCATAATAAAATCTGACAAATTTCCTCCCAATCGTATTTTTTGCAAAAAAATGGCGAAGCCGTTTGGATTTTTGAAATTTGAAAATTTGAAATTAGAAATTAAATGCCCAGGAACATCTGTGAAAAATTTCAGGTTTCTAAGTGATGTGCAAGTAAAAAAAAAGGTCCGGACATATTTTGCTAACAGAAACGCATAGGGATTTTATATATATAGATTTTGTAGTGTTTATTCACATGTACCTTTTGATTTCATTCGATCAGGTCTGGTATTGAATTAGAAATTAATTCCCCAATAAAAAAAATTAAAATTAACAAATACTTGCTTGAGTTATTTTAAATTAAATAAAAATTGGGCATAAATGCAGAATAGCTACCAAGTTCAGATTTTGTTCATATTTTGCTGGGGGGCTGGTCAGCCGTCTTGTATTTATGACCGTTTGAAGGACAAATAAATGGTTTAATAAAAGTCACTTATCTCATAAACTAAGAGAGGTAGCGGAACTAACGAAGTACGGTTGGAAAGGTATTTTTAATACCTTTCATTTATGTATTACACATTTTTGTCCATAACATGGCTGTGAAGGAGTTATATTGATTTTTAAAAAAATTTTTAAAAAATACCTTCTCAACAGTACTTCGATTGTTCCGATAGCTCACTTAGTTTATGACATAAGTGCCTTTTATTAGTACCATTTATTTGACCTTCAAACGGTCATAAATCCAAGATGGTTGACCAGCCCTCGAAAAAACATGCCCACTTCTGGTTATAACGATCTCAAATAACGGTAAAAAAAAGAAAAAAAATTCTGAGCTTGGCAGCTGTTCTGCATTTGTTCCAAAAATTGTAATTTTAAGTGCGCGTATATACACCATTATTTTAATTAAATTTTATGGATTATAGTTTATGTTTTTATGAATATAGTTTGTGACTAAAATACAAGGGAAATTATAATGAAATGTAAAAATGTATATAAATATATCTAGGCACCCACTCCTCGAATAACACAGTTCGTTCGTTTCGTCTTTTCGATGATTTAAATATGTGCCAATTCTAAGGCAATAGTTTGTCATTAATACGGACACAGACTTACAGTTTTCATTGTACAAACATGTATGTACTGTGTGATCAATTTAATTTCATTTTAATATAATATATTACGTATACGAGGTCTGTTCAAAAAGCATTTTGAGTATCACGAATATACGTATCTAGCGTTACGTATATTCGATTTAAATTTTTTTTTCTGGTGTTATGTTGGTACTCATGTCCCTTACTTATGCTGACTCGGCCAATTTGAATGTTCAGTTAATTTTTGACAGCTATTTTGCTTCGACGTGTTTTGGTTCGTTTTCGAGTTTTGCCTATTCCATAAAATGGATCAAAGAATCTGTATCAAATTTTGTGGGAAAAACAAAATAATTGCGCATTCCGAATGTTTACTGTGGCATATGGTAAAGCTACCTTGAACCAAAGCAACATTTATCGGTGGTACAAAATTTTCTCAACGTCAACAACAGAAAAAAACATTGATGAAGTCAAGAAAATAGTGTTGGCCAATAGTCGAATCACCGTCAGAGAAGTTGGTGAGGACCTAAACATATCGATTGGTCGCCGCGAAATTCGTACCAGAATTGCTTAATTTCGTCATTGCTAAGGAGTTGTTGAACTCAGACGGCGACGACCCAATTTTGCTCCAGAGGGTCATAACTGTTGACGAATCATGGATTTATGGTTATGACGTGGAAACCAAAGTTCAATTCCAATGGAAGTTGCCGCACGAGCCAAGACTGAAAAGCGCGCCAAGATCGGTCCAATGTGAAGGTTTTGCTTACAGTTTTTTTCGACTACAGGGGCGTGGTACATCATGAGTTCATGCCATAGGGTAGAAAGGTCAATAAGGAATATTACCTGCAAGTTATGCGCAATTTGCACGAAGCGATCCCGCCAGAAACGCCCGGATTTGTGGAAGAAAAAAATATTGGTTTTCACTTTGACCAATTTTTTGCCAAAAACAACAATAATGATGCCGCTATATTCCCCAGAATTTGCAGCCAATGGCCTCCATAACTGAAGAGGACAACCCATGAAAGGACAACGCTACGCTATGATTGAGGGGATAAAGGCGGCATCGAAGGAGGAGCTGAACAAAATCACTAATAATGATTTTTTTAAGTGCTTCGAGGATTGGAAAAAACGTTGGCATCAGTGTATAATATCTGATGGAATTTCTTTGAAGGGGGCAAAACAGATATTCATGAATAAATAAATAATTTTTGAAAAAACGCAAAATTCGAGATATTTTTGGATCTCGTATACATCTATCACTCACTCACTTCCCATCAACGCACAGGCTAAACCCTTGGACCCAGAGCGGTGAAATTTTGCACATAGGTTGCTTTTATGATGTATACGTCGAATAAGAAAGGATTTTTCGAAATGATACTTCTAAGGACTTCAAAAAGGACATACGCAGAATTTTTTCTTTGCACAGGCTAAACCCTTATATCTACAAGGGTGAAATTTTGCACGGAGGTTTCTTTTATGATGTATACAAGGGAGAAGAAAGGATTTTTCGGAAATTTTACTTCTAAGGACTTCAAAAAGGACAAACACATAACTCTTTTGTTAGCCATCAATTATGGATTTACTTTTTTTACGAAAACATCCCGCGTATAAATTCCTAAAAACCATTTTCAGGATTTTCCAAAATTCATCCTCTAAAGGTCCAAAAAGGATATCATTTGGTAAAAGTACACCCAATGACATAATAAAATAAAACGAAGCATGAATATTTTGTACAGAGGTTTCTTTTATGATGTATACAAGGGATAAGAAAGGATTTTTTGGAAATTTTACTTCTAAGGACTTCAAAAAGGACAAACACATAACTCTTTTGTTAGCCATCAATTATGGATTTACTTTTTTTACGAAAACATCCCGCGTATAAATGACCAAAAACCATTTTCAGGATTTTCCAAAATTCATCCTCTAAAGGTCCAAAAAAGGACATAATTTGGTAAAAATACACCCAATCACAAAATAAAATAAAACGAAGCATGTTATGAATTTTTGTCATGTGTCAAAGAATATATGTATTACTATATATTATTAAAATATTCAAAGCAGAGTGCTCAAGTGCTACGAGATTGTAAATTAATAGTTTTGGATGAAAGTACAATGGCACATAAAAGCAGCTTCTAAGCACTGAACAGAACTCTAAAAGACATTACAGTGAACGATGACATGATGGGTGGACTCACTGTACTATTAGCTGGAGACTTTCGCCAGACTCTGTCCATAGTGCCGAGAGGAACTCGGGCTGACGAAGTTAAGGCATGTATTAAGCATAAAATCTTTGGCCGTTAATACAAAAACTTCACCTTAAGAAAAACATGCGGGTGCATTTAAAGGGAGATGTTTTCGCTGACCATTTCTCCAAACTACTCCTGCAAATAGGAAACGGAAAATATCCGGAAACTGATGGAAAATTCAAATTCAACCAAATCTTGCCTCAGTTGTGTCGACCATTGACGAGCAAAAAGAACAAAGATATCAAGATATTCAAAACCTACACCATAAAACAACAAAGTGGTTGGCCGAACGTGCGATTCTTACACTAAGAATTATCAGGCATCAACCATTAATGACACGTTGCTGAAATCATTTGAAGAAACCGAATATCTGTACAAATCGGTGGACACAGTATTGCACATAGATAACGCTATACACTATCCTGTGGAGTTCATAAATACACTTAACCCACCTGGTCTACCGTCTCACAAACTTAACTGAAAATAGCAGGAATTGATCTTAGGCAAGACTGCTTTTCACATGCTAGCAACTGATGACAAAAATTATAATTTAGTGTATAAAGAGGTACATTAATTAAAACTAAACAGCAAGAAAATTAAACAAAACATTTCTAATACTGTACAATAAAAAATTATAAAAAAATAAACACATAAAAAACATAAATAAAAACATACCAAATAAAACAATATTTCATTTCCCGAGCAATGCCGGGTAGTTAAGCTAGTATTCCTATATGATCCGGTTATCTTGAAAGTGAACTAATGTCTTTGGGTAGGGATATACTATTTGGTGCTTTAAAACCCTTCCGTAACGTGCGAAATACTTTCACCACTAAAAGAAACTACAGCATTTTATAAAATGATTTATACTAGAAAATTTTTTGACAAAACGTTATTTTTGTGGAGGACATTGAAACGTTTTTGTTATAATTCGTGTTTTCTGTTTCAATAACAGCCTTATAATGTAAATAGTTTCAAGACGTAAACGAAAACGAAACATATGTTTTTCATGAGTTTTGTTTTGTGCTTTTCGTCATTTTTCGTTTGTTTGACAACTGCGCATAACAAAACTCGAGTGAAATCCACAAAACGCAAAAAATGCTTGTTATTGGTATTTTTACATGCTTTGCAGATTTTATCAGCTACGCCTGTTATAATGGATCGACAGTTTCCAGGAAAAAAGTCGAGAAACCACGCGAAATTCTCGAATTCTCGAAACAACAAGTCGAATTTTGTATGTGTATGGTGTTGCCGACACGCATTTGCACTGAATTCTACCCGAAATCTTTGCGTTTCTAGAAATTACTTATAAAAATACTTCAAATATTGCACACATGGCAACATTTTCTGTCTGCAATTTGGCTAATTTGGCTCGTTTCGTTTTCATTAGTGCATTCGTCTTGAAACTATTTACATTATAAGGCTGTAAATTTCAGGTTCTCTTTCAAAGGCCGTTTTTACAATGTCCGATAAGCTTAACCAGGACCTTAAAATCGATACATCCACTTTACTTCCACATTTCGCACAGGTTCTAACTCCATTTGTTTAAGATGTATTAAAAGATATTTTATTTTCAGGTATTTTTTTTATATTTATATATGAAAAAGAATTGTATGTATTGCAAACCAAAATTAATTTTCTCCCATAAAAAAATAATAATCCGGAGCTATTTTTTTACATAATTGATATACATATTCGTTTTTAAATAGTTTTTTATATATCCATATACAGTGCACTCGGGAAAACGTCAACACTAGTTTTGTCTACTCTAAAACGTCAACCAAACCACAGAGCTCTAAAACGTCAACTTTAAATAAACCAAAATTTTGAATTTAGCAACAGTTAAAATACACAGTTTTGATCACACACACATTTATTTTATGAAATTAGTTCAGAAATTTGGGTATTCCCCTTATAAGTACGTAGAATAGAAAAAAAAATTGCATCTCTATGTGTTGTATTTTTTATGTTTAGTTGCTTTTTTGTTCTCGTAAGTATCAAATTAAAATGTGCTGAAAACAACCGAAAGTGCTTAAATTACAAGAAAAGGCAAATATTTTGGATTTATTAGAAAAGGGTGCAAGTGCGGTAGCTTTAGCAAAGCAATATGGTATCTCAAAATCAACAATTAGCAAGATAAAAATGAAAAAAAAAATAAAATTTTGGACTGTGTTAATAACACACTTTCCGGTCCGGGAAAAAGAAAGACATTAAGAGCATCAGAGTTGCCGAAAATGGAAAAGCGCCTGTATCAATGGTTTGTTTGTCAAAGAGAAAGGAATTATCCGGTTAATGCATTAGCGCTCAAACAAAAGGTTAAAGAGATTCATCTAAAAGTAAAAGAAAAGGAATGTTCTTTTAACGCAAGTGATGGATGGTTGCAAGGTTATAAAATAAGATTTGGAGTTCGCCTGCTTAAAATAACTGGAGAAAAGCTATCTTCGCAGCCTTTGCTTGTCGAACCATTTAAAATCAAACTAGAACGAAAAATTTAAGAAATGGTCTATGCCATGATCAATTGTACAATGCTGATGAATCTGGCTTATTCTGGAAAATTTTGCCAGAAAGGTCTTACGTATCAAGTGCCGAAAGGACTGCTCCAGGCGTAAAGACAGAAAAGCAACGCGTTACTTTTTTATGTTGTGCTAATGCTTCCGGAAATTATAAGCTTAAATTATTGGTGATTGTGAAGGCAAAAAATCCACGCGTTTTCAAAAGTTTTAACTGCCCAACTGAGTACAAGAGTTCCAAGTCCTCATGGATGACATCAGCTATTTTCTGCGATTGGTTTCACAAATCCTTTGTGCGACAGGTTAATACATATCTATTCTGCTGCAGAATAGCTAAGATTTTCTAATTTTAGGTAACAGAGTTTCTTTTAAAAAAGAACTTGCCAGTTAAAGCGCTCCTTGTGATAGACAATGCTCCGTCTCATCCAAGTGAATTAGAGCTTAAAACAGAAGATAGAAACATAATTGCAATGCTTTTTCCTCCGAATGTAACCCCACTTATCTAACCAATGGATCAAAACGCAATTAAAATAACGAAGCTGTATTATAGAAACAGTCTTCTAGCCATGATAGCAGCAAAAAAATCAGATCTAGTAGATTCGATGAAAGCTGTTACATTAAGGGATTGTGTTATGCTTTTAGAAGCCGAATGGAATAAAGTTAGCAAAGATACATTGGCAAAATGCTGGCAAACTGTTTTGCGTTTCACGGAAAATGAGACAGATCCGGAGGAAGATATTCCGTTAAGCATATTGAAAGAAAACTCGGAACTGCAACAACAAATGGAGCTCGTAGTTGATCTGCTTTATGAAATAAATCCTCTGGTTTGTCGCTTTTTAAAATTATTTTAACGACCTCACCAGGAACTTTATACATTTTTTTAAGGTTGAAGTGGAATGAAGATGTTCTACTGGGTAATGTTTCTAATTCGTGTGAAAATGTGGAGTTAGAAGTGACCGATGATGATGACAACGATTTAGATACGAGTACAAATGTAGAGACAATAAAACCAAACGAAGCTGTCGAAATATTTAACCGGGCTTTGGATTGGGCTCAATGCGAGAATGTTGAGCAAAATGACCTAAATGTATTAAGACGTTTACGAGAGAAAGCTCCAAGTATTGGAAAGGAAAAAACAAACAGAAAAAAATAACAGATTTTTTTTAGATGCATAAGTATGTATGTATGTGAAATGTGATCTCTTTTAAAATGTGTTCCTTTAGTTTTACTTAGGCTGAAAGCCTTTTTTGTTCCTTTTTTGTATTTGTTTATGTTTCGTTTTAGTTTATAGTCAATAAAAACGTTTTAAAGCACACTATAAATATGTTTTTTATTAAAAGTTTCTACATTCATAAACGTCAACACCCGCGGTTTTAATTAGTTGACGTTTTCCCGAGCGGACTGTATAATACTTTTCAGGAACATACTCCGGCCTTGAGATTCGGAAGACTATCGAGGCTAAACAATTTCTATAGGCAATACACATAACCGTTGAACCGATCGCGGTATCGTATGCTCACCTGTCCAGAGGGATACGTTGCGAACTAACCAGTCTATTTCAGCATATACTCCAACAATTTTCACACTTTTCCACAGAGTTGGTGGCGTGCCTTCATAATTAATGGTAGCAAGATCTCCTATTTTCAGATTTTGCCTAGCTTCCCGCCATTTTCGACGCTGTTGCAATAAAGTAACTCTCGCTCCACAACTTCCAAAACCTTTGTACTATTTGCTGTTGCATCTGCCAATAATTTTGATTTTCCGTTAGCAGTTGCTCGCCAAGCGCTGGTATTAGGGATTCCCCAATTAATAGATGCCCTGGAGTTAAGCACATGTCCTGGGGATCAGCACTTTGGGCACTTAGAGGACGAGAATTCAAGATCGTTCCGATTTCAGCTAAAAGTGTTTGAATATTCTTTGTGGCTAATAATCGTGATCCTATTACGCGTCGAAGATGATGCGGATAAGGCTAGCAGCCTTAATAGCCACTTCCCATAGACCACCTTGGTGCGGCGCTGCCGTGGTGATAAAATGCCATTGTGTCTAACGAGCTGAGAGCTGATGAAACAAATCGTAACCCCGCCATTTTTGAAGCATTTGATTCAGTTCTCTTTCAGCACCTACAAAACACATCCGCCATGTTTGAAGCATTTGATTCAGTTTTCTTTCAGCACCTACAAAACACATCCCATTGTCCCTCCAAAAGTGCGTACAGTGACCAAAACGCGAATTAAATCGTATGATTACCATAGTAAATGCCTTTGTAACTAAATCAGAGACGAATTCCAAATGCACCAGTTTAGACACCATGCATAAAAACATACACCCGTGGCCAAAAAAAAAGCCGCACTAGTAGCATTTCATTACTCATGCAAAATTTATTAAAAAAAGGAAAGCTACCTGCAAGTTTTTATTTTTTTTTATATTATTTGATCCCTATAGCCTCTATCTGTAAAGAAATCTTCAAGTAAAGAGAAAAGGGTTGGCCGGCAGCTCGATTTCCGCTAAAGAGGTGGAAAAACCCAAGATCTAATTTTTTGACCTTTTTTTAAAAAAAGGGTAATAAAATAAAAAATGTTGGTTTTTTTGGTTTCTGTTATTTTTATTATGTTTAAATATTCTTAGAATTCAAGAATTTTCTGTATACTCTTCTGTTTTTCTTTAAATTTTTTTCAATATTTCGTTGATCCTCCTTTGGCCTTCAAAACAGCTTCCACTCTTCTGGACATTGAATCATAGAGACCATTTGGACCTGGTTCTTGGTTTTTTCGTCGTACCACACTTCTTTTATAACCATTTGTAACTCCTGGGTGGATTTTGGAGACATCTCTTGAAATGCATAATTCCCCACAAATTTTCAATGATATTAAGATATGGGCTATTTCCTGGCCAGGACATCGATAATATCCCAAGATTTTCTTTTGTGTTACCTGTGAATGCACAATGACCATTAGAATGCATTTTTGGGTAAAACTTAAAGGTTTACTTACAGAGCGAGCTCGGTGGCACGGTGCACTATCGTCTTGAAAAAGTGTGTTTTCAACATGGCAACTCAGCCCCTCGATTTTTGAACCACGCCCTTTTTGATAACATTTTTATAATTTTCTGCATTCACGGAACCTCCAGCAATAAAATTTGCCCAACTTCATAATACGTTATGCATCCCCATACCAAAACATGAGGTGAATGCTTGACTGTTCGAAGAATGCATTCATCGGAATATCGTTACTTCGATCCCCTTCGAACTGTGGCTTTTCCATCGGGCCCAATCAAATTGAACTTCGATTCATCAGAAAATATGACATTTCTCCAATCATAACCTATTCATTTTTTATGCTCCTTTGCCCATTTTAACCGTTTTTTCTTCATAGCCGCTGTTAAACCCGGCTTTTTGGCTGGTCGGCGAGCTGGAAGACCCATATTTGTTAGGTGTCTGGAGACAGTTCTTCTGCTGATTTGCATTCCCAGCTTTTCCTGAAGGTCTCTCCTTAGTTCCCTAGCAGTCTGGAACCGATTTCGAAGGCACATTCGTTCCAACGATGGATCTTCCCGCGGTGTAGTGATTCTTGGTCTCCCACTTCCGGTTTTCCTCTGTATGCTTCCGGTTACTTGAATTTTTTTTAAAAAACGTTGCACTGTGCTTTCGTTACACCCAATTCTTTGAGAAATTTTTCTATTGGAATAGGTTTCTCCACTCAGTGCTACAATACGGCCTTTTTCTTCTTCACTTAATACCATATTTAAAACTTCTAAAAAACGACTTCGGATGGATCTGATATGATTTCTCAAACGTTAATGGTCAATTGTTGACAGAGTGTGTCATTTTATAGCAAAAAATATATGTATTAACAGGTAAAAAGAAAATTTTTTATCAGTCGAAACCCTTTCCTAACATTTTTTACCTGCAAATTGAAAAATTTGCGAATTTTCCAGATGCGGCTTTTTTTTAGCCACGGGTGTAGCTATGTATCCTTTTACAATAGCATTACTCCTACTGCGATCTGGGCGAAAATCTATAGGTCCCGTGTATTCTACACTCGCTCGCTAGTTTTAGCCTTCATCCTTTCACAAACTATACAGTCACGTACTATTGTCCTTGTCAACAATCGAGCGCCTATTACTCAATATCTTTTTCACTAAGCAGCTTCAAATTGTGTGCCGCAGTGTAACAGTTTTATATGCGTGTCACGAGGTAGCAACCATACCAATCGTCCTTTTCCTGATAACACTGGCCGACAACCATTTTGTAACGGGCTGTTTGACAGCATATTCTGAAGGATTTTGGTCCGCTGATTCCAAAAATGATAAAATAAAAAAAATGAAACGAGCCGTTTTCGAGATAATCGTTTTTGAAATTTTTGGCGACTTTACGTTAAGGTCCATCCACTTGAAGAGCGACCAGAGCTGACATATGTAACCGATTCGATTACAACTAAGATTAAATTAAAGAGGAAGGATGCACGTATATTTTTTGCTAACATTACTTTGATATCCGAAAAATAGTTTAAAATGTTTGGCTGAAATCGTAACTTCAAAAGAGGAATTTTTTAAGAAAAAAGACAAAAAACTGCTATATATCTGTATGTAAAAATATGTTCCAACAGTTCCAAATATGTTCCCTGAAATAGAATTTGGCAAAGGTTGGTTATCTAGACGCATCTGCGGTAGAAATATTTGTCCCAATGTCATCTGTACAACCAAGCATGTGATTTACATCAAAGGCTCCTCTTTATAAATGGACATTAACCAACCGCAAACAGATCTATCACATTTTTGAATCGGTGCACCGGCAACGGGAATCACATTGGTTGAAGACCGATGAGACGGAATTCTGTAGTGCGTCTTTGCCAATCAGATTGATCTGTGCGCCGGGTTCACACATGGCCCTCATAACCACCACTTTCCCATTTGTGCCTACAAACCTTATGCAAGCAGTAGCCAATATATACACAGGCTTTGATATTGTGGAAACCCCGAGTCTGTTCACGTTAAGTTTTGGTTGCTATTGTTCATTCATGGGGCTACCGAAATAAATGTCTTCGGTAGTAACTGTAGACATTGCCACTCGGTTTGATGACCCATTCATTGACGTCACCAACAAAAAACATAGGACATAGGATACTCTTATGAGGTGCCTGGAAGCACCGAGGGCATTTGGTTTTTATACAATTAAACCGAGTTCGGCAATCCGTTGACTCCTGCGATCACGGTTCATCCGCCCAGACGGATGTCAATGGCATGATTTTCAGAACAGTCCACGTTCTCGTGACGATACATTAAACGAACGATTGATTGTACTTCCTCCCGAGCTTCGAGAAATGTGGATAGAGACTTGGCCTAAAAGGCTACTCGAACGCCGTTCATGCCAACAAAAGAAATTCTTTTGCGCTCATATATTGAATTGTCATACTCACGTAGAGCTTGTCCTTGCGGTGTACTAAGCTTGGCTTTGAAATTTTTCCATGCCGACATTACAATTTCTAAACGAACCTTCATAGATCGATAGACCAGCGCCTTCAGCTCTAACTGAAGCTGCCCACTCAGATTGACGACGGATCTGGGTTTCTAAGAGGTTGACTGCACTTCGTGTTTCAACTACTTCTCTAATGGGGTAGTTGTAGCAATGTCTTCAATAGCTGTATTAACTGGAGTTGTCGTTTCAATCCTTGTACTTTTAGCAACATCTGCCGCTTTATCTGTCTTCTGTGTACCTGCAAATCTAATCCTAAGACTTCAAAAATGCTTTTAGTTGTGCTGTCGAGATCGCTAATATTATGATGTGAGAAGAGTGTCACAAATACCATCGTAGCGATTTTATATAATCGTCAAGATATTTTCTAGTGTAAAAAAAGTATGTCGCTGATAGTTCGCAGACTAGTACAAAATTTGCAGATTATAAGACTACTTTTTTTCAAAATATTAATACTCAGATATTTCGCAGACTAAAAAAACTTCACATATTTTTCGCAGTTCGTTATTCGCTTTATAATTCGCAGACTAATTAAATTAATCGTAGACTAATAAAATTATTAATTTCATAATTCACAGACTAATAAAACCCCACCTATTATTCGCAGTTTTTTATTAATTCCATAATTCGCAGCTGCCACAAGCATTTTTGCGTCTAAGTTTTATAGAACAAAAGTTATTCAAAATGGAATTTAAACGTCATAGTGTGATTGCGTTATATTTGAGTGAAAAATCACAACCAGCTATTGTTCGTGAGCTCAGGCATCTCAAAGTGAATAAAATGTTTGTGTATCGCACCATAACTCGTTATAAAGGTACAGGCAGCATTCCCAAACGCTATGGTGGTGAACGAAAAAAAACAGCAACAGTGGATGAAAAACTCGGAAAGTGCAGGCTCGACGCAAGGCGACTTATTATCGGGAAAATGTTTTGGAAGCTGCTTTAAAGCCGTTGGCACGCAAACATTTCGGTCGTACACCATGGACATTCCATCAAGACCCGGCACCGTCTTATAAAGCTCGTGTGAACCAAGAATGGTCAAAAAACCATGTTCCACACTTCATTTCGTTCACACAATGGCTTTCAAATTCGCCAGATGCAAATCCGATGGAATATTCCATCTGGAGAGCAAGGTGAGAACTAAAAACTATGCCAGTATGCGAAGTAAAAAAGCGATTGTACGGGAATGGGCCAAAATACCGCAAGATCATATTCGTGCAGCATGCAATTCATTTTTTAACCGTTTGAAGGCCATAGTCAAGGCAAAAGGTTGCCACATCGAGCTAAACGGAATGCATTCTAAAATTTGTATTATTTGCACACATTTAGTAATAAATGTGTTTAATTTTATTAAACATTAAATTAATGAAATTAATAATAATTTCAGCCAAATATGGTCGTTTGAATAGATAATAGTTTAATCACCTAACCCTGTAGTACATACATCCTAATTCTGTAACTGACGCAAGCGTTTTCAATACACACGTCTATTTAGTCACATTCGTGAAAACATACAAATTCCATATTTCTCACAGACTCGTGTGAGTCTTTTTCCCTCCATTTTGCTGTAGCTGTAGTCCTCTGTCTACCAAATCAGCTCAAAAATCATTACCAGATTAGAAATATTTAATGCATTGTTTGAAAGAATATTCAACTATGTTAATTTTCCATAGTTCAAATTCCTTGTTTTGGTATCTGGCAATACTGACTGATTATTATTGACGACGATATATTGCTGGTCTCTAATCTCCTATGTTCTTTGCTATGTGTTGTTATTATCTCCTATAACCCCTTGTTGTTTGACACATGTGGATTAAAAACGAATCACAAATGCATACAGAATTTGTATGTTTTTTTGGGTAGTGCCAACAATGCATTTAAAAAAATCTAACAACATACGTTAAATTTTACTCGTTTTGGCACTCGAAAATGGCGAAGCAAAAACGAGTTGAAGCATGCGTTTATCAATTTACTTTGAATAACCAATGAGCCTACACCCAAATGTTTTAGAATAATTAATTGAACGAAACAGTTTTTATTATAATTCTATTTTTAAAATTTTAATTTATTATAATTTTATAATCTATATATATAAAAATAAGTTGTCCTATGTTCGTGATTTTATAACTCGAGAACCACTCAACCGATTTTCAAACGAGTACATGCGTTGGAAAGGTCTACTTTCACTGATGGTTTATAAAAAAAAAAAACATCGAAAAATTTCACGATCAAGATCAAATCAAAATCAAGAACAAGAGAAGAACGTATTGAAAGTGTGAGAGTTAGAAACAGAAGAGGTCGTGAACGTAACACTGAACGGGACAGGCAACCGGCTCTGCAATAAATTTTTTCCTTTTTGATGTTCTCACTTTAAAAAATTTATATTATTTTGCACTTCTTTTTCTGGAAAATGTCTACTCTTTCTAGAAAATTTTATTTCTAATACAAAGACGTAAACGTATGTTATTGTGTTGTCCAGCAACGCGGGCAGGGTTACTCTAGTTTAATATAATTTATTATAATTTTTTTAGATTTTTTATTGCAGAACAATAAAATAGATTGAAATACAAACTGAAACTAGAGGAAATATGTGGCTATAAGGAAAGCTACCTTATACACCAATACCTCGTGTTGCGTCGTTTCTTTTTGCGTTTTTTTCGAAGTTGCGTCGCTGCTTAATTAGTACTAATTTTCACTGTGCGTCGTTATGCTGTAAACACATAGAATGTAGCTCAGCGACATTGTAGCTGCATCTTGTCAAAATTACACAGGCTCTTATGGAAAACGAGAAAAAAATAAAAGGTAGCCGCTGCCTGTACCAATGACGGCGACAATTTTGGAAAATTTTACAATTTTGTCGCTGCTCTTGTTCTCCTTCTCTTTATGATTGTTTACATAGTATTTAACATTTGAGTTAATACTTTGAGGCAAAATCGTACTGTGTGAGTTTTTATATGATAATTATATTAAATTAAGCTTTATTTATCTATTACTTTTTATTTTAGAATGGATTTTGCAGATTGGATTTTGTAAAAATTAAACCCTCTGTTCTCTGCGGCGTCTCAGCAGCGCAGATTTTTGACAATTTGCTGAGACTGTTGTAGGTTAGGTTAGGTTGAGAGGGCGTGTGGCCGCAAAGCGGCCACTTCCACCGAGGCCTTATGGCCCATTGTGAGTGCCCTCGTTTTGGTTCTGTGGGAACCTCACTGTTCCGGACGGCTACTCAGGCCGAGCCCCCTCGAGTGGGTGGGGCAATGGCCGTGTGTAGGCCGATCTGGTGCTCTTTATTAGCTTTATAAGACTGGTCACTGGGCGCTCTGCCAACTCTGTCAGCCTCTCGAGGTACTCCGCCCCCACACTGCAGAGGCGGCGGTATGCGAGGGCTGGGCATTGGCAGAGCAGGTGGTGAATAGTCTCCTCCTCGTCCGCGTCGTCACAACATCTACAGTGATCCACTCTGGTGCCCAGGGTTCGGAAAAGGCTCGCTCTTGCTCGCTCTTTTCCGCTCTAGCTCGCTCTTTCAAGCTCGAAAGAGCGTTTGTTTTCAGGAGCAGAGCGAGCAGGAGCGGCAAAAAAAATTTTCATGCGCTCCTGCTCGCTCGAAAGAGCATTTGTTTTCAGGAGCACGAGCGAGCAGGAGCGACAAAAAAAATTTTCATGCGCTCCTGCTCGCTCGAAAGAGCGTTTGTTTTCAGGAGCACGAGCAAGCAGGAGCAACAAAAAAAATTTTCATGCGCTCCTGCTCGCTCGAAAGAGCGTTTGTTTTCAGGAGCACGAGCGAGCAGGAGCGTTTGTTTTCAGGAGCACGAGCGAGCAGGAGCAGGAGCTGCAAAAAAGGAGCGCTGGAGCTGAGCTGTTTCTGAGCTGTTTCTGAGTTTTATTGCCTTCGTTTTTCATGCGGATGTAGCTACCGTTTCCACGAATAGACAGGTACTTAATATTACAATATATGTACATAAGTATGTATGTATGTATACTTTACGCATATACTCTTCATACACAAGGTACTTTTTATCGGCGAAGTGCCATTTACAATTGGCAGGTCAACCTAATCATGATTTTTTTACCTAACGCGTTGTTTTCCCAAAAAACACGCAAGTATCCGTTGAACGTGCTTTCAGTTCTCTATCGCTAATCCTGACCAAATTGAGAGGAAAACTTTCAGAGCACACAGTTAATAATGTACTGTTGACTAAATTAAATGTTTCTTTATTACAAAATGTTGATTTCAGTTCCAGTTAAGTTGAATTAAGTATTAATAATATTAACATATGTATCATAGTAAAAATCTTTATACTTTTATAAAGTTAATAAATTTTATAAAGTTATTAATAAATAAATAACGATAAAAATAACCTCTTCAAATCTGTTATTATTCACCAAACTTATGAAAAATGTACCGAAAATACCGTCATCTACATAGAATTTGCCAATGCCTATTTAGCCCTAATTCTTCACCAGAGCTTATAAAAAATGTTCAGTGTTAAAAAATACGAAATATTTGACAAATTTTTTTTTATTGCCTTTGACTTGTTTTAATTATAAATATTGAACAAATTATGTACTTGCTACCAACCATCAGCTCAGAAACAACTCAGCTTCAGCGCTCCTTTTTTGCAGCTCGCTCGTGCTCCTGAAAACAAACGCTCCTGCTCGCTCGTGCTCCTGAAAACAAACGCTCTTTCGAGCGAGCAGGAGCGCATGAAAATTTTTTTGTTGCTCCTGCTCGCTCGTGCTCCTGAAAACAAACGCTCTTTCGAGCGAGCAGGAGCGCATGAAAATTTTTTTTTGTCGCTCCTGCTCGCTCGTGCTCCTGAAAACAAACGCTCTTTCGAGCGAGCAGGAGCGCATGAAAATTTTTTTTGTCGCTCCTGCTCGCTCGTGCTCCTGAAAACAAACGCTCTTTCGAGCGAGCAGGAGCGCTGAAAATTTTTTTTTGTCGCTCCTACTCGCGAGTGCGAGCGAGCAAGAGCGAGCATTTCCGAACCCTGCTGGTGCCTGGTTTCCACCTGGTCACCATAGCCCCTATGGGGCAATGCCCTGTGATCACTCCTGCTATTACTCTAAGTTGGTCTCTGGGCATTGAGAGTATCGTCTTAGAGTTCTTACGGTTGAGCTCTGGCCATAGTGAACGGCTGGTAACACAATCTGACCTGGATTTCCAGGTGTTGTTGGTTATGTTTGTCACTATGGTGTCAATGGAGTTCATCTGGTTGGGGATAGGTGTCTTGACAGAGGAGTCTGCCTCCTCAGCCCCTAGTGAGGAGCCCGTTCTAGCCAGGAGATCTGCCCGCTCATTGCCTTCGATATCCGAGTGGCCTGGGACCCAGCAGATCCTGACGATGTGGGCTTTCATTAGGTCCCGCAGTTTACCTCTGCATTTCAAGACAATCTCTGACTTAACTTGCGTCGAGCCTAATGCCTTTATGGCAGCCTGGCTGTCTATGAAGAAATTTATATCTGTTTCAGATACCCTTTCTTCCAGGACATAGTTTGCTGCTCGCTCGATCGCGAAAATCTCTGCCTGAAACACGCTGCACTCATCTGGCAGTCTGTATGATCGCTGTGCTTGCAGCGTGTCTGAGTAGAAACCGGCTCCTGTCCCTTCATTGGTCTTTGAGCCGTCCGTGTAAATTGAAATACCCTTGAGCCGTACCTGCTCTGCAGCCGACCACTCCTCCCTGCTGGGAAGGAGGATCTTAGGTATTCCATCAAATTCGGTCCTCGGAAGAATGTAGTCCGTTTCCGCGGTCAGCTTCGTCCGAGTATTTGTGTTTCGTTGTTGAAGCGTATGTAGCACATTGGCGTGACCAAAATGAGCTTCTTTGCAGAGATTGAGGCCTCGTATTCTGAGGAAGCTTTTCCCTGCTGAGCTCATAATGAAGAGGTCCAAGGGAAGGAGATGCATTATCATCTCCAGCCCAGCCTGTGGTGCGCTACTTGCAGCTCCGGTGATGCTCATGGTGGCGCATCTTTGTACTCTGTTCAGAGATTCAAGGTTGCTTTTACGTTGGATTGCCGTCCACCACACCAGGCACCCGTAGGTTAAGATTGGGCGGACTACCGCCGTGTACAGCCAGTGGGCAATGTACGGTGGCAGGCCCCAGCCCCCTCCGATGGCCTTTTTGCACGTGTATAGGGCGTTCAAACCTTTCTTCCTTCTTTCGGCTATGTTCTTATTCCAGGAGAGTTTACTGTCCAGAACTATGCCTAGGTATTTCACATCACCAGACAGAGGAAGAGTTCGGCCGTTCAGGCTTGGTCTTCTGAAGTCTGGTATTTTATACTTCCTAGTGAAGAGCACAAGTTCGGTCTTTGAAGCATTGATGCTGAGTCCGTTCTTGTCCGCCCACTTTGAAGTTTTTCCAAGTGAATGCGACATTAGCTCACTAATTGTGCCGAGGAATTTCCCCGTTACCAATATGGCTACATCGTCGGCATATGCTGTTGCCCTGACTCCCGTACCTTGAAATTCTCTTAGCAATTCGTCTACCACTATGAGCCACAAGAGGGGTGACAGAACACCCCCCTGAGGGGTCCCGCGTGTGACGTTTTTGCGGCAGTTGCTTGCACCCATGGCTGCATTGATAATTCTGCTGTCTAACATGTTACCAATCCAGTCACTAATGATGCGGGGCACTTCAAAGTACTTCAGGGTAACTGTTGTTGGGAGACTGTTGTAGCTGAGCTACATTCTATGTGTTTACAGAATTAGGTTTTCAAGGTCGCGTTGTTTTGGGTTCGAGTCTTTAATTTTTTTCTTGTTTTCTAACAGATGGCTACACTTTTGTTTCTAATTGCGCCATGCCACCAAATTCGGGGATTCCTCTTCTAACTGAAAATCAACGCAATTTTAATACAGTTTTATTTTCACTTTGTTTTGCTAATTTTAGAGTTCAGTTTGAATTGTGTAGTGTACATATTGTGCTTTTTGTAACGTTTCAATTAGTGTTTGTGCTTTTTAAAAAAGAGAATAATTAATTTCTATAAATTTATACGGGTTGTTGCTGATTACAAAAAAGGTAAATATTTTTCCAATTTATTTATTGGCAGAGTTATATTATTTTTGTTTTTTTAATGTTTAATTTGATCGATTTTCTTTTTAAAAAGTAGTATTTTCGTAACCCTGGAACCTATATTCGATCTTTACATGGTTTGCTATAGGAAACCTTAATTCACTTGCGTCGTTTCAATTTGCGTCGTGTTTTTTGGAACGTAACCCCGACGCAAAGTGGGGTATAGGTGTAATCACAGATGGGTGGCGTAGCTAGGGTGGCAGTGGCAGGGCGGCACAATGTCGGCGACAGTTTTGGAAATCAAGTACTTATTGAATTCTAGTAATTTTTGGGGCTGCAAGCTGATTAACCGTCCCGGCCTCCATGAGTCCTAGCTACGTAACTGTATAAAGAATAGGCGAGGTCGTTACCTGTTTTCAAAACAAAATAACTAACGTAGTAGTTTCATTATTGTGTTCAAATTTAAACTTTATTTCCGTGGTAATAAATTTGTTTTCGTAAGCTATACTGTATAAGTAGTTTAAAAGTGGGCTGACCGCACCCAGTTTTGCTGTTATGTTTTATTCGAATATAAGTTGGTATATAAAGTTTTATTCAAGAAGTTTATATATTTAGCAATATAACGATTTAAGACCCTCTTTTGCTTGTGTAACCTAAAAGTGGGCGGATCACGCCCATATTTGGCACATTAACGGATAATGCTATTCTATACCCAGGAATGAATTTTGTTGTCATAACTCAAAAACGAACGCTGATACCACATTTCTAATAAAAAATAGACTTGATCGTTGACCGATTTTGCCCATTTTCAATACCAACCTGCACACCATAAGAAAGAATTTCATTATGATATCTATACCGGTTCTTCTGTGATCGTGATTTCAACAGACAGACAAACGGACGGAAATGGCTAAATCGAGTCAGGAGGTGACGCTGATCAAGAATAGAAGAATAAGAATCAAGAATATAAGAATATATAGAAATACTATTCTCTACCTATCGTCTCTATTGCTATGCGTTACACATTTGGTGACAAAGTGAATATACCTTTTGTTTATGAATGTAGTCACTAGGGGTTTTGGGTTTTCTGCATCCCCGGCGGCGCGATGGGCGCGCTCCTCGTGGTCGCCAAAGGTTGCTTGAGCGGCTGCAAGGACCATGCGGCTCCAGCGCGTACCCATCTCCCTGGTCGATTGGGGGGGCGCGTCGCCTAATAGCTGCGGCTGCAGGCTCGTCGAGCAGCTGACGCCGGCCACGTGCCTATGCCACTTCCACATGCGCCCTGGGCGATGGCGTCCTGCCTGCGGGCGACGGGAGTCGTGGTGGTGTTGGGCGTCGGTACGGCTGGCCGCGTCCGCGACGCGCCGGAATATATGGCGCTGGAAGGCCCATCTCCAGGCGGCGGAGCACGTACACTGGCATCGCTGGAGGAGCTGGTGGAGCCTCAACTGGCTGGGGCTCGGGTGAGCGCGGCGGAGTGACGGCTTCTTCCTCCGACTGGTAGGACGCATTCAGGCTCAGCACGTCCTCTTCCTCGTGCATGGGTTCCTCCACCTGTGGCATCTCGGGGCCGGGATTCGTGGGGGGCGCCGTGGGCACGGCGGCTGGCGGAATCAGCATGCGTCCGAGACGGCAAAGGGCGCCGCGGCGGCGAACGCGTTTCATCTTGAATCTGTGGAGAAAAAAGGCGTTAATAACAACTCGAGACATGCACGATAAAGATACTAATTTAGATATTGATTGCCTGAGTTGGCCGTTAGCCGTTCGGACATCGACCACGCGGACTCGTGCGTCCTGACCTTTATACACCTTGATGACGCGGCCCAGCCGCCAGGACGTGGAAGGAAGGTTGTCGTCACGGACAACAACTAGGTCGTTGGGTTGTAGGTTGAGCTGCGGAGTCTTCCACTTTGTGCGACGCGCAAGCTCATGCAAATATTCCGTTTTCCACCGGTGGCAGAAATGCTGGGCGAGGGCCTGGACACGTCTCCATCGGTTGAGAATGGAGAGCGGATTGTTGAGGGTTTCGGGCTCGGCAGGAGCGAGCAGAGGACCGCCTACTAGGAAGTGGACAGGAGAAGTGGCCATGCGCCGACGAAGTTAGTGCAGTTATCAGAGTACACCTTTGCGGGGCAGCCTCGGCGCGCTGCAAAACGTGAAAAGGCCGCAAGGAAAGCGGCCGTGGTCAGATCACTGACAGCCTCTAAATGAATTGCTTTGGTCGCAAAACAGACAAAGATGCACGTGTAGCCTTTCGTTATTAAGCACGCCCGGCCGGTGTAATTCTTGATATCGAAAGGGCCCGCAAAATCCACTCCGGTGTTAGCAAAGGGGCGGGAGAAAGTCGTGCGTTCCTCTGGCAATGCCGCCATAATCTGCGTTCTTTGTTGCTTCCGATGCAAGATGCACGGCTTACAGCGGTGGATCGTTGTCTTGATGAGGTTTTTTACCCGAGGAATCCAGTGTTGGGTCCGGAGCAATCGGAGCATCAGCTGGTTACCACCGTGAAGCGAGATCTGATGGATAAAAAGAACGAGTAGCCGAGACAACTGACTGTCATACGGCAGAATGATTGGGTGGCGTTTATCGAATGGCAGATTCGGGCATGAAGACAGCCGCCCGCCAAGGCGCATTGTTTTGTCTTCGTGGATAAAGGGATTGAGTGAGAGTAAACGACTTTTAGAGCTCACTTGTTGCTTGCTTTCGAGCGCGTAATATTCATCGGGAAAATGTGTCTTTTGACAGATGATTGTGAGACGGCGTTTAGTGTCTCGAATCTCCAACGATCCTTGTCGTGGAGGAGCCAAGGTGGACCATCCCACCAAAGTGTGTTCTCAGCTAATTCTTGGGGCGTTGCACCGCGGCTAGCTAAATCTGCTGGATTGTCGTGCGAGTCCACGTGAAACCATTGAGTGTGTGGTGCTCTTTCAATGATTTTGGCAACGCGGTTCGCCACGAAAGTGGCCCAGACGCAAGGAGGCTTCTTTAGCCACGCAAGTACAATCGTCGAGTCTGTCCCACAGAAGACATTCTCGGGACGATAGTGCAGATTGGGTACTAGGGCGTCGAGCATGTCTGCGACGAGTGTAGCTCCGCAGAGTTCGAGTCTAGGCAGCGATATCGTTTTGATGGGCGCTACTCGTGTTTTGGAGTACAGTAGTGATACATGAATTGTGTCGCCGATTTGGACACGGGCGTAGATGACTCCGGCGTAAGCTTTCTCGGAAGCGTCCGAAAAGGCGTGAAGATCCACTGTGCAGTCGGGGGTGAACCGAATCCACCTGGGAATTCGAATCGTGGCAATATGGTGATAATTCTGAAGGAAACTCAACCATGTTTCTGCGTCAGTGCGGGAAGTTGGTCATCCCAGTCAATCTTGTCTAGCCAGACTTGTTGGATCAGCATTTTCGCGGCAACGATGATAGGTGCCAGCCAACCGGCTGGATCGAACAACTTCGCGATGAGAGACAGCACTTGTCTTTTGGTGTGCGTTGGCTGTATGTCGATCGCCTGTGTGTCGAAATAAAAGTCATCGTTGGCGGCATTCCAACGAATACCGAGCATCTTTGCGGTGCTGTTGTCCTCGAACTTCAGGAACTCTGCGTTGAGCAAATGGGATCCAAGCAAGTCGTCCAAAATGTGTTTGGCGTTGGATGTCCATTTCCGGAGAGAGAAGCCTGCCGTATTCAACGCCTCGGAGAGTTCAACGCGCATTTGAGTGGCCATGGCAAGGTTGTGAGAACCAGACAACACGTCGTCAACGTACATCGAATGTCGCAAAATGTGGGCCGCAAGCGGAAACTGTTGTTGAGTATCTTCTACTAGCTGAAGAAGAGTGCGGATCGCTAAAAAGGGGGCGCAGTTCACGCCAAATGTTACCGTTCGTAACTCATAGTCCCTAACTTGGGAGCTATTCGAATCTCGGGATAGGATTCGTTGGTAGGGGGTATGTTTCGGGTCGACGAGGATCTGGCGGTACATTTTCTGAATGTCACCGCTAAAAACATACCGATAAAAGCGCCATCTTAGCATTAAGAATGTTAAGTCGGCTTGTAGAACAGGGCCTGCGTGTAACACATCGTTCAAACTGAGCCCACTTGTGGTGGGGCAGGATGCGTTGAACACGACTCTGACCTTGGTGGACGTGCTGTCCGGTTTTAAAACCGCATGATGTGGCAAATAATAGTGCTCAGCATCGGGTTGTGGGGGCGCTACGGCCGTCATATGACCTAAATCAAGATAATCTTGAACTACATCGTCATATTGCCTTTTGAGGTCATTATTTTTTAGTAACCTTGCTTCTGAGCGAAGGTATTGTTGGTGGGCGATGTGCCGTGAATACCCTAGCGAGTGTTGGTTTACGGCTTCGCTTTTGAATGGCAACGTAACGATGTAGCGGCCTACGAGTTGTTTTTACGAAATTCTCTTCGCAAAACTTTTCGGAGGGGGATAAGTGACGAGTTTTGGGAAGCTCCTCCACCACCCAAAAACGTTCGAACTGTTGTTCGATGGTGACTTCATTGAAGAAGGCCACCCTTATGTCGGGGCTATCTGATTGTAGCAGGGGGAATGGTCCGGTGATTATCCAGCCGAACACAGTCTGTTGTGCTAGAAGTGAAATTATTAATTTGTCTGAAATCTAAAATCTTTGTTTGCAGAATATAAGAATTAATTTGCATTAACTGTGGTTCTCTTCTCTATACCGGTTTGCTAGTGAAGTTTTGATAAAAGTGCTGTTTCTTCGCGCTCTGAGAGTGTCTAGTGCATGTCAAACTGCAATTACTTGTGTTGTTGATTCAGGGTATTCACAACCTATTACTTTTTCACCAACTATTTTGATTTGAGTATAAAGTTATAAACTATAAAACTAAAATCTATAATACTAAAATCTATATCCAATCATTAAAATAAAATCTTTTTATAACACGAAAGAACTGAAGTACTAATAACTTTTTAAGTTCGTGGATTATTACGCGAAAGTATTTTGTTTCGTAATATAAATATACAATGGCGTGTAACTTGAAAGGCTGCAAAATACGGGGTGATTCTGAACGCTTCGTGTTCTGCTGGATGTGTGATGCGGAACTTCACGTTAAATGTGCGGGGTTAACGGGCAAAATAGCTGATATGATTGGCGTTGGTGGTTTACGCTGGTCTTGTCGGCAGTGCCGATCAATTGAAGTTGACATAATAAAATTATTACGTCAAGCACGTTTGAATTTTCAAGACATTGATAAAGATTTCTCCGCAATTCGTTCTAAGCTTGTAAAATACGAACAACTTTTTAAAAACTTTAAACTAATTGATGATGCTTCGCCTAAACGGAAACGAACTCGCTCACAGGTGGCTCTATGCAATGCTCGTGAGTGCGCAGATAACAATCCCTTGCCAATTCCTCCCGCTTTGGCTAAGCCGTTGCCCCCATTATTAACTCAACCTACTCAGTTGATTAATATTCTGAGCCCTGCCATACCTGGTGATACACTCCCTAATATATTGACTTCCTCGATCTCTTCTGAGACAGAATCGCGAGACGCTATTGCTGTGCATGGCCCGGCTGACAGTGCGAATGCTTCCAGGACAATAACCACGGAAACTCTACTCAATTCTGTTGGCGGATCCAGTAGTTCTCCATCGGGGCCAATAGATAATGGCCTACTAAACGTACAGGCTGGGACCTCTGCTCAGGGTATTGAACCGGTTAAGAAGCTTGTGGTGATTCAGCCGAGAAAATCTATCTTTGCCTCCCGATTTGCTGCAGATACTACGATTGAAGATATTCGTAACTACATCACTTCAAAGCTAGGCTTCAATGATACGAGTATATCTGTTGTTAAATACAAATTTAATAACCCGAGAACTATATCTTCATTTAGAATTTACTTACCGGATCACTTAACAAGTCAAGTACTTAAATCTAACTTCTGGCCAGATAATGCCGTTGTTCATTTATTCGAACCTAGAAGAAATACCTCATTGCCACGATATAATGGTAACCTACATAAAAACATTTCATCAAAAAACTAAGCCACTCGTTTCTAACCGATAATTTGAATATTTTTTATCAAAACGTACGTGGCATTAATACTAAATTAAAAGATATTCATACTATGAGTTTTGGTCTGGATTATGAAATTGTTGCATTTACTGAAACATGGCTTAAAACTGATGTACAAAATCTGGAAATATTCTCTAACCAATTTGTTGTATTTCGGAAGGACAGAAATTCTTGTTCAACACAATTGTCAAGAGGTGGAGGTGTTTTAATTGCTGTTAAATCGTCGTATTTCTCAGAGGAAGTGCACTTTGATATAGACTCGGAGATCGAGTTCTGTTGTGTGTATGTTAAATCTGAGCTATTATCCTTCTACATCACCTGCTCCTATATCCCACCGAATTCTAGTGAAACGACTTATAACTTGCACTCGTATTGCATATCTTCACTAGTAAACAGAATGTTACCTGGTGATCGTGTACTTGTATTGGGAGACTTTAATATACCTCGTGTCTTTTGGGAAAGTACTGATGACCCGGCTGTCTTATTACCGTCAACATATGGTTTCGCGAATTTTGATTTCTTGAACAACTTATCCTCTACTGGTTTATATCAGATAAATAATATTCGAAACCCAAATAACCGTATGCTGGACTTAATATTTACTGACGATAAGGACATTGTTGAAGTACATCGTTCGACCCCTCTCCTGTTACCTGAAGACTTTCATCATCCAGCCTTGGAATTGAATTTATGTGTTAAAAATTGTAATAAGCATCTACCACCTCCTGGAAACTTGATGGTGCAACAAACTGTCTTTTATTTCAAAAAGACTAATTATGTATACCTGAAAAATTATTTAGGGGGTGTAAGCTGGAGCTTTACATCATCACTTAGCGTGACTTCTACCAAATCGTGCCTGGATTATGCTGTTGCTCAGTTCAACCAAATTCTTCACGACGGTTTCAAACTATCGGTAGAGGAACGAAAGGTATCTAGCATCTTATATCCAACATGGTTTTCCAAGGAGATTCGCACCCTAAGGAATCTAAAATCAAAATTCTATAAAATTCACTGTAATCTTCATACAACGGACAGCTTTGTTAAATATGCGTCAATACGAAATAGATATCAGATAGCTTGCAAGCAGTCGTACAATAATTATCTATTAAGAATGAAACTTAAACTAAAATCTGATCCTAACTACTTTTGAAGCTTTATAAATTCTAAGCGGAGGAGCGATATACTTCCATCCGTGATGAAATTTGAAGATAACCAAGCTAGCGATGCAGATTCAATATGCGAATTGTTTGCGAAATTCTTTAGCTCAACTTATTCCCAAATGGAGTTTGATTCTGAATTCTATCCATATTCCATAAGTTGTGGGAACATTGATCATCCAATTATTGATGAAAATGTCGTTCTCGAATTTCTGATGGATCTTAAGAGTACCTATAACCCTGGTCCAGATAATCTACCTTCTTGCATCCTAAAACACTGTGCGAGCGAATTGGTAATTCCGATTACAGCAATATTTGATCAATCTATACGCACCGGTTACTTCCCAGCCGCATGGAAGACCTCATACATCATTCCTTTGCATAAATCTGGTAATAGATCAAATATAACCAATTATCGAGGTATCGCCAAGTTAAGTGCTCTGCCCAAACTATTCGAAAAGATAATAACTCACCAAATTGCGCGTCAAGTGAATGCAGCTTTATCTCCTGTTCAACATGGTTTTCGCCCGGGTATGTCAACTACTACAAATCTATTGAACTTCGTCTTCCGTACAATTAATAATTTCAAATATGGCAATCAAACGGATGTTATCTACACGGATTTTGCTAAGGCGTTTGATGTTGTGAATCATAAGCTACTACTGTTAAAGCTGAAATTGTTCGGATTCCCACAAAATTTGTTAAAATGGATTGCCTCCTACCTTCAAGGTCGCACGCAGATGGTGTTCCTAAACAATAGAAAATCAAGAGCAATTCCTGTTACCCTTTATTCCTTTCTATCGTGCGGCCCACATTAATGTCAACTATTCTATTGGAGACCACTATTTGGATTCTCTTGAGCATATGGATGATCTTGGTATTACTATGGACCAAAAACTCAGATTTCATATACACATCAACCGCATAACTAATAAGGCTTATAGCATTTTGGGATTCATTAAACGGTGGGCCAAAGAATTTATGGAGCCACAAGTAACGTGGATTCTATATATCTCTTTGGTTCGTCCTATATTGGAATACGCCTCACCTGTGTGGTGTCCTAACTACAACTGTTATATTTCTCAAATCGAGTCAGTTCAAAAGCAATTTCTACTCTTTTGCTTACGAAATATCTACCGGAACGATTTGCAGAACTTACCATCTTATAATTATCGATTGGAACTCATTGATCTTCCGTCTTTAGCTCATCGGAGAATTATGTTGAATGCAATTTTTGTGCTGAAACTACTTTATGGCCATATTGACAATCCTTATCTTCTGTCTAACATCAATATTAATGTAGCTCGCCGTGTAGCCAGAAGATCTCAATTTCTACAACTGAGTTTCTGTCGTTCAAACTATCTCCAGCACGAACCACTTAGGAATGCTTTTGCCGACTTCAACTATGTTAATTGCAACATCACCTTCTCTGATTCAATTCATTTAACAAGAATCAAAATTCTTCAATTCTTAAAAAATCAACAGTAATATATTTACTTTGCTATGTATTTAATCCTTTATTTATTATTTACCAAAATTTTATGTAAACTATAAAGCCTATGGCTTAGTTTTAATTTTTAAATAAATAAATAAATAAATAAAACACATTGCGGCGAATACCGTCAAGTATGATCGCTGGGAACGGATCGGCTCCAATGAGAACGTCAACTTGCTGACTTTTGACAAAGTTGACGTCTGCGAGCTCGATGTTACTGGGGAGGCTGCTAAGCAGCGCACTATCGAATGAGTGGGCGGGCAGTCTGCCCGTGATTTGCGACAGCACTATCATGCGCTGTAGCATGAATTTGGAACGAGGGGTCGCGTGGCGACTTGAGCATAAACTCACAAGAATTTTGAAACCTTTGCAGAAATGGTTTCGTTGAGGCCAGAAACCGTTGCTTTCACTGGCCGCATGGGAATTTTGAGCATCTTCTGAACGTGGTCAGAGATGAAGGATACTTCAGATCCTGGATCGATGAGGGCACGAGCGGCATAGCAAGTACCGTCGTGGAATATAGTAACCGTAGCGGTTCCTAGCAGAACTGGCTTCGGTGCGGCAGCGAAACAAACTTGATGATTATCTGACTGATTTCGATCAGTGGACTGTATTTGTTGTTGATTGATTTGAGCGGTGTTGGCCGACGTGGAGGGCCCTGTAATGGAGGGTGCTCGCGCGTTAAGTGGGTTGTTACGGGGCTGATTGGGTTGCAATGCAGCGTTTCTACTTGGCTTAGTGGACGGACGCGACGCTGAATTCGTGAAGGGTCGGTTCTACGTTTGATCGCGATGCAGCCTGACATGTCGCGCAGTTGTATTTGCTGGGGCATCGTTGTATCTGATGCGCTTGCGCGAGACAATTCAGACAAAGACGCAACTTTATAACTACCTCTAGAAGCTTACCGGAAGTCATTTCCAAAAATTGCGGACAGACTCGAATTGTGTGTTGCTCTGAGCACAGCTGACATACGGTCGATGCCAAATTCAATTGGAATGTGTTGACGCGTTTTGTCGAGTGGGCCCCCTGCTGTTGAGCGGGTGACGAGCGAGTCTTGCTTGCGGACGCGCCTTTTATATCTTGAACCGTTTCCAGCGTTTGAAACCGATGTGTCAGGAACGCGTCGAGATCGGACCATTTTGGAATTTCAAATTTATTTGAGATTGATTGTTCCCAAAGCGACAGGGTGGCTTCCGGAAGCCGAGTAGAGCACAGAAAAACTATAATCGCGTCCCAGTGTGAAGTGTCGACGCCTTGGAGCGCCAACGCGGCGAGAATATTGTTAATTTCCCGCTGTAGATTTTTGATTTCGTGACCGGTTTCCCGAGTAATCGTCGCGAGACCAAAGAGATTTTTAAGAAGCGTGTTAACGAGGACGCGCTTGTTTTTATATCTATCCGATAGATTTTTCCATGCTTGCGCGAATCCTTCATTCGTCAAAGGAGACTTTTGCACAATTTCCTTGGCTTCGCCTTTGGTCTTTTGGTTCAGGTGGAAGAGTTTTTCCACGGGGGCAATACGCGTATTCTGAATATACAGGGCGGTGAACATGTCGCGGAAGGAGGGCCACGACAGATAGTCGCCTTTGAAAACGTCCGTATCGCATGGAGGCAATCTAATGTTAAACTTGGTAGGCGGCAGCTCTGCCGTATCCATAGAGGGCCGCGGCGCGGAGGACTTTGTCATCGAGTTGACTAAATCCTGGATCAATCCAACGCATCGAATGTAGTTGTCGTACGCTTTGAAATACTTTTCTTTCACGCTTTTTATATGTGGTTCCAACTGGTCATCCTTCAGCATTTGTTCGAGCAGGCCACTATATGCGGACTTGATTAGGGACCACTGCGAGTGGAGCTCCGTCATGTGCAAATCCAGGGTAGACAACGTTTGCGATTCCAGTGAATTGGTCAAAATGTGCGCGCCAAATTCTACCAAATCGTCCGCGAGACGTATAAAAGAGCTAAGCCGCTCCGATTCAGATTTTGTGCGCTGATGAATTTCGAATGTTAAAAAAGGCTTATGTTGAATCACTATTATCAAATAGGCGTATGTATGGTACAAAGCGTTCAAATGTGGCCGCTTAAGTATTGCTCAAAGGTCAAGGTTGTGCTAATTGTTTTCTTCGATATTTGCGGTGAACGAGGCATCAATAAAGACCATTATTTGGACGTCTGCGGCGTTGTGTGAGAGCATCCGCAAGAAACGTCCGGAATTCATGGAATCTACACGATGACAACGCACTTTCGCAACCGAGTAAATATGGTGAGTGAATTTAAAAAATACCATAGATATCATCGGTCAGCCACCGTATTTACCAGATTTTTCCCTGTGTGACGTTTCCCGAATTGAAAAATGTTAACAAATATGTTTTGCATTTGGAGAGACGTACTTTGAAGGCGAGAAAATAAATTTTGATAATTAAATTAATACGGTTTTTTTTACAGTTTTCGGGTAATGCACGCTAATTATTTAAAAAAAAAAAACGAAAACTTGTGTTTGGCACGCTAAAATACAAACTTTATAAAGAAGGTATTGCATTGTTTTTATAGAAGTCCAATATGTCATTAATGTGGTGAAATCGCCGTTACATGAACTCTTCAATACTTCTCTTCCTGTTCCATATGTATTCTGAGTGATAGTTGTACCTTTGTTCTGCTCAACGTCAACTTTAATTCGTCAGAAATTTTGACACTGTAACTATGCACTTGCGAACCCGTGCGTTATCTTGGTGAAACATAGTTTTTTCTTGCTCGTTTAGTTAAAATGCTCTTGTAGTTCATGTAGGACCACGTTTGTACTGGGCCAAACAATATTTTAGCCTTGTAAATGACGTTGTGGCTTCACCGTATACAGAGTCTACCGCATCTTTTATTTTCTGAGTCTTTTTCTTTTTAAATGAAAGAATTTTAGTTTTCTACAATTACTTTATGTCGATAAGGCCTGAAACTTTATGGCCCTCGTTTTATTTTTAAAGAGTAAGATTAAAACAGCGTTTTGATGATACAATAAATAAAAGTAACATTAAAGTTGCGTATATGTTTCAGTATAAACGTTTGACACATTTTATAATAAATTGTACCAAGTTTAAAAGGGATATTTTCATCGGATCTTATCGTATTATGAATTTAAGTCCTAAAGCCTCTTCTTCTGTTGAATGTATACAGACTAGAAGTGTTTTTGCTAGGCTGGCGTTGTTTGCTTGTATTTTCGTGGTTATAAAGAGATTCGGATTTTTTTTCAACTAACTAGCTGTGTGAAGCGACTGTGGACACAGTGTACTTTTTGAATTTGGCATCTTTTTGTATCATAAAACAATTAGAATAAAACGTGACTAATGTCTGCACTTAATAAAAAGTTTGTCAGGAATATTGCCGCTATTTCCGCAAAAAGAGAGAGACGAAGCAATAAGCTCTCAATTGTCAGCTCGAACAGTGTTGCTGCAAGTTCAGTTAAAACAGTCAGCTATGCTCTTCGTGATGATAAGTCTTCAATTTTGAGAGGATTGGATTTGAAGTTATCTCAACTAAGGGAGAGCATCATCAAGTTGTAATTGCTTTAAGAGCCCGAGCACAAAACAATAATAGTAGTGAGCAACTCCGAGCTCCGATCAGTTGTGAGCTCCGAGGTAGTGAACTTCGGAGCCGTCTTAAATCATCAGACGGTAGATTTTGTGTTAAAAAGCTTGTAAGAGGTGAAGGATTGTTTTTGAATGAAAATAAAAGAAATTTTGAAAATTTTTTATTCATTTGAATAGCAACATGAGTTTTCGGATTTTGTTATGACTCATACACATTTGGTAATTACTTGTATTGAATTTCAATTTATTGTATGTTAATTGCAGTCGGGAGATAATTTAAAAATAGTAAAAAATGTTTCATTTATATATTGTCATCAAAGTATGTATATCTCAATATACAGGGTGTTTCGCATAAGAGGGGACAAAAGACTAGGGTGTGTAGGTTGGGTCGAGAGAAGAAAAAAATCGTATGGAGGTGGGGGGCGGGGGTTTTATTTTCTCCCGTTTTGACGGGAAGGGCCAGTTTCTAAAAATCCGACTTAACATCGGAAAAAAAAATATTAAAAAATGTTTCCTCCTCAATCTCCTTTTTAAATTAGATACCTATGTCAATCACTTTTTGTGAATATTAATTCCAAACTTCAAATTTAAAAAAAAATTTTGTGTAGCCATTTTTTAAAAATTTTATGTCAATAAGTATAAATTTTCTTCCAAGTAGAAAATGCTGTAATCAATTCTACAGAAAATGCTTCAAACCGGAAGGATCTATGTCTTGTAGTTTCTGAGAAAAGTGAAAATTTCGAAGCATACTTTCCTTTCAAATACCAAGTTCTTGGCTTCTTGTGCTCTTTTACTGGTGAAACAATATGGAAGAAGATTGCTCTGCGGAAGGGGTTTAGTTCCTAATTTTCACTTTTCTCGGAAACCACAAAACATAGATCCTTCGGGTTTGAAGCACTTCCTCTAGAATTGATTAGAAAATTTTATGGTCGGAAACAAAGTTATACTTAATACCGTAATTTAAAAAAAAAATTGCAACCAAAAATTTTTTTTCTGAATTTTCATTCCAAATTTTAATTTGGGCAATAATTTTCTCAAAAACTGTTTGACGTAGGAACCTAATTTAAAAAGGATATTATGAAGCGGATATTTGGCTTTGAAAATCAGATAGCAAAAGTTATCTAATTCTAACCATTATTTTTAATATTATTTTTTCCGATGTTAAGTCGGATTTTTATAAAATGGCCCGTTCCGTCTAAACGGGAAGAAATTGCCCCCCCCCCCCCCCCCCTCCCATACGATTTTTTCTTGTCTCGATCAACCCTACATGACCTAGTCTTTTCTCCCCTCATTCGAAACACCCTGTATATGCATGGGATCAAGAGAAAGGGAGTTTTTTATATATTCGTATTGAATTAGCTTACATTTTCAGTTTCGAAAGCAGAATATGTACAGTTGTGTTCAAAATAATAGGAGCACTTCTTTACCAGTTCTTTAAATGCATATCTGTCGATAATTTTTGTAGACAAGAGTTTTCAACAACCCTAATAACAAATTAACGGGTTTTGTAAACTTGAAACTATAAAAACTATTTACTCGCGCTCGTGCCTAAAGAAATTTTATTCAAATACGTAAAAGTGAAGCAAAAATACCTGTTCAAAATAATAGGAGTGCCTTAAAAAAAGAAGTGAAAAGACAATTTAATAGTGTTTAAATTAGACAATCAATTTAACAATAGTAATATCATTATTGCAATCTATTTTAGGACTCTAATATTTAGATTTTTTTAAATAAATAATTCACAGTGGGAAGAGGAAAACACACAACTAGAGAAAAACGAGAATTGATTTGTGAGTTGAGGAAAACAGGAAAATCTTTTAAGGAAATTCAAAAAATACTTCGGTGTGGTGCTTCTACAATTGCAAATGCTCTCAATTATGTCGAAAACCCCGAGAGTAGAGGAAGAAAAATGAAGACATCGAGCGCTGACGATATTCTTATTATTCGGTACTCTCGAAGAAATCCAACTGCATCCTCCAACATGATACGTGACGAGGTCCAACTGCCTGTAAGTGATGTTACAATTCGGAGAAGGCTTATAAGAAAATAATCCTTTCGCTCGAAGCCCCCGAAAAGTACCACTTCTTACTAAAAGGCATCGCGATTGCAGGATGAACTTCGCGAGAGCCCATGCAGATTGGCCTACTGAAAAATGGCGAAATATTCTTTGGAGTGATGAGAGCAAAATTGTTCTTTTTGGTGGAACTGGTTCCCGGCAGTATGTCCGTCGTCGGCCGAAGTCTGAGTACTTACTCCAATACACATTAAAAACAGTGAAGCATGGTGGTATGAAGATCATGGTATGGGCTTGTTTTTCATATTATGGTGTGGGACCAATATATCCCATAAAGGGTATAATGGACAAAAATGTGTATATGAAAATTATGGAGGAAGTCTTGCTGCCATACGCCGAATATGAAATGCCGCTAAAGTGGGTATATCAACAGGATAATGACCCCAAACACACCAGCAAAAAGGCTAAAGAGTGGTTTCAGATCAAAGGTCTTGAAGTTATGGATTGGCCACCACAATCTCCTGACCTGAATCCTATAGAAAATGCGTGGTGCCATATTAAAAAACAGGTTGCCAACTCTAAACCCTCCAATAGTCGCCAACTTTGGGAAATTATTGAGGCAGCATGGAAGGCTATAACTCCTGCCGAATGCCAGAAGCTTGTGGACTCTATGCCACATCGATGTAAGGCTGTTATTAAAAATAAAGGCTTTACAACAAAATATTAATGCCTTAATTGATATTATAAAATAATATAATAGAATATATTCATATTAAATGTTCGTTAGTTTAGTTTTTCTACGACGCTCCTATTTTTTTGAACAATCGAAAATTGAATGGTAAGTAGCTTTTATTTTTTTTATTAAAAATTATGCTTTTCATTTTGCCTACGAATCGAGTTTAGAATTAAAATTACTTTAATTTGGTTCAATTAATATTGTTACTTCAAGATTGACATGAAATTGCTTGACGATTGCTTTAAAATTGCAATTCAATTTGAGTTTATTCCCTATGCATAAAAATCAGTAGTGGCCGATAATTACCTGATTTTTATTGTTCTACCCTGCCTATGACAATAACTTGACAAAAATATTAATAAAACTTAACTGGAACTGGATTGATAAAACTTAAATTAGTCACTGTTTTAACCTATACTGCAGATAATCTATGGTTGCAGATGAAATGTATATTACGAGTGTAAAAATATTTGTGTTAGTGTGTACAAATGTAAACCTTTAAAAACTTCCACAAGTATGTACAATTGTACAAATATGATACAAGTAAAATGTACCCCGTGTACACTTGTTAAAATGTAACACTGTAATCGACAAGAAGTGCAAAAATGTAAAATGTACAAATGTAAGTGTGAAAAATTTAAGTGCGAATTTTACTGTAGAATGTTCACTTGTAGAAACTTTTAAATGTCGATGAAAAGGTGCAAAAATGTGTGATACGTAAAATTGAAACTCGAATTGTAACCATGTAAAGTTTGCAAATTAAGTTTAAGATTTGGAAATCTGAAATTTAGACTTTAGAAATGTAGAGGGTAATGCTATTTTTACACCGACCTCAAATGCGCATTTCAGCTCTATTTCCCAGATGCGAAGCGAAATTTTAAAAACTTTCATACGATTTGACAAATCAAATATAATAAATTTTATCGCATTTGAAAGAAATGCGAATGAAATGCGAAGCAAAATAATATATTGAATCAGTCTGTCGTAGGCATAAATAAAATCCCAAAACAAAACAGTGGAAATGAAAGGGAAATAATGTCAATCAGTTGTCAAAACACAATTGTAAAAAAAAACAGGCAAACAAAAAACATTAATTTGGTCTGATGGTCTGTCAAACCAAATGCGAACAAAGCGGTGTAAACACCTTTCAAATGCGTGATTACAAATGCGCATTTGGGGTCGCTGTAAACATAAGAATTTGAAATTTAGCAATTTTTAAAATTTGGAAATGTAAACATTTTTAAACTAGAAATGTAAATTGTACAAATGTAACATGTAAACATTGCATTTCTGCATCGTTACATTTTCACAGCTTACATTTTTACACACTCTTTACATTTTTGTGGTACGTGAAAAATTTCACATTTTTTACAACGTTTACGGTTTCGCATTTTTACACTTTGCAGCGTTACATTTTCATATTGTTCACATTTTTATATTGTTCATCACACATTTTTGCACCTTTTCATCGACATTTAAAAGTTTCTACAAGTGTACATTCTACAGTAAAATTCGCACTTAAATTTTTCACACTTACATTTATACATTTTAGCTTTTGCACTTCTTGTCGGTTACAGCGTTATATTTTAACATGTGTACACGGGGTACATTTTACTTGTATCATATTTTTACAATTGTACACATTTGTGCAAGTTTTTAAGGGTTTACATTTGTACACACTTACACAAACATTTTTACACTAGTATCACACATTTCATCTGCAGCCATAGGTTATCTGCAGCAGTAAGTTGTTAATTTATGTTTTATCCACTTATTAATATCTTATTAATATTGTCATATACAGGGTAGAACAATAAAAATCAGGTAATTATCGGACAATATTGATTTTTATGCATAGGGAATAAACTAAAATTCAATTGCAATTTTAAAGCAATCGTTAAGCAATTTCAAGTCAATCTTGAAAAAAAAATTTTAATTGAACCAAATTAAAGTAATTTTAATCTAAACTCGATTCGTAGGCAAAATGAAAGGCCAATTTTAATTCACAAATCGAATGAAAGTTAATTCATTCGACTTGGGAAAACGTGAAGAACGCGTTAGTGTAAAATTTTTAATTAAATTAATCATCTTGTGTTTGCATTTAAAACTTTTGTTTTTGCTAAAGTGGAAAATTCCGCAGAAATTTAAACTTTTGAATTTTGGGCAGTTAAACTTTTGCTAGCTAGGTAATAACCTTACTAAAGCTAGAAATAGTGTAATAGAGCTATACAATAGCTAATTTAGTTGTCCAACTAACTTTGGAAACTAGTATGCGTATACATTATCTACTGAAACATAATATAACTTTAATATAAACATAATAATACGTAAGTGTTTGCTATATTACACGTGAGGTTTGCGTGTGTTAGCCAGCTACTCGTAACTTAAATACGTGGTGTTATCACGTGACTAGATATAAGTTCACTTTTATTGTATAGACCTTATCATTGGACTAGCTTAAGGTTGTACATTCAGTTTCCACCTTTAACTTGTTGGAAACTTTCTGTACAACAAATATTTATAAAACAATGCTCTTATTTTGACTACATACTTTCAATGACGTAGAAAGTATTTAAAAGTATTAAAAGTATTTAATCTTGTTGGAAACTTTCTGTACAACAAATATTTATAAAACAATGCTCTTATTTTGACTACATACTTTCAATAACGTAGAAAGTATTTAAGCATACTTTACATAATACTTACGAGCAAGCACCGTATGTTTCAGGCGCTTTCAAGCGAGCCGTCTTGTTCACGGCACACAGGGTACCAAACCAGCAGTCTTTCAATGACACGTCATTGGGCAACCCATGGGTCCAGAGCCATGCCGACACTAGAATATGAGCATGCTGGCAACAACCCCCAATCACTTAGATGGTAAGCACATACCGTCGTGCCGGTAGGCCGCGTGGAGGGATGGCCGTTCTGTACGTGAGATTCACGCATAGAGGCAGGTCCGCGCAGTTCGAGTATGTCGTATTAACAACGAAAACACCTCGATGAGGTAAGATCTGAATCCCCTGAGAGAAGTCTAGACCATAGCACTGAGAGACTTGCTCAAACCTTCCCAATCTTTCGACCCGAACAGACAAAAGCGGACCCCTTCACCAGCCAGCGGTCGCTAGCGCGGCGCCCTACGAACGATGTGAATCGCTCCGGATGCAGGGGAAAATGTGCGCGTCATTTGTGCATAGTCAGTGGCAAGTCACACTTACGTTCGGCTCAAAACCAGCTACCATTGCACAAGATCTAACCCACCCATGATGCGGCGCTTTCAATTGCCAGCTACCCGCGACGTCAAGACAACAGTGAGTCCCATACTTATGGATGTAGTATACCTTAATTAGTTAATACTTATAATTTACTATTTATCTATAAATACTAAGACTGGTACATAATACTCTTAGAAAATACCATATCTTGGCGTTGTTTAAATGAATCCGCATGGATGAGGGCAAGCAGCAGCGCAAGCACTCGAGGATTCATATAAATATGATCCACGGGGTACGGCACTGACACAGACCAAACCTTCTTACATAACACGACATACGTAGCCAACTCTCAATTAAGCCGTTTGAGCATGGGTGGTATGGTGTCGTACGTATTCTCTTTGCACCCACTAATTGTGTTAACGTTTTAAACAATTGAGATTGAAACTGCCTGCCTTGATCTGTTGTTATGTTAAGGGGTGTTCCAAATCGGCAAATCCAATGATGATAAAATGCAGTTGCCACAGTGTCTGCTATCATATCTTTTAATGGTATGGCCTCCGGCCATCTCGAAAAGCGGTCAATCATTGTCAAGCAATATCTAAAATTATTAATTATAGGTAATTCTACTAAATCTAGATGTATATGATTGAATCGAGCATCTGGAACTTTGATGCTGCTTGGTTGCAACTTATTGTGTCGTATCTTTGACTGTTGGCACGCTAAACAAATGCGTTTAAATATAAAAGTCATACCCATAACTCTTATTGAAGACTTTTATTTTTAAAAGCCATTGAAAAAACTTTTTCGATGACTTTTATTTTTAAAAGTCTTCAATAAGAGTTATGGGAATGACTTTTATTTTAAAAGTCATTGATAAAAGTTTTTCTGTTATATATTTACATATGCATATGTTTATTTCAGAAGATATTGTTAGTACTTATATAATAAAATTTTACATCAAAGATAATTTGATGGGCTGATATACACTACCGGCCAAAAGTTTCGAAGCACCCTTGAAATTTCCACAAATCTTAACAATACCCTGTAGTTCTTGTCTCCAAGACATCCTCGATGAATCGTGCACGACATAGGCCCGTCGTTGAGGACGTATGCAAGACAACTCTATGGCGATCATCGACGACATTTTCATACAAATGTCGTTTTTGTCTTCGACGACAACACACGCCAATGTCGTCTATGTTGTCTTCGACGACAACACACGACAATGTCATCTATGTTGTCTTCGACGACAACACACGACAATGTCGTCTATGTTGTCTTCGACGACAACACACGCCAATGTCGTCTATGTTGTCTTCGACGACAACACACGACAATGTCATTTATGTTGTCTTCGATTACATTTATTTATTTTAACATTTCTGATTCGATAATATTATAAGAATGAATTAAAAACACATGTATCATCAATTTTCAAAACTTTTATTTTCTTTTTCTCTATTTCTTTGTTTGTTGCATCTATTTTTTATTTTTTTAAGTATTTGACGCAACTCTGTAACAAAATTTTCGTAATGCTTCCCTTCGGCTTTCGTTGCTATATACAATGCATTTAAAAAGTTTCCATACTGCTTCAAAGATACTTTATCCTTCGACCCATCATAATTGTGGGACATTATTATTTCGATGGACAGAATTCTCTCAACCCCTGCTAGGCTTCCCGACAAAATGCGTTTTATCACACCAGTCTGAAAAAGATTAAAAGTGAATATTAAAATTTTAATTTTTATTTATAAGTATTCATATAGTTATAATTTGTTAGAAACATTTTCATTAGGTGAAAACTACCTAGATATTTTTATGACAAAGAAACTTTTGAAAAATTCCGACTACGTCAGCTCATTTGACATTTAAATAAAATCAGTATAAATAAGATGGCATGTCTACGAAAGCTTCAAAGGGAAATTTTAAATAAAAAAGCAGATTATTTGCAAAGATTGCATGATAGTCGTATTAATGGTACAAGTTCAAGTTCAACTACCGCTGATATTCACTTTACGAGTGTACCGTTTGTTAATCAATTAGCGGATGATGACGGCCATTCGAATAGTGCCATTACACTTGCCGAAAAATTAAAAAAAATATTTGTAAAGCATAATGTAACCAGGAAATTGAGTGACGAACTCCTCCAGGCCTTGAAAGAAGAAGGTATTGACGTACCAAGTACAAGCAAGAAAATGTTCAGTGAAAGACTTTCTAAAATTAAATTACGCAGTGTGTGCCCCGGGACATATTTTCATTTCGGAATTACGAAACAATTGCTGAAACTTGATGCGAAACTGTTGAGCATCGACAAAATAGAGCTCGATGTAGGTATTGACGGATTGCCACTATTTAAAAGCAGTGCAATGGGACTGTGGCCAATTTTGGGGAGAACAGTCAACATTGCAGTGGATTGCTTATTTATTATTGGTGTATACTGTGGGTTAAAAAAGCCAACTTGTGTAAATTCCTTTCTACACGACCTTATTTCGGAGTTAAAAGGCTTAAAACAAGATAGTCTATGTTTTAATGAAACTAAAATTCCTGTAGTGATCCGTGCTTTTATTTGCGATGCGCCTGCTCGAGCTTTTGTGTCAGGTAGCGTAAGTCACAATTCCTTCCATGGATGCAGTAAATGTCTTCAAGTAGGCAGAAGAGTTAAAGGCGTTACTGTGTTCGAAAGCGAAGTACGGGAGTTAAGAACCAATGAAAGTTTTAGAAGAAGATTGGATCAAAATCATCATTCGAAAAGATTTCAGCAGCATATTTTGGATTTGGAAACTTTAGATTTTGATATGATTTCACAATTTCCTTTAGATCCAATGCATTTAGTGGATCTCGGTGTAACCAGAAAAATGTTAAAATTTATTGTAAGCAGATTAAAGCAAAATGAAAAAACTGTAATATCTGACAGGCTTTTTGTACTGAGAAGGCATATTCCCAAAGAATTCGGAAGGAATCCAAGGCCTTTGGAAGAGCTTTGTAAATGGAAAGCTATTGAATATCGCCAGTTTCTGCTTTATACGGGTGTAGTAGTCCTTAAGGATTTAGTAAGTGAAGATATGTACTATCATTTCCTTCTATTGCATAGCGCTTATCGACTTTTAAATACACCTTGCAATTACATTAACAATTTAACTACTACAGAAAATATGTTGAAAGATTTTGTGAAATTTTTCCCCAAGATATATGGCGAAAAGTCGCTGACATACAATGTGCATAATCTCCTTCATTTGAGCGATTGTGCTCGCAATTTTGGATATCTTTCTCAGTTCTCTGCATATCCATTTGAAAATTTTATGCGACAAAATCGTACTAATAGTTATCCAAAGCTTTTAAAAATAAAAAGTTTAATTGTAAATTTTAAAGTTTATTATATTTCCTTTCAAATTATATTAAAATTATATTTTAGAATAATTTTTATTATCAAAATTTTTACAAAAACGTCTAAACTGATTTTTCATCAAAAAATCCCCCTTTGCACTGAATAACTTTTGCTACATTTTGGTATTCTGGCGATTAATTTCTTTATGGTTTCCTGTTGTATATTGTTCCATGATTCCAACAATGCATTCCACATTTACTCTGTCGACGTAGTCGCTTTTTCTCGCACCTTTTGGCCCACCTCAACCCATAGAAGCTCTATTGGATTGAGATCGGGTGACTGGGCAGGCCAAATCATATTTGTTAATATTCCAGATGTTTGTTTGTTCTCTAAATAGCCTCTGCACAATTTGGAACTGTGTTTGGGATCGTTATCTTGTTGCATCACGAAACCTTCGCCGATCAATCGTACGCCTGATGGTATTGCATTGTGCTGCAGTATCTTTCTATACTCTTCCTTTCGCATAATTCCATCGATTCGAATTAAATCGCCTACTCCATGGCTTGAGAAGCATCCCCAGACCATAACGGAACCGCCGCCGTGCTTCGCTGTTGGTATTACACACTCCGGCAGCATCTTCTCTTGGGCACTACGTTTGACGAAAATTCTTCGATTAGACCCAAACAGCTCGAACTGTGATTCGTCGTTCCAAAGAACATTTTTTAAGACCTCTTCGGTTCATTTCTTATAGGTTAGAGTCCATTGAAGTCTTCTCCTTTTATTTCGTGAGGGTTTTTCTTTAGCAATCCTTCCACAAAGACCAGCATCTCTAGCCGCCTTATTACAGTTGTTAGTGACACCGGGTTTGATCGACTGTTATTGATCTCGGCTTGTATTTCTAGAGCCGTTTTTCTGCTGTTCCGTCTGCTTGATATTATTATTGCTCTACCTTCACGATTTGTTGTCGATCTTGGCCTTCCGGACCGCGGAAGGTCCTCAAGAGTTCCATAATCCTTGTGCCTTTGTATGGTGCGATGTACAAAACTATTCAAAATTTTTAATTTGTGTGCTATTATCCGCTCGGAATTGCCTTCCTTATAAAGAGTATTCACTGCAGATCTTATGTCAATCATATTTTTTGGCATGCCTTCGGTTTTTTTAACGTTTGGTCAGTTTGAATCTTGAGTAACAAAGAATGGTGTCAATATTCTAGGTCAGCCTTTTATACCTGACCCAGGGTAAAAAATGGATGGTAATAATTATTCATAATTACCTTTAGTAATTACCCCATTAAAAAAAAATTACTTTTTCTCGATTTTGTATGGCAAGTGCAATAAACCAAAAAACCCAATTTCTTGGCTTAGTGCATTGTTTGAGTATGCAATTAAACAATGAACGCCGTAAACCCGTTTTGGGTTCCATATTACAGTTATCACTTTACAACCATTCTATTAAAAAAGAAAAAATCAAAATTTATACAATAATATAGAAATGCCACACGATTTTCTATGAACAGGAGTGGTGCTTCGAAACTTTTGGCCGGTAGTGTATATGAATCGTTCGAATACTTATGAGCGGTACTGTACACTACCGGCCAAAAGTTTCGAAGCACCACTCCTGTTCATAGAAAATCGTGTGGCATTTCTCTATTATTGTATAAATTTTGATTTTTTCTTTTTTAATAGGCCGGTTGTAAAGTGATAACTGTAATATGGAACCCAAAACGGGTTTACGGCGTTCATTGTTTAATTGCATGCTCAAACAATGCACTAAGTCAAGAAATTGGATTTTTTGTTTATTGCACTTGCCATACAAAATCGAGAAAAAGAATTATAAAAACCTTTTTCAGGTACTCAGGGTAATTTTTTTTTATGGGGTAATTACTAAAGGTAATTATGAATAATTATTACCATCCATTTTTTACCCTGGGTCATGTATAAAAGGCTGACCTAGAATATTGACACCTTTCTTTGTTTCTCAAGATTCAAACTGACCAAACGTTAAAAAAACCGAAGTAATGCCAAAAAATAAGATTGATATAAGATCTGCAGTGATTACTCTTCATAAGGAAGGCAATTCCGAGCGGATAATTGAGCAAAAATTAAAAATTTCGACTAGTTTTGTTCATCGCACCATACAAAAGTACAAGGATTATCACACTCTTGCGGACCTTCCGCGGTCCGGAAGGCCAAAATCGGCAACAAATCGTAAAGATAGAGCAATGACAATATCAAACAGACGGAACAGCAGAAAAACGGCTCTAGAAATACAAGCCGAGATCAATAACAGTCGATCAAACCCGGTGTCACTAACAACTGTAATAAGGCGGCTAGAGTGACTAGTCTTCGTGGAAGGATTGCTAAAGAAAAATTCTTACTTCGACCACGAAATAAAAGGAGAAGACTTCAATGGACTCTAACCTATAAGAAATGAACCGAAGAGGTCTTAAAAAATGTTCTTTGGAACGACGAATCACAGTTCGAGCTGTTGGGGGATTTTTTGATGAAAAATCAGTTTAGACATTTTTGTAAAAATTTTTGATAATAAAAATGTTTGTAAAATTTAATTTTAATGTAATTTGAAAGCAAATACAATAAACTTTAAAATGTATAATGAAACTTTTTATTTGTAAAAGCTTTGGATAACTATTAGTAAGATTTGTAGAAATTTCAAGGGTGCTTCGAAACTTTTGGCCGGTAGTGTATATACTATAACTATGTGCCGCTGAGGTTTGTTATGTTTATTTATTGATCGCAGTGTGTGTGTATCTAGCATTACCTCGACCATAGCCCTTATCGGCAGCAGGTACAGTACAGCGGGGACAATGCTTTGAAACAACAACAACTCATCGTTCCGCTTGTATGTGAATGACTGTGGTGTTGTTGTTCGTTGTTTTCGTTAAACGGTTATAAAGAATTAAAGCAGAAATGCAGATTCAATTATTTATATCTATTTCGAAAATCTACGGTCGAGGTATGCTAGATACACACACACTGCGATCAATAAATAAACATAACAAATCTCAGCGGCACACAGTTAGAGTATATATATATATATATCAGCCCACCAAATTATCTTTGATGCAAAATTTTATTATATAAGTACTAACAATATGTTCTGAAATAAACATATGCATATGTAAATACATTTGTCGAAAACCTACTATTGTGTCATTACAAAACAATTAATTAATGTATTGTGCTCTATATTTTTAAAACTTAATATTACTTATTAATTCTAATTAAAGCTAATCTAAAACTAACTATTTTCACTCTGAAGTACATTATTCCAAATCTAACCACATATTCATGCTTCTCCACACTTCTTCAAAATAACTCTTAAAATAACTCTTATTTCAAAAAAGTCAGCAGAAAAAGTCATCAGAAAAACTTTTATCGATGACTTTTAAAATAAAAGTTAAACTTTTAGCTTATATTTTGAAAATAAAAGTTAAGAGTTAAACTTTTATTTTCAAAATAAAAGTTATGAGAAAAACTTTTAACTTTTATTTTAAAAATAAAAGTTATGAGAAAAACTTTTATAAGGAAGGTCATTGGAATAAGAGTTATTTTCAGACTCTGATATAATCTAATTTCCGTTATCATTATCAGAATTTCCTTGACATGCTCGAATAAGAGGACGATCTGTTCTGATTACAAAAATTCTACCGTCAAGTATGTGTTTAAAAAATTTTACTGATGCAAATATAGCTAATAGCTCCCGATCATAGGTGCTGTACCTTTTTTTCTGTAGTCGTAAGTTACCTAGAAAAGAAGGCGTTGGGTTCCCAAACACTGTCATTCTTTTGTTCCAAGGCCGCACCGATAGCTGTATTTGACGCATCTGTGTTCAGTCTCAAGTCAGACTCAGGTGCTAGAAAATTATTTAATGTCGCTGCAGCTACGCTTTGTTTACACAGGCTAAAACCGTTTTCAGATTCCGTTGTCCAAGGCACTGTTCGAGTATAATTTTTCTTTGAGTCCTTTAGAAACTCGTTTAGAGGTACTTGAACCTCTGCAAGATTCTGAATACGACGTCGGTAAACATTTATTAATCCAAGGAATCTACGTAGTTCAGCAATAGTGGTTGGCAATACGCTATACGAATTTTTATCCATGTATATAATTCCTTAATTTTTTCAATGTGTAAAGGAAAAGGCAATTCGCAGCTTCCTTATTGAATATACTTTTAATACGTTAAAGTAAGTAATAAATATTTTCGAAATACACATGTATTGTTAATTATTATTTACATCAACAAATAAATATATACGTACTGTGAAGTTTGCTTACTATTTCTGTTTATTATTTTGGTTAAATTCTTTATTAACATAAATTATTACACATAATTTATTTATAGCATATATTTTTTCGTAACATGTCCATAGTTATAACAATATGCAATAACAGGTACAATTTAAGTGCCAGCCGTGACCCCGGGACACAGGCGCTCAAACCGGGTCATGTACCGGAAAACCGGGACGTATGGCAGCCCTATTTTAGAGATAAGGAACCAATCACCTATTTTGCATACGATCGATGTCTTTTTTTACACGGGTTTTCCTGGAACCAATTTCCTTGTAGAAACAGAATTGGGTGTATATAAATTTTGCAGATATTCCCTATAGATGAGATTTGAGTGACTGCATCTATTAAACATTGTTGTTTCAAATCTATGATGTGCGGTAAAATCTGCTCCAATAATCGGGGACTTTACTTCAGGTATTATGAATGGCCACCTTTTCGCCGAAAGTTCCAATTTCAGTAGTATTTGCAGCATAAAGTTTAAATGGTTGTTTTTCTGTTTTATTTTTGATACATTCTTGTGGGATGACGACTACTGCAGAGCCGGAATCTATAAGAAAATTGAGATGATTATTTCTGTCATATATATATATAAGCGGTTTTCAGCATTGTTGCTGTCCACAACCGCTTTTACGTGGCTCAGCGCATTTAGTTTTCCTTATTCTGAGGTTTAAAAGAGCAGGGAATAGTGCATCGAGTAGCGTCCTTTCCGAATCTCGCATGATAATAACATAGCCCTGACTGATTTGGCTGTGGAGTAGACGATCTCTTACGTGAAGTCGAACGACTAGCTCGATGATGTTGATTGCGGTTGCCGGTATTCTGATTAATAATAGTATCTAGCTTAGAACATAGCTTTTCCATTGACTGGGATAAGTAAGCCACGTTCTTTTCCAACGAGTTCATTCGTAAGTCTATAGAAGCAATAGAATTTGTCTCGTTCGCACTATCACCTGGTATGGTTGAGGTTGCCATTATTCCTGGGATGACACATGATTCAAGAATCAGGTCCGCCAGCTCCGCTAACCTTGTTAAGGATAAGTCCGTACTTCCCATCAACACTTCACGTACGTTTGTCGACATACATTGCATAAATCTGGTATAAAGGAAATCATCATGTATTTAATCGCCCATTTAATCCCATTTCTTTCATTTCTCTCAACAGCTGACATGGTTTCCTATGATCTAATCGTAATTCGTTTAAAAATTTTCTTATTTGCGTCTCTTTGGAATCGCTGAGGCGAAGAATTAATGCATCCTTCAAAACTTGATACCTATCTTGCTCCGGAGGTCGGCGAAGAAAATCAGATATTTGCTGTATTGTTTCTGGATTCAGTGCTTCTAGTACAAAATTGTATTTTCGCATATCATATGTGATTCTTCTGTTTGCAAGCGCAGCCTCAATTTGTGTGAACCACAGTTCTGGAAAATTCGTCCAAAATGCGGGTAATTTGACGTATTTCACATTTTGAACATTCGGTTCACCGTTCATTATTTTTTCTTTGGCTTGATCGCTGATATCGCCTTCTAGATCATTCTTCTCCGCGGTCCGTGGCGGACTATGCGAAACAGAAATTTTTTTTTGTTAATTGCTGTGCTCGTGTTAATCGTAGGGGTCACCAATTTTTGTAGCTACTCGTATAAAATCAACTACAAAACTTAAGAAAAACGTGTTTTTATTCTGATTAAATTGAAGACAATACAAAAAGGCAAAACTTTGTTTCTGTCACTCTCTTTTGACAGTTTGCTGACAGACTACTCACACGCCATCTATCCGACGTATTCACTTTCCAGGGACGCTACAAACCTATATGGTCACCTGCCATCGGTTTGTGAAAAAATTGAATTGCTTTTTATACCCTACACCTTAAGGTTAAGGGTATATTCACTTTGTCACGAAATGTGTAACGCATAGAAATAGAGACGATAGGTATAGAAAAGTATATATATTCTTGATCAGCGTGACCTCCTGAGTCGATTTAGCCATGTCCGTCCGTCTGTCTGTCTGTCTGTCTGTCTGTTGAAATCACGATCACAGGAGAACCGGTAAAGATATCGTAATGAAATTTTGCAGAAATATTGTTTCTTGTGGTGTGCAGGTTGGTATTGAAAATGGGCAAAATCGGTCCGCGACCACGCCTATTTTTTAGTAAAAATGTGATATCAGCGTTCGTCAGCGTATGAGAACAAAATTTCATTCCTGAGTATAGAGTAGCATTATCCGTTAATAACCCAAATATCAGCGTATGACAACAAAATTTCATTCCTGAGTATAGAGTAGCATTATCCGTTAATAACCCAAATATGGGCGTGATCCGCCCACTTTTAGGTTACACAGGCAAAAGATGGTTATATTGTAAAATATATGAACTTCCTGAATAAAACTTTAGATAACAACTTGTTTACCAAAAAAACATTTTTACATCAAAACTGGGTGCGGTCCGCCCACTTTTACACTACTTATGTATACAGAATAGCTCATGAAAACAAGTTTATTACCACGGAAATAAAGTTTAAATTTGAACACAATAATAAAATAACGAAACTAGTTATTTTGTTTTGAAAAAGGTAATGACCACGCCTACTATTTATACAGAGGCGTAGCTAGGTCTCATGGAGCCCGCGACGGTCAATCAACTTGCAGCCCCAAAAATTCCTAGAATTCACTACTTGAGTACTAGTCACCACTTGAATTCCACAACTGCCACCCCCGACATCGTGCCGCCCAGAGTGGACTGCCACGCCCGCCCCCCTTACTACGCCCCCTTTTAAATTTTTTTCAAAACTTTTAGGTGTAGGGTATCTAAGATTCGGCCAGGCCGAATATAGCTTTCTTACTGGTTTAATATAATAAATGATCTGTTTTTGAAGCATGTTCCTTTAAAGGTAATAGTAACTCAAAACAACTCATGTTCGTGTTTTACCAAAAAAGTCTGGGACTCGATTCTTAAACGGAATAGGTTACGTGGCATTTGGAAAAGAGAACCAACTTCTGAGCGATGGGGGAGTTATAGGACCGCTAGGAATAATTCTGTCCCTTTAGTGAGGTTAGCGATGATGATGAATTATTATTCGAGGAAACTAAATTCTTCCATACCAACTAAAATACTTTGGAAGAACCTAGGTAACTACTTGGCTTAAATGCATGCAAGACTAGCTTATGTGAAATTTATTCAGACCTTCTAAATAAATTTTTCCTACGAATCAACGTCGATAATAATGATGGTGTCATTCGTAAGACAATTCAACGTATACCAACAACGCCAGCATTGGCCAATTTCTTTCAGTTCACTCATATTATCGAGAACGATGTTATGAAAACCTTATATAAGATGGTTAATCGGTTAATGTGGATGAAGGATTCCTTAAAATAGTGTTTCCGTTTGTTGTTGGTTCGTTTACGCATATATTAAAGCACTGCTTCGCCATATCTGTTTCCATCACTGTGGTAAACCGCTATTGTTCTGCCTCTCGCAAAGAAGTCGAATGCTTCTGATATTGAGGATTATAAACCCATTAGTATTCTCTCGCCGCTCGCTAAGGTTGTAGAATCTATCAAGGTTGAACAAATATCCGCATACTGAAATGATAACAATCTGTTAACATCACTTCAGTCTGGGTTTCGCAAGGGACACAGTTGTGCTATCAGACATTAAAACTGTTTGAGGACCTGAGGCCCTATTCTGATGATGGATTCTTTAGTCTCTTATGTTTGATAGACTTTTCAAAAGGTTCACAATAACCATGAATTGCTATGTTGTAAACTAAAGTATATGTTTGGCTTTAGCGATAGTGCATCCTGTTTTCTAAATAACTATCTGTCTGAGAGAATGCAGAAGGTGAAAAGTAAAAATATTTGGTAGACTAATCTGTAGGGGGTGTTTCGCAAGGTTTCTGTTCTGGGGCTATTACTATTCTCAGTGCTTATTAATGATATTTTTAAGGTTTGTAAGTATTTCTCAATGCACGGCTATGCGGATGATATCCAAGTGTACATATCTGGATAGAATAATCTTGGTCTATTGTTTAAATTATGATTTAGCAGTTTTAAATTATGGAGAGGTGATAATGGACTTCAAATCAATGTTTCAATAATACAGAAACTACCTGAGGTACTACTTGGAAATAGAAAACTTCAAATGGTAACAACCGCACATTATCTTGGTCACTGCATTAATAATCTGCTCACTTGCACTGATCATATTAATGCTGTCGTTAGAAAAATTTGTTTACCTTACGCAAGTTTAGGTACTTTGCTAAATACACACCAGTTGATATTAGACGGAGGCTTGCTATCCAACTGATACTGCCATTTACAACATACTTTGCGGAAGTTTATAGTAAGTTATATTCCTGTTCCTTATGGAAATTTATTATGGCGTTTAACCATGTCACGAGATATATTTTTGGCGTCCGAAGGTATGACCATTTAACCCAATTGAATTATGATATTTTCTGTTATTAAAAGATAAGAATTTTTTTATTTTTGCATAAATTGATAAATTCGAAAACATCCTCTATCAAAAATTACATTTTGACCAGTCGAGATGAGGCTTATTTCTTATTACACCAAAGTGTTAATCACTGAACTGGTTACCCAATAACATTAATTCGATTCCTAGAGAGATAGAATTTAAGTAGGCTATTATATCGTTGTTTACGTAAGGTCAGGTTTATTTACTATTTACTAGTTTTCTAACCTTCTTTCGTTGTTTTTCTATTTCTGTCCTCTACATACTCTCACTTGCTTCCTACATTCTTCTGTTAATTTATTTTGTGTTTTATTATTTATTTTAATTTTTTATTATTTATTTTATTTTTTTATTATTTAATATATTTTATTTAAGATTTTGTCATAATTGTATTTTGTAATGAGAGTAGTAATATTTGAATTTGTTACATGATTTCTTTTTATCTATTAGGTCATTTATGTTGTACGTACTATAAAAGAATTATGTTCTTACTGTACTCGATTTAATAAAATGAAATTAAATAAAAGTGTAAACCTCTTATTCAACTTTTTTAATAATCATTATTTACGTTGCTTCGGTAGTGGTATTAAATTGGGATGATTGCTTTCGATTTTTATTCCCTACACACGAAGTGATAAGGGTATATTCACTTTGTGCTTCCGTTTCTAACACATTAAAGGAGGCGTGCCAGGTATACAAAAGCATATACAGTAGCGGACATAAAAATCCGGACAGGTAGTGGGAATGCATTCAAAGGGTTGTAGTGCTCCACAGGTACAAGGGTCTGTAGGTAGGACAATTATTTTGTATAAATGCATGCATTATGTGCATTTTTTTATCATTCTGTTGTTACTGTCAGGACAAGTGCCATACAAAAAACGGCTGAGGATATTAGAAAAGAGTTTGAACAAGATGGAACCCAAATCAAGTGGAACCCAAATCAGTACAAGAACTGTTCGTAGAAGACTCACAGAAGCTGGCTTATGCGCGCGCCGCCCTGCTAAGCAGCCTCTCTTGACAGCAAAAATGAGTCAAAGCGCCTAAATTGGGCCAAAGAATAACAAAATTGGACTGTGGTGAATTGGAGAGAAGCGATCTTTTCAGACGAATGCAAGTTAAACTTCTTTGGATCCGATGGAATTTCGTACGTGAGGAGAAGGAAAGGCGAGCGTTACAGCGACGAATGCATTAAACGTACCGTCAGGCAGGGTGGTAGCCGAATGGCATGGGGATGTTTTTCCTACCATGGTGTTGGACAGCTGGTTCGTCTAGACCACAAACAGTGAATGCTGTTATGTACCAGCGCATACTGGGAAAAAATTTAATCCTCTCGGTGGAGCAACACTTTTCGCTACTAGACAACGTCATATTTCAGGGTGATTCTGCGTCTTGTCACCGTGCAAAATTGGTAAGTAATAATATTTAATGGATAGGTGTAGAATTGACTAATAATTACAAAAATTTTAATTTGTCAAATCGATTTATTTTTGTGTAGGTAAACTTATCAAAAGTTTAGTTTATCACTTAGGTACTTATCAAAAGACGGAATTTCGGCAATGCAGTGGCCTGTAAATAGCCCTGACTCAACCCAATGGAGAACCTGTGGCACATTATGAAAGTAGAAGCAACAAAGAGGAAGCCCAGGACTTTACCTGAATTAGACCGCATTATCGAGCAAGTCTGGTATGAGGGTATCACAGCACAGACACTACACAATTTGATTGACACAATGCCTGATCGCATTATATGGCCACAAAAAACAAAGGAGGTTCCACGAAGTATTAAAGTAAAGTTTTTTAAAATCTTTAAGGTTATAATTGTTTTCAGATGTAATTTTGTATTTTTATTGAATGTAAGAAAAAAGTTATGAAAATTCTTGTTAAATGTTGTAAAAAAAAACAAAAATCAATGATAAACATTATACCGTTTTAAACAAAAAACAGGCTTTTTATTACCTTGCTAATTATATGTTTCAGGTAGTTAAAGGACATACATATTCATGGGTAAAAAGTTTTTTGATAAAATATATAATAATAATTTCATATAATAATTTTTTAGGTGTCCGGATTTTGATGTCTGTATATGACTGTATATGTATGTCTGTATTTGATGACTGTATATTCTTGATCAGTTTGTCCATCTGTGGAAATCACGATTACAGGAGAACGAATAGAAATATTTTCATGAAATTTGGCAAAATCGGACCATTGCCACGCCTAATTTTTATGGTGAATATAATTTCATGCATGCTTATAACTCAAATCAACAACTTGTCGCCCACTAATTAAATAAAACTCGATTACAGTGGACCGAATAGATGAGGTATGGTCATGAAATTCGGCACGAATAAGGTCTGTCATCACATGCAATTTGGTATTGAAAATGAAAATCGGACCATTGTCACGCCTAATTTTTAAGTAAACATGTGTAGGGTACATATAATACATATATGAATTTCGGCCAGGCCGAAGTTAACCCTCTTTCTGCTTAATACCAGAATGTTTTTTGAAGTATAATATTTTAATTATAGTCAATAATTGCTTACAATAAAAATAACTTGATGAAAGCTAAACAATATTTCTTTTTTAGGAAGTTAGAGTTTTCATAGTTAAATAATCGTTAACTACTACAAATGAAGAAATACTGCAATAATTGATTGGCTGTTGGAAACTTTGGCTAATTTCGCTAAATTTATAAACTTCGATGTTTAAATGTTTAAGTAGAAAACATGTCTGAAACGCAAAATTTGGTAGGAAATCCATCGGCCAATTGCAAAATGTCGCCAATTTGTAACAATAACAACAATGAGCAGCCACAAACAAAAAGGCAAAAGATTGAAAAAATCAAAGTGGTTAAGAATGGTAGAATAATGATATCGAATATAGTTCAATCTGATTTAATTAAAATGGTTGATGTCAATGAATGCAATAAAACGCAAATGCGCTCGTCACTCTCCTCATCCTTCACATCTACCCCCAATAATTCACGAAATAACTCACCAACAGCCAGCCCTGCCAGCTCACGCACGACACCAATAACACAATTACTTAGTGTACAAAACATTTCAACCAACTCACCAGCAATGGGAGGAGTAGATTGCTGTGTTGATAACTGCAGCAATGATTCCCGTGAACAGTCAGCGGGTGAAATCGTCAGCGTATCAGCGCATAGGATACCGGATATGATGCCGGCGAACAGTATTGAATTAGTGGTAGCTACATCGTCCATCATCACTTCAAAATCCAAACAAAACCAACAGTTTGCTAGCGGTTCAGCGGTCGTAGAGGCGTCTATTAATGACATGCGAGAGTTTGAGGAATCTCTGGCACGACAATGTCTCTGTGGGGTTGCAGAGCGCACGCTGCGGAAGCCCTTCCAGTCTCATTACTCTCAAGACGCAAGTGGTACAAAACGAATTGCTAACCTTTATGAATGGCCAACGAATAAGTTACTGCAGTTCCTTTCAAACTTAAAATTACTTTTCGATATCTATCTTAAGCAGAATTCAAAGGGGTTCATTTGCACGCGCATCATGGACGTCTGCGATGCGCTTATACGCAACGACCATAACTTAATAGATGAAATAATAGTTTTAGCTAGCTATACCAATGCATTTGTTCAATTCTTAGCTGGGCGAGTACTTGCTAGCTTTCTGGTCATTGCTAAACAGGATATGAATGACGACTGGTTCAAAAAGCTGGTCGATTATCTCTTTAATTTTGAAATTTTAGATCAAATGGCTGTACAAAAAATTAACTTTAGTCTACAAATCATCAAGCGCATTGTTGAGTGGAAGGATGTAGACCTACATCCACTCGAAGATGAAATAGAGTCCGAGGCGGAACCGCATGGAAATGCTGGCATTTCCACAACCGTTACGGCAACTTATGAAGTGGCGGCGCAATCATCGTTAGGAACTCACGCTTTCATACACTTCCAAACACAGCAGCCAACATTGGATAAAAATTATTTCGCGGTACACTTTTGTACACAGAAAAGCTACAACGAAGACGACGACGACGATGACTTGGAGTCAGACGAATTTTGCAGCAATCATTCATCCAAAAATATTAATAATTTAAACAACAACAATCATGTACAACCTGTTTCGGCTACTGCGCACTATGAGTCTATGGATCGATCTTCTATAACATCAAATTTTTACATAGCCAATTCTGATGGCTTGCAAGGCCTACATAATGAAACTGACTTACGGAATCTTCAGCAGACGCACTACCAAAAGCTCTCCAATGTCTGCCCCTATAGCATATCCAGCTGTCACATCATCACACTGACCGATTCAGAATCCTTTGACACAACACATCTAAAATGCATCACAATTAAAATACTTGAAAATAAATGGCCCGCTCTGGTTAGGAATATGTCCACGCTCATAGCTAATCATTTGGAAGTTGAGCAAGCCGAAAATTCCGTACTTACTTTTCTGCAGCTGTGGGAGAACATCATCTCTGTTAAGGCAAATCTTTCCATTGTAGAAACACTGCCTTTCTATGCACAGCTGGATAAATTCGAGATGTTGCTTAATCAACACCTTCCCTGCACAATTTACAAGCAAATGTTATGCCTTTTTAATGAGGCGCTCTGCTACGGCTCCACATTGGCTCTGCAGGACATGCTGCCTGAAGAAACCTGTTTGTTGGCGCATCAGATAGTTCGACATGTAAAAGATTTTAGCATTTTGGAGTCCCTTCCGCGTAGACATCCGGAAAATATTGTCAGTATGATAGGTTTTAAACGAAAGCCCTTAGTTTACCCGAAAATCGGTACATTGCAGTGTTTCACACAACAATCGCCAAGTCATCTAATTGGTAGTGATGCTATCGAAATGGATAAAACCATTTTACAGAAAATAGTACTATTGGCGTTAAAATCTATTGCCGTAACCGTTAAGGAAATTCGTAGCGACTCTTCCGATAGTTCCATCGATTCCAGTGATTATGATGCTTTTCAAGATATGGTAATGATTGAACGTTCCATTCGAGATGTGCTCCACAAGTTAGAGACATTTATTAAGAACACACTGGAATTTCATCCGGAATGTCATTTTAGTAAAATTGTCATACATTTATTTGACGATCAGGATGATCATTTGATTGAGGCGATGGTATGCACACTGGACGTCACTTCGGGTATATCCTTTCGTAACAATGCCTTCCCGGAATTGGTGTCTATGTTAAATCCAGTATATACATTCCTAGAATTTCTTAGGATGATTTCTCACAGCTCCGATCTTCTGTTAGATCTACTAGTAAGCAACGAAACGTGTTTTCTATTGTATTTGTTGCGTTTCCTCAAATACATTCGTATGAACTGGGCGTTGGTAGTGCAGAGTTGCCATGACTTTGGCATGAGTGACAATGCATTAGATGAGGCAATGAGCGTATTAATACGATTGAGATTGCAGATTTCTCGTTTGGTTGCGCGGCAGTTGTATCCGTACGATATATCACCAGTTCTACGTTTGCTTGAGAGTTGTGAAAGTCTTTACGAAGGCAATGAGTTGAGTTAATTTAACTTACACTTATGTACACCGCTTTTAAGGTTGATACAAAATCAATCCTTACTCCTGTTAATAACATTTTAGATGCGTCTTAAATATTTGGAAAAAACTAAAGCTCGGTTTACATTTATTTTAAGAAATTGCAATTTATGCTGTACGCTTAATTCTTTAAAATTATTAAGAAATTGCTATTGTAGTATTAGAAAATTGCTAGAGTCCCAAGAAAAAGTTGTTATTTGATGCATCGATATCACGCTCACGGCACTAACTTAAACCACAAGCAAAATTTCTCAAGATGGATCGGCATCTAGACTCCGTGATAGCCATTTCGTAACGGATATTTCACTTAAGTCTCCACATAACTCTACCTCATCTAATTGTAAAAATAAAATGTCCTAACTGAAACATTCCTCATTAAATTATATTGATATACAAATGATTATATTATTATTATCTAAATCATGGCATCAAATCTATAGTTTCTGAAATGTTCCTAGATATCATGTCAAGACTCAGATAAAGTACTTATTGGTCGTCCAAAAACATATCGTTTTTTTCTATTTTAAAAGACTTCAGTGACTTCATTAAAATAACATTAACGATAACAGGATATAACTTGATAATTTATGCAGCTATCTTAATTATTAATTAATTAATTTCGATATTAATTGTAGAGTTATATATATTTATATAATAATATCTATAATAATAAAATCTAATAAAAAAATATAGATTAATTTATATATACAATACTATATATAATTTACTATATAGGTGTGTATATATAAAGATATATATAGATAGAGAGATATATATACTCATATATTCATATATATATGTATACTCATGCATATATATACGTATATGTATATGAGTATAGGTAAAAATATTAAATATTATTAATTAAACAAATTATTAGTAATTAAACAAAAATATATGTCAAACACTTTTTGAAAAAATTGATTCCAAACTTTAAATTTTAAAAAACTTTGGAAAAAATTTTTTATAGCCATTTTGTAAAAAAATTATGTTAATAAGTATAAATTATCTTCAAAGTAGAAAATGCTGTTAGCAATTCTAGAGAAAATGCTTCAAACCGAAAGGATTTATGTTTTGTAGTTTCCGAGAAAAGTGAAAATTACGAAGCATACTATCCTTTCAAATAGTATGCTCCCTCCCCCCCCCCCACCGCCCCCCTCCCCATACCATTTTATTCCTGTCTCGAACCAACCTACACGCCCTAGTCTTTTGTTCCCTCTTATGCGAAACACGCTATATATACAGTGTTCCACTAAAGTCTTCGTACAGCACTTGGTCACAACTTTATTGATAAAAAAAGGTAATGCGTGGCAAGAATTTAAAAAAAAATTTAATGCAGCTTTGTTTATTAAACCATTTCTTTAAATTTAGCAAAAAAATAAACCAATTACATCAATTAATCCAAAAGTTATCAACTAAAATCGCAACAAAATACACTGAATTAGCTCCAATAAAGTCTTCGTACACTCTCAAACAAGGAAACTAAAAACCTTATAAACTGTGAATTTTTTTTTTAATATTTTGTGGGGTAGCCTATATTTTTTAATAAGGGCTTTAAGAAGGTCCGGCATCGATTCCACAACTTTCTGTACAAAGCGTGGTTCGATTTTCACTCATTCCTCCTGCAGAACATCATTCAGTGGAGACTTTGAGCTAATATGATGCGCCCCGGTCCTTTTCTCAGGCATATTCCACATATACTTAATGGGGTTGAGATCAGGGCTCTGTGGTGCTGTTTTGAGCATATGTAGAACATTGTACGCCAAGTAAAGGGTCCGCCATCTAACTTTTTTTTCAACTAGTGCTTATTTCGTAACAGATATGACAGATAATTAGTTTTATCCTTCCGCTAAACGAATATGGTTGTGTATACGCTTGAACAACGCTGGGAAATATAGCGACATTACTTTGAAAATCATGGTAATGATTTAACAGTCAATGGCGATCGTTATCGGGCCATGTTGAACGAATTTTTGTTCACAAAAATTGAAGAGGAGGATATTGGCAACGTTTCGTTTCAACAGGACGGCGCTACGTGCCACACAGCCGAAGCTACACGCGATGTTTTGCGCCCTGTTTTTGAAGATCGCATTATCAGCCGCAGAGCTGATGTCGTTTGGCCACCTCGGGCTGCGATTTGATACCGTTGGACTATTATTTGTGGGGTGCCGACAAGCCAGAGACAATTGACGCTTTAATGGACAATATCCGTGAAGCCATTGGTGAAATACAGCTGCACACAATCGATAATGTGCTTAAAAATTGGACCGATCGTGTAGGCTACTGCGTGGCCAGCCGAGGCAGCCATTTGAATGAAATTATTTTCCATTATTAACCGGAAGGATTTCAAATAAAAAAAGAAATTTGAGAAAATATTCAGTAGTTTTTTTTATAGCATTTTAAAAAAAGTTATTTGGCGGACCCTGTACATCATGATGTTCTGAGCCATGTTTTTGGGATCATTATTTTGCTGAAAATAATATCTCTGAGAAACGCCCAATTTTCCAGCACTTGGCTTCAAATTTCTTTTCAATATATCGGTGTATACACGGTGGGCAATAACTTCCTCAATTATCTCTAAGTTACCAACGCCACTAGCAGCCTTACACCCCTATACTAGCACCCCGCCACCGCCATACGAAGCGTTTGTGAATTTGTTGCGATTTTAGTTAATAACTTTTGGATTAATTAATGTAATTGGTTTATTTTTTTGTTAAATTTAAGGAAATGGCTTACAAACAAAGCTGTATTAAAATTTGTTTTAAATTCTTGCTACACATTACCTTTTTTGAACAATAATGTTTTGACGAAGTGCTGTACGAAGACTTTAGTGGAACACTGTATATATATAGTATATATATATTCAGACAAGCATTCATGAGAGGCGAATATGTTTCTTTATTATACTTTACTTTTTAAGATTGTTTTATATCTTGCCTTTAGTTTAAAATTAATAAAATGTTACCTCTTTACAAGACTAACTTTGTAAAGAGGGAAAAAAGTAAACATAAAACACCTTAATACTATATCTGTTTTTAACAATGTTTATATAATTATACATCTACGAGTATTTTTAAAAATGTTAACCACTATATAATTTTAAAGTTAACACAAATATTTAATTATTTATTATTTCATTACAGCTATTATTTTATTAAAACTTTAACAATGTATATATTTTGTTTATTAAAATATTAAATTGGATTAAATTAATATATTACTACGGGAAGAAATTGAAAAGGTTTTTATTTAAATGAACACATTTTGAAGTGTTTAGTTTTATAATCAGGACAATCGTGAACAGGTATTTCCGTCGGAAATTATCTGTTACCTTTTTACGGCTAAACCGCTGCACCGATTTTGACGAAATTTTATATGGAGATACTTTGAGCCATGGGGATGGACATAGGCTACAGGTTTATTTTATAAAAAGTCGACCTCTAAATGGTTGAAATGAGCGTGGCAATGATTTCAGTCGCCGTAATGAGGAAACTATAAGGCTTTCACAGCTGAACCGCTGCACCGATTTTCACGAAATTTTATACGGAGATACTTTGAGCCATGGGGATGGACATAGGCTACCTATTTTATAAAAAGTCTACCTCTGAATGGTTGAAATGGGCGTGTCAATGATTTTATAAAAAACACACAAAACCAACAATTTTAATCTCAGTAGATAAAATCTAAAAATTGTATGTTTCATACATACATTGAAAAATTAGATGCACATATTCATACTATATCATCGCACACTACACTACCACGCGCACGAAGTCGCGGGTAACTAGCTAGTATGATATATTTTTACAAATAATAATTTCTTATACACTTCATGCACAATTATATATACACTTGATAAATTTATGTTTAAAAATTTAATTATTTATAAATTTATATTAGAAGCAGTTTCCTAGGTTTGAAGCCACAAAAAAAAAAATATATCCGAAAAAAGATGTCGGAGAATATAAAACTTAGAAATGATACTGGAGGTGGTTATTCCAAACTAATAACAACGCAATCTAAAACTTTGCAGTGACATTTGACAATTTTGACATTTCGAAGTTATGTTCGAATCAATATTTCGCCTGTATACTGTTGGTAATAATGATTCCGTCGGAAAACTGTTCCGATGGAAATTCACGATAGAAGGAATTTTTCCGAGCGGAACGGAATTTTCCAGTGATAAAAAATCTCGACGAAATTCCCGATTGCCCTGAATAATTTTGTGATCGTCTTTCAAGGGAACTTACCGCAAGGCCACTTGACGACACGTTCGCTTTTCAAAACATGACTTCTGGAATGCGTAATCTTTTCTATCAATGCTAAATATTCAACGCAAGTTCTTATAGGGCAAAGACTACAAGGCTGGACACGCTTTTTCGCTTTGAATGTTTTGGTGAAATTAGGTTTACAAAATTCAGAAAAATATTGCAATGAAACTCTTGGTCTTCATTGGCTGGTTTTAATCTACCACACGTGATTTTAGCCGAGAGAGATGACAACAAAACATGTTGAATATTAATCTGTGTTTTCCTTTAATATTTACTTAATTGTGAATTTAGTGCTTTTGGTCTTTAATTTAACACTCATGCGACCGAGTAATTTTTGTAACACATCCAACCGTAAGTCACATTTGAATAATTTATAGGTGTATAATTTTTATTTCTATAAATTTTTTTAACAAAAATTAATTACTTATCGAATATAGGTACATATAATAGAGACCTATAATAAATTATTATTAATGCATTGTTTGCAAATAATTTTGTTATCTGCATGCTCATTGCATACGTTTCTACTGCAATCACAGCATTGCTTAGAAACCCTGCCTAATTTTGAAGGGCATCTACGACGAACGCTTGATGATTTTGATGCAGTTTTCTTCATTGATTTAGCTGACTTTTTTCCAAGAATTGCCTCAATTGAAGCAGTGCCTTTATTCAGTCTTTATCCACTGCGGCGCACAGTGGCCGGTTTTTCAACTTAGCGGCCAAAAGTAATTTTTTTCAATGTCACCGATTTCAAAATGGATTAGGTCATATGAAAGTAGAAACCTGAGAACCTAGGGAGCCAAAAAATTACAGCTTTATCTTGATTATTTTATTAGTAACTATGCAATAAAAGACAGCACTTTTTATTTTCAACTAAAATAAACACATTTTTTCAACTTTTCACAGATTTAGATATCCATATCTCTGTCAATATTTCAGATATTAAGTTCCGGTTTTTTTTATTAAATTCTTGGGTAGATTCGTTGTCAAATGTTGTTACAATTGAGTAAAACTGTGGTATAGTTATTACGTAACAAGAATTCCAGAAATGCTCCAAATTTGGTTAAATTTCGTCGTATTTTGGAGCAGGACTTTTGCGCTCCAAAATGCTCCAAAACAAATTTTACACCATTGTAAAGCTGTAAAGGTTTCCTCTAAAAGCCCGTACCAATTTTTTTTGCATCGGTTTGCCCCACCGGGCGCTAGAGCCCATTATATGAGTCAAAGTCACACACACTGCAAACGTTTTTAGCATGTTTTCCGTTATTTTTTCTTTGTTAGTGTTATACTTTTCTTTCAAATTATATATATATTTCAAAGTAGGAAAGGTACTGGGATAGTTTGCAGTAATTAGGATTTTTTTAATTATCAGGTAATTAGCTCTTATTGCATATGTACTGTAAATGTGAGCAGATTATTGCTTTCATTCGAAGAGAATTATGTGAAAAGTCTTGGCCTTTGTAAGTGATGTGATAACCGAAGAAGTTAATAAAATTAGGAGGCAAATTGATGAACTTCAGCCGCGGCTATTTGAGTATCATGGCCATATTATTCAAATAGATTTCGAACTTCTGCTCACCATGATTGATGGAAAAGTCGGACAAGCATTAACTGATATTAAGGCATCCTCTAGCTGTATTATATGCCATCAAACCTCGAATACCCTAAGCCAAGCACCAGCATATGCCAATTATTCTGAAGAGCCATACGAATTCGGATTGTCGCCTCTTCACACTAGAATTCGTTTTATGCAACATATACTCAAATTGGGCTATGATTTAGAATTCGGAGCAACAGGAACGGTTACACAAAATGCAGTGAATATGGAGAAATGTAAGCTGAAAAAAAGCCAAATACAGGAACAATATGGTGAAATAATAATTCATTGGCTAATAATTGATCAGCCAAAGCAAGGAGAGGGAAATACAAATGATGGAAACACCGCTAGAAGTGTGCACATTGAATTAATTAAGCGATTCAAAGTAATAAGAGAAGTTGTAGCATGCAGCAGGATGATTGATGCCATAATGGAATGCAAAATTTGGTGAATATGCAAAGAAAACCGCAGAACTTTACAACGAAAAATATCCTTGGAGGAATATGCCATCAACAATTCATAAAATTCTTTATCATGGCGAGCAAATTATTGAAAATAGTCTACTTCCACTGATCTTTTTGATGATCTTTTTGAAGAAGCACAAGAAAAAAGAAACAAGGTTTACAGATTCTTTCGTGAACACAACACAAGGAAAATTTCAAGATATTGTACCAATGAGGATCTGCTTGCAGTTTTGCTATGCACATCGGATCCATATATTTCAAATATCCGCTAAAAATGGAAATCGAGCTCAATCGAGTTAGATAGTGATGCACAAAATTTACTACTAGATGAGCGGAATTCTATCAATGAATGTTTTGAAAAAATTGTTTAATTTGCATTATTTCCTTATTTATTACCTTATTTTTATTAATCTATTTTATTAGTATGTTCGTTATTGATAATAAAAAGTCTTTAATCATTAACCCTTCTGTCAACGGATAGGTCTGGCCAGACGTTTTCCAACTTTGAGAACGAGTTGTAAAAAAACTGTTAGGGGTATCCTCATGAAACTTCCTGACTTTGTCAACCAACTAATTATCTGCCTAAATTTTTAAGAATCATGAAGATATATTGAATAGAACGGGAGCTCTAACTATTTTTTCAACTTTATACCTTTCGTCAACAGATAGGTCTGACCAAACCTACATATAACTTCAGGCGAAATATGGCAAAAAAAATTATTTTTTATTTAGGTACCTATGATTTTAGGTTTTTCCTTCACATAAGGGTAGAAAATAAAATCAGTATCAGTGCAGATGGCTGAGGTCAATATAAAAAAAACCCCTCATTATGCTTACTAGTAAAAAATAAGGGGAATTTGAATGGATATTTGAATATGGAATGGATATGTTGTTAAAGCAAATATTTTTTACTGTTTTACCAAAAAGGGTTACGTGATAATATTGTGGGTGAATATTTCCTACTATTGAATAGGGACACTGCAGAAATCTGTGTGTCTGTTACCTGTTCGAAAGGATTATGACATCTAATAATATTTTGCGAATGCATGAGCTTGTGTTGAAAATATAAAAGCAAACGATGGTTCACTATATAATATATATCATTCAATAAGTGATAATTCCATTAAAAAGTTTTTAGATTGTGAACGTTTTCAAAAATAATAGAAATATATAAGCATACCATAAAAACGTCTCAGTTAAATTGGAAGCGGTGTATTTTCAAATCTGTCATTACACCTGAAATTGTTGACATTATTGTAATGCAAACAAATGTAAAAGCTAGAACGGAAACGAGAAATATTCAATAAGCAATATCCTCGACAGTAGACAGCGGTTACAGATAAAGAACTGTATGCATATTTTGGAGTACTGCTAGCTGCCGTAAGTATGGTGGGCCTGCGACTCATCGAATGTTTATCCGAGCAAAGGAATTCTGTACACCGGAAAAGAACGAGACCAAGAACGGGAACATAATCAAGGATAAAGGCAAGAGGCAAACGTGGCGGTGGCCACTAGCCTTTTTCTACAATATGCTGGACATATCTGCATTGGCTGCATACATCATATATAATATTTCACATCAGTCTGAATGCACACAAAAAGCGAATGCTCGCAGGACTTTTTGGAAAGCTCTCGCAGAGGAGCTTGTGACTCCATATATTGAAGACCGACTGAGAAATCCGCAAATAGTTGGAAACTTTCCAGTGAAAAATGCACTAGTCATTTTTCGAAATACTTCTCAGCGTAAAAATTGCACAACCAACAACTAGCACTGGGATTACAGTATCAAACAATAAAAAATCTTGCTCTATAACTTGCAAGAGTGAATGCATACTGTGTAGACGTGTCGTCTGTTTGCTAGTGGTCAGTCCGAAGTTTCTCACTTGTTCTGTTGCTTATTTACCTCTTTTGATCGTTTTTTTTGGTTTTAAAACGGTTCTAAAACGTCGGGCGAGGTGCATATCATAATCTATATCAGTAGTATTACAAACGATTGAAATCACAATCGAATTAATTTTATTTTAAACAATAATGCCTTCACCAAATAAAAATCGAAACAACAACAACACTAATATTAAGCGGTCAACCAGAAGCCAAGCTCTTAATACTAGACACTTACTTTGCCGAACTTTCTAATCATCTTATCGACTTTTCGCATTTCGTGATTTGTGGGGATTTTAACATCGACCTGTTAAGTGACGATGGTAACGCTAGTGCCTTGCGAGATAATGTGATTTCATTAGGCCTAACTATTGTTAATAATGATGCGCCCACTCGTTTTTCAGCTAATGATTGTCCTAGCCTACTCGATTATTTCATTGTCTCGGATTTATCCCTTGTTTACCTTTTTGACCAAATTTACTTTTTATCTGATCATGACTTGTTATTCTGCACTTTGGGTATACCCCTGAGTCGTAACTCAAATGAAATGACTTTTTCCTACTATGACTTCAAGTCGATAGACATTCAGAAATTATTTTATGAGTCAAGTATGGTTCAGTGGAATAATATTGCTTTGCTCTGCTCCACTGTGGACGAAAAAACATCACTGCTAACGAAGTTAGTTAACGAACTGTTTGTTAAGTGTGTTCCTGTTAGGACTGTAAGGTCGATTAAGGCCACTTGTCCATGGTTCACTGAGGCGGTATTGAAAGCCATACGCAAGCGTAACAAGCTGCGTTATCTCTGGAAAAGAAACTCTACATCGGAGAGATGGGAGAGCTACAAGCGTGCACGAAATAACTCAGTTCGTCTTATCAGGCGGTCGAAAGCTGCTTATTTTAGAACCAAGCTTAATGTTTTGTTGCCGCCCAAAGTTCTTTGGAACAATCTTAATAAGTTAGGTGTTCATAACAACAATAGCAACGGTGCTGCCCCTGGTACACTTGACCCTAACATCTTAAATGATCACTTTCTCTCTCATTATACAGAGAATACTAACGACAATTTATCTACTCTTGGCGTTGAACCTATCAATACATCTACTCGTAGATTTGAATTTACTACTGTATGTGAGTCTGAAGTTTCTAAGGAGCTGCTAATGGTAAAGTCTCATGCAGTTAGTGTAGATGGGGTATATCTTAAATTTGTTAAAATAATCCTGGCGTATATCATTGGTCCCTTTACCCATATTATAAACCACTGTTTTACTACTTCAACTTTCCCTAGTTTGTGGAAAAATGCAATTGTCATACCCTTACCTAAAAAATCGAACGCAGTTGAACCCGTTGATTTTAGGCCAATAAGCATTTTGTCTCCTCTATCAAAAGTACTCGAAATGATCATAGCTAATCAAATTTCTAAGTATTTGACTGAATGTAAGCTCTTGGATGTCAATCAGTCTGGGTTCCGTGCTGGACATAGCTGCACTACCGCAGTCCTTAAGGTCTTAGACGACATCAGACCATTCTACGATAGTGGGATGCTGACCTTATTATGTCTGCTTGACTTCTCCAAGGCTTTTGATACAGTTAATCACTGTTTACTCTGTTGTAAATTAAAACTACTTTTTGGTTTTTGTGATAGTGCCGTAGGTCTTATTAACAGCTATTTAAGTGATAGATTTCAGTCCGTGAAGTGTTCAAATAGGCTTTCTCACTTCAAAAGAATTAGCAGCGGAGTACCGCAAGGCTCAGTTTTAGGACCTCTGCTGTTCTCAATGTTTTTAAATGATATTTTTCGTATTTGCAAGCACACCACAATTCACGCGTACGCGGATGATATTCAAATGTATCTGTCAGGTAAAGATAATCTTAGAGAGGATTTGGTAGCTAAAATAAATGAGGATTTGGATATCATTCAAAGCTGGTCAGTAAAGAACTGCCTGCAACTCAATCCATTGAAGTCAACTGTTCTGCCCATCTCAAGACTCAAATTATGCTATTGTGACATTCCTGACATATTTATTGGCAGAAATAAGCTAAAACTTGTAAATGTGGCGGTCAGCTTAGGCTATCGAATAAATACGTCTCTGAGTTGTTCGGACCACATTAACAATGTTGTAAGAAATATTTATTTCGTTCTCAGGAATCTTCGGCCTTCTGCACCTTTTACCCCAGTTGTAATTAGACGCAAACTTGTTATGCAGCTAGTTCTACCACTAATTACTTATTCGATTGCAATTTATAATAAACTTGACGCACGCTCCTCTCTCAAGCTCCCCGTTGCTTTTAATCTTGCGACCAGGTACGTGTACGGCCTTCGCAACATTGAGCACTTAGGTGCATTTAGATATGGCGTACTAGGCTGTGACATTAAGGATTACATTAAAGCTAGAACTTGTATCATTCTACATAAAATTATTCATTCCCGCACTCCTGACTACCTTTTTCAGAAGTTACAGTTCGGTCAATCGCGTAGAGGCCTTTTGTTAATTATCCCCGAATATACTTGCCTTAACTCTTCAAGATTGTTTTTTATCAACGCCGTAAAACTGTGGAATTCATTGCCCACGAGCCTCAAGCTCATTGCAGAGGCAAGATCTTTCAAGCGTGCCACAATTGAATTCTTCTCGTAATATCGATTCTACTGACACTGCCTCTCATAATCTTCTACTATCATTCATTCTCTTCCTCTTCTACATATACATTCTCTTTCTATTCCTGTCTACTATCTTCGATACCTTCCTCTCTCTGCTATCTCTTTCCTCTGCACTAGGCTTAAGATATTAATTTTAAGATACGAATATATATCTATTGTTAATGTTAATAATTATTAATAAGAATTTTGTACTATAAAAGAAATATATTTCTTATTGTACAGCCGTTTTTGGAAAAATAAATGAAATGAAATGAAAATGAAAAAAAAAAAAAAAAAAAAAAATGAAATGAAAAATATACAGAGCGAATGATAGAAGACAGCGTAAAACAAGATTTAGTTGTCATATTTGTCAATGATCCTGTATGCTTACAACATAGCAAAGCTTTACATAAATGCCAACATTTTTAAATTAAAGCCAAAAATATTTAAAAAAGTGTGCCTTTTTCTAATATCACAACAAATTTGATGCTTTTTCTTAATTTTATGGGGACATTACCTTGCTTAGCATACAAAGCATACTGTAGGTCTGGCCAGACCTATCTGTTGACGGAAGGTGGAAAAAATATCTGTTGACAGAAGGGTTAAATAAAAAGAAACGTATTATTTTTATAATCTCTTTTTTTGGCTTTTAAGAAAATTTTAATAGGTACCCTGATTGAAACTCTCATATCTCTGGTTTTCAACGATCGATTTTTATGATTTTAGTCTCACATTAAAGCTTAAGATTAGAAGAATCCAACAAAAAAATTAAAAATTCCAAGAGAGTCAAAAGATATGGATTTTTGACCGCTAAGTTGAAAAACCGGCCACTGTGCGGCGTTGTATATGTGGTGTAACTAATTCTTCAACTAAATTTCTAAGAAATCGTTTTCGTCGGCAGTTGGTTTTCGTCTTATTTCAGTCGATATAAGTTCAGCCTTGATCATCTTCATAATTTTCACTATCACTACTACTTACTTCATCGTCCTCAGTGGAAATATTATGAATGCTCTCTTCCTCGTCTTCACATCCTAAATAAATACTTTCTTCGTCCTAGTCCTCTTCTGTACTAATCTCTTCGCCACAATCTAATTCTTCAGTGCTGACGGGATCTCTTCATTTGTTAATTTCTCACGCCTAGCAATTTTTCTTTTATTTGTAATAAAACTAAAAATAAGTAGATACTACCCTGCTCTAATTTAGAAAATAAATTTATAAATACTAAACTCCAAATTAATGTTTTATATATAATATAATAAATTAAATCTTATAATTTGCTTATGAAGCGACAACCGAAGCTTCAATCAGCGGAAATCAATACCGCAGACTAATTCCAACTATTATAACAATTGTTTTCTAAAATTCAAATATACTGTTCGATTTTGTTCAGCAAATCAAATCATGTCTTGCAACAAAAAGCATAAACACGCATGCATTTTTCATATGTGTCTCTGAGTGACATTACGGTTTCATGTGTTACTATTTTCTATATCATTAAGTTATGAATATATGCAAAAGCATATTATTATTATTTTATCATTTATCCACACTAAAATGTTTAATGAAGGAATAGATAAAGCCTCGCACTTTGCAAATTCTGTTTTTCTTAAATTACAGCGATCTTAAATTGAAATGTGACACAAAGTCACACCTCGGTAGGATTAGGGTTAAATGCATAAATTGTGAATTTATTTCTGTTTATCTAATTTTAATTTAAATAAATGAATTGTAAATTTATTTGTGTTCTTCACTGGTTTTCCTGTGATCGTGATTTTAACAGACAGACATGCGTACGGAGATGGCTAAATCGACTCAGGAGGTGTCGCTGATCAAGAATATATACTTCGATATTTCTATGCGTTACACATTTCGTGACAAATTGAATATATCCTTATGCATTAAACACAACCATAGCAGCTGGCAGCTAGCAGCGGATCAAGCTGTCAAAATTCTATGGGCTCTTATGGAGATCGAGAAAAAAGTTTGCTTTCCAGTTTACGCCACGCTACTGCTACGCCGCTAGCTGTCGAGCTATTTCTAATTTTCTGTAGCAGCAGAAATATTCTTCTTCTTCTCTTCTCTTTGTTTACATTTGTAACAGGCAAATCTCAACCGTCAATCATTGGATTGAAATAATTGAATTGAAAAGAAATAAGGTGAGTATTTCGATATCTTTAGATATAATTATTTAAAGCAATTCGATCACTTCAATTTCTTTTGTTGTCTTTTTTTGACACTTACTGCCAGCCGTTGCTGTTTAATTTAATCACTGGACGTTAGCGGCTTTTTCAGGCGCTGCCAGCCTCCAGCTGCCATGGTTTAAGCTTAAGGTGTAGGGTTTAGCAGCCAAAATTTAGCGCTAAGGTTGAGATCTGAAAAAGCATTAGGGTCACCGCACACGTTGTAAATGTAACATGTAGTTTTACATTGTGAAGCTTAACGCAATGAAAAGAATTAAACTTTAGTAAAGCCGATATTACATTTCGAACATTTGATTGGCCTCGATGAACCCTTTCCCTGCGATTGTTGGTATCTCTGGTATGTATTTATTGCAAAGCGGCACGTGAAGCGAGCGGCGTTTGGCGTAAACATTCCGCCTTGCAGAACTGCAAAACTTAATCCCTGGGACCCGGGAGCGGAGCGAATGAGGACGTTGGGACACGGCACGAAACGGGGTTGTACAGTGGCGGTGGAGCACAGAGTGGTGTGCACCTCTACCCCAGAGACAGCGGTGAGTGCTGAGGCAGCGATCCCACCATGCCAACCAATTGCAGCAGATCGCCGACGCAGGCGACCGACGTGGCGGTGTGGGGAAACCGTCGCATGATGTTGGCTTGGGCGACGGCAAGCATGACCGCATAGCATTGGTGGTGGTAATTCACGCCGAAGATTGGGTGGTTTGACCACTGTACCATAACTGGAAGTCGTAGCTTCGTCGTTAATCCTAATATCGTATGTTGGTTATATCGCGCTGCAATGCATCGCTGTGGCCAATTGCATATCGTTTCTACGTGGAAGCGCTGCGTGATGTCGATGTCGCGTAGCATCAGCCATAATGAGCAAGGTGGATAGCAGTTCAACTTGGGATGGCTCCTAGCACCAATGGGCCAAAGTCGTGATTGGCCAGCCTGATATAGGCGTGGTGAATCCTACCACATCGTAGGATGATCGCAATTTGCTACTATTCAGCCGAAAGCGTCGTGGCATATGCGGTAATGCTTAATCTTATGTTAGGTCCCTGGACGCGTTGACTTTCCGACACTAACTTCTTGGAGTTCCTGTAGGATTCGCGCTAGTTGTGGCGCTGCACGCTGAGGAGGCGATTTTGTTCGGATGACGGCTGGCTGTGCCAGCATCTGGCCTAGCCGGAAACATGCGTAGTCTGGAAGAATGAACCTCATCATTTTTCTGTGGAGAAATAAAATATTAGCAATGGTTCGATATAAACTCGTCAAGGATACTAGTTTGGTGACAGGGCGTGGAACGCGGCTTTTTTCTGTTCGAACGTTAGCGACACGAACTCTTTGTTTCGAACTCTGCGAGCTCGATGTTTCTAGGAAGGCTGCGGAGCATCGCACTTTCTAATGAATGAGCAACTTTCCCGTTATTTGAGACAGCACTAGAAATGTTATCTGAACTTGGAAGTTTGGATCGCGAGGCGAATTGAGAAGAAAGTGGCATGACTTTGAAACTTTTGCTGAGGGCGTTTCGTTGAGACCGGAAATATTTACAGGCTGCATTGGTAGTTTTAACACCTGTTGAATGCGTTCGGAGATGAACGAGACCTCTGATCCTGAATCGATCAGTGCATGAGCGGCATAGAAAGTACCGTCACGGTATATGGTGACCATGGCAGTATTCTACAATACCTGTTTTGGCGCGGCAGAGAAGCATACCTGAGTGTCCGACTGATTTAGCTGAGTGGACTGTATATTTATCCGTTTCTTTTGTGCTGATTTCTTTGTGCTGATTGAGCTTGTATTGAAGTCCTCGGTGAGGGATCAAATTTTGCGGTCCTGGCAAAGGAATCAAATGTTGAGGGCCTCGGAGAGGACTCAAGTGTTGATGGCATCGGAGAGAACACAAATGTATCACAGTTCCCGGAGCGATGGGGGTGGTTTGGCGACGAAATCGCAACGGCTCTCGTTGGACAGCTAGGAGGGGCAAAAACTTGAACGTCAGGCTCATTTTCGTACCTCCACTCTTGATTGGCGCATGTAACTGGCGAGCGTGATCCAGAATCTGAAGAGAATTGATTCTGAACCTTGTCACGATACAGAAGGGTATGATGCCTTGCGTTGCATACAGTACCGTTGAAATTTCTGGGGTAGTCATGCACGGAGTGTGACTTGGCCAGGCAATTAATGCCCAAGTGGTGTTTTCATACGACTGTTAGTCGCTTGAAGGATGTCAATATCGAAAATTTAGGACATAATCTCAAATTGTGACGAAGTGAACAAAGAGTACAAGTAGAAAGACTAGACTCAAATGGAAGGCGTTGGCGCATTTGAAATTGTGACTGGTTGCCGAGAGGGTGATGAATGCATAACTTTCGCGATGTGGGTACTTTTTATATCTTGCAGTTTCCAGCGTTTGAAAACAGTGGATCAGAAACGCACCTAAATTTGTCCATTGGGGAGTTTCAAATTTGTTCTGAATGGACTGTTCCCACAGCAATAGTATGATGTCTGGAAGACGACTAGAACAGAAAAGCCATTGATGGCGTCTCATTGGGAGGTATCGATACCTTAGAGCGCCAAAGCGGCGAGAATATTATTAATTTCGCGCTGTAGGTTTTTTATTTCGCTTCCAGTTTGCGTTGCTATCCGTGCGAGACTAAATAGGCTTTTTAAAAACGTGTTAACGTGTATCCGTGCGAGACTAAGTAGGCTTTTTAAAAACGTGTTAACGAGAACGCGTTTGTTTTCATACCTATTAGAAAGATTTTGCCACGCCTGGACGAATCGCTCATTGGTTAGAGGAGATGCTTGGACGATCTCCTTCACTTCTCCTTCTGTTTTATGGCTGAGGTAGATATTGAACTGATATTGAGATATTGAACTGGCAATGCAGATGGTATTGCCAGAGCCTCTATCATTGCGATGATTGCGTCGGAGCATCGAAGATAGTCGTCATAACAATGGCGCCGTTTCTCCTTTAAGGTTTCCAAGTAAGTTGCCTCATCGCTTGTTGATTTCACCCTCGACAGGGTGCTCTCATACGTGCATTTGATCAACATCCATTAAGACTTTAGTTCGGCTCTTTGGATGACAAGCGTATGGAAGGTGTGTTCCCTAGCGGACGTTGCCGACATCGCCGGCAAGTCAAATGAAAGTATCGAGGGTGGAGGTTGTAAATAAAGTAAGTAATGTAAATAAAGTAAGTAAGTAAAATTTAAATAATACCTTTGAAAAGAAATCATTTATTGTGAAAAAAAATAATAAAAGCAAAATGAGACCTCCCTTTAATATTATAATGTTGAACAAAAATGTTAAAAGCAGATCTATGGAAACAATTGATTACAAAAAACAATACTGCTTCAAAACAATTAATAATGCCACTGTGAGGAAGTTTGTCGCGTTATTGACTAGAGTTCTATTTTATCATTAAATGGTTTTGCTTCTTCCTCTTGCATGGACTTGGCATTGGAATCTTTTGCTAACACTCTGTTGGAGTCTTCCACATCATCTGTACCAATGATTAGGATTACGCAAAATACGTAAATAAAATTAAAGCTTTCTAATATTAAAGCAAGTGAAATATTTTTAACAACAACGTGGAGAGCTTCATATCATATGTTTGCAACCAAGCTTTCGCTGCAAAGCGCAGCCTCAAAAGGCATGTGCAAGGACAATATGGAAATTTGATATTCCAGTGCGAAGAATATCAACATTTTTCACGATTAAATAACATGGACAGGCACAAACGTTTTCACAAAAAAACCAGGGCATCTTTATTATCATAAGCAACACCAACGCCATCAACATCTGTAGTAGCTGCATCATCATCATCAACAAGAGCAGCCGCAGTACCATTATCATCAACACTAGCAACAGCATTATCATCATCAACAACAACACGTTCATCATCATCATCATCATCGATCTTTAAATTTGTTGCGGGCATCTTCCCCCGACTATACAATATAACAAACCTACTTAAACTATTATCATACTTACAACTTATATAATAACTAAACACAATAGGTGTATGCTTATTTATAGTACGAGTGTTACTAGCTAAATCTAAATCTACACTACCTAAGACACATTCGAAGTCTGCATAGACAACGAATGGTACATACAATTTCTTATTATAATTACTAAAACTAATTACCGCCTTATCTACTGACGGCATATCTGCAACAGTCCTCCCGCACACCAGTTTGTGTTGTTGCAGTAAACTCTTATTATGAGAATGTTGTAGGCAGCTGGTACATGAAAATATTTTCCTGCAATGGGAGGTTCATTGCTGTTTTATCAATCTTTAACAAAAGAAAAAATAAAATTAGTGCGAAAAATTTATACTTAATAATTATACTAAATATAAAATTTTAATATAAAACAAAAATTTAGCTAGATTGTGATAGAATTACCTTAAAATATTTTTGATCTACACATAATGGAACTGCTCTTCTGTCAGTAGCAGCAGGTTGATGTGTTTATCCTTTTCCTGTTTTGTGCTGTGATATTGTCCCTCGATTTTTCCGTGAAACTTCATCGAATCCGAACACGTTAACCCTGATTGTTGAATTCAATTCTTCAAATTTGTTGATGCTGTCTAGGGGCATGGGGAAGTCAATCCCTTAAAATAGACTACAGCTACATTGTGTAGTACGATTGTCTCTACTTTGATGTTCTCCACATTATAATTTTGTGGTCTGTGTGGATGGTTCCCTGTGGCGCTCAGAGCAGCAATGAGTGCCCACTTAAAGTAGTATGGATCGTTGTTTTGAATTTTGATGCATGCGTGCTTCTCCTGCAGGGAAGTGGGATGTATGACGATCTCTTTAACAGTCCATACTTATTAATGTTCACCTCTATGTGACATATTCTGGGTAGGGACCATCCGCTATCCGTCCCCTTTCCTGGAATAGCGGTTAGATCTTAATTTTTTTGCAATAAAATCATCTTGGCTTGAAACGATTTTATTTCTGTAACCATTTGATCATCATCCATCACTTTAAAATATCCAGTCCATGTCCAAATATACAACCCCATGTTAAATTTGAAGGTTGTGTGCTTTTCCAACATTTTCACTAGCTCGTTGGTTACTATGGTTTGAGCCTTCTCCATAAACACTTCAGGATTGAGAAGGCCCTCATCCTCGTTTTGGAATATCAGGGTTTGTATTCTATTCCAGAAAAATTATTTTATGGACTTCAGACCACCACTTACGGGAATCCAACAATTTCTTTTATGTTTCAATGTTCCGATATGATGGTTCTAGTGTCTTCGAGAACCATATTCGTTGCAATTGGGACAACGAACGTTTTCGTTATTAGCTATGTCTAGTAACCATGGTGCTGCTGTCGATGATGATGATGAACGTGTTGTTATTGTTAATGCTGCTGTGTTGATGATGGTTCTGCTGATACAGATGTTAATGGCGTGAATAAAATTTTTATACCTGTGCATGTTATTTATTTATTTATTTCTTTTCAAGTTGTACAAAAATGATCATTGAATCTTAAATCAATTGTAGAAATAGATACTAGATATGCAGTGTTCAAATGGTTTATATGGAGAATTTCCCTATCAATTTCCCATCTGATTCCTTTCAATACAACACGACAACCACCTCCGCCCACACCACCAGCCCCATACTTCACCACGAGTTAACAAAAACGATTTGCATTTAGGCCTATTACATTTTATGACGGCAGCAACAACAACCGGTTTAAGAAAACGATCTCATAAAACCTAATGTCATCGTCAAGTGATTCCATGCGCTAGTTTTAAAGACTCACACGGATTTACATGTTTTTAGATGGTTAGGTAGAGCATTCCAAATTCTAATACTTCTCACAAAAAAGATCTCTCTATTGCTAGTGACGAAAAGTGAGGTAGTATAAGAATGCGCGATTTATTTGATGAGTTGAATTGGAGCTTTTCGAAGAGGCAGAGGGGTACTCTGTTTTTTAAAATGTTAAAGATGTAACAGCTCTGAGTTTAAGGAAGATGTCTAAGTCCGAACCAACCACAAGAGGAACAAGGTGAGAAATATGGTCTCTACTGCGTAATGACCACCGTACCCTTCACAACCATAGGTTATATGAGGGATAATTAATGACTTTACCAACAGCAATCCAGTTTCCTTAGGAGGAAGCTCTTTTATACGATATAAATTCCGGAGGATTGAATAAATTTTCCCCCGAATCATGGCTAAGTGATTATCTCACGAAAGAGATTCTGTAAGAAATGCACCCAGATTCCTAGCCGCTTCTAAACAGGGTATATGCGAATCCCTGACACCTGCCCGCGCATCAATATGAATCTGTGGTACAAAGCTGCTGGCTTTTGTATAACCTATAACCATGGTCTAGGTCTTTTCCAAATTTAATCTTAGCCTATTCGCCACAGCTCACGACGAGAAGGAAGTAAAATCTTCGCCTAACCTCTGAACCCCAAGACGATTTCCTCCTTTTCACAATCCAGTAGCAACTGCACATCATCCGCAAAGATGTTAACCAGCGCGTGCTTCACCACCTAGTATAGGTCATTTACATACACTACCGGCCAAAAGTTTCGAAGCACCACTCCTGTTCATAGAAAATCGTGTGGCATTTCTTTAGTATTGTATAAATTTTGATTTTTTCTTTTTTAATAGGATGGTTATAAAGTGATAACTGTAATATGGAACCCAAAACGGGTTTACGGCGTTCATTGTTTAATTGCATGCTCAAACAATGCACTAAGTTAAGAAATTGGGTTTTTTTGTTTATTGCACTTGCCATACAAAATCGAGAAAAAGGGTTATAAGAAACCTCTTTCAGGTACTCAGGGTAATTTTTTTTATGGGGTAATTACTTAAGGTAATTATGAATAATTATTACCATCCATTTTTTACCCTGGGTCAAGTATAAAAGGCTGACCTAGAATATTGACACCATTCTTTGTTCCTCAAGATTCAAACTGACCAAACGTTAAAAAAACCGAAGTCATGCCAAAAAATAAGATTGATATAAGATCTGCAGTGATTACTCTTCATAAGGAAGGCAATTCCGAGCGGATAATAGAGCAAAAATTAAAAATTTCGACTAGTTCTGTGCATCGCACCATACAAAAGTACAAGGATTATCGAACTTTTGAGGTCCTTCCGCGGTCCGGAAGGCCAAGATCGACAAGAAATCATGATGATAGAGCAATGACAATATCAAGCAGACGGAACAGCAGAAAAACGGCTCCAGAAATACAAGCTGAGATCAATAACAGTCGATCAAATCCGGTGTCACTAACAACTGTAATAAGGCGGCTAGAGATGCTGGTCTTTGTGAAAGGATTGCTAAAGAAAAACCCTTACTTTGACCACGAAATAAAAAGAGAAGACTTCAATGGACTCTAACCTATAAGAAATGAACCGAAGAGGACTTCAAAAATGTTCTTTGGAACGACGAATCAAAGTTCGAGTTGTTTGGGTCAAATCAAAGAATTTTCGCCAAACGTAGTGCGAAGTAGAGAACATGCTGCCGGAGTGTGTAATCCCAACAGTGAAGCACGGCGGCGGTTCCGTTATGGTCTGGGGATGCTTCTCAAGCAATGGAGTAGGCGATTTCATTCGAATCGATGGAATTATGCGAAAGAGGAGTATAGAAAGATATTGCGGCACAATGCCATACCATCAGACCTATGATTGATCGGCGAAGGTTTCGTGATGCAACAAGATAACGATCCCAAACACAGTTCCAAATTGTGCAGAGGCTATTTAGAGAACAAGCATAGATCTGGAATATTAACAAATATGATTTGGCCTGCCCAGTCACCCGATCTCAATCCATAGAGCTTCTATGGATGAGCTGGACCGAAAGGTGCGAGAAAAAGCGACTACGTCGAAAGAGGAAATGTGGAATGCATTTTTGGAATCATGGAACAATATACAACAGGAAACCATAAAGAAATTAATCGCCAGAATACAAAGAATTGTAGCAAAAGTTATTCAGTGCAAAGGGGGATTTTTTTATGAAAAATCAGTTTAGACGTTTTTGTAAAAATTTTAATAATAAAAATTATCCTAAAATATAATTTTAATGTAATTTGTAAGGAAATGTAATAAACTTTAAAATTTACAATTAAACTTTTTATTTTTAAAAGCTTTGGATAACTATTGTTAAGATTTGTGGAAATTTCAAGGGTGCTTCGAAACTTTTGGCCGGTAGTGTATGTACAGAACAAAGAGTATAAGTCCAAGAACTGAGCGTTGAGGCATACCGCTGTGAATTGGACGAAAACTAGAACATTCACTATTTGAACGTAGTGCTTTCTTTGGGACAGATATGAATGGAGCAGCCTACAAGCCGGCCCAGAGAAAAAGAATTGCTATCTGAATTTGTTGCACATACAAATTTTTTATTGGAAAATAAGTTGTTATGTAAAGTTTAGTTCAGGATGTTTATATATTTAACAATATAAGCATTTAAGACCCTTTTGCCTTTGTACCCCTAACCTTGTGTTGTCATAACTCAAAAACGAATGCTGATATCACATTTCTAATAAAAAAATTCTAATAAAATACTTTTTACATTGTCTACTCTAATACGTCAACCAAACCACAAAGCTCTAAAACGTCAACTTTAAATAAACCAAAATTTTGAATTTAGCAACAGTTAAAATACACAGTTTTGATCACACACACATTTATTTTATGAAATTAGTTCAGAAATTTGGGTATTCCCCTTATAAGTACGTAGAATAGAAAAAAATTGCATCTCTATGTGTTGTCTTTTTTATGTTCAGTTGCTTTTTTGTTCTCGTAAGTATCACATTTCCAAAATGTGCTCAAAACAACCGAAAGTGCTTAAATTACAAGAAAAGGCAAATCTTTTGGATTTATTAGAAAAGGGTACAAGTGCGGTAGCTTTAGCAAAGCAATGTTTTTTATTAAAAGTTTCTACATTCATAAACGTCAACAATTTGTTAAACGTCAACACCCGCGGTTTTAATTAGTTGACGTTTTCCCGAGCGCACTGTATGCATATAAAACAACAAATCTTGTTGTATTTATTTAAAAAAAAAAAAAAACAAATTTATAACATCAACTGGCAGATCGGATAGCTATTTCGAAACTTGCCAAAGTTTCTCATCAGCGATCTTGGTTGATGTGTTTACTTATATGCAACTGCCGCTATATGCGTCCAACGTTGGACAACAATTTTGTGAATTACAACGTTGTTTGGAACCTTTATATATATACTTTTATATATGTATATATACTTTTCTATACTTATCGTCTCATTTTCTATGCGTTACACATTTCGCTTGGATCTCGTGCTTGGATTTTCTTGCTTTTTTTTGTGGAGGTAGGAAATGCTTTTACGCACATCAGCGTCCCCGATTGAACCAGGTCTTGAACCGATAGTGTAGGACTCCCGCACTTGCGGATTACCTACTAAAACCGTCCTCATATTTGGGGAAATAGTCGAAGCAGACCAGAATGACTAAGTCCCTTTTCGCCCCCACGTCCCTGGTCACTGCAGGCGGCCGAACGAGTCGAACTCATGCTTCATACCCAGGTCCCTTGTCAACCAAAGTGCGTTCTTGAACCATGAATCCCAACATCGAACGTCATCGTTATGACCATTCACGCTGAGCCTTCTGGCTGCTAACGCCGGACAATGGTTCACTATGTGATCCGCCGACTCTTCATCTTGTGAAGACCACGCGAGACCCATCTTGTGAAGATGATATCTGAAATTGCCTTAACCAGTAATCAAAGAGATAAGCCAGCTAACCTAACGGCCAACAACCTAAGGCCTCCCCACGAAGCGATTTATTAATCACCAGCAAAAATAGTCAGCAGCCCCCTCCTTAGCAAGAGAGTCCGCTTTCTCATTCTGTACTGTGCCTATGTGCCCTTTGACCCAACAAAGTGTTACCCTTTTGTACTGGACACACTCATTCAGCTTCCGGAAAGCCTCCAGCACCAATTTAGAATTAACATTCGTCCGCGCAATGCTCTTACTCACCGCCTGGTTATTCAGTGCTGGCAGGATTCTGTTATTCTGCACCTGATCGCCAATTAGATGGTCCAGAGCTATCAGGGCCAGTAGTTCGGCCTGATATACAGATACGTATTTCCCTAAATGGAGTTAACAGCCGAGGTTCAACTCCGAAGAGAAGACCCCTGCACCTGCCCTTCCATCCATCAATGACCCATCCGTGAAGATATTGAAGTCATGCTTGCTGCACTTATCATGCAGTTGGTCGTCTGCGATCAGAGTGTCGTGCCACCTATCGATGATTCGTATCCTGCACATACCATCCATAGGCATGCAAACATCGCTGACCTTTGCACAGACAATGTCAATAATGCGACCATGTCCTGTCGCTGGTAAGCCAGCTCCACGCCAAACAGCGTTCCTATGCATGCGCATTGCCGCTAGCGCTGCCGTCCTCTTAATAAATAAGTCTAACGGCAACAGCTCGAGCATCGCCTCCAGAACGAAGATCGGTGTGGTGCGCATGGCACCACTGATGGCTATGCATGCCAGCCGTGGAACCCTGTCCACTTCGGCCTTTATCGTTATTTGTTCTGCTTTATATCACCACATAACTGAGCCATAAGTCAAACAGGGTCTAAGCATAACAGTATAGATCCAGTGTGCCTTGCTAGGGGATATACCTCATCGAAGTCTACACACTCTTCTGGACTGAAAAAGCACCGCCTTTGCCTTCCTAATCCTCTCTAACACATGCTCCTTCCAGGTAAGTTTGCTATCTAGGATTACTCCTAGATACTTAACCCTTCGGGAGGTGTTTATTTCGGACCCGAAAATTCGAGGAAAATTAAATGGATCAAGTTCAGAATTTTCCTCTTCCTTGTGAAGAGGATCATATCCGTCTTAGTAGCATTACACCACCCCTATACCGTGCAGAGCGCTCAATGCATTACGTCCCGCATGGTGTCAATATACTTCCCTCTCACCTTCCGTGCTATATCGTCTACATATCCAATTGTATGTATGCATCTTGAGTCCAGTCGTTGAAGCAAGGAGGCAACAGTGATGTTCCAAAGTATGGGCGATAACAACCCCCCTGGGGACATCCCCTCGTCACTATCGATTTTAGACTGACTATGCATGAATTCAATGCAGTTAGTTACGACCGGGTTGGGCCCACGGGCCTCTAGAGCTAATTTCAATCTTCCGCAACAGATTTTATCGAAAGTACCCTCTATGTCCATAAAAGTCGTCATAGTGATGCCTCCATTATGCTTCAGTTCCCTTACCGCCACCCCGACCAAGTCGTGGAGGGCAGTCTCCGTAGATCTTCCCGCTCTATATGCGTGCTGAAATCTACTTAAAGGACGTTCCAAAAATAGATTTCCCTATAGATAGTCCACTACCACCCTCTTCATTGTCTTTAAAACAAATGAGGTAAGGCAGACCGGTCTAAAGTATTTGGCCTCCGTGTAGTCCTTATTACCTGGTTTTGGTAGAAATACCACTCTTGCGAGACATGCCACGAATCGCTCAATTGCTCCAACAGTTCTTCCTGGAGCCCCACTGGAGCAACGCACTTCTTATCCAATTCCTCGTCACTATCCTTTCCGCCTCGGTCCCCGCCGACCTGTGAAACCATCTACCCATTGGTGGCCAAACCCTAGCGTGTCCGATGCTCAGGAAAGTGTCTGCCTACCATCTCCTGAATAGACTCTTCCAGTGTCTCCAGCGGACTCCATCTTTGTTACGGATGAGTCCCATCTTGGATACTGGATCCTTTGATATCAGTTTCTGCAGTTTACATACATCAGAGATATCCTTCGTGTTTGTGCAAAGGTCCCTCCACGTCTGCCTCTTCCTCTTGCGAAGGGTCTTCATCAACGGTTTTTTCGTTTCCTTATAATCAGTCTAAGCCACAGCGTCTTTGTGCCTCATGTACCGATTAAAGACCGTTCTCGTCTCCCTCTTCATGTATTCCAGTTCCTCGTTCCACCAGGGAACAGAGTCCTTTATATATAATAATCCGAATCTGCAGGCATCCAAATTGGTGAAGCTGTTCAATGCGACGTCGCGAAGGATAGTGCTGATGGAACTATTTTTCATGGTAATAGTTTTGTGATCATTGCGCGTTCATTACAAATTAATTTCAATTTCAGATTTAGCAGAAAGCAAGTGGGAGCGATACATGCCGGCAATACTCTAAAGAAAAAAACATCCTCAACTAGTAGTAAAGAAACCAAAGACGGGCGACGAGTGGTCTCAGTTGGCGGCCGTTAAATTGGAAAAAGCGAAAGTGGAACTGGAATTTTTTAAATTAGAAACTGATTTAAAGATTAAAAAATTGAGTTTGGAAATACACCCGTGGCCAAAAAAAAGCCGCACTAGTGGCATTTCATTACTCATGCAAAATTTAATAAAAAAAGGATAGCTACCTGCAAGTTTTTATTTTTTTTTTATATTATTTGATCCCTATAGCCTCTACCTGTAAAAAAATCTTCAAGAAAAGAGAAAAGGGTTGGCCGGCAGCTCGATTTCCGCTAAAGAGGTGGAAAAACCCAAGATCTAATTTTTTTGACCTTTTTTTTAAAAAAGGGTAAAAAAATAAAAAATGTTGGTTTTTTTTGGTTTCTGTTATTTTTATTATGTTTAAATATTCTTAGAATTCAAGAATTTTCTGTATACTCTTTTGTTTTTCTTTAAATTTTTTTTCAATATTTCGTTGATCCTCCTTTGGCCTTCAAAACAGCTTCCACTCTTCTGGACATTGAATCATAGAGATTTTGGACCTGGTTCTTGGTTTTTTCGTCGTACCACACTTCTTTTATAACAATTTGTAACTGCTGGATGGATTTTGGAGACATCTCTTGAAATTTTAGCTGCATAATTCCCCACAAATTTGCAATGATATTAAGATCTGGGCTATTTCCCGGCCAGGACATCGATAATATCCCAAGATTTTCTTTTAATTGTGTTACCTGTGAATGCACAATGACCATTAGAATGCATTTTTGGGTAAAACTTAAAGGTTTACTTACAGAGCGAGCTCGGTGGCAGGGTGCACTATCGTCTTGAAAAAGTGTGTTTTCAACATGGCAACTCAGCCCCTCGATTTTTGAACCACGCCCTTTTTGATAACATTTTTATAATTTTCTGCATTCACGGAACCTCCAGCAATAAAATTTGCCCAACTTCATAATACGTTATGCATCCCCATACCAAAACATGAGGTGAATACTTGACTGTTCGAAAAATGCATTCATTGGAATATCGTTACTTCGATCCCCTTCGAACTGTGGCTTTTCCCATCGGGCCCAATCAAATTGAATTTCGATTCATCAGAAAATATGACATTTCTCCAATCAGAACCTATCCATTTTTTATGCTCCTTTGCCCATTTTAACCGTTTTCTCTTCATAGCCGCTGTTAAACCCGGCTTTTTGGCTGATCGGCGAGCTGGAAGACCCATATTTGTTAGGTGTCTGGAGACAGTTCTTCTGCTGATTTGCATTCCCAGCTTTTCCTGAAGGTCTCTCCTTAGTTCCCTAGCAGCTTGCGAAACCTCGCTGCCTAGGTTTGGCACTTCTTCATTGTTCATGCAACAAATATTATGTAGAACTACTGTTGCTACAATGATTGCTTGGACTTTTTCGAATTTCAAGCGAATTCCCAGTGATAGAATCGGAAAACGTCTTTTCCACACTCCGTAGCTTCTCTCGACGCAGCATCGCGTTCGTATTTGGGACTCATTGTAGAGGTATTCCTCCGGAGTATTTACCTCTCGCAATGGAGTCGTTAAATATTTTTTATTCGGATAACCCTTATCGGCCAAGATGAAGCAGTCATTAAATTCTCCACTTTCAAGCCGGGCGTGTATTCGAGAGTTCCTAAAAATATTTGAGTCATGCGCCGATCCTGGCCATCGAGCTACAATGTTTGTGATTCTCAAATTTGCATCACACATAGTTTGTACATTTATGGAAAAGAAACCTTTCCTGTTTCTGTACAGCTCAGCGTTTTTCCCACCTATTTATATATAATATATAAATTTGTTAAGAAGGGTTGCCGAAATTTGACTTTGTATATTCACGTTACCTGGAGAAATGATTTTCACATGCGTGCAATATAGTGCCCGATTACATTGGGAAACTTAGCGATGTTGTAAAAATCCCGCTTTGTTTGACGTATTTCATCAAAAGTGAATGGAAATTTTATGAAGCGAGGTCCCAACTTTGCTATGTAAAGCATTAACCACAACCTTGGGGAAGAAGAAAAAAAACATTGATTTCCAGTGCCGCTACGTATCTACGGTTAGCCGCTACGCTTCTTGCAGCTAGCCGCTAGACTTCACGCCGCTTGCAGTCGATCGAGTTCTATTTTTCTCTGGCGGCGTAGCTATGCTTCTTCTTCTTTTGTGTTTGTTTACGTTTTACATATAAAAAGATTTGCGTTTTGACATTTGCTGCTGGCTTCACGCCGCTATCACTGGAAGCACTGAGGTTAGTGCTGGAAGTTAGCTACTTTTGCAGTTAGTATCTTGTAGCCTGTAGCCTTGGTTGTGGTTAATGCTTAATGCGAAACAACATGCACATATTTCGACATGCTTGAAATCGAGACTCCATATATATCCCCAACTGTGCGAAGCATACCACCGGTTGCATAAACTCGCAACGTTATCAAAATCATCTGCTCCTCTGTTAATGCATGGTTTCTGCAATGAATTGGTTGTGGCAGTCGTACTAATTATAGAAAATTAGCAACTCACAAACAAGTTCTATTTTTAATGTATGGCGCAATCATGTCCAGACGTTCCGAGCTGTTGTCCTCGTTAGTCGAAACCTTTCGTAGACGTCCCTATCAGCAAATATGTCAAAATGGTTTGGTCGACTTCTGTTCTCAGTCGTCTTGAAATGGAGATAATAGCTGCGTTCCTTTTTCCTAATCTAATCCTGATTTAAAATGGAACGGCAAGGGAGGTCACATGCAGATGTGCCCACAAAATCACACATAAAAAGATTGTGTCATGAAATATCAAGTGTTAAGAATTAAATACAATTTTTGCTCGAGTAAATAAAATCTTTGAATTCAAAATGGTAACGACAGCGATGCAATCATGGTCTTCATAGGTTTGTCAGAATCTTCTTTATTAGTCAAATAAGATAAACTTGGTAAAGCACACCATCAATTAAAAAGAAAAAAATGTTATCAGCGCCATCTATAGTTCCATAGGAAAGTAAAGTTCTTACATCAGCGCCATCTAATTATGATATAACGAGAAGAGCAATTCGATTAGAATTTCTAATCCTAGTCGAGAGTACGATTAGAAAATTTGTATGGAAACTGGTCTAATCCGAAGTAAAAGGAACGCAGCTAATACCAATTATGTCGTACATTTCAGCATCACTTTCGTCACTCATTTCTTGTGTAACAGAAATTTAAATGGAAAAATTAAAGCACTCGAATTCACATTTTCGCAAATCTGTTTATAAACGTTTTACAATTCGGTACGTCAAAGAAACATCTGTTTCTTTATCTATTAAAAAGATATATTAACCGGAGTTTAACTCACCAATGTTGGTCGGTTAAACGACGTTTAAACTTGTACTGAGAAACACAATGTGTGGTTTAAACTGAGTTTAACCGAGAAACGACGGTAACCGAGCACTGAAAAACTAGCCCTAATAGCCTGTTTCCATAAAAATATTTAATCCGATTAAGGTGTTCGAAAATCGATCAGCTGATCTAGTGTTTCCATAGATAATCCGATCCGGGCAGTCAAACCGAAAAGAAGAAATAAACAAAGAAAAAAAGAAAGCTGTTGTTTTGTTTGTATATTTACGCAGCTATTTTTAAAATTGTGCATCGCTTTAATTTATAATACAGTGAATAAAATAACAATAATATTCAAAATTGTTGAAATGTATTTTGGTATAGTGACGAAATTCTCAAGTTTACAGAATTTGGAAAGCGAAAAATCGTACATCGTAAATAGCAAATTCCTCAGTATGTTTTAAATTTGGCAGAATAGTTTGGTGACATAAATTATGTCTTTCTAACTTATTTGCATTAGACAAAGAGAAAGATAGTGTGTCCGCAATTCCGAACTTCGAAACAGACTTGCAAACTAAAAACTCAGGCTAAGAACCAAAAGCATTTTGGTTTAGCTCTGAAATCCCAACAATAATTTCAACGAAGTTAAAACAGTTTACGAATGGTTTTGGGGCTTAAAACAGTTTATTCCAAAAACCTGGAAAAAGCATTTTATGGAAGCACCATATAAGGGTTAAATCAACAAGCGCGGCCGTATGCCGAAGGACGCATACACACCAAAAAATTGTACTAAAGGTACTATTTTACTGCGTAGCCATTTTAAAGTAGCCGTTTAAATTAACATAGCGCAAGGGTTTATTTAGGAATGTTTTCTAAAATTGATGGGGTATATTGAAGTACCGTATACCATATTAAAGGTAATGAAACACCCATTAAAACTTATCTACAATAAATTATTATAAATTATTCACGTATTTATTTAAGAAAACATCGTTTTTAGGTGATTATTTTGACTTTTTTTTACATAATCTGCATTAGTTACTTATATACTTACTTATAGGGACCAATTATTAAAAATATTTATTTAGATTCAAATCAAATGAAATTACCTTTCTTTTGATACCCACGACGCTAGGATATACGCAGTAGTTTTGTATATGTACGTATCAGGATTTTAGACTTCACCACTTTATTCGCGAGCAGAGTTGTTGGCTTAAGTTACTGTCTTCCCGAAAAGGCCAATCGAATTGTTGTTTTTGTTGTTGTTGTTGTTTGTGAAGGAGACACCAAAAACAACAAAAACATCCGTCGCTCTCCCCTACTTTCAAAATTATAGCCCTTTAAAATTTGAAATTAGTATCCCTATATCTTCTAAACTATAGAAGATATCCGGTATAGATATATATCGTTAGAAACGTAAGTTAAATACCTTTCATTTATGTAAAGTAAAATTTTACGAAAAATCCATATTTTTGGAGACATCAGCATTTTAGGAGAAAGCTAAGAAAATTAAATATTGTTATGAAAACGCGCGATTTTTATTTTTCTGTTATATTCTGTTGCGTAGCCGGTGTTTGACATACTGAGGGTTATAATCCAAAAGCGCGGCCGTAGATCGAAGGCCGGAGAACGCATACACGCCCTAAAATAAACCTACTGACCTCTAGTTCGTTATTTTCCGAACAATTATGTGTGTTAATGACTTGTTTTATTTTATTAATGGGCCGGAAATAATACAAATATTAAAATCGCGTTTTCTCCAAAAATATGCATTTTTTTGTAAAATCTTAGTTTACATACATGAAACGTGTTTAACTTACGTTTCTAACGGTATATATCTGTACCGGATATCTTCTATAATTTAGAAGATATAGGGATACTAATATCAAATTTCAAAGGGCTATAAATTTGAAAGTAGGGGAGAGTGACGGATGTTTTTTGTGTCTCCATCACAAACAACAACAATTCGATGGGCTTTTTCGGGAAGACAGTAATCTGTTGCGAGTTGTTTTTTTTCACCATTCGGTTTTTCTTAGAATTCTTAATTTCTTGAAAAAACGAAAAAAATCGGCGCTAATGGGCTAAAGTAGATTTGTTTCCCAACTTATCTTCATAAAGTTAGGCATTTGTGCCGTGTGTTGTGACCCTAGAGATTTTGAAATTGCATTATGACGTACTTGCGCTGAACGAGACCACTTTTTTTTGTTTACTGGCGCAACCAGTATTCTATTCTATCATCCTTGGTTAGATTGGATTTAAGTTGATATTTGACACAGTGAAAAACGCGTGAACTTACGCATGGAATTTCAAAACTTATATTAATTTTTATTCAAATAAAGTCATCCTTCATATTTCTAATAAGTGTGCACATAAAAAATAAATGGAAAAGACTTAAAATATGAATAAAACATTTTCTGGTATTGCAAAAGAGTGAACTCTCTGGTCTCCAGAGGTCAGAAGACCAGACATTAATAAAAATGTAAATACACAACCCTTGATATTTACTAAAGTTTTCGAATTTCGAGGCTTGCCCACAATTACTTTAAATTAGTGATAATTTAAAATACCGATAGGTTTGTTGGAGATAAGCTATTTTTTTGTTGGATCTATGAACAATTTGGCAGACTTGTTTTTACTTGGATATTGGCCATATCGAATTTTTCTTAACTTTCGAGTGGTTTAACTCTATGAATTTAAAGTGTTTACAAATATGCAATTTAAAAGCTCATTAAGTAATTTTGCAAAATATTTTGGCATAAGTACGGCTCCGCGTGTTCATATTTTTGCTGTTCTTGAGCTTGTGGAGCAGACCCCAACAAAAACACCCTGGTGTCCCGTGGTTCCTGAGTTATAGCCCTTTGAAATTTGGGAGCAGGTTGAAGACGCTGACGCAGCTCCGATTTTGTTGTTGTTGTTTTCCACGGAGACTCCAATAACAATATCATTTTGCCCGCGCTCGTCTGGTTTCCGAGTTATAGTCCTTTAAAGTTGGAAAATTTCGGACCTATATCTCCGAAACTATAAGAAATACCTACATATTATGGGCATGGTTGAAAAGGTATTCAAATTATCTTTCAGTTATGTAATGCCTTGAACACAATTGGAAGCACAAAACACTAAACACATTTGTCTCTGTATCTTTTGCTTAAAACACGCGCACAATTGGACCTCGCGCACAAAAAACAAATTCTGTCATTTCTGAAACAAATATGACAATTCTCTTTTGTAAACAAATTGAATATATAAAGAATCAGAAGAAGAGCTTGTTAACAAAAGCTGTCAAAATAGAAATAGAGCTATCTCACGGACATGCGTTTCTTTATCTAAAAACAAATGTTCGTAAATAACTCATTTTTTTCTTGAATCCCATAAGAGCCTGTGTAAATTTGACAGTTGATTTTGTTTTTAGTGTTTTGTTCGTCCAATTGTGTTCAAGGCATAAGGTAGTATGTTATCGAAAAACTATTACTTTTCAAGAAAATTTAAATTTAAGATTTTTTTTTATAATTTGTTTTCATTTATTAATTTTTTACTAAATAAAATGTGTTATTAACCTATAACTTATCTCAATATTAAAAGAGTAGAGTCTGTTATCTTTCTTTAGATATATTTATAATCAGGATCGGTGCGAGATTTTAGGAGAAAATTAATTTTAGAACTCACAAACACGTAAGTACACAACTCTATTAATTTCTCAGAATTTGAATAATAACGTGTGTTCAGATAATAATATTGGTTCAGATACAAGTTTAAAATATGGAATGCAATAGCGCCGCAGGCGAAAAAATTTTCTCCTAAAATCCTGCAGCTATTCTGATAATAAATATATCTAAGGAAAGGTAAGAGACTCTACTCTTTTAATATTGAGATAAGTATATAGGTTAATAACACATTTTATTTAGTAAAAAATTAATAAATGAAAACAAATTATAAAAAAAAATCTTAAATTTAAATTTTCTTGAAAAGTAATAGTTTTTCGATAACATATTACCTTACATAACTGAAAGATAATTTAAATACCTTTTCAACCATGCCCATAATATGTAGGTATCTCTTATAGTTTCGGAGATATAGGTCCGAAATTTTCCAACTTTAAAGGACTATAACTCGGAAACCAGACGAGCGCGGGCAAAATGATATTGTTATTGGAATCTCCGTGGAAAACAACAACAAGAAAATCGGAGCTGCGTCAGCGTCTTCAACCTATGCCGAAATTTGAATTTATTAGCCATATATCTCTTTAACCACAGAATATATCCGGTTGGCATATATACCGTTAGAAAGGTAAACTAAATATCTCATTTATGTTAAGTAAAATTTTTCCTGAAAATCGCACATTTTTGGCGAAAAGCCGATTTTAAAATTTTTAGTACTTTTTTCCCCATTAATTAATATTTTTCTAAGTAAAATGTATGATAATTTGAAAACCCACATAATTTTGTGGAAAACAAGAAACTAGAGTTCATTAGCTTTTTATAAACAATTTTTTCCATTAGAATTGGTGCAGTTTTTTAGAAGGAAACGCAGTTTAAAGATTACAAAAAACCTTACTTCACCTACTATTTTACTTTCTTTCAAAAATGCGACTCTTGTATATTTCACTGCAGCTATGCTGGTGAACTAAAAGTGGAACTCCATAGCATGCGTATGCGTGCGTTTGACATTTGGAGTTTTCGAACATTTACGTGCGTACCTAACTAGCAACTCCATAGCATGCGCGCGCGTGCATTTTTCAATCAGCTGTTTAATATATTTTGAGTGAATGATTTTGTGAAAATTATGGTTGATTTTGTGTAAAAAGCGCAAGTATGGGCGACGATTTCGGATTTTTCTTAATGATAATTGTCAGTGTAATTGCAGTATACATGCAATACACTGAATTAATGAAAGGAGAAGGAAGTTTCAATTTGTTCCGATAATCTACGCTTCCTTTAACATACATATATATTTTTGTGCACGCATACCTCGTTGATTAAGTTTTCGTCATTCATTTTCTGTAAAATATAAACAAAAATATTAGAATATATTAAATTAAACATAATTCATAAGCAAAACAAAACAATTTGAAGTTGGTTGCTGTGTCAACTGTCATCCACACGCATGAAAGTAGAAAATTTTCTACTTCCATGCGTTTTCGAATTTAAGTTCGAATTTCTTGCGTGCGGTTGCATTTCCATTCGTGCCTATGCAGTTCATCTCATAAGAACGTGTGTATTCTACTTATCTGTCAAACGCACGCACACGCATACGCATGCTATGGAGTTCCACTTTAGCACTGGATTTTATAATGCGCTACACTGAAAAAATTAAAATTTTTTATGAAAAATCGCACGATTTTCCCGATTAGGAGCAAATGTACTTTAGCCCATTAGCTCCGATTCTTTTACCGTTTCATTACCTTTAATTTGCTATACGGCACTTCAGTACACACCATAAATTTCAGAAGATATTCCTAAATAAAATAATCCTGATCCTTTCCTCAAGCATATTCCACATATACTCAATGGGGTTGAGATCAGGACTGTGGTGGTGTTTTGAGCATATGTGGAACATTGTACGCCAAGTACATCCTGGTGTTGTGAGCCATGTTTTTGGGATAATTATCTTGATAAAAATAATATCCCTGATATACGCCCAATTTTTCAGCACTTGGCTTCAAATTTCTATTCAATATATCGATGTATCGGTGGTCCACAACTTCCACAATTATCTCCAAGTTACCAACGCCACTAGCAGCCATACGAAAGTACGAAGACTTTAGTGGAACACTGTATACAGTACCGCTCATAAGTATTCGAACGATTCATATATGTGCAATTTAGACCGATTTAAAAAAAAAGGAAAGCAATTTGATCGAGTTTTGGCACACACTTGTGTGCCTTACGATATATTTATTTAAAAAAATTACAATAACAACAAATAACACAAAAAATGTGGTCACTATACACTTACATCTATATAACCGCCTTGTGCCTTAATAACTGCCTTACATAATCTCGCTAATTTTACTAAAGTTTCAGGCCTGATCTCGCCCCAAGATTGAAATAATTCTTCCAGAGGTCTTCCTTAATTGTAGGATTTAGAGCTTTAGCCTTTCTGTCCAGCTCGTCCCACAAAAGTTCGATGGGAGATAAATCCGGTGATTGTGGTGGCCACTCTATGCGTTTCAAGATATTCCTTCCAGATATTGTAAAAATGATCTGCACAAACGTGAAGAGTACTTCGGATCATTATCTTCTTGAAAAGTGAGTCCTTCACCTATAATTCTAATTCCTGAAGGCACAGCATGTTCTTCTAGTATCTTCTTGTATCCTTCTTTGTTTAGTTTTTCGATGATTGTGACAAGGTCGCCGGTGGATCCTGCACCGAAACATCCCCAAATCATCGTGTTTCCTCCTCCATGTTTAACTGTAGGCACGATACAGCCATCAGACATCCGCTCTCCGATATGTCGACGAACAAACACACGCCTGTTGAACCCGAAGATTTCAAACTTGGACTCATCAGTCCAAAGCACATTTTTCCATTGCTCCAACGTCCAATCTTTGTGTGTCTTCGCCCATTCCAATCGCTTTTTCTTATTTGCAGACCGTTAAGGCTTCCTCGCTGCTATTATTCCTGACAAGCCAGCTTCCTTCAGACGTCTTTTTACTGTGGAAACAGATATGGGATTTGGGCAGTTGCAGTTTATCTGGCTGGTGATATCTGGGGCCGTTAGACGTCTGTTCTGTTTGCTCTGGACTACAATGAACTTATCATCTCCTGCAGTCGTCTTTCTGCCGGAACGATTTCTGTTGGCAACACTGCCGATATCTTACTGTTTTTTAACAATGACCCAAGCAGAACTCTACGATATCTTTAAACGAGCAGCAATCTGCTGGTAGGAATAGCCTTCTTCGCGAAGAGTACAAACCACAGAACGTTTCTCAATTGACATTTCTTGTCGTTTTGGCATACTTGTGCTCCTTTTTTGACTTTTCAGGACGATATGCAAATTACAATTAATGTCCGAGAGAATTCAGTCCTGGTATTTAAAAGGATTGGGTACGGATTCAGGTAACTATAAAATTTAGTTCCCAACACCCAACAGATAAAAACAAGACCATAAAAACCGTTTGCATATCGCCAATATTGACAGGTAATCATTAAAAGATTGTTGATGAAATTTTCCATAAAGTCGAATTCGGACAATATGCACCTGTGCCACAACAAAAAAGGGTTAGGGTTTTTAGGTTTCTCCCAAAAAACCACAGAGACTTCATAAAATCATAAAATCGAATTTAATTTCCAATGAATTCTACTGATTCCGAAAAATTCTGAATTTTAATGTCGTTCGAATACTTATGAGCGGTAGTGTACGTATTAGATTTCAACACACCCTCACGACCACATTAATCGCGAGCAGATATTTTTCATCTTTCGGATTGTCTCGCATTTCTACATATCTGGAAAAAGAAGGAAGAAAATCGGGGCCAATGGCAGAGATTAAGAGGGACACTCTAAAATTCGGTGTACACACTTATGCATTTTCGCTGGAATTTCACTAACACAATGAAAGAAAACTTTGATTCAGTGTAAAAAACTTGTGGCGTCGTAATAAAAACTTTGATTCGCTGCATAAAAATTGTGGCCTCGCCGTACAAACTTTGTGGCCTCGTTGAGATGAAAAATCAGTTTTTCGGGAGTCCTTTTTGGGAACGTCAAAACAAATAATTAAAAATATGCTTTTTATGTGTATGTGCAATATATATATATAAAACATAACTACCACTTCCATATAACGATAATGCTTCCATATTTTAAGCAGTATTTGTTGTTAAGTGCGTGAAGTTAAATTCGCGTTTTTGATAGTTAAATTCGTAAATAGCGGAGACACAAACCACAAACACGAATTTCAAATTCGTGTTTTCACACATGCGTTGTTCACATCAGAGCAAATATTGACTGAAAATTTCGATATATCCAAAATATAACTTCGATATATGCTATACATCGTTGAAAAGAGGACGCCGAGATCTTTCCAACGATATCGGTTTGATGCGTGCACTCGTGGAACTTTGGCGTCAAAGGTCACCTAAACTTAGTCTATGCGCGATGCATATCAGAGCAAACGAAAATTTCGATATATCCAAAATATAACTTCGATATATGCTATACATCGTTTAAAAGAGGACGCCGAGATCTTTCCAACGATATCGGTTTGATGCCTGCACTCGTGGAACTTTGGCGTCAGAGGTCACCTAAACTTAGTCTATGCGCGATGCATATCAGAGCAAACTTTGAATCAAAATTTCGATATATGCAAAATATAACTTCGATATATGCTATACATCGTTGGAAACAGGACGCCGAGATCTTTCCAATGATATCGGTTTGATGCGTGCACTCGTGGAACTTTGGCGTCAGAGGTCACCTAAACTTAGTCTATGCGCGATGCATATCAGAGCAAACTTTGAATGAAAATTTCGATATATCCAAAATATAACTTCGATATACGCTATACATCGCTGAAAAGAGGACGCCGAGATCTTTCCAACGATATCGGTTTGATGCGTGCACTCGTGGAACTTTGGCGTCAGAGGTCACCTAAACTTAGTCTATGCGCGATGCATATCAGAGCAAACTTTGAATGAAAATTTCGATATATCCAAAATATAACTTCGATTTATGCTATACATAGTTGAAAAGAGGACGCCGAGATCTTTCCAACGATATCGGTTTGATGCGTGCACTCGTGGAACTTTGGCGTCAGAGGTCACCTAAACTTAGTCTATGCGCGATGCATATCAGAGCAAGTTTTGAATGCAAATTTCGATATATCCAAAATATAACTTCGATATATACTATACATCGTTGGAAAGAGGACGCCGAGATCTTTCCAACGATATCGGGTTGATGCGTGCACTCGTGGAACCTTGGCGTCAGAGGTCACCTAAACTTAGTCTATGCGCGATGCATATCAGAGGAAGTTTTGAATACAAATTTCGATATATCCAATATATAACTTCGATATATGCTATACATTCGCGCATAGACTTAGTTTAGGTGACCTCTGACGCCAAGGTTCCACGAGTGCACGCATCAAACCGATATCGTTGGAAAGATCTCGGCGTCCTCTTTCCAACGATGTATAGCATATATCGAAGTTATATTTTGGATATATCGAAATTTTCATTCAAAGTTTGCTCTGATATGCCTCGCGCATAGACTAAGTTTAGGTGACCTCTGACGCCAAAGTTCCACGAGTGTACGCATCAAACCGATATCGTTGGAAAGATCTCGGCGTCCTCTTTCCAACGATGTATAGTATATATCGAAGTTATATTTTGGATATATCGAAATTTTCATTCAAAGTTTGCTTTGATATGCATCGCGCATAGACTAAGTTTAGGTGACCTCTGACGTCAAGGTTCCACGAGTGCACGCATCAAACCGATATCGTAGGAAAGATCTCGGCGTCCTCTTTTCAACTATGTATAGCATATATCGAAGTTATATTGTGGATATATCGAAATTTTCATTCAAAGTTTGCTCTGATATGCATCGCGCATAGACTAAGTTTAGGTGACCTCTGACGCCAAAGTTCCACGAGTGCACGCATCAAACTGATATCGTTGGAAAGACCTCGGCGTCCTCTTTTCAACTATGTATAGCATATATCGAAGTTATATTGTGGATATATCGAAATTTTCATTCAAAGTTTGCTCTGATATGCATCGCGCATAGACTAAGTTTAGGTGACCTCTGACGCCAAGGTTCCACGAGTGCACGCATCAAACCGATATCGTTGGAAAGATCTCGGCGTCCTCTTTCCAACGATGTATAGTATATATCGAAGTTATATTTTGGATATATCGAAATTTTCATTCAAAGTTTGCTCTGATATGCATCGCGCATAGACTAAGTTTTGGTGACCTCTGGTTTGCCCATTTTCAATACCGATGAGTTTCTAATGATAGACAATATTCCTGCTAAGTTTGAGGAAAATATCTCTATTTGTTCTCTTGTAATCGTGATTTCCAAAAACAGACAGACAGACATAGCTAAATCGACTCAGAAGTTCACGCTGATCAAGAATATATATACATTTCTATACCTGTCACGCCTCCTTTAATGCGTTACAAACGGTAGCAGTAAGTGAATATACCCTATTCACTTCGTGTGTAGGGTATAAAAACTCATCGTATTTGAATGTATGTAATTTATAGATACCAACCTAATTTTTCAATCTGTCTAACCCATAAACATCATTCCAAAAGCCAACACGTGATTGAAAAAGTTCGTCATTGCCTCATTTGTGTTGATCCTGCAGGAATAATTTTGAATCATCTACAGTAGTTTTACCATTTTTGTTTCTCTTAGCATGTCTTCATTATCTGTGTAAAATAAGTTAACGTATTATTATTAAAATTCCGCTTAGTCTTACCATACTTCAGGTTCGTGTTTTAAAGTAAAATAATAAAAACAAAAACAAGTAAAACAATAAAAACACTTTATTGTTTTTCAAAATATTCCCCATGAAGATCTATACACTTTTGCATGCGTTTGCACCAATTGTTGAAGCACTTTCGACCAATCGACACGAGCCTTTGTTTGAGCGATTGACAAATTGTGTGGGATCCTACGCGAACAAATTTTTTTGATAGTCAAATGTTTATGCAATATTGAATGTATGCTGGTCCCACTGATGCCTAAGGTTGTCTCAATCTCACGATAGGTCACATGACGATCTTGCAATATCAGTTCGCGCACAGCATCAATGGTTTTCGGAACAACAACTGATTTTGGACGACCTTCACGAAATTCGTCCTCGAGTGAACTACGACCACGATTGAATTCACCATACCATCGATAAACACTGGTCCTTGATGGAGCTTCATGGCAAAAATTTAATTAAGTTCATCCATGCACTGTTGCTGAGTTAATCCACGTCGAAAGTTGTAAAAAATAATCGCACGAAAATGTTCACGATTTAATTCCATTTTTGGGCCGAGAGGAATCTTTTAAGTTACTGTAAACAACACAACGCTCGTATTTCAAAACGTTCTGAGTACGTATAACCTTAAAAATATCCAACTTTACGATAGAGCTGTCAGTTGCCAGATTGCAACACTAGGGTTGCCAAATCACGAAATATAAAAGGCAACCCTCGTATCACGTATAGTGTATATGAATTCAATAGCTCATCAAAAATGGACGTCAAACTAATTTTTGATGGGGCGAATATTAGAGTGTTTTATCTCGCAATTTCTGCTAATGGGCTAAAGTATATTTATGCCAATAATTCATACAAAAGGAAGTAGTAGTTTTCTCGTAAACCGATTACGATAAAAATAGGTGTAGAAAGCTAATAACATCTAGTTTCTTGTTTTCCACAAAATTATGTGACTTGGTAATTATACATTTTACTTAATGTAGAAAAAAATTAATTAATGGGGGGGGGGACATAAGTACTACAAATTTTTAATCAACTTTTCGCCAAAAATATTCGATTTTCGGAAAACTTTTAGTAAACATAAATAAAAGATATTTAGTTTACCTTTCTAAAGGTATGTATATATGCCAACCGGATATCTTCTACGGTTACGGAGGTCAGTTCTAATTTAAAAGGGCTATAACTCAGGAACCAGAGACGCCGGGTAAGTTGTTCTTTTTGGGGTCTGCTCCACTAGCTACAACAACAACAATAACACGGTAGGTCTTATTGGGCGGATCCTTATCTGCTCCAATATCTGCATATTTTAAGGACATTGATTCAACTCTGATTTTGTTGTTATTGTTTGTTGAAACTCCAGCAGCAACATAAGTTTGGTTGAGCTCTCGTTTGGTTTCCGAGTTATGAACCGTTAAAGTTTGGAAATTGCAGACCTATATCTCCTAAATTGTAGAAGACGGCTACATGTTATTGGTGTCGTTGGAAAGGTATACGAATTATCTTTCGTTGGAACAAAGTGGGCACCGTACAAAATGCCCAATCGTGTTGTTGTTTTTGGCGCTGACCCCAACAACGCCCCCAAAAAATGGGTGGTCACTTTGGGGATGTTACCAGCTAAAATCCTACACGATCCAAGTGAAATAAATTTGTAAAGAAAGCTAAGGATTCTTTCTTAGTATTCAGATAATTGCATGTCTTAATTATGCATTTTGCTTAGAATAAAATTAATGAATTTTAAAAAAGCACTAAAAATCTTAAATTGTGTTTTCCTTGAAAACTAAGGTTTACGATAAAATATTATATAACAAATGGAGGGTATTTTTCTCCCTTTCTAAGACCGTGGTTACGCTAGAAAGGGAGAGCAAAACTCAGTGGTAGTTTTAGGCCTCAAACACAAAGCTGATTCAGCTTTTTCGACGACTTTTTTAAAGTCGGAACAAAATACAAAGCTTTGGCTTCAGGACCAACAACTGTTATTGTTTATTTACGTTTACAAAAAAAAAATAAATGAGAAATTTTATGCATAGAAAAATAAAAATATCTTAAAATGATTGACAAAAAACTTATAATTTGGGCACGGGTCCATGTTATGGGGCTTGTTTCAATTGAAAATGCATTCATATGCACGAATTTCTGTTATTAATTTTTTTAAAGCTCATTATTTTGCCTGCTGAAATATATGAAAATGCTTGAAGTAAAAAAATTTTTATTGCTGTCAAAATCATATGGTTTTCATTGGGATTTTTGGAATGAAACATAGTTTTATGAGTAAACGTAGACAATACTTTTGAGGGGAAATTTTTGAAGCCATAAGAAAATCTATTTTGAGGGCGCCTCAGGCTTTTTGTTGTTGCCATAAGATTGTGCTTGTGTTCGTTTTTGAAACTGAAGCTGGCCTATAAGGTCTTTAGGCCTTACTCTCATTATTGTGATCGAAGTCCATGAAAAAAGTACAAAGGCGTTATATTTTGGAACGATAATCAGAGGAATATAACTGATAAATTTATCAGTTCATTTCATTTTTTGCACATCCTAACGGTACTTAGGCCAATCCGATATGTGCTGTTGTTTAAGAGATATAGGCGGTTAAATTTCAAAGTTCAAAAGGGGCTTAATTTCACTTTAGCGGTTTGGCTTGGTTTTTTACCGAAGAATCGAATCCAAAATTTTTTTGGGGGCGTGGCTTCCGTATAGAAGATATGGGCGTTTGAATTGCGGAAATACAGAATTTTTGGCGAGCGATAAGTCCCAAACTATTAGCCCTATAGAGAAGGTGTTTATACCGATTGAAAGGAAACATTGATATTTGCACCTATGTTTTAGTAATATACATTTTTTCGATATTGTCAATTGTTTAGGAGATATTTTAGTTTTAAGAAAAAATGGTGGAGGGGCTATTACAAAACCTTCCACCTACCTCTTATATGACAATTAAAGTATGTATTAATAATCTTAAAACCCATGATTTTCTCTTTTCAACGATATATAATATGTTGCAGGTGCTCCAACAATTCCAACCACACTCACTGAAATATAAAAAAATGAGCGTTTTACAGACCCCAAAATTTCCGTTTTTTAGCATTAACCATCGTTTAACATACTGAGGGTTATAATCAAAAAGCGCGGCCGTAGGCCGAAGGCCGGAGGACGCATACACGCCCTAAAATTGGCCACAAAACACTATTCTGTTGCGTAGCCGGTGTTTGACATATTGAGGGTTATAATCAAAAAGCGCGGCCGTAGGCCGAAGGCCGGAGGACGCATACACGCCCTAAAATTGGCCACAAAACACTATTCTGTTGCGTAGCCGGTGTTTGACATACTGAGGGCTATAATCACTATGAAATTGTACCAGACGAATAAATTCCTACTTAATAAATAATAATTAATAAAAAAAAACACATCATGAAATACACATAAAACACTGTTTTTAAATAATCATTCCTTCTGCAATTTACCGACTATAAGTCGGTAAGTATGACATATTATATATCGCTGAAAAGAGAAAATTATGGGCTTTATAAATAGTGTTTCTAATATATACCTTAATTGTCATATAAGAGGGAGGGGGAAGGTTTTATAATGGCACCTACACCATTTTTTTCTTAAAACTCAAATATCTTCAAAACCGTAACCTTGGCGGTAAAATAGTGTACTAGGGAAATGAGGGGCATGGCAATACCTTTCCTTTGACACCTCGATCGTTAGTATACCTTTCCTAATTTGGGTAGAATAAACCTTTAAAGAGGTGACCTTTCGCGACCTTCAAACGCCGATACCACGCAAACCAATGCCACGCCCCCAAAAGTGGGCGGTTATTTACCATTATAATGGTCCAAAATAACGGTAAAAAAAGTAACAAAAAAATCGGGGCAAAACCGCTAAAGTGAAATTGCTCCTCAGAAGGCTATAAAACCGAAACTGGAAGTTAACACCGCTTTTTGGGGTTGTTGGAGTCAGCGCAAAAAACAACAACACGATTGGGCATTTTCTACAGTGGCCGATTTATGCCCATTCCTTTATTGAAAACCGTTTACTTTTAGAAAAATCAAATGTTAGATTTTTAGTAACATTTTTTCAATTCATTATGTAATTCAATAATTCAAACATCTGCTACAAGTTGACATATAAAATATTGTGTTAATATTAACAGCCTCATTGCAAGAGTCACGGTGACTAATGCGGATATTACACTACGAACATTGTTCGAAATAACTGTAAAATTGTTTTTGCTTTCTGTAAAAAACTGTCAACCTTACGCTCTCAGATTTCAGAGTTGAGTTCATCTAGAGAGGATGAACTTTTGCGAAGCACAACAAAATGTTTGTGGTCGTCGACAACAAACTTCGATTAAAACGGTGTTCTAATGTGCTGAAACAAAATAGTACTCGCGTTTAGGATTGAAATAAGTGCACTTTTATTGATAAAAGGTATTTCATGTAAGAAAAATAATCACAAAGCAACTCCGTAACTTTGCTTTGTATTTGTAAATATTGATATTTGTTTGCTCTATGTGTAATCACAATTCTGAACAAAATTTTGAGAGAGAGCAAAAATGGTTCATCGACAACAAACAATGTTTATAGTGTAATATCCGCATAACACGACAATCGTCTCCGACGAGTCACGACGACATAATAAAGCTATTCCAAGAGTCACAGAAATCGTCTCGTCTTGCTATTACGTAGCGGTCGCTAACATTTTTCGTTGTATAACAGCTTTTCGTATGAGAACAATTTTTTTTTGTAAATTTTTTTTAAAAATGTTTTTTTGCGAAAACAGGTTTAAAACGTTTCTAAAATATACAATGTATATGTATATATTATGTATGTATATAATATGTTTAGATTAATATTTGTGTTATTGTATATTATTTCCCTTAAATTGTAGCATAAAAAAAGGACCATTGTTTTTCTTTTTTTGGAAGTTTCCAACACTGAAGCAAATTGTAAACAAAGACATTTTGAAATACACGCGGAGTAGTGAGCAATCTTGAAATGCTTTTCTAAGTGCCTTTTAATAAATAAATAAGTTCATTTTTATGTTGTGCGCGAAAATATAGACTTTGTAGTTTAATTTTTGGGTTGTGAAAATTTCCTCGATTTTGTTTCCTTTTCTAGAATTATTATAAAAATCATATACCTATAACTAAAAAAAATTATATAACGCATAAATACGAAGTCCAACTTTATATTGTGCACTAAATTCCTTTTTAGTATGAGACGACTAAAACTAAAAGGCACTCGTCTTATTTAAGACGATAATCGTCTCTAACTCGTCTCTTAAAATAGGTCAAGAAGAAGGTTAAGACGAGTGCTTTTTAGTTGTTGTCTCATAGAAAAAATTAATTATTTTAGTGCAAATACAGTACCGCTCATAAGTATTCGAACGATTCATATATGTGCAATTTAGACCGATTTTTAAAAAAGTAAAGCAGTTTAATCGAGTTTTGGCACACACTTGTGTGCCTTACGATATATTTATTTAAAACATTACCAACAACAACAAATAATATAAAAAATGAGGTCACTATACATTTTCATCTATATATCCGCCTTTTGCCTTAATAACTGCCTTACATCATTTCGGCATTCTCTGGAGTAATTTTTCCAAAGTTTCAGGCCTGATCTCGCCCCAAGATTGAAATAATTTTTGCCAGAGGTCTTCCTTACTTGTGGGACTTAGAGCTTTGGCCTTTCTGTCCAGCTCGTCCCACAAAAGCTCGATGGGAGATAAATCCGGTGATTGTGGTGGTCGCACAATGCTTTTCAAGATATTCTTGCCTTCCAGATATTGTAAAAATGATCTGCACAAACGTGAAGAGTACTTCGGATCATTATCTTCTTGAAAAGTGAGTCCTTCACCTATAATTCTAATTCCTGAAGGCACAGCATGTTCTTCTAGTATCTTCTTGTATCCTTCCTTGTTTAGTTTTTCGGTGATTCTGACAAGGTCGCCGATGGATCCTGCACCGAAACATCCCCAAACCATCGTGGTTCTTCCTCCATGTTTAACTGTAGGCACGATACAGCCATCCGACATCCGCTCTCCGGTATGTCGACGACAAACACACGCCTGTTGAACCCGAAGATTTCAAATTTGGACTCATTAGTCCAAAGAACATTTTTCCATTGCTCCAACGTCCAATCTTTGTGTGTCTTCGCCCATTCCAATCGCTTTTTCTTATTTGCAGGCCGAAGTAAAGGCTTCCTTGCTGCTATTCTTCCTGACAAACCAGCTTCCTTCAGACGTCTTTTAACTGTGGAAACAGATATGGGATTTAGGCGGTTGCAGTTTATCTGGTTGGTGTTATCTGGGGCCGTTAGACGTCTGTTCCGTTTGCTCTGGACTACAATGAACTTGTCATCTCCTGCAGCAGGGACGATTTCTGTTGGCAACACTGCCGATCTCTTCCTTTTTTTTTAAGAATGGCCCAAGCAGAACTCTTCGATATCTTTAAACGGGCAGCAATCTGCTCGTAGGAATATCCTTCTTCGCGGAGAGTACAAACCGCAGAACGTGCCTCAATTGATACACTGAATAGGTGCACGATTTTACAAAGCTATCTAAGCTCTCTGCGCTCAAAATAATTTGCAGAAACGATTGACTTGAGATTTTTTTTATAGATATAACCATTATAGAACAGAGTGTAAAAAGCAAAATCTTCAGAAAGTACCGTTAAGTTGAGTGCGAGCTCTTACGAATTACATGGAAATAATGTGAATTATTTTCGCGTCACTTGAATAGGGGCAATTATTTTGAAGACACGTGCGGTTAATTTAAGTTGCGAAAAAGTGTATAGTAATTGTTGTTTTCACAATTTAAAAATTTTAAATTAAAAATTTTGTTGAATATGGGCCGAGGAAAACCCCTAACGACTGAAGAAAAGGCAAAAATTGATGCTTACGTGGATCAGGGTTTTCCCGGAAGAAAAATAGCAGAAAAGATCAATAGAAGTGGTAATGTTGTGTGGAACTATTTAAGGAACAAAGAGAACTATGGCCAAAACATGAAAGGAAGGCAAAACATGGTCCCAACAAGTAAGGAAAGACGCCTAATTTTAAGAATTGCTTCGAATTCTTCCGATTCTGCGGCAAAAATAAGGGGAAAAAGTGGTTCAGCTGCAAGCCTTTCTACCGTTAGACGAATCATTAATAAATCTAATCATCTAAAAAGAAAAAAACTGCAAAAAAAACCACCACTGAACGATCAGCGCAAAGAGTTAAGGTTGAATTTTTGCAGGGAACACATGACTTGGAAGACTGAGTGGCAAAAAGTAGTATATTCTGATGAAAAAAATTTTGATGGTTCCGATGGTTTTAATTATTATTTCCATGATTTGAGGAAAGAAGAAAGGTTTTTAGAGCGTCGTCACAGCCGAGAAGGTGGCATTATGGTCTGGGGGGCCATATCTTATTATGGGGTAATAGATTTAGAATTTCAAACCGGGAAAATGACAGCAAATTCTTACAAATTAATACTGCAAGCTGCTTTTCCTAAACTCACGAACTTGTTTGGACCAATTCCATGGACTTATCAGCAGGATAATGCACCAACCCACACAGCATCGATGGTTAAAAGCTGAATTAGAGAGCAAAATGTTAGCTTATTCCATGGCCACCATACTCGCCGGACTTGAATATTATCGAAAACGTGTGGGAATGGTTGTCTAGGAAAGTGTACGAGTCTGGACGACAATTCGACGACCGAGAATCTTTAATTGCTGCAATAAAATCGGCATGGTCTGAAATATCCTTACAGTACCTAGCAAATCTGTATGAATCGCTTCCGAATAGAGTTTTTGAAATAATTTAAGCTAAAGGCGGATGTACACATTATTAAAACTATTTCCTCAATAAATACTTATGTCAAATTATTTTTTACGCTTGTGTAATTTCTCGTTTTTGCTTTAATTTTTAAGCGCACCTATTCAAGTGACGCGAAAATAATTCACATTATTTCCATGTAATTCGTAAAAGAGCTCTCACTCAACTTAACGGTACTTTCTGAAGATTTTGCTTTTTACACTCTGTTCTATAATGGTTATATCTATAAAAAAAATCTCAAGTCAATCGTTTCTGCAAATTATTTTGAGCGCAGAGAGCTTAGATAGCTTTGTAAAATCGTGCACCTATTCATGTGACGCGCAGTGTAACTCTTGTCGTTTTGGCATACTTGTGCTGCTTTTTTGACTTTTCAGGACGATATGCAAATTACAATTAATGTCCTAGAGAATTCAGCCCTGGTATTTAAAGGGATTGGGTACGGATTCTGGTAACTATAAAATTTAGTTCCCAACACCCAACAGATAAAAAACAAGACCATAAAAATCGTTTGCATATCGATATATATATCGACCAATATTGACAGGTAGTCATTAAAAGATTGTTGATGAAATTTTGCATAAAGTCGAATTCGGACAATATGCACCTGTGCCATAACAAAAAAAGGGTTAGGGTTTTTAGGTTTCTCACAAAAAACAACAGAGACCTCATGAAATCATAAAATCGAATTTAATTTCCAATGAATTCTGATTCCGAAAAATTTTGAATTTAACTGTAGTTCGAATACTTATGAGCGGTACTGTATATATATATACAGTGGTCACAAAATTTATTCGTACATCCTGCATTGCATACAAAATATGCAGTTTTTTACTTTAAGTATTTACAATTAGTGCATTATTTCTCTTGGATCAATGTAAGAATGTTGTTTTCTTTATGATCTGCCACAAAAAACAACCGTTATGTCTGCTCACACAGAAGAGTTCCATGAACAACAAACAGATGGTAAAATATTGCAAAAAATTATTCATACACTCTCTTTTTATGATCCTGTTGCTGCAAATATAACGGTAATCGACATCTGTGTTTTGACTAATTTTGTTGAAAACGAAGTATCATTGGTTTTTCTAAGCATTTTCTGTCGATTCGGTTTCAGTTTCGTTTAATAGTTCGTTTTATGGTGGCAAAATCTGACGCAGTGTTGATTTACCTATTGAAATACGTAAACTTATTATTAAATTATACTTGGAAAACAAGTAACTTCGCGAAATTGGCAATACGATTGACAGGTCTCATTCAAAGTGTTATAAATAACTATTTAAATACTAAACAATTGGCAGTAGATCACCAACAAGCCGGAACACCAAAAATATTAACTCCGCGTGAAGGTCGTAAAATAATAACTTCCGTTGTGCAAATCCCGAAAATAACCGCCACGATACTATGTCGAAATATGCAAGAGTCTTTAAAAAAAAAATAGGCACACAAAACAATTCGTAATAATCCTGCATAATGTTGGTTATCTCAGCAGAGTGGCACGCCGTAAGCCATACATATCTAATATTAACAAAAAGAATAGATTAGAATTTGTCAAATGCTACGTAAAGGAGCCAGATTCTTTTTGGGAGAATGTCATCTTTAGCGATGAATCAAAATTCAATGTTTTCGCACGAGACGGACCTCCAAAATTTTCAGCAGCTGAGGGTGTACGAATAAATTGTGTGACAACTTTACATATAAAGGTGAACTTTTCTTTAGTTATGGGTGTATGAAATTCATGATTTTTATAATAATTTTAGAAAAGAAAACAAAATCGACGAAATTTTCACAACAAAAAATTAAACAACAGAGTCCATATTTTCGCATACCACTCAACGCACAAAATAAAAATGCGCTTATTTATTTATAAAAGCATTTAAAGATTATTCACTTCTCCGCGTGGAATTGATTATGTCTTTGTTTACAATTTGCTCCAGTGTTGGAAACTTCCAAAAACAGAAAAACTATGCTAAATTTGTTGCTACAATTTAAACGAAATAATATACAATAACACAAATATTAATCTAAATAGAATTTGCCAAGTTTATTATATATCTTAGAAACGTTTGTAAACCTGTTTTCGCAAAAAAAAAACAATTTTATAAAATTTCTATTAATTGAAATTTACCACAATTATAACATTTTCGCCTACCAACACAGAAATTTATATCTTGTACGCAAACCTTTTTGACAAATAAAAATGGCTGTAAAATAAACGTAAAGTTCGGTGACCGCGACGTAAGAGCAAGAAGAGACGAGTTTCAGACTCTTGCTAATATAACAGTTACGACGGCGTAATAAAGAGTCAAAGAAATCGTCTCGTCTTGCTATTACGTAGCGGTCGCTAACATTTTGCGTTGTAAAAAAGCTTTTCGTACGAGGAAAAGTTTTTTTTTAAGATTTTTTTAAAAATTCTTTTTTGCGAAAACAGGTTTAAAACGCTTCTAAAATATACAATGTATATGTATATATTATGTATGTATATAATATGTTTAGATTAATATTTGTGTTATTGGATATTATTTCCCTTAAATTTTAGCAAAAAAAAGTACCATTGTTTTTCTCTTTTTGGGAGTTTCCAACACTAAAGCAAATTGTAAACAAAGACATTTATAAATCCACGCGGAGTAGTGAGCAATGAGTTGTTACGTCGTCGTGACTCGTCAGAGACGATTGTCGTCTTAGTCACCGCGACTCTTGGAATAAGGCTGTTAGAATACCTAAAACGAGTTACCTAATACGAGAATACCTAATACGAAAATACCTAATACGAGAAACGATTTATAGGCAATTTTATGACGACTGTGAGTCTTGGAATAAGGCTGTTAAGCTTACGGCGTTGAAGATTGAGAGACGATTTTTGAGACGACCGTGACACTTGGAATACAAAAGACGAGTGAAAAACGATTTTAGGACGACCGTGACTCTTGGAATAAGGCTGTAAGTGTATTAAAATATTTAGGCCTTATTCAGAGTCACGACGACGACGTTATTGGGTGACCCTTTTTGTGCTTTTCGTCGATTACAAAAACAAAGACATTAGAAAATGTCAATTTTGACAAAAACTACAAAGAGGGTAACCCGACGACGTCGTCGTCATGACTCTGAATAAGGCAATTAAAACTATCAACAATGTAAAATATATTTATATGTTTTTAAATTTGTATTCTCTTTAAGATCCAACGAGTCGCTTCAACAATATGTCAGATATCGTATATCCAGCAGGCTGTAGGCCTCTTACAGAAGATCTTGGAACTGATGAACTAATACGTAGATTGAAGGTATATATTTGCTTACTAAGACTAAACAGCATATCCCACTTTCATTTCCATACACAGACTTTAGCACACACTTTTCAAGCAATGGGACAAGACGATGGATTGTATCAACAATATATACCATTGGCACTACATTTAGTCGATGAGTTCTTTCTACAACATTCGTCACGTGACGTGCAATTGTTAGTTGCCTGCTGCATTGCTGATGTCTTGCGTGTATATGCACCAGAAGCGCCATACAAAGATCAAGAACAAATAAGGATTATATTTTTATTTTTCATTAAGCAATTGTATGGCTTAAAAGATCCTAAAGATCCATCATTTAAACGATATTTCTATTTGTTGGAGAACTTGGCATATGTTAAGTCGTTTAATATGTGCTTCGAGATCGAAGATTGTCAAGATATATTTTGCCAACTATTTAGCATGATGTTTAAGATGATTAAGTGAGTCCTAATAATTTTGAAGGAGTTATTTTCGTTATTATTTCATATTAATAATTTAATTTTCCTTAAAGTGAAGAGCACAGCACCAAAGTTAAGAATTTTATGATTGATATTTTGAGTCCGTTAATAACCGAAGCTGACAACTTTACTACCGAATTACTAGATTTGATTCTGATTAATATTGTGGAGCCCAATAAATCACAGAATAGAAATGCTTATCAATTGGCAGAGCAACTAATTTTGAAGACAAGCGATTCATTAGAGCCAACGATTAAATTGGTAAATAAAGTTCCAGCAAAGTTTATTTATGTTAAATTATTCTGAGTTGCTTAATGAAAACAATTGAAATGTAATTCAGAAATCAAGAAATTAAATATATGAAGTAGTAATAACTCACTACCACTACATGGTAATGGGATTTTGAGTTTCCTGTCAAACTTAAGCAAAGACGTCTTAAAGTACGGTAAAAAATAACGTGAATTTACCCTAATTCTGTTGTTATTTGTTGTGAAATTTTATTTTAAATGTGAAGAATTAGATTAATATATATCCACGACTTTAATAATTGCAAACTATAACTTAAATTGGTGTAAATTTAACAACATAAACGAAGTTAATAATACAACACCTGGAAAACCAAACATTTTAGTGCTAAGCCTTTTCATACTCACACACTCACAATTGCGAGTAAAATCGCGCTACTCGGCGTAAATGTCAACGCCGCGAAAGTAAACAAAGCAATTTCTCTGTCTTACGTGCTCCATAAGAACCCGTGTAATACAACGCTGAAAAACCTTCGCTTCGCCCGACATAGTGAAAATTCGCGTTCTGTCTGAAGTCCACTTTAGTACTAGCTAGTATACCACTATGATAGTATTTATCTAGTCAGAGTTGGCTAATATCTGCCGAGATATTTCATACTTAGTACATTAAACATACTCATGATATCACTGAATGTTGTCTTTTTATACTCAGCGAAGCTTTCAAATTTAATTCTTACATTGTACTTTAATAATTCTCTTTTCTAATATAAACTACATATATCGTTGAGTATCATTGATGGACCAGTAGCACAGAATAAACAATATACAGAATGCGCATGTCGACCAACGAAGCTATTTGAGTTTTGGTGTGGGCCGAAAGCAGCAGGGGGGATAACAGAGTTTAATTAACAGATCTTTTGTCGCCGTTCATTTGTCGGGCGACGAAGCTCTCTGGTGTTATGATCTACGCAAGTTCCAGCAGAAAAGCGAGTTCAGTGAAACTCCCCACACATGAAATGAGTGCTGCTTTGTTTGTTCGTGTTTACGCTCAACTCAGCCCGAAGCATAAAAATTACAGTTTTCAATTAAGCGGGCGACATGATGTAATTGTTGTTGATCACCAGCTGAAATTTGTGAAATAATGGCTATTGATTTCTGGCAAACTTCTGTCGATATGTCGGTCGGTAAGAACTTGTTGGATACGATATCGTGTCCCGAAAACTTAGAATACTTTAACAATAATATTTTTTTTACTTGTTATTCTCTTAAATATACGTAATACAAATTTTTTATAATCATATTTTATATAAATATATACAATTACATGTTCATATAATATATCTATGTGTAATGATTACACTTTGAATACTCTTTTAGTACTGATTTTATTTCTAAAATTCCTCGGTTTTTATACATTTTTCTTATCTTAGTTTACATTGTATTACATTTATCTTAGAATCATTAATTGATCCCTTTTTCTTATCTTCTAGTCGTTAATAATAAAAGAGTCCTAAATACATAAATTATCCTAATAATAGTTGGATATCAGCTATTCAGAAACGACGCTCTCTTGTACTTGTCGCTCTGCGTTGATAAGACCGCACGTATAGGGTCGTCATGGTGTGATGATAAGACCGCGCGTATAGTGTCGTCATGGTGTGATGATAAGACCACTCGTATAGTGTAGTCCTGGTGCGATGATAAGACTAGCCGCTTGCTTCTTGAAAACAAACCAATGTTCATATTTGAACATTCTGCCGGGGACTAATGAAGAGCAGGGGGAGAAAAATCGATACTTATTGTTTTACTGTTACTACAGCATTTTGTTTTTATATACATAATAAGTACTATAACCAATATTAACACAATAAGCAACAAGGATGTGTGTCCGCTCATTTGGTGAAATTTTAGACTCTTTAATTCCAAGTGTGCTTCCTTCAGAATGCCAAGATGTGTCTTTAGATGATTGATATCCAAGCTGTTGTTCAATACCATCGTCTGTGGTAGTTTTACATTGATTTCGTTGATGGAACTAAAGTCGCTTATCCATGATATTGCTTTGCTTGCAATGTTGATTCGAGAGGCATATTGCTGGACCGATTTCAAAGTAATACCATCAAGAATAGCTGTACATTCAGGTTTCAACTCTAAAACTCCTTGTAAAGGAAGATTAATCCAATTTTGTTTCTTAACACCACAATCCACGTACAGTAAATTGTTATGAAGTATTTTGAAGACCCATTGATTGTTCGACACGCAATAGCTCTGCTGGTGAATTTCTTCAAAGATGCAATCTCCACCCCGAGATCCTTTGAGGGATGAAATTTCACAGGTTTTCTCTGTTGCGGGTCTCCAAGGTTTATTACCCTTACAAAAGTAACGGTTGTCCGAGCTTTTCTCACAAGTATTTAGCTCAGGTTGTGTCATTAGAATATACGAATTTGCTCCAAAATTATATACTATATATTCTGCATTCAACAATGCTATTATCGTCTTGTTATTCTTGGTTATTGGTAGAGGAATTAATTTGAATATGTCGGATGGTTCAGTGGACATCAACGGTATTTCAGCGTTTACAATTAATTTTTTATCAGAGATAATTCCTTTAGCTGTTAACCTTCTATAAACTTCTTTTAATTCACCTGGTATTACCTGGGTTGGAGGTAGCTTTCCTTTTATAACTTCTATTTCATGCTGCAGCTGACCGGGATTTAGTAGATGGGGATTAATATGACCGTGATTTATGTCAATCAGAAGTCCTATGATCGATGATTGGATGCTATCGCAATCATCCAATATTATAATTATCCAATCTATTTGAGAAGTTAGTAGCTGGAAAATCAATGCACTTCTTTCTTTGCTTTGTACCTTGGTAATTTCCTCATAAAATATTCCGAACTGCTTTCTCATTTTGTGATAATTTCTATTTACATATATCCTCCGTAATCTTTTTTAGGATGTTGACTGTTGAGTCGATGATTGTTGTTTGCCGTTGAAGGGAGTGCTGGAGATTTTTCTGGTTGTCCAAAAGATTTCTCATGTTTTCCTCCATCTCGTCTCTGTCATCAGCGTCCATCATTCCGAAAAGAACATGGTATACTGAGCCCACAAATTCAAATGGAGCTCTCTTTCTTCTTGGTTTTCTGATGAGTAGATCGTTGTTTTCCTTGAGTATATTATATCGCCGTTTAACTGATGTTGACATCGTTTCACATGCGTCTTTATATTTGGCTAACCGAAAACATTGCTCGTCGAGTGATTTAATAAACCCTGGGATGATGTCCATTTCTTGTAAGTATGTAGTTAAATCAAAATATATAAGTAAGTTCCATCTTGACATTTCAATATCCATTTTACCGACGTTATGCAAGAAAATTGTTGTACCATTTTGTAGTGGTGATATTTCAGCACCCCTCATAAATGGTTCTGCTCTTAATCCCTTTGCAAGAAGTAGGCAAATAAGAATCAGAAAACAACTCTGTATATTTGATTTTCCTTTTAATGATTTTGTCGGTTTATTACTTGCCAGGTTGACAATTTTCGATTCGCCCTTTGTTTTTTTTAGTTCCGTGACTTCTATTCGTTTTCTCCTATTACTGACAGGGTGCATATCCGTTTGAGCCTTTGTGAAGTTAACTTTTACTTTCCCTGTTTCCTTAGAATCATAAAAATCTGAATTCATTAGAGGGCAAAGTTTATGTATAGGACGTTTGATTGTGCCATTCTGGAGTTTTAACGTAAGCACTCGCGTTTTACCATCTTCACCTTTGTGGACTTCCAATATTCTTCCCGAGGGCCATTTCGATGGATGCGTGTCTCATTTTTTATCAACACTAACTGATTCTTTTCTAAGTTTTCTTGCGGGTATTTCCATTTATACCGCTGTTGTAAAGTTGTCAAGTATTCCTCCCTCCATCTTTTCCAAAAGTCTTGTTTTATTTTTTGGATCAGCTTCCATTTATCTAAAGAAGATATCTTTGATTCTGCTATTGGCTCGGGGATGTCGATTATCGGATGCCCAATTAGGAAATGCCCTGGAGTTAAGATATTTACGTCTTCCGGACTGCTACCCATGGAATATAATGGCCTTGAATTCAAGACAGCTTCAATTTGTGCTAAGAGAGTACTCATTTCTTCATATGTTAGTTTAACGTCACCAATTACCCTATTTAAGTGATGTTTCATGGATTTAACACCGGCTTCCCAAATTCCTCCAAAGTGAGGAGCTGCCGGCGGAATAAATTTCCATTCTATTTTCTCGGTTGCTAATACTGGTGCTACTGTTGCATTATTTTGTAGTACCTTTTTAAAGTCTTTGTCGATTTTTCTGTGTGCTCCGACAAAGTTTGTGCCATTATCAGAGTATATGTACTTACTTTTTCCTCTTCTGCTAAAAAATCGCCTTAATGCTGCCAAGAAGCATTCTGTAGTCATATCTGTTACTGCTTCTAAATGAATAGCCTTTGTAGATAGACAGACAAATATGGCTACATAACCTTTAAATGTTTTTTGACCCCTTCCTTTGGAACACTTCTTTGGAAGGGACCTGCATAGTCAACTCCAGTAGAAGTAAATGGATGAGATTCTGTTACTCGATATTCTGGTAGGTTGCCCATTATTTACATGCTCGTACTTTGATTGTATCGTATACATCTAGGACAATGTCTTATACATTTCTTGATGATACTTTTGGCTCCAATAATCCAATAGTTTCGTCTAAGTATGCACTCCATCAACCGATTACTTCCATGTAGTGATGTTTTATGGGTATATTCAACTAATAGATCAACCAACTTTGATTTGTGAAGAACTATTGGATGTTTCTGATTGTAGGTTAGCGATGAACGTTCTATTCTTCCTCCAACTCTTAAGATACCATCATTATCTAAAAACGTGTTTAGCGTGGCCAAATTACTTCTTCTATCAACTTGTTTATTGTTTTTAATAGAATTGATCTCCTCGGCAAAATCTATCTGTTGTTGATACCTTATGATGCTTTGATGTGCTAACAAGAGTTCTTCGGCTGTTAGATAAGGCATCATTTTGAATTTCTTAAGATTTATAATAAACCGTTGTACATATGCTACGATTCTTTCCAACTTTGAATAACTGGATATTTTATCTAGTAAAGGCTCCATAAAAATGCTCCATAGTAAAGGCTGTTCTTGTTTTTGTGTCGTGACTGTTGCAATGATTATGTTTTCAGTTGATCGTTGTTTCAGAGGGTGATGAACGCTTTCGGATAGCCATGTTGGTCCATTCCACCATAGTTTGAATTGTAGAAGTTTTTCTGGTGAAATATCTCTTGATGCTATATCAGCAGGATTGTCACTGGATGCTACATGATTCCAAATTCCTTCTGGCAATAACTTATGAATCTCTGCCACTTTATTTCTAATAAATTTGTCTTTATTTTTATTATTTTGTATCCAACCTAATGTTATAGTGGAGTCACTCCACGCGAATATGTTTACCTTGCTTTTAATTGTTTGTAATACCTTGTTTATTAGCTTTGCCAGCAAATGTGCTGCACATAGTTCTAGTTTTGGTAGCGTTTTTTTGTTTTTAACTGGATTTACTCTGCTCTTTGCTGCTAGAATTGTTACATGTGACCCTCTTTTTGCATATACAACGCTTGCAAAAGCTTTTTCTGATGCATCTGCAAATCCATGAAGTTCCCAATGCACTTAATTTTCTACTTGTACCCATCTTGGAATTTTTATTTCTTCAATTTTAAAGAATTTTTTGCTTCTAATTCCGTCCATTCTTTAGATAATTCTTCGTTTAAGATTTCATCCCAGTCAATGTTCAGTAGCCACAATTTTTGTATAAATAATTTGATAGCCACAGTTATTGGCGCTAACCATCCCATTGGGTGAAATATTTTTGCCAGTTTTGATAAAGCTTGTCTTTTTGTAATTACTTTTATTTTCTCCTGATTTATTTTGAATAAAAATTCGTCATTGCAAGGGTTCCAATGCAATCCTAGAGTTTTTATTGCATCACCTTCTTCCAGCTGTATTATCTAATTTTTTTGTGCATAATTTATTATACTTTCACAATTTGATAGCCATTTCCGCAAATTAAATCCATATTTATGTAATTCTCTGGTAACTTCTTGTTTGTAATTTTTACATTCTTCGATTGTATCTGCGTCCGTTAGAAGATCGTCCATATAAAAGTCTGATTTTATGATTTCACTAATTTTATCATTGTCACATTTTTCGGCTATATCCTGTAGGACCATTGTTGCTAAAAATGGTGCACATGCCGTGCCATATGTAACTGTCGTCAGCTGGAATTCTTTTATCGGGTCGTTTCTGCTTTTTCTCCATAAAATCGTTTGGTATTGCTGATCTTCTTCTGCTATCTTAATCTGTCTATACATCTTTTCTATATTTCCCATTACTACGTACCTCCACAATCTCCATTTTAGAATAATTTCAAAGAGATCTTTCTGAAGTCTAGGGCCAACTAAGAGCACATCGTTCAAACTGCTTCCATTGGTAGTTTTTGCTGATCCATCGAAAACTACTCTGACTTTTGTTGTTAAACTGCTTTGTCGAATTACTGCTTGATGTGGTAGATAATATTTGCCTTCTTGTTGGAAAGGAATGAAGTATGATACAAAATTTCACATTTTTTTCAAGTTTCATATGAATGTGCCACACCTTTCTGTTTCCGATCAACTTCATATTTTACAGAAATTACTTCGTTATCCAATGGAACAATTTTAGGGGGCGGCGTAAAAAAATGATACAACAAATTTTCACCAAGTATAGCTAAGGTCCACCCTAATGTGGACGCATACATACACTACCGGCCAAAAGTTTCGAAGCACCACTCCTGTTCATAGAAAATCGTGTGGCATTTCTATATTGTATTAATTTTGATTTTTTCTTTTTTAATAGGATGGTTGGAAAGTGATATCTGTAATATCGGACCCAAAACGGGTTTACGACATTCATTGTTTAATTGCATGCTCAAGCAATGCACTAAGTCAAGAAATTGGGTTTTTTGTTTATTGCACTTGCCATACAAAATCGAGAAAAAGTGTTATAAAAAACCTTTTTCAGGTACTCAGGGTAATTTTTTTTATGGGGTAATTACTAAAGGTAATTATGAATAATTATTACCATCCATTTTTTACCCTGGGTCAAGTATAAGAGGCTGACCTAGAATATTGACACCATTCTTTGTTTCTCTAGATTCGAACTGACCAAACGTTAAAAAAACCGAAGCCAGCCAAAAAAAAAATCGAACTCTTGAGGTCCTTCCGCAGTCCGGAAGGCCAAGGTCGACAAGAAATCATGAGGATAGAGTAATGACAATATCAAGCAGACGGAACAGGAGAAAAACGGCTCCAGAAATACAAGCTGAGTTCAATAACAGTCGATCAAACCCGGTGTCACTAACAACTGTAATAAGGCGGCTAGAGATGCTGGTCTTTGTGAAAGGATTGCTAAAGAAAAACCCTTACTTCGACCACGAAATAAAAAGAGAAGACTTCAATGGACTCTAACCTATAAGAAATTAACCGAAGAGGACTTCAAAAATGTTCTTTGGAACGACGAATCAAAGTTCGAGTTGTTTGGGTCAAATCAAAGAATTTTCGCCAAACGTAGTGCCCAAGAGAACATGCTGCCGGAGTGTGTAATCCCAACAGTGAAGCACGGCGGCGGTTCCGTTATGGTCTGGGGATGCTTCTCAAGCAATGGAGTAGGCGATTTAATTCAAATCGCTGGAATTATGCGAAAGGAGGAGTATAGAAAGATATTGCAGCACAATGCCATACCATCAGACCTACTTTTGATCGGCAAAGGTTTCGTGATGAAACAAGATAACGATCCCAAACACAGCTCCAAATTGTGCAGAGGCTATTTAGAGAACATGCAAACATCTGGAATATTAACAAATATGATTTGGCCTGCCCAGTCACCCGATATGAATCCAATAGTGCTTCTATGGGATGAGCTGGACGGAAAGGTGCGAGAAAAAGCGACTACGTCGAAAGAGGAAATGTGAAATGCATTGTTGGAATCATGGAACAATATACAACAGGAAACCATAAAGAAATTAATCGCCAGAATGCCAAGAATTGTAGCAAAAGTTATTCAGTGCAAAGGGGGCTTTTTTGATGAAATATCAGATTAGACATTTTTGTAAAAATTTGTCATAATAAAAATGTTTCTAAAATTTAATTTTAATGTAATTTGAAAGCAAATACAATAAACTTTAAAATGTATAATGAAACTTTTTATTTTTAAAAGCTTTGGATAACTATTAGTAAGATTTGTAGAAATTTCAAGGGTGCTTCGAAACTTTTGGCCGGTAGTGTATGTAATTGTTTGTGTTCATTGATTCATCGTCGCCCGCTAAAACTACAAGCATGAAATGTGAACATTAATTTTGTTTTAGAAACCGAAAAAAGTGCTAGTCGACAAGTTTTTAAAAGTTTTACATGCTGTAGGAAAAAAGTAGCCTGAGCAACGGCGATATTGAATTATGACGAAGCTGCCGTCGAGAAATACCGATCAGCTTTCTCGGTGTTAAAAAAACCAAACTAATTGAATATTTAACAGTGGTCGTAATATTGCGACCAGGCCCCATAATTTCATTTGTATGAGATGCGCATTCTTTATTATTCTGTGCCAGTATCCATACTTATACAGAAGTATCAAGAAAATCGTGTTCTGGTTTATTTAAGTATTATGACGTTATTTCGGATGTTGATGTGTCCTATTGTGACCCTAAAACCTACTAAAAATAAATAAATATTTGTTTTGATAAATGTTATATATCTATCTATTTGATTTGTTATTATATATATCTACTTTTTTGCGTCTTTTTCCTTTTTGATGTTTTTTGTATTCGCAATAACCTTAAATCGATAAAATAAATCCGTTCCTATTTCTTTGTGTAGTTTACTAATTCAAAAAGTTCAATAAATAAATAAATATTAAATTTTTTGAGAAAATAAGAAAATATAAGTATGCTAAACGTTTCGGAGTACAATTGTGTTACATATATTAAATAATTAAAAGTTTATATTTTTTCTTTTAGTTTTTCAATCAAGTGCTCATTATGGATAAAATTGAAAAAAGTTATGCTATATCTTTCAAAATCTACGACATTATTTATGAGCTTAATTTAATCAATCCCAATATATTGTGTTCGATACTACCACAACTGGAATGCAAGTTAAAATCAACGAATGAAGCTGAACGCTTAAGTAGGTGTACAGATATTAAAAACTTTTATTCAGTCCTACTTAATTTAATACTTATTACAGAGGCTGTGTCGTTACTCGCCCGAATGTTTTCAGAAACCAATTCAAAACTGTCATTCAAACATCCCGGACTTTTACGTATATTTTTGGGAAGGTTCTGTGACATTGCCGTCTGTATACGCGTAAAATGCGTGCAATCATCTATGCATTTCCTACTAAATCACGCTCATCTACGCAATGATATTGTAGATCGTCTACGTGCTCGGCAGCATGATTCCGACGAAAACGTCCGTTACGAGGTCGTTATGGCAATTGTAGAAACAGCGAAACGTCAATTTGAAATAGTTTGTGAATCAGAAGATTTGCTTGACTTCGTACGTGAACGCACATTAGATAAAAAATTCAAAATTCGTAAAGAAGCCATGAATGGCTTGGCCTTTATCTACAAACAGGCTTTATGTGAACCGAATAATCTAAGAGAGGAAGTAAAGAAATCCGTGGATTGGATTAAAAATAAAATTCTTCATGGTTATTACATGCCTGGCATGGAGGACCGTCTCTTGGTTGAGCGGTTATTGATCACATGTCTGGTGCCTTATAAACTTCCGTCCGAAGGCCGCATGAAGAAATTGTATCACTTATTGGGTACTTTGGATGATAATGCAACCAAGGCTTTCATTGAATTGCAAAAGAATCAAATGAAGACCCGCAAGACGGTCAGTGACTGGGTTAAATTGCACCACTCTAAAGAAATAACTCCGAAACTTCAGAATCAATTAAATATAAAACAGACTGTAATAAGCAAGTAAGTCATAGTATAAAAAAGAACATAATTTTTAAAGAAATGAAAGGTTAGAATTTATTAGGGAAAAGTTCTATTTTAGAAAATATTTATACCCCGTGCTAAAAAAAGATATTCTTTTCCGATCATAAAAATCTCCTATTATCTTTTGTTTACTTTTTAAGAAATTATACTTTATACCCTACACACGAAGTGATCAGGGTATATTCACTTTGTGCTTCCGTTTGTAACGCATTATAGGAGACGTAGCAGGTATATAAAAGTATATATATTCTTGATCAGCTTCACCTCCTGAGTCGATTTAGCTCTGTCCGTCCGTCTGTCTGCCTATCTCTAAATCTCGATTACGAGAGAACTAATAAAGATATCTTCATCAAAAAGCAAGAATATTGTCTATCATCAGAAACTCGAAATGGGCAAATGGGCGAAACTCGTATTCGAAATGGGCAAATTCGGACCATTGCCTTCTTTTTATAGTGAATATATGTAAATTCATCAATGCTTATAGATCAAGTTCTCAGCTTGTAGAGCGAATTTGAAGTTGAAATTTTATTTACGAATCCACCTTCTCGGACTAAAACATAGTACAAAATGGGCGTGGTAGGAAAACGTCGGACCCCCGATAATAATTTAACGGATAAGGCTGGTCCCTTAAATTGTTGGAAGTCAACTATAAATTTATCCTACGGCTGTAGGGTATATAGTTTAAACAGCTAATGTCGTTATCATGCCTTACCAGAGCTTATGTTGGTAGGTATGGCCAAGCGCGTGGCAAAGATCTTAAAAAACCTATTGGCAACACTCACAAGCTCAAGACAGCTACTATTTTGACAGAAGAAAACGAACTATTGTTAGATACGAGCAAAAACGTCTTAAAGTACGGTAAAAAAGAACGTGAATTTACTCTAATTCTATGTTGTTATTTGTTGTGAAATTTTATTTTAAATGTGAAGAATTAGATTAATATATATCCACGACTTTAATAATTGCAAACTATAACTTAAATTGGTGTAAATTTAACCACATAAACGAAGTTAATAATACAACAACTGGAAAACCAAACATTTTAGTGCTAAGCCTTTTCATACTCACACACTCACAATACACAAATGCGAGTATATAATTTAATAATAATAATTAATTATAATATAATAATTAACGATAATAATTTAACGGATAAGGCTGATTCGTTAAATTGTTGGAAGTCAACTATAAATTTATCCTACGGCTGTAGGGTATATAGTTTAAACAGCTAATGTCGTTATCATGCCTTACCTGAGCTTATGATGTTAGGTATGGGCAAGCGCGTGGCATGAGAAAAGAAAAATAACCAACTTTAAAGTTTTGCTGAGTTTATTAAAGTGTTTTGTCAAGTTTATTATGTAATGAAGTTTCTATGTATTTAACTCATAATAAATAAAGCATACTACGAAAATTGGCCTTTGTAAGGGGAATTCTATACAAATGCTTTAAAATTGGATCGAACTGAATTGTACATGAATAAGATGGCGGAAAAGCAAATTGAAATCGCTTTGCATTCAATATTGGAAGACGAAAACTGCCTAAAATGTGGATACACAAGAGAAAACAACATGGTGCAATAACCACTATAATTATGTTAACGTCACAGATGAAGTCAACAATGAAGACTGGAGCTGTGAAAAGTGCCGCACTGCTGGCGTCGCGCCTTCAAATAATGTCAACTAAGTATCTGCACTTAACTACACAGGAACAATAAGAAAGGCAAAGTCGAAACAATAAGTATCAACTTCTATCCAACATTCTGATGGAAATTTAAGTAATCCACAGGTAAGCCGAAATGAGTACGCGGGTGGTAAAGCCAGTATTGACATCAATTATGAACTTTTGTGCATTGAAGAGGAAAGACAGGAATATTTATTGTATATACGAAAAAATGCGCGCTCTTAAGCAAAAATAATGCAGGTAAAAGCACATACGAATGTTATATGGTGGTAATAATTATGGTGATATTAACAGTATGACTGGTTCTGTAAAAGGAAACTTTAGTTTGCGATCTGAACAAATGAAATGCACGACATGCTGTGCCTAAAGATCTCCCTGTCTTTAGGGGTAAGCTCGAAGAGTGACCTGCCTTTCTAAGAAGCTTTGAAAATTCCACTAGCATTATAGACTGTTACACAAACCTAACCAAGAAAAAAGAATCAGCATTTAGCTCTAAGGATAGGCAAGACTTCTATAATTCTTTTTAAAATTTTGCCAATAACCATATACGTTAACGTAATTTGGATGTATGCCTTATTAGACGATGAAACGGATCCCACAATGATTCCCAAAAATATAATAACTCAGTTATAAAAGGTAAGCAAACAGAATTATGTATTCGTTGCACAGACAGGTCCGTCCGCAATGAACCGAATCCATAATTGCTGAACTTGAATATATGAGCAGTAAAAAGTTTCCTTTACGTGATATTTACACTGTTGAAGAATTAGATTTTCCCATACAGACTATGCTTTTTGACGAACTTGAAAACAGAGTCAAACGTGTAGAGTTTACAATGTTAATAGTTGCCACGGCACATGAACCAGTGACAACTGTGGGGAAGATCATGTGATTGCCTCGATACTTGAACCGAAGACAATTGCAGAAAAATGAAAGTTGCTCCTGAGTCACTTGAACCATGAACAGTTGCTGGAGAAAAGAATGAAACACTGTATCTCTGTGTCAAAACTTATTCTGATTTTATATAATTAGGATTCATATAATCCAATTAAGGCTTATTAGTATAAAATCTGTAATTGGAATTTGCAGTCGCTGTTGGCTTCATTCTTGGTTTGTATCGAAATATTGCTGCGACAGCTTGGGGGCATTGAACCTGGGCGTTGAACCCAACAGCGATTGCAAATACCTTACAATGTAACCCTTCTGGTTACAGGGACAACGATCGCAATATACAGACTGTGCATAATGTGTACACAGCATATTTTGCAATTGTATGATGTGTGTGTTTATGAACTTGTTACGAACTGAACTACCCGATTTGAAAGGGTTGCCAACCAAGTTGAAAGAGGCAAAAATAAAAGAGCCCTGAGGTCGCCAAGACTAAAATAGGCTAGACTATTTTTGGCTCTTTCGATAAAAAAAATTTGAGTTCTTGTAATAAAACATTACAGTTTCACGTATGTGACTTGTGATTGAGAATATGAAAGTGGATAATTTATATCAAGGAAGTAGTGAAAGTAAGTTAGTTATCACCGCTATAGATTTCAGAGCCATGTCCAACGCAGCAGTGAATTCTTCATCACGAAGTTAATCTGTCGCGCTATTTATTTATGGTTTTTACTTATACGCTTATTTAATATACCCTACATCTTAAGGTTAAGGGTATATTCACTTTGTCACGAAATGTGTAACGCATAAAAAAAGAGGAGATAGATATAGAAAAGTATTTATATTCTTGATCAACGTCACCTCCTGAGTCGATTTAGCCATGTCCGTCCGTCTGTCTGTCTGGAAAATCACGATCCCAGGAGAACCGGTGAAGATATCATAATGAAATTTTGTAGAAATATTCATTGTTATGGTGTGCATTGGTATTAACAATGGGCAAAATCGGTAACCGACCACGCCTATTCTTTTTTAGAAATGAATGGCGTGATCCCCCAACTTTTAGGTTACACAGGCAAAAGAGTTTTAAATGATTATATTGCTAAATATAATATATGTATAAACTTCCTGAATAGAACTTTACATAATAACTTATTTTCCAATAAAACATTATAACAACAAAACTGGGTGCGATCCGCCCACTTTTACACTACTTATACAGTATAGCTCATGAAAACAAATTTATTACCACGGAAATAAAGCTTAAATTTGAGCACAATAATAAAACTACTAAGCTAGCTATTTTGTTTTGAAAACATGTAACGACCACGCCTAGTATACAGTGGCGTAGCTAGGATTCATGGAGCCCGGGACGGTTAATCAACTTGCAGCCCCAAAAATTCCTAGAATTCAATAAGTCAATACTTGATTTTTAAAACTGCCGCCCGCGACGAACCGTCACACCCGCTCCATTCTAGGTATGCCACTGTATTTATACCAGTCTGTGATTAAATGTGATTATAAGCTATCACAGTAGCTTTCCTTATAACCACATATTTCCTCAAGTTTCAGTTTGTATTTGGCTCTATGTTATTGTTCTACAATGAAAAGTCTAAATAAATTAAAAATTTAAATAAAGCTATTTTGTTCAATTAATTTTTTTCAAAACGTCAAGCTTCGTGTAAATACGCTGATTCATTACATGGAGTAGAAGCTCGATTCATTTAAGTAAGCAAGCCGATCCTTTGGCGAGTCATTTCTCAGACGCTTTAGCTTGTCATAGGAAGCAGCTCTTTGGGCAAATCAAGCAAGTTGAGAAACTTATTTTTCTAAGATTGAACGAGTTCGACAAATCACTGAAAGAATTACAACAACGTGTGTCCAATCTGGAAGAGGTGAGTGGCAGCATAGAACAAGAAAAGGTCGATTACAACGTGGTTAATGAAACAGTGCTGAAATTGAAACTCAGGTGCCATGCAGTTGAGAGACGTGAAATTACAGATGACGCAATTCTTGCAAGTGTTCCCAAACTTTATGACGAAGACTTACATGAAATTTTTAAAAATCTCTGCTTCGCTGTTGGGTTGGCACCAACCGCACCACTTTCAATTTTCGACCTCCGCGACGCAACAGGGATTTGGATCCTCCAGTTATAATAAAATTCAATTCACTGTCTCAGATGAACGCCGTTCTTGTATAATCTGAGAATGGTCAGCTTCGACGTTTAGACGTTAATATCGAATCGAATGTTAAAAAATCGGTCGATACTACAACTAGTAGTTAAACAAAAAAAAGCGCAAATTAATTTATGCAGTCTCCACGAGACGTGGAGGGTTGCCGTCAAGTTGAGGAATAATAGCGGCTGAACAACTATTAATGATGCAGGAACCTTACAGGCTATGGCGGATAGAGGCCAAGGAGCTGAAATATATGTTCTTAAGTTGCATAACTTTTCTATTTCTTATTATGATTTTATCTATATATATAAAAATCAATTGCTGTTCGTTAGTCTCGCTAAAACTCGAGAACGGTTAAACGGATTTATCTTATGTTGGACTTGAAATGTTCGTGGAGGTCTAGGGAAGGTTTAAACGGTGAGAAAAATTGGAATAATTGCCGGGAAAACCCTAAAAACAGCTCTTTTCTTTTTCCCATTCCGAAGTCTCCGAAATGGGTGTGGTAAGATTTAAAATGGCCATAGTTTTGGAAGCTATGAGGAATAGGAAGTTGAAATTTGACAGGGAGGTTTGCATTATAATGCAGAGGTACACTTGGAACGGATTTTAGAAAAATCTACCCCTGAGTGTCCGAAATGAGCGTGGCAAGATTTGGAAGCTATGAGGACTAGGAAATTGAAATTTTGCATGGTTATTAGTCGTGTACTGCAAGGGTGCACTAGAATCGCATTGTGGGTCGGAAAATTACTCCCGGAAATGGTTCAGGAAGGCATGGCAAAAAATTCAATTTTAAAACTACATGGGCGTAATTTTTTAGGGCAATAACTTTATTACATAAAAAAAGTAAATAAAATAATGCAGTATTTTAGGGATTTTCTATACTAAAGCATTTAAAAGAGGGAAGATGGGAAGGGTGTAAGGGAACGCGGTAAACAGAAGGCGGCCCAGCAAAGTCGGGCAACGGGCAAGCTAGTTATTTATATTTTATTATTTTTCTCTGTTGCTCTTATAGCTTTCTTTTTTTTCATTCTTTTTCCTTCCCTCCTTCAACATACAGTTCTACGGGACTATTGGCATTAGATACTCATAAAAAAAGTTACCTTCTTTAAATACTAGTTGTTATTTTTTAAAAACAATAAGGATATACTCGTGGTGGCTGACTCGGTCATATGGCTGACAGGAATAATGTTAGCCTTATTATCTACAGTTCCAACGCTTGTGCATTTAACATGGTACGTGTGTTCTGTAAGCAAAGTTATGCTCTTCAAATTTGCCATATTAACGCACAGAGCTTAACCAAGAAGATTGATGAATTTATGCACATCTTCGAAAAATCCAATGTTAACGCCGTATGTATTTCTGGAATATGGTTTCATCCTGCATTACATGATGAATTATTTTCTGTTTGCGGTTATCGATTGTTTAGAAATGACAGGATGCTGCATGCAGGTGGTGTTGCAGTCGACACTAGAAATAATATTCCCTGTAAACTGAAAATGAAATCACCATCCAATTCAAAAATTCAATTTATTTTTGTTGAGATTTGTTCTGATGCTGCGAAATTGTTGCTAGGTTGCACGTATAGGCCCAATAACCACGTGCCTTTTGACAAACTAACTAGCAACATTCAAACCCCATTGCCTTGTTATCAGAATATTATTGTTGGGGACCTTAATGGAAATTTAATGCCTATGAATTTAATGATAGCATGTTAACTGACATGTACAGCGTTGCATTATACCCAGTTAATGTCAACCTAATCCTATCCACTATCCTAACACACTATACCTCCACTAGTGAGACCCTCATTGATATTATCTTCGTTTCTGATATGAATAGAATACGTCTTTATGATCAAATATCCGCACCTCAATTCTCACGACATGATTTACTTTTCCTCGAATATGATTTCTCGCTTAACTGTAGCTCTAGTACATTTTTTTCCGCAGTTTTAAAAATATCCACTACTCTGGTCTCTTGTCGGATTTCACAAATGTAAACTGAAGGTTGTAAGGAGTACTGATAAACCATGGTTCTCCAGCATAATTAAGACATTGATATCAAAGCGAGATTTAGCATTTACGGTGGAAGAGATATAGACTTGATGTTGTGTACCAAGGGTTTAATAAAGATTCGTAACCAAAGCTGCCAAAAAGGGCAAACGAGTATTTTTCGGTACTACATTCTCGTCAGCTGTGGGCTCTAAAAAACTTGGATTCAGATTCGTGAATCTGGTCTTAATAAAAATTCTAGGTCTTTTCAGTGTGGCGACATTAGAGTGGACCTTATTTTTCGACCATAACATTTTTACCACGCCGCACAGTGGACTAGAATTGCAGTTTTCGACTTAGTCGCGGTCAAAATTCTGTAACTTTTGATCAGATTAAGGTATTTGAATGCGGTTTTTTGCAAATGAAAGAATAAACATGTATCTTTACGCTAATCTAAGTACGAAATATGTAGGTATTTTTTTATATTTTTAAACAATTTCGACACGTCAGTCGCGTTCAATCAAAGTCGCGTCAAAAAATAACCTTTTTATCTTATTTGTTTTTTTTATTATTATTAAGTATTATTCATGCAATGCTAAAAGCTTATTGTTTCAGTATAACAATTTAAATGTTTGGGATACTCAATTTCGACCAAAAAAACAATGTCACAATACTTAAAATTGTGTGCCTTTAGTATGAAAAAGAAACATAGTCGTATGTAAACATTGCTAAAATAAGAACACCAGGTATTTTTTCATTTTTATAATCATTTATTTATTTAAAAAATTTAAATATAGGAACAGTTTTACATAAATTATTACATACTCTAAAACACAAATACAATTTACAATAATACATACTTATTTATTTTCAAAAAAATATAGGTCTGTAGGTTTCATTAGAAGTTCTCCAACTTCTCTATCTAGAGGTATTGTTGTCTTAATAAACTTTTTTCATAAAGAAGAAATGTAAGGATCAGAAGAAATGAAGAGCATTCTAAATAAATCCTCATTGGTACCCTGACGTGAACACTTTCTTGTGTTGTGCTCTCTATAGTATCTATAGTCTTTGTTTCGTTTTTCTTGTGCTTCTTCTGATAAATCTCCAATGGGTCTCTCTATAAGTAATTGTTTTCAACAATGATTCATGGAGACAGAAAACATACCTTTTATAGAACTTTATAGAACTATAGACTTAGTTTAGGTGACCTCTGACGCCAAAGTTCTACGAGTGCACGCATCAAACCGATATCATTGGAAAGATCTGGACGTCCTCTTTCCAACGATGTATAGCATATATCGAAGTTATATTTTGGATATATCGAAATTTGCATTCAAAGTTTGCTCTGATATGCATCGCGCATAGACTAAGTTTAGGTGACCTCTGACGCCAAAGTTCTACGAACGCACGCATCAAACCGATATCATTGGAAAGATCTGGACGTCCTCTTTTCAACGGTGTATAGCATATATCGAAGTTATATTTTGGATATATCGAAATTTGCATTCAAATTTGCTCTCATATGCATCGCGCATAGAGTAAGTTTAGGTGACCTCTGACGCAAAGTTCTACGAGTGCACGCATCAAACCGATATCATTGGAAAGATCTGGACGTCCTCTTTTCAACGATGTATAGCATATATCGAAGTTATATTTCGGATTGATAGAAATTTTTATTCCAAGTTTGCTCTGATATGCATCGCGCATAGACTAAGTTTAGGTGACCTCTGACGCCAAAGTTCTATGAGTGCACGCATCAAACCGATATCATTGGAAAGATCTGGACGTCCTCTTTTCAACGGTGTATAGCATATATCGAAGTTATATTTTGGATATATCGAAATTTGCATTCAAATTTGCTCTCATATGCATCGCGCATAGAGTAAGTTTAGGTGACCTCTGACGCAAAGTTCTACGAGTGCACGCATCAAACCGATATCATTGGAAAGATCTGGACGTCCTCTTTTCAACGGTGTATAGCATATATCGAAGTTATATTTTGGATATATCGAAATTTGCATTCAAATTTGCTCATATGCATCGCGCATAGACTTAGTTTAGGTGACCTCTGACGCCAAAGTTCCACGAGTGCACGCATCAAACCGATATCATTATAAAGATCTGGACGTCCTCTTTTCAACGGTGTATATCGAAGTTATATTTTGGATATATCGAAATTTGCATTCAAATTTGCTCTCATATGCATCGCGCATAGAGTAAGTTTAGGTGACCTCTGACGCAAAGTTCTAGGAGTGCGCGCATCAAACCGATATCATTGGAAAGATCTGGACGTCCTCTTTTCAACGGTGTATAGCATATATCGAAGTTATATTTTGGATATATCGAAATTTGCATTCAAATTTGCTCTCATATGCATCGCGCATAGACTTAGTTTAGGTGACCTCTGACGCCGAAGTTCCACGAGTGCACGCATCAAACCGATATCATTATAAAGATCTGGACGTCCTCTTTTCAACGGTGTATAGCATATATCGAAGTTATATTTTGGATATATCGAAATTTGCATTCAAATTTGCTCTCATATGCATCGCGCATAGAGTAAGTTTAGGTGACCTCTGACGCAAAGTTCTACGAGTGCACGCATCAAACCGATATCATTGGAAAGATCTGGACGTCCTCTTTTCAACGGTGTATAGCATATATCGAAGTTATATTTTGGATATATCGAAATTTGCATTCAAATTTGCTCTCATATGCATCGCGCATGGAGTAAGTTTAGGTGACCTCTGACGCAAAGTTCTACGAGTGCACGCATCAAACCGATATCATTGGAAAGATCTGGACGTCCTCTTTTCAACGATGTATAGCATATATCGAAGTTATATTTCGGATTGATAGAAATTTTTATTCCAAGTTTGCTCTGATATGCATCGCACATAGACTAAGTTTAGGTGACCTCTGACGCCAAAGTTCCACGAGTGCACGCATCAAACCGATATCATTGGAAAGATCTGGACGTCCTCTTTCCAACGATGTATAGCATATATCGAAGTTATATTTTGGATATATCGAAATTTGCATTCAAAGTTTGCTCTGATATGCATCGCGCATAGACTAAGTTTAGGTGACCTCTGACGCCAAAGTTCTACGAGTGCACGCATCAAACCGATATCATTGGAAAGATCTGGACGTCCTCTTTTCAACGGTGTATAGCATATATCGAAGTTATATTTTGGATATATCGAAATTTGCATTCAAATTTGCTCTCACATGCATCGCGCATAGACTTAGTTTAGGTGACCTCTGACGCCGAAGTTCCACGAGTGCACGCATCAAACCGATATCATTATAAAGATCTGGACGTCCTCTTTTTATTTATTTATTTATTCGTCAAGCAGATTACAACACAATCTTAATGACTACTCGGAACTGAGGCAACTGTAAACTAACTTTTTAACATTGGAGCGGCTCAAGCCAATAAAAAAATCCACATAGGTACAAACTGAGTTGGCCAATCTTAAACACCGGGTCATTGGCTCGTTGAAGCAATAGTTAACACGGTGGTAGGGAACTTTAAAGATATCGTTAGATCTAAAGTTCCTAGTAGGCACCCGAATATTGATCAGTAGTAATAAGGTAGGAGCATCAATTTTACTATTAACAATGTCGTTAACAAACAATATTGAATGGCACTTACGTCTCTGCTCTAGAGAGGCTAAGCCTAGCAATAGACACCTAGGTTTATATCTGGGCACAGGGGTGTTCCAAAATAAACGAGATAAGGCATATTTAGTAAACCGTTTTTGAATTTTTTCTATTCTATCGGAATAAATTTTGTAATATGGATCCCAAACAATGCAACAATATTCAAGGTGGGGTCTAACAAATGCAAAATACAAAGACTTCAAGGTATGTGGGTCTTTAAAATCCCTAGAGTTTCTCCAAATAAATCCCATCATGGCATTTGCTTTTGCCGTTATATACTCGACATGGCTACTGAAGTTAAATTTGGAGTCAAAAATTACTCCAAGATCTTTTTTTATATAAATTTTTGACAATGGCACATTCCCAATCTTATAATTGTAAATTAACGGATTAGAACCGCGACTAAATGTTAGATACTGGCACTTGGACGCATTAAGTAAAAGAGCATTGTCCTTACACCAGACTGCCAAGTTAGTCAAATCGGCTTGTAATCTAGAGCAGTCGTCCACGGATTCGATAGACGAAAATATCTTTAAATCATCAGCGAACATTAGACACTGCGAAAATTGAAGTATTTTAGGTATTTCATTTATAAAAATGAGAAAGAGTAGAGGCCCTAAATGGCTCCCTTGAGGGACACCAGACGAAATAAAAAATGGTTTAGATACAGTACTATTTAATCTGACAATTTGTCTGAGCTGATAAATAAGATTTAATCCAATTGAAAAAACTAGAGTGAAACCCTAGTTTCCAAAGCTTTGATAATAAATGGCCGTGGTCAACCTTATCAAAAGCTTTAGATAAATCAGTGTACATAACATCACACTGTAAACCTTTTTCTGAGCTACTAGCGACGTAATTAGAAAAAATCGTCAAATTCGAGGAAGTAGATCTTCCAGTAATGAAACCATGCTGTAATTGGGATATAGCACCTTTTACTTGAAAAAGTAAAAGTTTCGAGTACACAAGCTTTTCAAAGAGCTTGGGAATCACAGAAATCTTGCAAATAGGTCTATAATTGGGAATAAAATTTTTGGATCCGCTTTTATGAATAGGTATTACAAAAGAGTCTTTCCATTCGCTAACAAAAACACCAGAGCGCAATGATTGGCTAAAAATTAAAAACAGCGGAAAAGCAACAGCTTGAGCACACTTCTTAAGAATGATGGGTGGAAAGCCGTCAACTCCGGGTTGCTTATCTAGATTTAGTTGCAATAGGCCATCCATGACGTCACTGATGCTAAGTTGTACAGACCCAATATCAACGATAGCCTCATGACTTTGGTTATTTAAAACTGAAAAGGGAGAAGATGGAATATATACGGAGGAAAAAAACTCGGCAAACATATCACAAATTTCGTTAGGATCAGACGATGTTTCACCTAAGTATTCCATCGAAGGTGGAATACCAGAAGACTTCTTTTTACTATTTATAAAATGCCAAAAACATTTACTGTTTTTCTTTAGATTAGTTTCAATTCGAAAAATGTAGTTGTTATATAAAAATTTATTTAAAGTGAAAAATTGTTTTTTAAGAAAAATGTAGTGAGCCAAAAGATTCGGATTATTTGGAGATCTCTTACACCGTTTGTAAGCCTTGTTTTTAGCATTATTTATGTTAGATAATGTCTTATTATACCATGCAGGTTTATCTACCTTCGAGAACGTATTCTTAGGGACAAATAAGTTAATAGCAGTTTTAAGGAGTTCAGAAAACCGTTTATAATTCTCTTCGACATTTGAATCTACAAGAACCAAAGCCCAATCGATATTAGACATATATCTACAAATAGCCTTGAAATCGCTTTTCCAGAAATCATATTTGATTTCATTATAATGATTAAGCAACTTGGAGTAAGTATATGTTTTTAATGCTAAGCATAAAGCCACATGATGTTCAGAATCCTTTAAATAATCAGAGTTTAGCCTACTGATATTAGAATACATATCATCATCCACGAAAACTAGATCAAGGAGCCTGTTCCGGCAATTAAAAATATTGTTAATTTGAATTAGACCTTTTTCCGCAAGATTACTTACTACTTCATTTTCGCAGTCACTGGTAATATTTGACGGCAGAAGCAGGTGTTGATCATCATATTGCCAATTTATATTGGGCAGATTGAAATCACCTAAAATTACTAAATGCTGAGGACTCTTAATATTGTTAATGACTTTCATAATATTGCCTATGTGGATTTTATACAATTGTACAGAACTATTAGGTGGAATATAACTTAGATTTACAATAAATTCCGTTGTAATTGTAATTTTTCAACGGTGTATAGCATATGTCGAAGTTATATTTTGGATATATCGAAATTTGCATTCAAATTTGCTCTCATATGCATCGCGCATAGAGTAAGTTTAGGTGACCTCTGACGCAAAGTTCTACGAGTGCACGCATCAAACCGATATCATTGGAAAGATCTGGACGTCCTCTTTTCAACGGTGTATAGCATATATCGAAGTTATATTTTGGATATATCGAAATTTGCATTCAAATTTGCTCTCATATGCATCGCGCATAGACTTAGTTTAGGTGACCTCTGACGCCAAAGTTCCACGAGTGCACGCATCAAACCGATATCATTATAAAGATCTGGACGTCCTCTTTTCAACGGTGTGTAGCATATATCGAAGTTATATATTGAATATATCGAAATTTGCATTCAAATTTGCTCTCATATGCATCGCGCATAGAGTAAGTTTAGGTGACCTCTGACGCAAAGTTCTACGAGTGCACGCATCAAACCGATATCATTGGAAAGATCTGGACGTCCTCTTTTCAACGGTGTATAGCATATATCGAAGTTATATTTTGGATATATCGAAATTTGCATTCAAATTTGCTCTCATATGCATCGCGCATAGACTAAGTTTAGGTGACCTCTGACGCCGAAGTTCCACGAGTGCACGCATCAAACCGATATCATTATAAAGATCTGGATATATCGAAATTTGCATTCAAAGTTTGCTCTGATATGCATCGCGCATAGACTAAGTTTAGGTGACCTCTGACGCCAAAGTTCTACGAACGCACGCATCAAACCGATATCATTGGAAAGATCTGGACGTCCTCTTTTCAACGGTGTATAGCATATATCGAAGTTATATTTTGGATATATCGAAATTTGCATTCAAATTTGCTCTCATATGCATCGCGCATAGAGTAAGTTTAGGTGACCTCTGACGCAAAGTTCTACGAGTGCACGCATCAAACCGATATCATTGGAAAGATCTGGACGTCCTCTTTTCAACGGTGTATAGCATATATCGAAGTTATATTTTGGATATATCGAAATTTGCATTCAAATTTGCTCTCACATGCATCGCGCATAGACTTAGTTTAGGTGACCTCTGACGCCGAAGTTCCACGAGTGCACGCATCAAACCGATATCATTATAAAGATCTGGACGTCCTCTTTTCAACGGTGTATAGCATATATCGAAGTTATATTTTGGATATATCGAAATTTGCATTCAAATTTGCTCTCATATGCATCGCGCATAGAGTAAGTTTAGGTGACCTCTGACGCAAAGTTCTACGAGTGCACGCATCAAACCGATATCATTGGAAAGATCTGGACGTCCTCTTTTCAACGGTGTATAGCATATATCGAAATTTGCATTCAAATTTGCTCTCATATGCATCGCGCATAGAGTAAGTTTAGGTGACCTCTGACGCAAAGTTCTACGAGTGCACGCATCAAACCGATATCATTGGAAAGATCTGGACGTCCTCTTTTCAACGGTGTATAGCATATATCGAAGTTATATTTTGGATATATCGAAATTTGCATTCAAATTTGCTCTCACATGCATCGCGCATAGACTTAGTATAGGTGACCTCTGACGCCGAAGTTCCACGAGTGCACGCATCAAACCGATATCATTATAAAGATCTGGACGTCCTCTTTTCAACGTTGTATAGCATATATCGAAGTTATATTTTGGATATATCGAAATTTGCATTCAAATTTGCTCTCATATGCATCGCGCATAGAGTAAGTTTAGGTGACCTCTGACGCAAAGTTCTACGAGTGCACGCATCAAACCGATATCATTGGAAAGATCTGGACGTCCTCTTTTCAACGGTGTATAGCATATATCGAAGTTATATTTTAGATATATCGAAATTTGCATTCAAATTTGCTCTCACATGCATCGCGTATAGACTTAGTTTAGGTGACCTCTGACGCCGAAGTTCCACGAGTGCACGCATCAAACCGATATCGTTATAAAGATCTGGACGTCCCCTTTTCAACGGTGTATAGCATATATCGATGTTATATTTTGGATATATCGAAATTTGCATTCAAATTTGCTCTCATATGCATCGCGCATAGAGTAAGTTTAGGTGACCTCTGACGCAAAGTTCTACGAGTGCACGCATCAAACCGATATCATTGGAAAGATCTGGACGTCCTCTTTTCAACGGTGTATAGCATATATCGAAGTTATATTTTGGATATATCGAAATTTGCATTCAAATTTGCTCTCACATGCATCGCGCATAGACTTAGTTTAGGTGACCTCTGACGCCGAAGTTCCACGAGTGCACGCATCAAACCGATATCATTATAAAGATCTGGACGTCCTCTTTTCAACGGTGTATAGCATATATCGAAGTTATATTTTGGATATATCGAAATTTGCATTCAAATTTGCTCTCATATGCATCGCGCATAGAGTAAGTTTAGGTGACCTCTGACGCAAAGTTCTACGAGTGCACGCATCAAACCGATATCATTGGAAAGATCTGGACGTCCTCTTTTCAACGGTGTATAGCATATATCGAAATTTGCATTCAAATTTGCTCTCATATGCATCGCGCATAGAGTAAGTTTAGGTGACCTCTGACGCAAAGTTCTACGAGTGCACGCATCAAACCGATATCATTGGAAAGATCTGGACGTCCTCTTTTCAACGGTGTATAGCATATATCGAAGTTATATTTTGGATATATCGAAATTTGCATTCAAATTTGCTCTCACATGCATCGCGCATAGACTTAGTATAGGTGACCTCTGACGCCGAAGTTCCACGAGTGCACGCATAAAACCGATATCATTATAAAGATCTGGACGTCCTCTTTTCAACGTTGTATAGCATATATCGAAGTTATATTTTGGATATATCGAAATTTGCATTCAAATTTGCTCTCATATGCATCGCGCATAGAGTAAGTTTAGGTGACCTCTGACGCAAAGTTCTACGAGTGCACGCATCAAACCGATATCATTGGAAAGATCTGGACGTCCTCTTTTCAACGGTGTATAGCATATATCGAAGTTATATTTTAGATATATCGAAATTTGCATTCAAATTTGCTCTCACATGCATCGCGTATAGACTTAGTTTAGGTGACCTCTGACGCCGAAGTTCCACGAGTGCACGCATCAAACCGATATCGTTATAAAGATCTGGACGTCCCCTTTTCAACGGTGTATAGCATATATCGATGTTATATTTTGAATATATCGAAATTTGCATTCAAATTTGCTCTCATATGCATCGCGCATAGAGTAAGTTTAGGTGACCTCTGACGCAAAGTTCTACGAGTGCACGCATCAAACCGATATCATTGGAAAGATCTGGACGTCCTCTTTTCAACGGTGTATAGCATATATCGAAGTTATATTTTGGATATATCGAAATTTGCATTCAAATTTGCTCTCACATGCATCGCGCATAGACTTAGTTTAGGTGACCTCTGACGCCGAAGTTCCACGAGTGCACGCATCAAACCGACATCATTATAAAGATCTGGACGTCCTCTTTTCAACGGTGTATAGCATATATCGAAGTTATATTTTGGATATATCGAAATTTGCATTCAAATTTGCTCTCATTTGCATCGCGCATAGAGTAAGTTTAGGTGACCTCTGACGCAAAGTTCTACGAGTGCACGCATCAAACCGATATCATTGGAAAGATCTGGACGTCCTCTTTTCAACGGTGTATAGCATATATCGAAGTTATATTTTGGATATATCGAAATTTGCATTCAAATTTGCTCTCATATGCATCGCGCATAGAGTAAGTTTAGGTGACCTCTGACGCAAAGTTCTACGAGTGCACGCAGCAAACCGATATCATTGGAAAGATCTGACGTCCTCTTTTCAACGGTGTATAGCATATATCGAAGTTATATTTTGGATATATCGAAATTTGCATTCAAATTTGCTCTCATATGCATCGCGCATAGACTAAGTTTAGGTGACCTCTGACGCCAAAGTTCTACGAGTGCACGCATAAAATTGATATCGTTGGAAATATCTGGACGTCTTCTTTTCAACGGTGTATAGCATATATCGAAGTTATATTTTGGATATATCGAAATTTGCATTTAATATTTGCTCTGATATGCATCGCGCATAGAGTAAGTTTAGGTGACCTCTGACGCCAAAGTTCTACGAGTGCACGCATCAAACCGATATCGTTGGGAAGATCTCGGCGTCCTCTTTCCAACGATGTATAGCATATATCGAAGTTATATTTCGTATTGATCGAAATTTGCATTCAAATTTGCTCTCATATGCATCGCGCATAGACTAAGTTTAGGTGACCTCTGACGCAAAGTTCTACGAGTGCACGCATCAAACCGATATCGTTGGGAAGATCTGGACGTCCTCTTTTCAACGGTGTATAGCATATATCGAAGTTATATTTTGGATATATCGAAATTTGCATTCAAATTTGCTCTCATATGCATCGCGCATAGAGTAAGTTTAGGTGACCTCTGACGCAAAGTTCTACGAGTGCACGCATCAAACCGATATCATTGGAAAGATCTGGACGTCCTCTTTTCAACGGTGTATAGCATATATCGAAATTTGCATTCAAATTTGCTCTCATATGCATCGCGCATAGAGTAAGTTTAGGTGACCTCTGACGCAAAGTTCTACGAGTGCACGCATCAAACCGATATCATTGGAAAGATCTGGACGTCCTCTTTTCAACGGTGTATAGCATATATCGAAGTTATATTTTGGATATATCGAAATTTGCATTCAAATTTGCTCTCACATGCATCGCGCATAGACTTAGTATAGGTGACCTCTGACGCCGAAGTTCCACGAGTGCACGCATCAAACCGATATCATTATAAAGATCTGGACGTCCTCTTTTCAACGTTGTATAGCATATATCGAAGTTATATTTTGGATATATCGAAATTTGCATTCAAATTTGCTCTCATATGCATCGCGCATAGAGTAAGTTTAGGTGACCTCTGACGCAAAGTTCTACGAGTGCACGCATCAAACCGATATCATTGGAAAGATCTGGACGTCCTCTTTTCAACGGTGTATAGCATATATCGAAGTTATATTTTAGATATATCGAAATTTGCATTCAAATTTGCTCTCACATGCATCGCGTATAGACTTAGTTTAGGTGACCTCTGACGCCGAAGTTCCACGAGTGCACGCATCAAACCGATATCGTTATAAAGATCTGGACGTCCCCTTTTCAACGGTGTATAGCATATATCGATGTTATATTTTGGATATATCGAAATTTGCATTCAAATTTGCTCTCATATGCATCGCGCATAGAGTAAGTTTAGGTGACCTCTGACGCAAAGTTCTACGAGTGCACGCATCAAACCGATATCATTGGAAAGATCTGGACGTCCTCTTTTCAACGGTGTATAGCATATATCGAAGTTATATTTTGGATATATCGAAATTTGCATTCAAATTTGCTCTCACATGCATCGCGCATAGACTTAGTTTAGGTGACCTCTGACGCCGAAGTTCCACGAGTGCACGCATCAAACCGACATCATTATAAAGATCTGGACGTCCTCTTTTCAACGGTGTATAGCATATATCGAAGTTATATTTTGGATATATCGAAATTTGCATTCAAATTTGCTCTCATTTGCATCGCGCATAGAGTAAGTTTAGGTGACCTCTGACGCAAAGTTCTACGAGTGCACGCATCAAACCGATATCATTGGAAAGATCTGGACGTCCTCTTTTCAACGGTGTATAGCATATATCGAAGTTATATTTTGGATATATCGAAATTTGCATTCAAATTTGCTCTCATATGCATCGCGCATAGAGTAAGTTTAGGTGACCTCTGACGCAAAGTTCTACGAGTGCACGCAGCAAACCGATATCATTGGAAAGATCTGACGTCCTCTTTTCAACGGTGTATAGCATATATCGAAGTTATATTTTGGATATATCGAAATTTGCATTCAAATTTGCTCTCATATGCATCGCGCATAGACTAAGTTTAGGTGACCTCTGACGCCAAAGTTCTACGAGTGCACGCATAAAATTGATATCGTTGGAAATATCTGGACGTCTTCTTTTCAACGGTGTATAGCATATATCGAAGTTATATTTTGGATATATCGAAATTTGCATTTAATATTTGCTCTGATATGCATCGCGCATAGAGTAAGTTTAGGTGACCTCTGACGCCAAAGTTCTACGAGTGCACGCATCAAACCGATATCGTTGGGAAGATCTCGGCGTCCTCTTTCCAACGATGTATAGCATATATCGAAGTTATATTTCGTATTGATCGAAATTTGCATTCAAATTTGCTCTCATATGCATCGCGCATAGACTAAGTTTAGGTGACCTCTGACGCAAAGTTCTACGAGTGCACGCATCAAACCGATATCGTTGGGAAGATCTCGGCGTCCTCTTTCCAACGATGTATAGCATATATCGAAGTTATATTTCGGATTGATCGAAATTTGCATTTAATATTTGCTCTGATGTGAACAACGCATGTGTGAAAAACACGAATTTGAAATTCGTGTTTGTGGTTTGTGTCTCCGCTATTTACGAATTTAACTATCAAAAACTTTGTCCCATACTTGAATGATGAATTCCTTGAAGTGATTATTTATTTAATAGGTAAATAATAAACCAGAAAAAGTGTTAACTTCGGCCTGGTCGAAGTTCATATACCCGACACACGTTTACTTAAAAATTAGGCGTGGCAATAATCTAATTTTTTTCCTTTTCAACCTTAAATAGCCTGTGATGACAGAGAATATTCGCGCCAAATTTGTTGAAAATATCTATTAGTTCTTCTGTAATCGAGTTTTATTTAATTAGTGGGCGGACCTTGCCCATTTGTGGTAGTCTGTTTTGGTCAGAGACAGTGAACTTCTGGACAAAATTTCAACCGAAAATTCGTTCTACAAGTTGAGAAATTGTGCTATAAGCATGGATGCATTTATACCCACTATAAAAAGTAGGCGTGACAATGGTCCGATTTTACCCATTTTCAATACCAATGAGTTTCCAATGATAGACATTATTTTTGCCAAGTTTGATAAAGATATCTGTATTCGTTCTCCTATACCTGTCACGTCTCCTTTAATGTGTTACAAACGGAAGCACTAAGTGAATATACCTTCATCATTTCGTGTGTAGGGAATAGAAACTTCACTATAATATAATTAAATAATTAAGATAAGGAAATAAACCCTATTCTGTGAAAAAAATCGATCAAACAGGTACGAAAATACACCCCTTCCTAAAATCCAAGGTACTCAGGAATATCCACAATACAGGTAGGTAAAATTTTTAAACGAAAAAAAAACCGGTTCCGACGGGTCCGGGCGGGTCATGTATGTTTGGGGCATTTGTTTACAACACTTCATAGTTTTAAAAACAATAAACTCCAGGATAAGCATTTATAAGCGCTGAGACTTATAATCTCCCAAAGTTAAAATATATATAAAAATTAACCTTTTTTTCAAAAATTACCGAAAAATACTTAGATTCAAGGCACAAAGTTGTTGTTATGTTTTTCCTATAGACAATTAAATGACCTTTCAGAAACTACTTAATTCATTTAGTTATGTTGACTACTTTTTTAGATATAGTCATTTGAATTTTGGCAAAAAACAGAAACAATACAATTTTTTAGAGAATGGAAAAAAGGTTCACAGTTGATCGCCCACTTCGAAGCCGCGGCCAAAAGTCCAAAAAGTCGCGCCGAGTTTTTGAAAAATTTGGTATGCAATTTTGTTTATAATAGTTCAATACCTAATGAGCCAAAATATCTCGGTCGGAAATATATTTCTCGGTCGCCCAGATATTTTGGCTCATTAGGTATTGAACTATTATAAACAAAATTGCATACCAAATTTTTCAAAAACTCGGCGCGACTTTTTGGACTTTTGGCCGCGGCTTCGAAGCGATAGTCCACTGTGCGCCGCCCCCTAAACTTGTGCTATTTCATGAAAAAGTAATTTGTACAAAATTTCAGATCGATTTGACATCGGGAAGACGTGGCACGATATTTATTTATCGTGGTTTCGATATTTATTTTATATCACAAAATAATAATGGTTACATCAAGACAACTTTTGCTTGCTGATTTTCAAAGCCAAATGTCAGCTTCTTAACATCCTTTTTAAATTAGGTTCCTACGTCAAACAGTTTTTGAGAAAATTAATTCCAAAGTTAAAATTTGGAATAAAAATTTCGAAAAAAATTTTGGTCGCAATTTGCTCTTAAATACGGTATTAAGTATAAATATTTTTCCGACCATAAAATTCTCTAATCAATTCTAGAGAGAATGCTTCAAACCGGAGGGATTTATGTTTTGTAGTTTCCGAGAAAAGTGGAAATTACGAACTAAACTCCTTCCCCAGAACAGTCTTCTTTCACATTTTTGCACCAGTAATAAAACACAAATAGCCAAAAAATTGGTATTTGAAAGAAAAGTATGCTTCGTAATTCTCACTTTTCTCGGAAACTACAAAACAAAGATCCTTCCGGTTTGAAGCTTTCTCTCTAGAATTGATTATAGAATTTTATGGTCGAACAAAAATGTATACTTAATACCGTATTTTAATGAAAAAATTGCGACCAAAAATTTTTTTTTCAGAATTTTTTTTCCAAATTTTAACTTTGGCATTAATTTTCTCAAAAACTGTTTGACATAGGAACATAATTTGAAAAGGATATTGAGAGGCCGATATTTGGCTTTCAAATCCAATAAGCGAAAGTGATCCAGATATCGGCCTTATTTTTTAATATTTTTTTTCCCCGGCCTAAACGGGGGGAAATGTACATCAGAATTGAACAATAGCAGATTGAAGATTCTGGATTCCAAATATAAATTCATGTAACAGTAAATGGCGTTAAGTATCAACGCGTAAAGAATGTCTTATATCTTCAACTCAGCCGCACCTATCGCACGTATTCTACGTCATATACCATTGTAAGTCCTAATTTCTTCTACTGTTTCGCTTAGTTTTCTTACAGGACTAGGATTACTTACCAAAAGTTGGACTTATATTAGAAAGAGCTTTCATCCCAATAAAAAATCTCATTTGAGTCTCTGATATCTGTGTCCGCTACATTAAAGTCATAAATCAAAACAAACATGGGTTACTCGCACCCTTTATCGCCAGCTCGTCTGTCAGCTCATTCGCTATTATAAGTACATGTGCGGGAACTCAAAGCAGTTTCAGTTTGTTTGCTTCTGCCCAGACTATTAAGTTTTCCTAGGCATTCCCACATTAGTTGTGATGTTATTTCATAGGCTGCTAAAGGGTTTTCGAATAAGAGGTGTAATTTTGATATTCAAAGAAAAATGCCATTTTTTTAGATAAATTATCGCATGTTTATTTCGTACTAAAGAGGAAGGTATGCCGTTAATAATGAAAAACAACATGAGCCAAATGGCCACCACGACCAGGCTTACAGGACCATATCCTTTTCAGGAAATTTTCCATAACCAAATCGCAAAGTGGCTGCCCTATGTCCTCGATAGCCTCACGAATTCCATCTTTGAGGTCTTGAATCGACGCTGGGCTGTTGGCGTAGACCTTATCTTTCACGTGGCCCCAAAGGAAGAAGTCGCAAGGTGTTAAATCACAAGATCTCGGTGGCCAATTGTGATCACCTCTTCGAGAGATAACACGGTCAAGAAACTTTTCCGGCCATAAAAAATCATTAATCATCTCTCGATAGCGCAATCCATTCACCGTAACTGTTGATCCAACCTCATTTTCGAAAAAGTAAGGTCCAATGACCACGCCGGACCATAAACTGCACCAAACAGTCACACGTTAAGGATGGAGAGGCTTCTCAACAATAACTCTTGGGTTTTCCGAGCCCCAGATGCGACAATTTTGCTTGTTGACGTAGTCACTGAGGTGGAAATGGGCCTCATCAGTCAAGATGATTTTTCGATGGAATTCCGGACCATTTTCATGCATTTCAAGGACCCAATCAGCAAAGACACGACGTTGTTGATGATCGGCCGGCTTGAGTTCTTGTGTTAACTGAACTTTATAAGCCTTAAGACCCAAGTCTTTATGCAAAATACGGTGTAATGACGTTTGTGGAATGCCCAATTCCAAAGAACGACGAGGAATGGACAAACCTGGGTTATCCCCAACACTTTGGGCTACAGCAGAAATATTCTCAGTTGTTCTTGAGCGACGTGCACGGGTTTTATTCTTCACATCACTAACTTGTTCCAACAGCTCGAATTTTTCCACCAATTTCTGTATTGCGGTCCGACAAGGTGCTTCACGACGACCCAAAAATGCTTTAGTTTAGCGAACTGTGACTACTAAAAATTTTCACCATTTTTGTAGTGAATTTTAATAATTTCAATGCGTTGTTGCAGCGTGTATCGTTCCATTTTTAGTAATGGCGTAGTTTGTACTTACGTAGAAACGTAGTTTCTACGTAGTTTGTACGTACGTAGAAACGTAGTTTCTACGTAGTTTCTACTAAATGTCAAAAATAACAGCTTCAAAAGTGACACCTACCGAAATAGCGGGCTATTCAAAATTACACCTCTTATTGGAAAACCCTTTAGTTTCTCAATAGCTGCTTGACTATCTGATTTTATAATACTCTGGACTCTTATTTTGCGTCTTGGGTTTAGTTGCCTAGAAGATGCAGGGTGTATTGCCCATGGGTTTATTGTGCTGGGTCCCGCAAATCCTGCCCCTAAGACTACAAGTGTTTTAGGCCATCCGTATACCACCTGAAGCAATTTTTACTCCATTGTTTTTTATTACTGAGTAGTATCTCAAAATGTCTCTTAAAACTGTATTGTTTATTCATATCTTCCGTCGGGTAGGCGACGAAAGGAAAATCTTGCAGATTTATTGTTAATTATATTCTACTACCTACTCTCTCCCTCGCAAATCGCAGCAGCGTTCTGTCCGCTGCCCGCTTTATTACAAGGTTTAGTGGGGTCAAGTCTAGTAGTGCCTCCATGGCTGCTGATGGACAAGTTTTCATTGCCTCTGTGATGCACAAACAGGCGAGTGTCTATAGTTTAGCTAGGGAATTCCTAACAGTTAGCAACTGAAACTGCCTGCCCCAGACACCACTTCCGTATGTTATTATGGGTGTAACAATAGTAGTGTACATCCAGCGCATAATACGTTGGTTTGGGCCCCACATTCTTCCGGCTAGAATGCCGGAACAGCGCAACATGCCCACATAAACAGCGACTTCGTAGCTTTGTTTATCATAAGCTCAGCGCTTGCTTTCCAGAGTAAGTTAGAATCTAAGATCAGGCCTAAGAATTTTACCTCTGGTTTGACGTCAATGATTGCGGATTGATTGATTGAATGATTGAGGCGGATGTCGTGCTGAAGGTGGTTTTCGAGGGATCAGCCAATTTGTCTGTGAACTCACGACTATCTGCACTCGTAACAAAGTAAAAATGAGAACGCTTCATTGATCTAATAATGCGGTAAGGGTTCGGAAGATCTAAGAAAAGAAGCACTTAGATTTGGTTATGACTATGAACTATAATAATATACAGTATAAACTCGGTTTACGCAACTAATAGAAATTACGGCGGTTGCAATAACCGAGGTTGTTGCACTTACTGGATCACACTTTTTTGTATAAGAAATGGTAGTCAAATGTTTATATTTCTATATAGAAAATGACAATGAAATACAAAACACATTTTTGAAACGAAAGGAAGTCGTTATTGTTGTTGTGGATATTCAGAAGTCTTAAGTGTAACGCGTTTTCCTGGTCCAGATTCAGCTCTCGCCACAAATTGTCTAAGACTGCCTCCCTTTGTTTTTATCTGGCTTATTGTTGGCTTGTGCACATTCTCTTTTTCACAAAGTAGCTTTACTGAAACATTCTTATCAATTTCGAATAAAATTTCACTTCTTGTTTTAATATATACACCCATGGCCAAAAAAAAAGCCGCACTAGTAGCATTTCATTACTCATGCAAAATTTAATAAAAAAAGGAAAGCTACCTGCAAGTTTTTATTTTTTTTTTATATTATTTGATCCCTATAGCCTCTACCTGTAAAAAAATTTTTAAGAAAAGAGAAAAGGGTTGGCCGCCAGCTCGATTTCCGCTAAAAAGGTGGAAAAACCTAAGATCTAATTTTTTTTGCCTTTTTTAAAAAAAGGGTAATAAAATAAAAAATGTTGTTTTTTTTTGGTTTCTGCTATTTTTATTATGTTCTATTCTTAGATCTTAATATTCTTAGAATTCAAGAATTTTTTGTACACTCTTTTTTTTTCCTTTAAATTTTTTTTCAATATTTCGTTGATCCTCTTTTGGCCTTCAAAACAGCTTCCACTCTTCTGGACATTGAATCATAGAGATTTTGGACCTGGTTTTTGGTTTTTTCGTCGTACCACACTTTATTTATAAAAATTTGTAACTCCTGGATGGATTTTGGAGACATCTCTTGAATTTTTCGCTGCATAAATTCCCCAGAAATTTTCAATGATATTAAGGTCTGGGCTATTTCTTGGCCAGGACATCGATAATATCCCCAGATTTTCTTTTAATTGTGTTACCTGTGAATCCACAATGACCATTAGAATGCATTTTTAGGTAAAACTTAAAGGTTTACTTACAGAGCGAGCTCGGTGGCAAGGTGCACTAGCGTCTTGAAAAAGTGTGTTTTCAACATGGCAGCTCAGCCCCTCGATTGTTGAACCACGCCTTTTTTGATAACATTTTTATACTTTTCTGCATTCACGGAACCTCCAGCAATAAAATTTGTCCAACTCCATAATATGTTATGCATCCCCATACCAAAACATGAGGTGAATGCTTGACTGTTCGAAGAATGCATTCATCGGAATATCGTTACTTCGATCCCCTTCGAACTGTGGCTTTTCCATCGGGCCCAATCAAATTGAACTTCGATTCATCAGAAAATATGACATTTCTCCAATCAGAACCTATCCATTTTTTATGCTCCTTTGCCCATTTTAACCGTTTTTTCTTCATAGCCGCTGTTAAACCCGGCTTTTTGGCTGGTCGGCGAGCTGGAAGACCCATATTTGTTAGGTGTCTGGAGACAGTTCTTCTGCTGATTTGCATTCCCAGCTTTTCCTGAAGGTCTCTCCTTAGTTCCCTAGCAGTCTGGAACCGATTTCGAAGGCACATTCGTTCCAAATATCGATCTTCCCGTGGTGTATTGATTCTTGGTCTGCCACTTCCGGTTTTCCTCTGTATGCTTCCGGTTACTTGAATTTTTTTTAAAAAACGTCGCACTGTGCTTTCGTTACACCCAATTATTTGAGAAATTTTTCTATTGGAATAGGTTTCTCCACTCAGTGCTACAATACGGCCTTTTTCTTCTTCACTTAATATCATATTTAAAACTTCTAAAAAACGACTTCGGATGGATCTGATCTGATTTCTCAAATGTTAATGGACAATTGTTGACAGAGTGTGTCATTTTATAGCAAAAGATATATGTATAAACAGGTAAAAAGAAAATTTTTTATCAGTCCAAACCCTTTCCCAACATTTTTTACCTGCAAAGTGAAAAATTTGCGAATTTTCCAGGTGCGGCTTTTTTTTTGGCCATGGGTGTAATTTAGTAATATTTCTTGTAACACCCATCCTGAACGAATTTCGCGTAGGTACTAATGAAAGTGGAACCCATCGAAGGAAACACACTTGGATGTGTAAATATATTTACAAAGAATTCTGTCTAGACCCACTCGAAACTAAATTACTGTAAAATAACGACAGACGTAACCAACCAAAAGGAGAACATGCAAATAAAAAACAGATGAACAAGTTGCACTGATCGATGTAACCTTTTTGAAAAGTTGCACTTATAGAGTCAATACGTGCTACGATTTTAGTGTTGCGAAAATCGAGAAGTTGCGCGAATCGAGGGTTGCGTTAACCGAGTTCGTACTGTATTTATAAAAAAAAAATATATATTTTTACATTTATGGAATTTATTATATATTATTGACGTGCTTTTTATCGCGAGTCTGCATATCTGGGGGTATAACTCGGGTCTAATGGGTTAAAGTAGATATCTCCCAAATTATATTTTGTAATACCACAGACATATAATATAAATATTCCCTCTGAAATATTTCCATAATTTTGCTTATATTAACTTTTTAGTCTTACTCGTATAACGTATTCGTTTTTTCACACCGACAATAGCGATCGTTCGTATCAAGTCTATTGTCAGTTGACGCACGTTGGATCGCACCATGCACTTTTATAATTGCACTGCGGAAAGTGTTTAATAAGTAGTGGAAAAAACACTTTTTGTTTTTTGAAAGTAATTAAGGCGAACCTGATTTGTTGATCAACAAATCATTTTATTTACGTTGCGTTCAATCATATCATTTACGATGATGTTTATTGTTCTTTTTAATGTTAATATTCTATTGTGGCCGAACTGCCTTATTATCAGTGTACCTCAGAAAGCAAATTTCGTCGCAAAACAAGTTCTCTCAGAGCTTCACACACGCGAAAATATGATTTTTTAAAATAGTAAAAAGCGTTCATATCCTTCTCAACTCTATTCATTGTGTCTTTTTCAAAGAAATCTTTAGGTCCGAAAATTATGACAATATAACAGGCCAAGATATGAGACAACCGTTTTCTTTATGTGCAGGTCGAACAATCACTTTAAGATGCTTTGCGAGTAATTTAAAAAATAAATGCACAATAATCTACAGGTTGCTTCCTGATCCACTGAAGTCAATGGAATATCTCACTAAATTTAGTGTTAATATGCGCAAGGATCCAAATTTATTGCGTGGTATGGAAATAATATTAAAGCGTGATGTTTCTTGTAAGGAATGTGCAGACACCATGTCAATACTTTTAAAAAAACTAGGAACTCCTATAATGACGAATCTATACTATCATACCGTAAAAATGTTGGTCGAAAGAATTGCTTCAGTAATGGTGGATAAGGAATCCATCGGGATACTAGTAGGGTAAGAAACTTTAGAAACTTAAAACGTTAGTAGAACAATTAAATAAACACTTTCTTGCAGGTTAATCGAAGATTGCATGCAGGATGGCAAAATGGTTGATGAGGTTGGTATATTGCGTGAGGAGGCGGGCGAGCGAGGTCTGAAACTATTGAGTGTAAGTATATCCAAACTAACAAAATTTTTAAATAAGCAAAGAGTATACATTCGTAAAGAAACGCGCATATATTTGTATCAACGATTACGATTTTATGAAACACTTAAGAAAATTCGCTAGCAATATTTAATTTGAACAATATTATTTATTTAGCCACCACAATGGGTTTTGTGAAATTGAAATTTTTTGTGAAACGCAAATGAGAAATAATTGTTAATAAACATCAAAGTTTAAATGAAATGAAAAATTTCTCATTCTCAATTTATACAGAATATTATCCCTGTACTTTATTTATAAATTGTTCTATAAAAAAATCAAATCCCAGCTTTGAACGGTTCAAATATTTGTAGTTGTAATAATATAGTTATAAATAGAATTAAGTTATTACAACATAGTCAACAAAGTTACATCAGAACTGTTCATTTTTGGACTCAGTACCAGTATAAGTATCAGTCCCACACACTTGTACTTATACTATTTTTTCTCGGTTAGTTTTTCCGATATTTCTTGTTATTTTGTTATAATTTTGAATCTAAAATAATTAATTAGACTTTAGATGTTTATTAGACCTTCTGGCCGTAATTTGGCGCAAATACAAATAATCTTAACTCCTCAATAACAAAAAGTTACTAATGATTGTTTCGCGATTGATGAATGAATATGAATTAATAGAATAAATAGAATAAATAGTATACAGAAGTTGCATCTAGTACAAAGCAATCTAGTACAAAGCAATCTAGTACAAAGCAATTCCAATATTGGCACCCTATCAATCGTTTTTCTCTCGGCTATTCTCATATACACGACAGCACTCGTCGTTTTTTCACACCGACATTAGCGATCGTTCCTATAAAGAGCAGTCAGCCGACGTGCAGACATCAAGCAAGCAAGGTCGTACCAAGCTGTTTTATAAATGCACTGTGAAAAATGTTTAATAAGGAATGGGAGAATAACTTTTTGTTTTTTGAAAATAATTTAAGCGAAACACAATAGCCGCATTCAGCGGGTGAGCGCTCAGGTAGCCTGATCATTGAGCGGAAAGATAAAAATAGTAAACAAGACGAGAAAAAAGTTACCACGTTTGATTTTTCCACACGAATTTCAAAAAGAAAATTCCCAAACCTAAAACTTCAATCGTATCTCAAACTACATATGTATTCCATATTTTTATAATTATAATTCCTTTGTTGAGCCATTCTGAGTTCAATAACTTTCAAATTAATATTATTATGCCGTGTTTACACGTGCGACACGGTGTCCCCTGGGGACACCATTTGTTGTTGTTTTCACAGCCAAACGGCAAGATGAACTATGTATTGTGTGCGAATGAACGTGTTCCCTGGGGAAATTAGATGTCGCTCGAAATTTCTGGGGACACCAGAAAACAGAGTTGCGTTTTAGTGAAAAAATATTCATAGTCTGAAATCAGGTATGCATTGTCCCCACATTTAAAAGTAAATGTATACAAATTTAGCAACAAGAAATAGCAGCTGATGTAAACTGAAATTTTATTGTTGTTTTTGTTGTTGTTGTTGTTGTTTCTAATGCTAACTCCAAAAACCGCAACACTTTTTGTCGCTCTTGTCTGGTTTCCGAGTTATAGTACCTTGAAGTTTAAAGATTTACGAGCTAAATCTCCTGAGCGATTTTCAACAAAATGTTGTTTTATATAAATGAAAGACAATTGAAATATCTTTCTGATGAAATGAGTATGATTTATATTACTTTGAACTTCTTTCTTCTTCTTCTTTTGATTATTATTATTATTATTATTATCATGTATTTCACTTCATCATATTTTGTACTATAAAAGAAATCTTTTCTTATTGTACTGCCACTGTATTTTGCTAAATAAATTACAAATTACAAATTATTTTTCCTTTTTTCTATTGGTGCGCCACCTGTGCTTCCATCTTTTCAGTGTACCTCAGAAAGAGATTTCTTTCGCAAAACAAGCTCTCTCGAAGCTTCACACCTTGTTTAAACTTCCCCTCAGCTGTCTGCCCATTCCATAAGTTGGAGTTAATAAAAAAGAAGTGTTTTGGATTGCTTATGGATGAAATGGCAATTAGAACGGAATTGCGATACAATTCCAGACTAGATTTAGTGGATCGGTTTGAGGAAAATGGAGTTGAAAAATTTACTTCCAAAAATGGACTTTCTGCCAGTATACTAAAAAAGATCATGTTACGAAATTTTACATTTTTGAACAGCTTTGGCATCATAGTTAAAGTTGTAACTTGTGACCAAGGTTCCTCTAACAGGAATTGGGAGTTACATAGTTTCGAAATACCCTATTTTGTGTATAATGACAGTAAAATTTTCTTTCAAAATGAAATACCGCCGCTGTTGATCCAAAGTGCCGGCAATATTTAATTTTTCTCTATAGTAATTTTTTACTAGAGCACTACAAATAACCAGTAACTCTTGTTGATGCTGCACATAGCTATGCAATGTAAAATATGAAACTTTCAAAGGAAGAAAACCAAATTCAGAAATCTAAAGCTTGAAACAAAATTTTGTCAACACCACGTGAATTCACGACGCAGTCTAGCAAAACAGATTTACGCACACACAAACGTTTTCTGCTTGCTCTCTCGTTGTTTCTCTTTGTTCGTGATTGCTTCTCTCTGTTCACGTTTGCTCTCTCGTAGTTTGATCTCCCCTCAGTTGTTCCGACCGCACCTTAAAGTGAAAAGGTATGGCAGGCCGAGATGCAACTTCTCTATACTATGTATTCTGTGTCAATACTTTGGATTATATCCTAAAAGTTTGCATAACTCATTCGATTCCCTGATCTGGACCACTCGATCACTTACCTGAACACGTACTTTTTGCTTTTTATTGACTTTTATTTACTTTTGAATTTTTAAAGAGTTAAGGCAGCAGACCACGGAAATTCCCAGCTGTGATTATAATCCTTTTTACCACACATAGGAATTATGAAAATGGCAACAAAATATTAGCACCAAAAGCATATTCCGTTAGTTTTGTCCGTCGAAATGCAATCCGTTCACTTGACGCAACCCAATCGTTTTTTACCTTCGTTTTCCATCAGCGGACTTTGTTGTTGTGCGCGTATCGAAGTCTTTTACGATCGCTATTCGCCAAGAAAGGGAGTCTGTATCTGCAAAGTAGTGTGTCTTTTTCGGATCTTACATTTCGCTACATTCCTTGGGTCCTTTGTGTACGTACAGTATTCCACTAAAGTCTTCGTACAGCACTCGGTCAAAACTTTATTGATAAAAAAAGGTAATGTGTGGCAAGAATTTAAAAGAAATTTTAATACAGCTTTATTAAGCCATTTCCTTCAATTTAACAAAAAAAAACCAATTTTATCAATTAATCCCAAAGTTATTAACTAAAAACGCAACAAAGTCATTGAATTAGCTCCAATAAAGTCTTCGTACACTCACAAACAAAGTAACTAAAAATTCTTATAAACTGTGAACTTTTTTTTTTAATATTTTGTGGGGTAGCCTATATTTTTGATAACGGCTTTAAGACGTTCCGGCATCGATTCCACAACTTTGTGTACATAGCGTGGTTCGATTTTCACCCATTCCTCCTGCAGAACATCTTTTAGTCGAGACTTTGAGCTAATATAATGCGCCCTGATCCTCTCCTCAAGCATATTCCACAAATACTCAAAAGGGTTGAGATCAGGACTCTGTGGTGGTGTTTTGAGCATATGCCAAGTACATCTTGGTGTTGTGAGCCATGTTTTTGGGATAATTATCTTGAAGAAAATAATATCCCTGATATACGCCCAATTTTTCAGCACTTGGCTTCAAATTTCTCTTCAATATATCGATGTATCGGTGGTCCATAACTTCCTCAATTATCTCCAAGTTACCAACGCCACACATTACCTTTTTTTATCAATAAAGTTTTGACCGAGTGCTGTATGAGGACTCTAGTGGAACACTGTATTTCAATATAGTCTGCTAAATACGCTGAGACACTGACATGACAAATTATATTGAAGAGGTATTATGAGGTAGCATACTAGGTAGCTATATTCAAATTAGGGATTCTCATTTCCCGTAAAAATTCAAATCCCGGGACAAAAATGTTCCATTTCCCGGGATTAATTTTTGATACTATTATTTTTAATAAGAAAAAGATAAAAAAATTAAATACAAAATAATTCATAGAAACTAAGACTCTCAAAACAAAACAAAGATAAACTTCATTAACATAAAATTTTATAATTATTAATTTTTATAATAACAATTAATAATAATCATAATTATAATAATTTTTAATTTAACAATTATGATATCCACCTACATAAACCTAACCTAAAGCAGAAAATTGCACCGGCAACAAATTATGAACAGAAAAATTTCATTCAAAACTGAAAATTGCTAAGTTGAAAGAAGTCGGAAGTCAGTTTAGCGGTTGCTCATATGCCCTACATGGCTACATAGAATAAATTTATTACTAGTTGAATTTATGTGTAATTACAGTAGTACGTTGTACTACTACAGTAGTACATTTAATTGTAGTACGCAACGCAGAAAGTAATGCTGATCAAGAATCTATATACTGTTCCATATCTAACGTGCCTCCATTGATGCGGCACAAACGACAAATTGGTAAGAAAATGTTAAAAAAATTACCGGGATTCCCGGGAAATTTCAATTAAATCCCGGGATAGCGGGATGATTTTTCAACCCCGGCATCCCGGGAAAACGGGATCCCGTTTGAGAAGCCCTAATTCAAATCCAGACAAAAAGAATCCACAGAATGTAACAGGCTCCATATTCCGAAAAAGGAAGACTATTTTGTAGACATAATCGGCGCCGTTAAAAAATAGCTTACATTTCTCATTGAATATACATTGTATATTTGAATTTTATAACATTTTTTTATATTTTATTGTATAACATTGAATATATTTTTATGAACGAAAAATGGATTTTGTTTGACAAAAGGGTATAAATACTCCACACATATATAGAATTGTTATCAGTCAGTTCTCAAGTGTTGGAATTCTAACTCTGTAAAATTGTTAAAACCTGTATCCTGATCTATTATTCCAAAATATAAAAGTTGAGTGATGATTTATTAACGTTTAACTGAACGTTAATCTGAAAACTCTTTAAAACTGAAACTTACAACAATTTTGTAATGAAAGCGTTGCTCATATGCACTGTATTATAAGTTCTGATTCGGATGACTCAGTAAACGAGTGAGAGTTTGCGCCAATCTCTAATTGCAAAAGCAAGGTCCTTTTGAAGCTCTCAACAGAAACAGAAAAGTTTCCCAAAAGTTTTTTCCAGCATCCCAAAAGTTATTCAAGTGAGTTTCTTTTCTCATTTAAAAAAAAATCGTGCATTTTCTCATTTAACAAAAAACTCAGTATTATTACTATTATATTATCTGAAGTTATTAAGAGTATGTATATATATATACAAGCAACATGCCAGATGTGTCACAAGAATATCAAAGGATCTGTAATGATCACGTTGAACTTTAAAGAGCACATAAAACGAATTCATCCTAATATGTATGTACCAAACTTAAAAGTTATGAACCAATAAGTATGTACTAAACTTTTAAAGACGTTTCTCGAGATACGGGTACTGCAGCATCCGGCGACGATCAATCAAAATTTGATCAACGTATAATTGATTTTATTGTGAACACGCTTGAATCATATTCTTCGCGGTTATCAGGAATAAACTGCTCATTATCTTCATCTTTTCTTATCGGCTCTCCCAAAATGCACTCTATTGCATCTCTCTCTGCATATGTTGCAATCGCATTACTATTACTGTTCATATTCCGAGAATGCAAAGTTTCTCACCCAGACGTTTGAGAAAACTTGCGTCGACCACTCTGCCTGATGGCTACAGAGCTTTCTGGGTTGTTTTCACGGAATATAATATAGGCAGCAAGCGATGATAAGTCCAGCATGTTATAGAAGACTGCTAAAGGCCATCGTTTTTTTTCAATTTGCTTGTATATTGTTTGAGCATTTGGTCCATTTTATCTACTCCTGCTTTTGTGGCGTTATAGTAATGGATAATTTTCGGTGTATTTTTTGGTCCCGAGATATGAGTGAGCGAATTGAGTGTTTCACAACTCGCTGTCCTAGATTGACATCTCTTATGTTATTTATTTAGAGAATATCCAGTTCCAGTATCATAAGCCCAACAAAATTTAATGCCATATTTACGTGGTGGAGTTTGTGTAAATTTTGTGCATCCTCTAAAGGGAAAGAGTTGCTCATATACTGTTATTGACTCTGACGGCCTGCAGAAAAATTTTGGATTGGCATTTATCATCTAGAAAATATTCCTTATTGGTGCTGCCTTATCAGATCTTATACGAGCCTTGCGTGTAATTTCAGAATCAAATCTCAAGAACCTTGTGATATTTTTGAATCGACGAACGGACGATCTCTGCATATGTTGCAATCGCATACGAGCAATCTTATAAGAGCCTTGCGTGTAATTTCAGAATCAAATCTCAAGAACCTTGTGATATTCTTGAATCGACGAACGGACATTGTAGCTCGATACAGTGGAAATGCATTTGCGAACGGTCAGAAATGCCATCGGAACGAGTTATCATAGAATCATCCGGTAAAAATTGCATTCGGAATTTGCTATTTCCCTGTCTATAAAAAACTTCATCCTTCGACAGATACAAATAATGGTTCAACAGGTATAAAAAAATGGATGCACTCAAATTTCTGGTATTCCCCATTTGCCCTAATTACCAAACAACAGGTCATGCTCGAAAGTATCCAAAAAATCTTTCAACAGAATTGTTGCTAGATTTGCTATTTTCCTGTGTATAAAAAACTTCAGCCTTCAACATATGTATATAAAAAGAGTTCAACAATAGGTATAAAAAATGTAACAAGCGCTTTTCTGGAATTTCCCCCCATTACCCTAATTACCACAAACAGGTCATACTCGAAAGTATCAAAAAAATATTTCACCAGAATCTTTGCTAGCGATGCAGTTCAAGTATATAATGATAATTTACTTCAATTCCATTCAAAATGCTTACATATAACTTTTCTCTACCCGGGTAGTTATTATTCATCAAAAGAGTTAAAAATTGCTGTTCACGTGAGTGTTAAAGGTCAACACCTCATAAACATCGTCTGCCTCTGTGGAGAGACTATTTTTATTTGTCGGTTTGGTAAACGCACCTAAGAGATTGTGTTTATCGGATAAGAATTGTGAACAGATGGTTGTTTTAGAAGCGAACTACAAATACAAAGATACAAACAAATAAAATTGAATTTAAAACCACACATAATCGTATTACTTATTTAAAATGGCATAATTTAAATCTTTCCTCGTTGGAGTATTTCGATCTTAATTTTGCTAGTCGTTGTTGCAACTATCACAACATTTTAACGCAAATTGAAAAATATAATAAATTTTTAATTTATTTAAAACTTTGAAAAGTATAAGAAATTTTAAAGCCGCGAATTTTATATTTTCGTTATAAAACATGACTTAGGTACAGACTAATACTTGACATAGGTATTTTGGTATTATTTGGACTAACCTTTACACATTTGACTATTTTTTAATTCGGAAACTTTGAATAGCTCTCGTTATTGTTGTTAGGTTTATATACGTAAGGTAGTTTTTATCTGCGGAATGTATTTTAATATGGCAGGGCGGCAGAATAATGCCTTTTTACCCAACACATTTGCTACCAATGAACTCATAAAAGCAGATTTTAAGCTTCTATACTGTGCAATTTAATATGAATATTGAATATTGAAGTTTTCTGTGACGTTATTTAAATCAGACATTTTCCGAGTCCAAATAATACTAAAATACCTAATACCTGGTACTGGGTACTATTGTGGTAGGTCAAGCAATTATATTTTTCAATTTACGAAGTAGGCATTTATTCATTAGTGTGTTTTGCCCACAAACGATACAACCTCTTTGTACAACTTAATTTTGCAAACAATTCATTTTGAGTAAAGTTGACGTCTGATGTTATTGTTTGCGCAATAATCGACGAAGTGTTGGAGCAAGAAGAATAAGAACGTGAAAAAAGGGCTAGAAAAGCTGAGTCTTCCATTTTTGTGTTGTTTACTCGGCCATTAAACTCCCGAATCTTGCCCACACACTTGCTTCTCCCGCAAAGTCAAAATGAGAATGAAGTTCCAAATCGCATGGCCAGCCCACAAACGTTACAAACGACTTGTACAACTTGCCAAAAAATCAAAAAATGTTGATTTTTCGTACAACCGAAACACAACTTCATACAACAAGCCCACAAACGTTACAATCTTGTATACAACCTGCATACATAATAAATAAAAAAATGTATGCATTAATCTGATATAGCCATCATTAAAAAACCTAAGGCAGCCTTTTGGATGTCATCGCATTAAGGCGGTCATCGTGCGCCACTACTTATCAGGTAAAAATGAAAATTTTTTAAAAAACCACATCACATGTTAGTTACAAATTACCTAACAATTATTTATTTTTATGGTTGTAAAAATTCAAGAAGTATTTGAATTAATTTTTTTGAAATTTACAAATAATTTTTTTTTTATATTCTGATTTGCATGAATATACTACACAAGTGACCGTGAATTACTACAAAAATACAACTTTATGGAAAACTTAAACGAAACTCTTTCATATGAAAATTAAAAAACTTATTTTGTAATAATTTCAGAATGTCACTGAATTGAAAATTGCGCGATGGATCTTTCATGATCACTGAGGGCCATAGGGTGAGGATTCGACTGGAAACTCATTTTACAGGTGCCATTATGACTGGAAATGAGGAAGAAATCAAAGAAATCGGTAGACCAAGCAGAGAAGATTGGAAAATAGCATCTGGCATTTGCATTCGCACCGTTTAAATCGCCAGGTGCTGATGGGATTACTCCTACACTCTGCTACAAAAGGGCAAGCCGGGACTCATGTCGCACATGGTTAGAATATTTAGAAATAGTCTTGCAATGGCGTACATTCCACACCCGTAGAAGAAAACAATCATCTCATTTATACCCAACCCAGGGAGGAGGTACTACACTTCTCCCTAATCGATCAGGCCAATAAGTGTAACTTTCTTCATGCACAAAATTCTTAATTTGGATTAATTCTATGGGAAACATCCAAGATGCACTGTATAATAAGGAAACTGACTTGTACATTCCTCGACATCGAAGGCGCCTTTGACAACACTTAACATGGTGGTGTGAGAGGCGCTGAGGTGTAGGAAAATGGACGAAGCAAGTTGCACATGGATTGGAGCAATGCTGCGTACCAGGTCTGTGGAAGCCCTTGTGGATAGTACAGCCACGAGGCTGTTAACCATTAAAGGATGACCGCAAGAAGGAGTTTTCTCCCCACTTTTGGAGCCTGGTGGTAGATGGACTTCTGACCACACTTAGAAGCAACGTCATTAATTGCAGAGGTTATGCTGACGACAGTGCGATTGTGGCGAGTGGAAAATTTGTGGAGGCGCTGTGGGACATAGGGCAGAACGGACTAGCGTAGACGAAAGAATGGTGTAAAAAGACGGGACTAAATATTAGCCCCCTCAAAAACCACCATAGTGCTTTTTACTAGGAAACGGAAGTTAAAGCGTACGCAGGACGTTAACCTTGATGGTTCAATTGTTAATGTCAAACCGGAGGTAAAATTTCTAGACCTCGTCTTGGATTCCAAGCTGTTTTGAAAGGCGCATACAGATATGGTAATAAACAAAGCAACCAAGTCACTACAAATATGCAGGCATCTAGCCGGAAAAACATGGGGCCCGCACCCGCGGATTATGCATGGATGTGAGATCCATATTCACTTGGTTTGTGGTCGGAGGTCTCATCTGTCAACGGTAAGGCACTGCCTAACATAACCTCAGATATTCGCCTTCTTGATGTTCATAGGGGCAATGAGAACGTGCCTAACAGTGCCTTTAGCATACAGCGAACAGTTAAGTAATCTAGTCGTCGATATAATACCCTCAAGGGTCGATACTGTAAACAGATTGGAGCTTGCAACGGAGTTCGTTGGACGCGCCATTATATCGGCCTTTGAGGACAACTGTCCGCTCAAAACCAAGAGTGTAAACAGGAAAAAACCATGGTGGAATGGGCATTTAGCAACACTTAGGAAGAAAATTAGGAAGCTGTTTAACAGGGCAAGCGGAACAACGATTGGCCTACTTACTCAGCAGCGCTAACTGAATACAATAAGGAAATCAAGAAAGCCAAGAAGGAATCTTTCAGACAGTACTGTGATAAGATCGCAGATGTCCAATAGGGATGTCGTCTGATAAAGATTCTGGCTAACGATAAAGCCACACCGATTGGCACATTGTCCAGAAATGGTGGCGGCTTCACCCTCGACAAGAGGGAGAGCCTGGAAATTCTGCTCAGCACACATTTCCCGAATTCAGTTATTCTGAAACAGCCCAATCATTCTCCTGAAGGGAAGGTTAGTCAACCATCTAGGGAAGATTGGAGAGTAGGGAATCGAATCTGCAGCAGACATGCAGTTAGGTGGGATGTTTCTTCTTTCAAGCCTTTTAAATCGCCTGGGGAAGATGGCATCTTCCCGGCACGACTGCAATATGGAGCCGATTCTTTGGCACCAATACTGCACAAAATCTATAGCTGTAGTTTCGCTTATGGCCACATCCCATCAGCTTGGAGAACAGTACTAGTTAGGTACTTACCTAAACCAGGCAGGAATGACGGGCACAACCCGAAATCTTTCCGCCCAATAAGTCTAATGTCCTTCGTTCTAAAAGAGCTAGAAAAACTAATTGACAAGTTTATCAGAATTGATATACTACGATTTAAGTCCCTATCTAATGAGCAACATGCTTATGCCAAAGGGGAAATCTACTGAGACGACGCTAAATGAAGTGGTGACGAAAACTGAAGGAGCAATATCCTACAAGGAAATCTGTGTGATTGCTTTTCTGGATATTGAAGGGGCCTTCAACAATACGTCCTTTGAATCCATAAGCACCGCTCTCTCCAACTTCAGGGTACCACACACTGTGGTAAGATGGATAGGAAACATGCTCCGCGGCAGGGTCATAAAGTCGGAAATCGACGATGTGACCCTATCAGCGACTACCACAGTGGGTTGCCCACAAGGTGGAGTGCTTTCCCCCCTCTTATGGTCAATGGTAGTGGATGATCTTCTCAAAACGCTAAAGTCGTTAGGAATCCACGCCATTGGGTATGCAGACGATATAGCAGTCATCGTCAGAGGGAGGTTCGAAGAAACCGTATCGGAGATTCTTCAGATGGCACTAATTGATGTACAGAGATGGTGTAACAGAACTCAACTCTCTGTAAACCCGAAAAAGACAGTTATTGTGCCTTTTACCTATAGACGGAAATTGGTAGGTCTAAAAGAACCTCATCTATATGGAGAAACAATACCATTCTCCAAGAGTGCGAAATACCTAGGTGTGATCCTTGACAGTAAACTATCATGGAATCCCCATATGGACCGCATAATAAACAAGGCTACCCAGGCCTTGTGGATTTGTAGGAGGATATGCGGAATGAATTGGGGGATAAAACCCAAATCGCAAATTCTAACGCTTTACCAACTGATAGTTAGACCGGTGGTGACGTATGCGGCAATAGTATGGTGGACGAAAACAAAAGAACTGTCCACAATACGAAGGTTGGAAAGAGTGCAAAGACTGATAGCCGTCTGCATGACGGGGTGCATTCGATCCACACCAACGGCCAGCTTAAACGCCATACTAGGCCTGGTCCCATTACACATACACGTACAGATGGCTGCAAGGCTGAGCATGCATCGCCTGTATCACCATGGATTGTTAATTGGGCCAAGGTATTCTAAAGGCCACTTGTCAATCCTCAAAACTCTGGAGCAGACTGAAGAGTTTGGAATGCCCTTAGATGAAACTCTACCAGTTTATCGCTTCCAGAAAAATATAACAGCTGTGATCCCAGCCAGGTCAACCTGGGAAACAGATAGTCATCAGGTATCATCATATGACTATGTATGGTACACAGATGGCTCCAAGACAGACGAGGGCACAGGATCCGGTGTCTTTGACGGCTCGAGCAAAACGGGGTACCCTGTGAGTCTGTCCAAGTTAACGTCTGTCTTTCAAGCTGAAATTCTGGCTATTAACGAGTGTGCTAGGCTCATGACACGCAAACACACACGAAAGAAAAACATAGTCATCTACACGGATAGCCAGGCTGCAGTTAAAGCTCTGGATTCCTATGTGATAACATCAAAGCTAGTACTAGAAACGGCGAGCATCCTTTCCGAACTAGCTAAGAGAAACCGGATAACCTTACATTGTATACCGGCGCACAGGGGTTTTGATGGAAATGAAGAGGCTGACAGACTGGCCAAGCCTGGTCGGCTGAGGCCTTTATTGGACCTGAGCCTTCACTCGGAATAAGCAAATCCCTATTTAAACAACTAATGCAAAAATGGGCACTAGTGGAAGCAAACAGATACTGGGCCCAAACCATAGGAGAGAAATGCACAAAACTGTTCCTACCACAATACTCTCTAACAGGGTCTAAATCCCTTTTGAATATGGACAAGAAGTGCATAAAGACCCTGGTAGGATTCATCACGGGACACTGCAACTTGAGACATCATCTGAATAAGATGATGTTGTCGAGCGAGACTCAGTGCAGATTCTGCTTTGAGTCTATTGAGTCGTCCCTGCACTTGGTCTCTGAGTGCTGAAAGAGATAGTGGAGCACTTAGAGCTAGCTAAGTTAAGCTACACAAAACTTATAACATTCATAAGAAAAACTGGAGTGGAACAACCACTCTAACACTAGAGGGATGGTACAATAGGTCAAAGGCCGCAGTACCAGAGCTGCATAGCTCACCCACATTCATATAATAATAACAGTGCCTTTGGAAGCAATTCTAGACTTGACTCTCTTGTAATGAAGCAATCCTGAAAACTCTGTGTCGCTTTACAAGATAGAGAGCGTAGTTGGAATATAATTGACAATAGATCTGTCAGTGAAATCTCCTTCATCGTCTACCCTACACACGATATGGACAATAAATATAACTTCAAACATCACATGTTGGTTCACACCCACAAGTGATGGTTCTAAAACGCCTGTTGGTTTGATTGCCTGGAATGGCGGAACCTCTTTAATGCATTGCGAACCTGTGGGGCATACACCCAGCATCTGCCAGGCGGAGGTCCCGGTAAGACGCGTTTGTGCTGACCTCAATCTAAGACGGAATATTAACGGCCAGAGCATTGCTATAATGTCAGATAGCCAACAGCTATTAAGGCATTAGCATCCTAAGAGTGCTCATCAAGACTAGTATTAGAATGTCTAGGATAACTTAATGTGCTACGCAGAGTGAAAAAGCTAAAAATACTTGGGTTACCGGACACGCAGGGATAGTAGGTAACGAACTGGTTAGGAAAGTTGCAGGCACCCCGTTTGTGGGGCTGGAGCCATACTGGTAGTAGCTACAGGTCTGGGACAATATTCCCGAGATCAGACGGGGTAAGCGACTTATTAGTGGATTCAACCGGAAAGGGGGCTAGCTCAGTTCTGACTTGTCTAAGAAGAACCTAAGAATCCTACCCGGGCTTCTCACCGGTCATTGTAGACTTAGGGGTCACCTCAAGAAACTAATCATTGAGGCAGCAGACGAATGCCGCTTATGCGGTACGGAAGTCAGATGCCGCAGCACTTGGCTCTCACTATCACCATTTCACAAATCAAAATATTTTAATTAATTAACTAACCGAAATAAATATATGTACATATATGAAACCCACACAAACACAATTGGAAAGTAGTATTACTCTTTTGTCTTTCTTTATTATTTGTCTTTCATGGGGCTTTTAGTTCTATAACATATTCAAGGAGCCAATATGCCGATGAAAATAGATACGTTACTTATGCAAATTCTTTTACAATACGCTTCGCTCGCAAAGTTAGCACGGTACAAAGCTTTGATACTCAACGTGAAGAAGAAAACTAGCTGAACATTCTTGCATGTATGAAAATAAATAGACACACGATTTACTGACTGTATGCGATACAGTTCTACGCATACAAAAAAATAGTGAATGATTGTAAAAACAACAGATCTCGATGAACGCGTAAGTGAATAATTGTATAACCATGATAATTTAGAATATTGTGGAAGAAAAGGAAGACGATATAATTTGGCTGTGTTTGAGTTTTATATTCTGTCATCTCGTTCCTCCTACGTCACTGGTTATCGGGGACGAGTCGATCCGCTATCCCATTTTGATCTGTGTCGACGTGTCTCCTCATCCAGCTGAGTGTTACCTTATTTCGTTGGGCACACTCGTTTAGCTTGCGGGCACCTTCGAACACTAGTTTCAAATTTACGTTACGTATATTTGCTATTCAGGGTTACTCTTAGATACTCAACCTTCCGGCACCGGTTGATTTGATCAAAAGATCCTTAGATGATTAGTGTTCGGAGTCTTACCTGTTGATTCATCATCGAAATTTGAGAGCACACGATGCATATCGCATGTATCAATTTACCTCACCACGACTGTTATATTATATTTATTAAAAAGCAAACATAATAAGGAAATGTTCTTCTCTGTTCTGGATTCGAACTCGTGTCCGCTACAGAGTGAACATTAAATATACAAAAAAGAAACAAAAAATTTTAACAAAAATTTGAGTTGTGTTTGCAATGGTTTGCTTCTGAGTTTCCTATCAGAAGATCCGTTATAATTCACAACAATCTTGACAAACGTTGAACTCATATAGCGTTCTTTTTAACATTCTATTTCGTAATCCTTGCCAATAAAAATTACAGGGAAATAAAGCTTTTGCAAAATACTTCCGAAGAGTTTTTCTTATATTCAAACGTATATATTCATATGCATTTATAAATGCATATTCGAAAGAAATTTTAACGAACTTAAGCTGCAATTAAGAATAGCGAATGAATGTATTGAAGAAACCAGTTTCGTGATAACTTTTTTCATTTAATAAATTTCTAAATGTTTTGTGCATATACCGAAAAACCTATCGAAAGGATTCCGCGAATAAGCGTTGATCACAGTAATTTCAGTGGCAATAAGGATTTCGAAATAGAATTTAAAAACATGTCTACTTTATGATGATGAATAATATTTGATAAAAATTATAAAAAATGTGAATAACATCCTCATAAATGATCCTCACACTGAAATTCATATCGCTTGTTTTTTGCGTTTCATAGTTTTTCGTAATGTTCACAGTTGTGCATAACAAAAACGCAAACGTAACGCAACGAAATTTTTTATTGGTATTTTCATATGCTATAGCAGTCTTTGTTACACCATTTGGAATAATAGATTATCACTTTTACGCCAAACAGTTGCCAAACAAGCGAAAACAAAAGGCTATCGTTATCTTTGAGAACTTTTTTGATGAAAAAATGGTTTCAAAATTAGCTAACCAATTTCAAAACCATTTGTTTTTTTATTGTATATAATGTTATCATACTTTCTCATTCTCAAAATCGTTCACTTTATGTATATTTACATTTTTAAAAAATATTTGGAAAAATGCTTAAAATATTTCATAAATATCAGTCAGTCAGTCAGTCTTGTGCACTAGCCGTATATTTCATAAATATCAGTCAGTCAGTCAGTCTTGTGCACTAGCCGTATCAGCACGTACTCTTTTTTACTCCTCGTGATTTTTAGTTACAATGCCGTGTGTGTGTAATCTCAAAGTTGACCGCGGTCAAGACAAAATAAAATGCGTGGACTGCAATGAATTCTTTCACTGCAAATGTGTAAATATTTTGCCAGCTGATATTGCGTTTATGGAGTTGTCGAAAAATCATTTTCGTTGTTCGAAATGTGCGGCTGCTAGACGTGGCTCCCTCCGTTCTAATACCGTTACGCGTGAAGCGGAGGCTTCTCCCACAGAGCGTAACCCTGATCAGAAACAGAAGCAGGAGCAACAACAATCTCTGCATCTATCTAAAAGCCGAACTACATCAAAGGCAGTGCGGTCACATGGAAAAGACGTACAAAAAGCTGACGCTGCTGTTTGCAGCAATAACACATCTTCTAATTTGTGCACTGATGCTTCAGTCAATCTTGAAGGTCAAAGAGTACAATGCAGCTCTCAGCCTGCTCTATTAGAAGCTGTAACTCTTGAGACTCTTTATCGTGAAATTTTATCTCTCAAAAGTTTAAATACTAATGCTCTCCAGCTTATCGAGTCTCTTCAAAAAGATAAAACGGTACTGCAAACACAGGTGCTGGCTCTCCAGAAACAAGTTGATTATTTGACTGAGAAGAGAAGAGAAAAATGCGTTGAAATTAGTGGTGTACCAAGAGAACATTGCAAACAAAATGGACTTGAAGCTGCTCTCAAAATTTTTTCTGAAGGTGTTAAGCTGAATATCGGTCCGGAGATGATTGATGATTGCTTCGTTAGGTCAATAAATAAACAGGGTGATTCCTCTATTAAAAATATTATTACAATTAAGTTTGTGTCTAAACATGTAAAAAGTGCTGTGTTAAGAAATAAGTATGAGAATAGATTAGGGCTTACTACGCGTCTCTTCGGTTGCGACAACAATAAAAAAATCTATATTAATAATTGTCTGTCACCTACAACTAGGAATATTTTTAAAGCTGCGCAAAAAGTAAAAAGTGATCTAAACTATAAATACCTATGGGTTGGAAATGGTAAAGTTTTAGTGAGGAAAAGGGATGGTGTTAAGGCAGTGGTGATTTCATCTTTAGATGATCTACAAAAACTAACTTAAATTTTAATGGTTAGTACTTTTAACTCCAACTGTTTGTGCATCCCACCTCGCCTTTGTGAGTCCACTTCGTTTGAAAGTATCACTAATAGGGTTGAACAAACTAGCTTTTATGTAATTCATCAAAACATTCGTAGTCTACGTAAGAACTTTGACCATTTCTTGCTATATGTTAATTCTCTGAGTTCAAAGCCAACCTTCATATTTTTATCTGAAATTTGGATTTTTGATGGAGAGCAATCGATATATAATGTTCCTGGTTACATTTCTTATTATAACTGCAATAATTCTTATGCCGCTGGTGGCGTGGCAGCTTTTGTTCGTGATGACATTATATGTGACTATTCATGTCTCTGCTTAAGTAGTCTTGATGGAATTAAGCTAAAGTGCAGAATCTCTGGCTTCTCATTTACGTTTATTGCCATTTACCGATTTCACTCACGCGTCCCGAATACAACGTTTCTAAGCGACCTTAACCAAATATTGGCTACCACAACGGCGAATAATCTTGTTTTACTAGGTGACTTTAATATAAACATCTTAGATGAGTCTCCTTTTGCAAAAGATTATTTGTTGTTATTAATGTCATATGGGCTTGAGTCTTGTATAAATGATCCCACTAGGATTTCAAATACTTCGGTATCATGTATTGATCACATTTTTATCCGTTGTAATGCAATAAATAAAATCGGAGTTAGTAGCTCAACTGCTGATCTGCATTTCTCTGATCACTGTTTAACTTGCCTTGGATTTCATGATGTCATGATGAAGAAACCTATCGCTCGATCCTGCACGTATTCTGTCCGCAGAACAGATTTTGCTGCCTTAAATCATAAACTTGCAACCGAGACTTGGGCAACAGTCTACAATGCATCTGATCCCAGTGTGGCTTATGATAACTTTATTGATATACTGTCTAAGCATACTACTAGCTGTTCGTATGGTAGTTCTCAGCGTGCAAAAGACAAGAGGCTAAAACCCTGGATGACTTCGGCGCTTTTAAAACTGATTCGTCTAAAAAATAAATTGTACATAAAAACAAAAAAAAAAACCCTAAATATTTATATATAAATATTTTTGTAAAACAATCATCAAAGATGTAGCTTTAGCAAAAGAAAAATTTTATATAAATGAGTTTAATAAGCTAAAGGGTTCTCCAAAGAAAGAATGGAGCCTTATAAACGACTTGCTGGGTAAAACGAAAAATCACGTTATCATCTCTAAAATTGACACCGAGGATAGTTCTATTTCATCTCCAAAGGCAATAGCTAATGAGTTCAACACGTTTTTCTCAAATGTAGCGACTGATGTTATCACAGCCAATGGGGCTAATGCTGTCTCTTGTGATTGCAATTTTAATGATGTTTTTTATGCAGAGAGCTTCTTCTTCGAGCCTATTTCTGCCTCTGAAATATTTTCAATCATTCATTCCTTAAAAAGCTCCAATTCATCTACTTCACATTGCTTCTCAAGTAACTTTTTAAAAAATATTGGTCTTTATATTGCTGAAATATTGTCAGTTATATTTAATGATAGTATGGAACAGGGTATCTTTCCGGTTGGACTCAAGGTGGCTGAGGTTATTCCTCTGCATAAGAAAGGTGATAAGTTGTCATTGAATAATTACAGGCCGATTTCAATCCTGCCGACGTTCTCGAAAATTTTTGAGAAAGCAGTTAAAACAAGAATCGTCAACTTTCTCAATAAAAAAAGTTTCTTTAATAATTGTCAATATGGTTTTCGTGAGGGAAAGTCCACTGAAGACGCTCTACTTAACTTTTGTTGCAATATTTATAACAGCATGAATAATAAGCCGATTACTGCGGCGCTATTCATTGACATTAAGAAAGCTTTTGACACTGTGGATCATATAATACTCTTAGATAAACTGTATGGCTGTGGATTTAGAGATAACGTTCAAAATTGGTTTCGGTCTTATTTAACCGATAGACAGCAGAGAGTTAGAATTGGTGGTGACTTCTCGCCTATGGCTACAATCAATATTGGCGTTCCGCAAGGATCGGTGCTAGGGCCAATTCTGTTTCTAATCTTTATTAATTCTCTGCTGTCGATCGGCTTCTCCGGCAAGCCAGTCGCGTTTGCTGATGATCTGGCCTGTACTTATACAAGTGATTCGATTCCTAGACTGACTGTGGCCATCAATAACGACTTAATACTACTGAGACTCTGGTTTCTTATGAATAAGCTTGTTTTAAGTGAGAAGTCTAAAATGATGTTATTTTGTGCTAGAGGTAAACCGCCTGTTATTGATAACTTCGTATTCCATGGTCCAGCCTGCAAAAATGTACCTTTGACTTGGGATATATGTCCCTCATCTACCAATTACCTGACCAATAATAACTCTGCGAATTGCTGCCCAAGTTGTTGTATTATTGGTTGCGTTACTTCATATAAATATTTAGGACTTCATTTAGATAGCAAAATGAATTGGACTGGTCATACTGACGTTCTAACTAAATACCTACGATGTGCTACTAGGCAACTATTTCTACTAAAAAAATGCTGCTCTCCTAACCTCTTACGTAGGATTTATTTTGGAATCTTCCATTCTAAACTTGAGTATGGCCTAGTCTGTTGGGGTGGAACTGTTAACTACAATATTAATGCATTATACTCGATTCAGAAGCTTGCAATTAAAACAATTAGTAATAAATCCCGGTATGATAGTAGCTTTCCAATTTTCAAAGAACTCAATATTCTTCCCCTAAAGCACCTTTATTTTTATAAAATTCTAAAAACTTATTTTACTAATCTGGCTAACACTGGTTTCTTCTTCGGCACAAGAAATCCAGCATACACACTGAGAGGTCAGACTTCTGATTTTGCAACAGTTCCATCGCATAACCTGCAACTCTACTTTAGATTCTATCTGTCTAGTGCTCCTCGGCTTTTTAACTGCTTGCCACCTGATATAAGAAGTCTTCGCGTAGTGGGTCGGTTCTTACAGGAGATGAAACTGTGGCTAATGTTGTTCAACCCTTGTGATGTCACTGCACTTGTGCGTATTGTGTCCTAGTAATTTCGTTAGTTAGTGTTTAATATTCTCATGTTTATTTCTCATATTTATTCTGTTTCATTTATCCTATTTTTAACTTCCATTTTATTGCAATTTAAATTTTTAGTTTTAATTTTACTCTTCTTATTCAAAAATATTTATTTTCTCTTTCTATCTGTATATTTTTAATTATCTGTCATATATTTTTATTTTCAAATGTTTTAATTTAATGTCAATTAATATTAAGTTGAGATCGACACTAGTTTCAACTACTGATCTCGCAATGTACACTGTTGGTTATATTGTTATATAATTGTTATTTACTGAAGAGAATAATAAATAAATAATAAAAAAATAAAATAAATATTTCATACTTGATAACATGTTGTGGTCTGCAAACTAGGCCTTCTGTAATGTTCGTTTGTTCGTGTTAACATAACATTTAATAATGCAATGCGCGCACAAACTCTGAAGGTGTGTCAGCTGAACATTCATCACAGTAGAGCAGCGTCAACAATAATGCTGCGGCACTTTGAGGAAGACAAGCTGGACATAGCCTTGGTGCAGGAGCCCTGGGTACTCCATGGTAGTATTAAGGGCTTATCCTGTAAAGGGACTAGCCTCTTCTTGCCGCCAGGTGAGGGCAAGAAGAGGACCTGCGTAATGGTGAGGTGGGGTGTCCAAGCGACACTCATGACTCATCTATGTTCTCAGGATCTAACGGTCTTGAGGATTGGTAGCGGGAGTGGCTCCTTTCTGATCGCATCTGCCTACCTGCCATATGACTCAACAGAGCCGCCACCACCTCTAGAGGTGGGAAGGCTTGTGAGATACAGTGTGGAAAGGGGGTTGAATGTGATTATGGGTTGCGATGCTAATGCTCACAGTATAGTGTGGGGTAGCTCCGACGATAATCGCAGAGGTGAGAGTATTCTCGAACTTGTGAGTAAATCTCACCTGCAAATCGTAAACAGGGGGCCTGAACCGACTTTTGTTAACGCAATAAGAAGTGAAGTTATTGACCTAACCCTGGCAAGTCTCGGAATGTTAGAGAGACTATCACACTGGAGAGTCTGGGACCATGTCTGACCATAGGGCCATCTGGTTCGATGTCGCGTACGGACTGAGACGGCGGCGAGGAAGCAGGTTAACGAGGATCCCAAGAAACACGGATGGTCATCTGTACCGGGAAGTTCTGAAGGGATCTCTGCCTGGGTTGAACAGAATGCCCAGGAACACAGCAGAAGTAGAGATCGAGGTGACGAGGTTAAATTCTGCCATGATCTCTGCGTATGAAAGGACGTGCTCTCGGACCATGGTGGATGAAGAAGACTCTGTTCCCTGGTGGAACGAGGAACTGGAATCCATGAAGAGGGAGACGAGAACGGCCTTTAATCGGTACATGAGACACAAAGACGCAGTGTCTTGGTCTGATTATAAGGAGAAGAAGAAACGGTTGAAGAAGACCCTTCGCAAGAGGAAGAGGCAGACGTGGAGGGACTTCTGCACAACTACGAAGGATATCTTTGATGTATGCAAACTACAGACGCTGATATCAAAGGATCCAGGGTCCAAGATGGGACTCATCCGTAACAAAGATGGAGACCTGCTGGAGACACTTGAAGAGTCTACTCAAGAGATGGTGGACAGACACTTTCCTGGAAGCATCGGACACGCTGGGACCTGGCCATCTTTGCGAAGATGGTATCACAGGTCGGAGAAGACCGAGGCGGAAGGGATAGTGACGAGGAACGGGATAAGAAGTGCGCTGATGACGTTCTCCCCGTTTAAGACTCCGGGAATGGATGGGATATTCCCTTCTTTGCTCCAGTGGGACCAGGAGCAGCTGCTCGAGCGTTTGCGGGGAGTATTCGTAGCATGTCTGGCAATGGGTTATGTGCCTGGTATTTGGAGGGAGGGGAGAGTGGTATTCCTACCAAAACCAGGAAAAAAGGACTACACGGAGGCCAAATCCTTCAGACCGGTCTGCCTTACCTCTTTCGTCTTAAATACAATGGAGAGGGTGGACTATCTAGAGGGAACAGTATTTGTGGAACGTCCTCTAAGTAGATTTCAGCACGCATATAGAGCGGGGAGATCTACGGAGACCGCACTCCACGATCTGGTCGGGATGGCGGAGAAGGAACTGATGGAGGCATCGCTATGACCACTTTTATGGACATACAGGGTGCCTTCGATAAGATCTGTTTTGGAAGATTGAAATTAGCCGTGGAGGGCCGTGGTCTCAACCCGGTCGTAACTAAATGGATTGAGTTCATGCTACGCCACAGGGCAGTAAATCTTCAATGTGGGAGTCATAGGCTAAGAGCGATAGTGACGAGGGGTTGTCCCCAGGGAGGGGTGTTATCACCAATCCTTTGGAAAATCACTGTGGACTCCTTGCTCCAGAGGCTGGACTCAGGGTGCATACATACAATAGGTTATGCAGACGACATAGCGGTGACGGTGAGAGGGAAATACGTTGACACCATGCGAGACGTGATGCATGGGGCGCTCTCCACGGTAGAGGGATGGTGTAGAGAGCAGGGCCCCACCATCAATGCTACTAAGACGGATATGATCCTCTTTACAAGGAAAAGAAAAATTCCGAACTGGAGTCCTCTAAGGATTTTCGGATCCGAAATCAACATCTCCCGAAGGGTTAAGTACCTAGGAGTAATCCTAGATAGCAAACTTACCTGGAAGGAGCATGTGTTGGAGAGGATTAGAAAGGCAAAGGCGGTGCTCTTTCAGTGCAGAAGAGTGTGTGGCCTTCGATGGGGTATATCCCCAAACAAGGCACACTGGATCTACACTGCTATGGTTAGACCCTGTTTGACTTATGGCTCAGTTGTCTGGTGGCATAAAGCAGATCAGATAACGATAAAGGTCGAACTGGACAGGGTCCAACGTCTGGCATGCATAGCTATCAGTGGTGCCATGCGCACCACCCCGACCTTCGCTCTGGAGGCGATACTCGGGCTGCTACCGTTAGACTTATTTATTAAGAGGACGGCGGCGCTGGCGGCAATGCGCATGCATAGGAACGCTGTATGGCGTGGTGCTGATTTACCAGCGGCAGGACATGGCCGCATTATCGACATTGTCCGTGCTAAGGTTGGAGATGTTTGCATGCCTGTGGATGGCATGTTCAGGGTACGAATCATCGATAGGTGGCACGACACTCTGATCGCAGATGGCCGACTGCACGATGAGTGCAGTAAGCATGACCTAAACATCTTCACGGATGGGTCATTGATGGATGGAAGGGCAGGTGCAGGAGTCTTCTCTTCGGAGTTGAACCTGGGCTGTAAGCTCCATTTAGGGAAATACGTGTCTGTGTATCAGGCCGAATTACTGGCCCTGATACATGCTCTGTATATTGAGGCTGTCCAGAAGCTCAATGAGTGTGCCCAGTACAACAAGGTAACACTGTGTTGGGTCAAAGGGCACATAGGCACAGAACAAAACGAGAAAGCGGACTCTCTTGCCAAGGAGGGAGCTGCTGACTATTTTTGCGGGCCGGAGCCAAGAGTCGCTCTTAGCGATGGGAAGGTCAGGGCCTTAATGGACGAGTGGTTGTACTCTGAACATGCACGAAGGTGGAGAGAGCTCTCCACCTGTCGTCAGGCGAAGATGGTTATCATTAAACCGCTTCGCAGAGAGACCAGACGACTACTCGAATACAGAAGAGAAAGTTAGTTGGCTTATCTCTTTGATCACTGGACACGGCAATTTCAGATATCATCTCCATAAGATGGGTCTTGCAGAGGATGATGTCTGCAGGCTGTGCCTAGAGGATGAAGAGTCGGCGGATCACATTGTGAACCATTGTCCGGCGCTGGCAGCCAGAAGGCTCAGCGCGAACGGTCACAACGATGATGTTCGACGCTGGGATTCCTGGTTTAAGAACGCACTTGCGTTGACCTGGTCATGAAGCGGGAGTTCGACTCGTTCGGCCGCCTGCAGTGACTAAGGGACGTGGGGGCGAAAAGGGACCTACTCGTTCTGGTCTGCTTCGACTATTCCCCCAAGAAAGAGGACGGTTTTAGTGGGTAGTCCGCAAGGGAGGGAGTTCTACACTATCGGCGGACCTGGTTCGAGCAGGGACACTGATGTGCGTAAAAGCATTTCCTACCTCATTAATAAAAAAAAAAATAATGCAATGCCTTAAGCCATTTGCCATTTGTTGTTGTTCATTTGAAATAATGAAAGTGCCCAAATTCAAATTCAATAAGTGCTCAATTGCAATGTAAACATAAGAGCTGGGCCACAATACGGCAGCGACAGTGTCAGTGTTTCTCTCACCATGCAAACCTTATGGGAAAAAACACTGCGAGTAGGGGAAAAATTATAGACTCTAGTCCGGCAGTGAGCAGTGAAATTAAAATCCTCTCATTTTTTGGATAAAAGTGTTGCAACCCTTTTAGAAAAAATCTCACTTATTCTATAGGAATGAAATAAAACAAATACTCAAACAAATACAAATGTGAAAACAAATGACAAATGACAGATAGCGCTGCGCGCTGCCACTGTTTTCATTGTAGGCTGACAGTGAAAGTGAGAGAAATACTGACACTGTCGCTGCCGTATTGTGGCCCAGCTCTAAAGTATAAAATAACACAAAATGAATGTAAGTAAAATGTGAAGCGTAGAGAAGTGTATAAGCATAGTTTTAAGAATTTGTAAGAGTAGAGTAGAGAGTAGTAGTAGTAGTGTATATTAAATTAATATTGTCAATATGTTCACTTTTTAAAAGAGATGGGATAATTTTGGTTGTAAAAACCCGGGTGATCCAGATTAAAATCAGAAACAGTTTAAAATCCAAATTTTAACCGGCTTTTCCAATTTTTCTTGCCAAATTCCAAAGGCAAAAACATTAAATAGTGCCAGCTTCTAGTAAGGCAACTTTGGTCTACCCAGTGGCGTACTACGCTGTATAAAACATTCACTAAGTGCGACCCGTTAGAATAATCTACAGAGAAGATACTATGTATCCCCTTTACACCACGCAAAAAATGTTCTATTAGGGGATTGAACTATTACCTATTCATACGACCATATTTTTTTGGTGTGGAACATGGTTTTTTAAGCATTCTTGGCTCACACTAGCTTTATGAGATGGTGCCGAGTCTTGTTAGAATGTCCATGGTGTACGACCGAAATGTTTGCGTTCCCATGGCTTTAAAGCAGCTTCAAAAACATTTTCCCGATAATAAGTCGACTTGACTTTGACACCAGGCTCGATGAAAACGATTGGACAGCGTCTATCGGCGGTTACACCTGCCCATACTTGAAATGAAAAATTACTTCGGGTTGCAGTTCGTAGGCTCAAATTTTCGTAAGTGCATTCAGTTAAAAAAAAACACAATCATTATGAGACCTTATGAACTGCTCAATAGCGAAATTTTTCTCATCAGAGAACACAATGTTTGGAAATTCGCCACGTTCGCGCAAGCGTAACAACTCCTTTGCTTTTTCGAGTCCACATTTTTTCTGCTTTGGTGTAAGATCATGTGCCTTTTGTAACTTGTAAGGCTTTACTTTGAGCTCATTTTGGAATATGCGTCGGATGCTTCGCTGGGATATTTTCAGTTCTTTGGCCATTTGGTTACCACTACGGCGTGGATTTCGTTGTGATTTTCCACTCAAATAAGGTAACTAAGTGTAAATATATAACAAAAAGCTTAATAAAAAAACTGTTAAAGAATGGGTTTCGTTTTTAAAATCCGATTACGAGTTCAGGAGATTTTTTTAATTTTGTGATGGACAATTTTTTCAAACTCAGTCCTTATTTTTATTTTAGAAATCTTTTTAACTTTTCTGGCACCCCTTCCATCAAGGATTTTATGGTATTATCCGAAACCTTTCGAACTGCTGAACACCACTTTCCCCGAAAATCTTTAGTATGCTTGGATATTTTCTTTATTGTCTTGATTTCTCTTTTGACCAAAGCCCAGTATCTTTCAATTGGCCTGTGCTCTGGACAATTTGGTGGATTTGCTTCTCAAGGCACCGAAAGCACATTATTTTTTGAGTATCACTTTGAAGCTACTTTGCTGTAATGACAAGAGGCTAGGTCAGGCTAAAAGAAAGTGGAAACCTCATGCTGTCTTAGGAAAGGCTTTAATCGTTTTTCCAAGCATTCCGTAATATATACATATGTAATATGTACATATGTTTGAGTTTATTGTTCCCGTGGATACAAACGACTTGATTCTTTCACCACTTTGGACAATTTGGTGGATTTGCTTCTCGAGGCACCGAAAGCACATTATTTTTTGAGTATCACTTTGAAGCTACTTTGCTGTAATGACAAGAGGCTAGGTCAGGCTAAAAGAAAGTGGAAACCTCATGCTGTCTTAGGAAAGGCTTTAATCGTTTTTCCAAGCATTCCGTAATATATACATATGTAATATGTACATATGTTTGAGTTTATTGTTCCCGTGGATACAAACGACTTGATTCTTTCACCAGAACTGAAGATAACTTGCCATACCAGGAACTTACGAGAAAATTTTGACTTCCTTTTTTACTTAAATTTTTCATCCACATTTCTCCGCTAGTCTGCAGTGTAAAATTCCTGGCCTGGAAGCTGCGAAAAATCGGCATCGTCCATGATGCAGCAATCCAATTTTTCAAAAAATCTGTTTTTAATTTTTTGGCACGCTGTTTTGCTCCCGTGTTATTCACAGTATTTCTGTCTGGAACTTTTTGCACTTTGATTCAGACCACCTTTCTTTTTGGCTTTGCGAATAAAAAACTCGGAACATTCCATCCGTTGGGGTTCTTCTGCAAAATGGTGACGATTTTGTTTTTCTTCTTCTGGTCACCAATACCACTTTTTCTGCCGGAGCCTGATTTCCAAGTGTGACTAAGTCCTCCTTAAATTTTTTCAATACTCTCGACACAGTTTTCCGGCTTACTTTTAGCTCCCTAGCAATTTTTTGGAATGTCTACTGAGGTTGGTTTTGAAAACTTTTCACAATAGTTTTTCGTATTTCCAATTCGCTTGCCATTTTTAAATGAACAAAACCGTTTAGCGAAAAAATTTGAAAGCAGCACTTTTCTCATATTCATTTCAAAACCTACTAAAAAACAATTTTTCAGATTGAGTATTGAGTGAGTTCTTCAATAAAAAAAATTTATTGAAGAAAATGTAGGTAACAATTTTTTCAAACTCAGTCCTTTTAACCAGGGTTCGTAAATGCTCGCTCCGGCTCGCTCGCACTCCCGAGCAGGAGCAACAGAAAAAATGTTCAGTGAGCAACTCCGTGCTCACTGCTCCGATCAGTTGCGAGCAGTGAGCAATTGAGCTGCTCCGTGCTGACATAGTGAGCAGCTCCCTGCTCACTGCTCAGATCAGTTGCGAGCTGTGAGCAAGTGAGCTGCTCCGTGCTCAGAGCTGGTGAGCAGCTCCGGCTCCGATCAGCTTCGACCCGATGTGAATGAGTCGGCAGTAGTCGGTCGTTTTGTTTGTAAATTTGTTTTTTAATTTGAATAGCAACAACATGAGGTTTGGGATTTTGTTATTACTGGTAGTTATTTGGTAATTATATTGAATTTCTATTTATAGTGTATTAATTGCAGTCGAGAGAGAATTTAAAAATTATATATCAAATACAAATATCCTTTGTTTCGTACCATAAAATTATGATAATACATAATATGCGGTGAGAGGTTAGCACTTACATGTTTGACCTTGACCATGCTTCAGGGAAGCAGGAGCAACGATTTTTATGAAACGCTAATGCTTTTATTGCATTTTCTTGCCCTGAATTTTCGTTTGGAAATTTTCAGTGAGCAACTCCGTGCTCACTGCTCCGATCAGTTGCGAGCAGTGAGCAAGTGAGCAGTTCCGTGCTCAGAGATAGTGAGCATCTCCGTGCTCACTGCTCAGATCAGTTGCGAGCTGTGAGCAAGTGAGCTGCTCCGTGCTCAGAGCTGGTGAGCAGCTCCGGCTCCGATCAGCTTCGACCCGATGTGAATGAGTCGGCAGTAGTCGGTCGTTTTGTTTGTAAATTTGTTTTTTAATTTGAATAGCAACAACATGAGGTTTGGGATTTTGTTATTACTGTTAGTTATTTGGTAATTATATTGAATTTCTATTTATAGTGTATTAATTGCAGTCGAGAGAGAATTTAAAAATTATATATCAAATACAAATATCCTTTGTTTCGTACCATAAAATTATGATAATACATAATATGCGGTGAGAGGTTAGCACTTACATGTTTGACCTTGACCATGCTTCAGGGAAGCAGGAGCAACGATTTTTATGAAACGCTAATGGTTTTATTGCATTTTCTTGCCCTGAATTTTCGTTTGGAAATTTGTAGCTATCGTTCTTGTTTCTATGCAGGTAGGATATACATACATCATACATATAATGTCATCAAAGTAAATTTCAATATACATACATATACATATATACATGTATATGCATAGGAACAAAGAAAGGGTTTTCTTCGTATATTCATGTTGAATAATCTTACATTTTCAATTTCCAAGGCAGAATATATGGGTCTCAAATCTGCATTTTTTATGAATTAATTGTTAAAAAATACGGTAGGTAAAAAAACACTTCTGCGTTGACCTGCCATCCAAAGATTCATTTTACCTTATGTATGTATATCCTACCTGCATAGCAACAAGAACGGTAGCTAGAAAATTTCCAAACAAATGCAATAAAACCAAATGCAATAAAACCATGCAATAAAACCATTAGCGTTTCATAAAAATCGTTGCTCCTGCTTCCATGAAGCATGGTCAAGGTCAAACATGTAAGTGCTAACTTCTCACCACATATTATTATGTATTATCATAATTTTATGGTACGAAACAAAGGATATTTGTATTTGATATATAATTTTTAAATTCTCTCTCGACTGCAATTAATCTATATATATAAAAATAAGTTGCAAATTGTGTTAGAAATTGATGTTCTCTGGAATGCGTGAAGCGAAATTGTTTCTGCAAAGTTCATATGAAAGGTGACGTCAATACCAAGGTTATGTATAAACGGTCTCTGTATGTGTATTGGTTCATGAGTTATAGCCATTTTAGTGAGACCACTTTACTTTAATTTTTTTTGGCAGTAAAAAAAATGCCAAATAGTTACCAGTGTTCGATAAATCGAAAAAAACTTTAAAAAACAAAAAAAATTCAGAAAATTTTTTTAACTTCAGATTTGTGTTGTGTTGTGTTGTACCTTTATTCCTGGCTTTGCATACTGTACTGAACTTTGATTCTGAATTTAAATTGTAATTTTCTTCAATATGGCCAGTGCTGGAATGTCAACTAGAAGAACAAAAGTATCGTCTCCTTTGAGTTATCCAACTACAAAGTCTTCGTCGCCCTCGAGTTTGGGGTCAACAAACTCTTCTCCGTCAACTAAAAGACGCGCGAAAACGTCCACTGTTTGTGTGCCGTCTAATGTTGCTTCTGTGCTCTCAAGGTCAGAGTTGGGCTCTACGCTTAATTGTTTTAAAGAGAGCATCATAAAACAGGTTTCCGCAAATATAAGTGCTTCTGAAGAGAGAGTCGTGCAGAGAATAAGTGAGTTAGCGGCTGAGCTTGCTAACATGAAGTTTGCGTTGAAAAACTTGTTGGAAAGAGTTGAAATAGTTGAGGCATCGTGTGCTGAGATGAAAACATTGAAACGTTTCTACGGATGTCTTAATTAGTGGCATTGCTTTTGTATCTGGTGAAAATCTTACTGAAGCTTTTGGAAAAATTGTGGCGGCTGTAAAAATGGGCAGTGTTGAGCTTCGTAAAATTTTTAGAGTGAAACCTAAAGATTCTAGTAAGAATTTGACTATAGTTGCTAAGTTGTCGTCACCTGACGAGCGCATTAACTTTCTCAAAGCTGTTGCGGGTTTTCGAAAGGAAAAAAAGCGTCAGTTAGTGCTTGGTGATCTTGGCTTTATTGGCGAGCAAAGAATTTTCATTCACGAAAGCTTGACGAAGGCGAACCGTGATGTTTTGCAGTATGCCAACTTGAAGAGAAGGGAGCATCTGCTATTTTCTGTGTTTTCGTTGCGGGGGCGTGTTTTCGTCCGGTCATCAGCTGATGGTGATGCAAAGCTGGTTTGTGACAGGAGTTCTGTTGATCGCGTCGCTGGAACGTAGAATAAGACATGTTAAGTTTATATTTTTTATATCATTTGTTTAATTGGCTTTCATTTATTACTGACTTTCTATATGTGACTTTGCTTCTACTACTGCTTTATCTTTCCTATATCTTTCTTTTCTCGGTCTCCTTCTTTCTCTTTCCACTTATCCTTCTGCTCTGGTTAAGAGGCTGTGTCTTTGTCAACCTGTTACTGTTTGAAGTTGCCTTATTTGTGTCGGCTTTTGTCACTTGATGGGGTCGGGTCTGATGGTGTTATTAATTGTTATAAGGCCATATTGCGTGTCTTGTGTAGTCAATCTTCTGGCTTGAATGTTGTACATTTTAATGCCAGAAGCCTGAATGGCTCGAAATTGGATCATGCTAGGTACATTTTTGAGGGTTCTCCTGTTGATGTTATATGTGTCTCGGAGACGTGGTTCAAGCCAGGGGTGCCTGATTCGTTGTATTCTTTGGATGGTTATAGGCTTTACAGAAATGACAGATGCGATAAAAAAGGTGGTGGGGTTGCTATCTATTGTAAGAGCTCTCTCAACTCTAGATTAGTAAATAAAGGCAATTTCGCTTGTGAGTTTTTAAACATAACAATATTTAATAACAACACTAAAATTTTGGTTTCGTGTGTATACAATCCCCAACGCAATATTAGTACTGAACCTTTGTTTTGTGATCTTTCTAGTAAACTTGTCGATTTTGATTTTTTTGTTGTATGTGGTGATTTTAATGTTAATTTATTGGCTAATGTGTCTCTCACCACTGCTTTTCTGCATTGTGCCTCTATGTGTGGTCTATCTGTTGTTAACTCTGAGTTGCCAACTAGATTTGCAACTGCTTGTGAGCCTAGTCTTCTTGATATTTGTCTTTTGTCTGATCGCGCTATTCTCCTTCGTTATGATCAAGTGTCGTTTTTGTCTGACCATGATCTCTTATATGTCTGTCTTAACATTAACTTTAATAGAGCCCAGATAGTCGAGTTCAATTATTATGATTTTAATGCAATTAATTTTGATTTGCTGTTTACCGAATTAGATTCCAAATGTTGGAATGACATTTGGTTCTTTGAATCTGTTGATGATAAGCTCTGTGATTTTTTATCTAAATTAATCTCTGCTTTCCATAATCATGTTCCATTGCGCTCCGTGAGAGCATTAAACAGTGGCTGTCCATGGTTTACTTCTCATGTTCTGACCGCTTTAAAGAAAAGGAATAAACTGCATTCTAAATGGAAGAAAAGTAGAACGGCTGAGGCGTGGGAGGAGTTTCGCCGAGCTCGCAATGCAGCTACTTTACTATTAAGGAACGCGAAGAAGCGGTACTTCTGCTCTAAGCTTAACCATACCTTAAGCCCCAAGCAATTATGGAAAAATATTAACAAGCTCAGAATTATTGGCAAAGTTGAAACTAGTTGTGAGCTGGACCCTGATGATCTTAATGATTTTTTCTTAAACAGCGGCGGCTGCAATCCTGCTGTCTCTTCGAGTGATGGCTTACCAACTGTCTCTAATCCTCTACCGTTTACTTCCTTTGCGTTTTCTACTGTTTGTGAGAATGATGTAGTTAACAACGTACTTAAAATTACTCCTAATGCGGTAGGTGCTGATGGGTTGTCCATTAGGTTCATAAAGTTAACTTTACCATTCATTATTGCTCCCTTAACGCATATTATCAATCACTGCTTAACATGCTCGTCTTTTCCCACCTTGTTGAAGGTTGCAACAATTATTCCTCTTGCAAAGACTTCATCTGCAGATAAGCCTACGGACTTTAGGCCTATTAGTATTCTGCCTGTGTTAGGTAAAATTCTTGAAAGGATTATGTATTCCCAAATGTCTGAGTATATTGATTTACATAATTTATTATCTCCTCTGCAATCCGGCTTTCGAACTGGTCACAGTTGTACGTCAGCGGTATTAAAAATTACCGATGACATTAGGGCTTTTTATGACCAAGATTTCTTAACTTTACTCTGTTTTATTGACTTCTCGAAGGCGTTTGATACTGTGGGTCACGATTTGCTCTGCACCATGCTTACTACATTTTTTAACTTTAGTACTAGCGCTGTTAGATTATTGGTGAGCTATCTTGATGGCAGGATCCAGCGTGTAAAAATTGGAAACAAAATGTCTTCCCCTCAGCTAGTCACTAGAGGAGTCCCTCAGGGGCAGTCCTGGGTCCTTTACTGTTTTCCATTTTCATTAATGATGTGTTCTCTGTGTGTGAGTATTCATCCCTACATGCTTATGCCGATGATATTCAAGTTTATTTATCGAGGCCTCTAAATCTATTGGAGGATTTGTGCTATAGACTGAATTGTGACTTATCTTCAATCAACAGATGGGCAGCTGCCAATAATTTATGCATTAATCCTTCTAAGACGAAAGTTTTGCCTATCCTAAGAAAGTATAGCGACTTTGGTGATGTTCCGCCTTTGTTTATGGGTTCTTCGCAATTGAGTTTGGTCAGCAGTGCTAAGAATCTCGGCATTATACTTAATTCACAATTTACATGCGTTGACCATGTTAATTACGCCGTAGGTAAAATCTATGGGATACTTAGGTGCTTGCGTAGCTCTGCGTATTATACACCATGTGAGACACGATGCCGCCTTGTTAAGCAACTGATTATGCCTCATATCAACTATTTTGCTGTAGTTTATAGTCAACTTGACTCACAGTCTCAGCATAAGCTTCTTGTGGCATTCAACGCTTGTGCTAGGTATGTATATGCAATCCGTCGCTTCGATCATGTTTCGCTCATAAGTGAAGGTGTTTTGGGATGTGGCTTATGTACACACCTTCGCATCCTTAACATCATGTTTTTACATAATCTAATATATACCCGTAATCCTCCATATTTATATGTAAAACTTGTTTTTTTTCGATCATCTAGAGGTTTGAATCTTATAGTCCCTAGACACACTTTCCTCAACAGTAGCAGATTCGTCTTCGTTCACACCATCAGACTTTGGAATTCACTTCCCTCGCATATTAAGATAATTTCTTCACGAGGTCGCTTCAAGCACGCTGTTGTTGCCTATCTTACTGCTTCTTAACCGAGTATAAAAAGTATAAAAATCTACTTTCTCTTTTATATCTTTCTCTTATGTTCTAATTTCCGCTGTATTTCTTATATTCTTATACTTATACTTCTGCTTATACTTATACTTATACTTCTACTTGAGTTTTTAATTTTAATTTTCATTGTTATTAAGTTTGTCACATTTGTCATGGTTTTAATGCCCTTAGTTTATAAGTATTTATTATTGTTATGTTTGTTTATTTATAGTTTTTTATTTATTGTTTGTTAGTTTAAGTACATTCATTCATTCATTTGTTGCCTTGATATTAAATTTGTACGCTGAGGCACTACAAAAGATTTCGATCTTAGTGTGCATTAATTGTATTGAAATAAATTGAAATTGAAATAACTTTAGAATGAATTTCATCACAAAATAAAACAAAAAAAAAAGTCCTGGTAAGAAACCGGTTAATATTATTATTCAACTAACATATGTGTCTCAATTTTTGAATTTCGCGAGTAAATAAAATTTCAATTACTTCATATTTAATTGGTGTAGCCACATTTTTTAATACAAAATGGTACGTACACGCAGCAATTTGGGGCGTCCATCACGTAATGCTAGATATATCGCGGCATCTAGAGCATCTCAAAGTGACGAACAGCGTGCAAATAATACTTTGGCTGCTCGAAATGCCATGGCACGTGGTAGGGCTCTGCGAAATTCAGCTCCACGTCCGTATGTTCGACGTACTTTGGAGCGTGCTACATTCAATTATGATGCAAAACTCTCATGGCAAGGTTTCAATTGGACCAATGACTACTGTTTGCAGTCATTGCAAGGCATTTAAGTTTAAACATGAGGTATCTGGATTGTGTTGTTCAAACGGACAAGTTAAATTACAAGAATTGAATCCACCACCGGAGCCCTTGCATAATTTTATTATTGGTGGCACACCAATTTCAAAGCATTTTCTGGCAAACATACAAGCGTATAACTCCGGATTTCAAATGACTTCATTCGGAGCGACAAATATTATTCCGGACATTTAATGCCAACGTTCAAGGTATTTTTGTTTGTTTTGATGTTTATTTAGATTGTGAAACGTACTATTGTGAAAATTTCAATCGTCAATAGATTCAAGGCCAAGTTTACCATCGACTTGGTTCTTTGTTACCCTTTCCTGATCAAAGCTATTAATTTTTGCAAATATATTTTGTGGGTAACTCAAATGTGGAAACCGATCGTCTTTGTGTTATTTAATCAAATTTGCGGAGGGATATTATCGAGCGTTTGCAGAATATGTTGCATGCTGGAAATGAATTAGTGCGACTTTTTCAAACTGCTCTCGATCAAATGCCATCTGATATACAATTGAATATGCAATTGTTATTCGAGCTGATAAAACGCCTCCTGGGCAACATGTCAGACGATTTAATGCGCCCACAATGGATGATGTCGCTATTGTAATCGTAGGCGATGAATTCAATTCACGTGACATATATATTCACAGAGCATTACAATAAAAGCAATTTATCACTGATTTAAATGAATTCGAATTGATTTCTTTATTTTCTTTTTTGCACTACGAAGTGTGCAGGGGGTTCGCTAGTACACTATAAATAGATATTCAATATAATTACCAAATAACTACCAGTAATAACGAAATCCCAAACCTCATGTTGTTGCTATTCAAATTAAAAAACAAATTTACAAACAAAACGACCGACTACTGCCGACTCATTCACATCGGGTCGAAGCTGATCGGAGACGGAGCTGCTCACCAGCTCTAAGCTGCTCACTTGCTCACTGCTCGCAACTGATCTGAGCAGTGAACACGGAGCTGCTCACTATCTCTGAGCACGGAGCTGCTCACTTGCTCACTGCTCGCAACTGATCGGAGCAGTGAGCACGGAGCTGCTCACTGATGTTATTGTTTTTTGCTCCTGCTCGCTCGTGCTCTCGTAAGCAAATGCTCTTTTGAGCGAGTCGGAGCGAGCAGGAGCAAAAAAGAGCGCTCGAGAGTGAGCATTTACGAACCCTGCTTTTAACGCAATCACACTATTACGTTTGAATTCCATTTCGAATAACTTTTGTTCTATAAAACTTAGACGCAAAGGCCTGTGGTAACTTGTAAACAATATAAACAGCTGTCATTGGTATGAATTTAACATAGTTGGCAATATAGCGTTGCCAGGTATACCGGTGTGAAGTAGGTAACATTTCAACCATCTAACCCTGTATTATAAATACGGAAAGTGCTTGACTGTTTGCTGTTCGATGTGTTTGCAATGTAACATAGAAAGCAAACAAATTTAACGAGAGAGTAAAATAGTTAACTTCTTTGGACTGTTTGATTAAAGTAATGGTTGCAATGTAATATTTGGAGTATTATGTAAAATCGTTTAATTAACTGTGGGTCAATCTGTGTTATGACTGCTGATTTTTCAAAATTTTGGAAAAAATGCGTGCTACATTTCCGTCATTGCTATTTCCAAAGCCAGGTTTTGGTTTATCTACAATAAGAGATAGTTACTTGTTGAACTCCATTTGTATTCGTGATTTAAGCATTGCAAAACTGATAATCCAAACGAAATATTTTAGGTCAAGACGGGTTTCTGTGAAACTGCACTTAGATTATTAAATTCTTTTGATGTGGCACCACATAAATAGCACCTCATTGTAGATTTATTATAAGAAAGTGTATTACACAATTTGCCATCTACCACGTTAAACATAGTCTGATGTATAATTTTCTACATACTCTGAATGAATTTCTGTTGGTGATAAATTTTGAATTTGGTTATCAATATGTTACTTCTTTGCTTTCACTAATTCATCAGATTCTTTAAGATACTGCAAACTAACAGGCCAACACGATAATGTCAGAATGGGACGATACTAGTTAGAAATATTTATTTGTCGACTGCTGTTTCCGAAATAAACTTTTTTATTGCTATATATTGGGTATGGCTGGAGCACCGGCAAACCGCTATTTCGAATGCAATATAAGTTTGTAATCACGGCTTATTGACTGCGAATGAAAAATGATTCTTTCAGACTACCAGGCGTGTAACTCTATAATTTAACAAGGATTGAAGTGAAACGACAGCTTCAGTTTCTGTAACGTGAACGTCTTCAGTGAACAATAAGCTTTTTCAGCCAGTAGTTTCTGAGTAAATTGTTTACGTGAGAGCTGAGCTTCAATGAGAAATGAAACAGTCATCATTTGTTATGGTGATAATTTGTTAACTTTTACTTCAGTAGATATAGCGCAGCAGTCTTTTGCATTTTTAGGAGATTATGAAATTTTTTTTAATAAGTTGCACTTCTGTTATCAGGTCATTAAGTATGAAATGTCCGATTATGAAAGGAAAGTGTAGCTTAACAAACTACACGTTTATTTGATCTCCAATAGGAAACAATATGATTAATCAAAATATGCGCCTAAGCTATCGATGATATTTCGCCAATTTAACAGTAACTTTGTTATGCCTGCAGGGAAGAAGTTTGCGGGGCGAGAGGCAGTGAAATCCGAAAAGGCATCTTACACAGCTTCTTGAGCACTGAGGAATTTTCCTTGTAAGAACTGGTCCAATGTCTGGTATAAGTGATAGTCCGTTGGTGCAAGGTCTTGTGAATACGTTGGATGATTGAGAGTTTCCAAGCCTTCTTGTAATTTGAGTAGCGTTGTTCGAGCGACATGCGGTCGCGCGGGGTCTTGTAAGAGGATTGGACGGTCTCTTTTGACCAATCTAGGCTGTTTAATGGAAAGTTCCCATTATCACGTCCAACTGATGGCAGTAGACATCTGCTGTTATGGATTGACCAGGACTCATAAGGCTGTAATGGATAATTCCTTCCCTGGACCACCAGACAGACACTATAAGTTTTGCGTGGTTAATGTTTGGTTTGGGGCTCTATTTCGGAACCTCTTTTTTATCCAAAAATTGTCCCGAACGTTTTCAATTGTCGAAAAAGATCCATTTTTCATCAAACGTTACAATAGAAAAGGTTCGATTTTATACTGTAACAGTAAAGAAAAGCAAGCTTTGAAACAATTTATTTTTTGACGCTCGTTTAACTCAAATGGAACACAATGATACAGATTTTTGAACTTACCAATTTGTTTTAAGTAATCAAAAATACTTGGAATAGAAACGTTAAACCCTGCTACTAGCTCACGCGTAGTTTGAGACCTGCTTCAACTACAGCTTTCAGGTTATCCTTATCCAACTTACTCACCTGTCTTCCACGTGGTTCATTTGCAAAGCCAAAATCACCAGAACGAAACTGCCTGCGATGCATTGGTTCCGAAACGAAACCCATATTCGAAAATTAGCCGCTGTTTAAGAATCTGTCTATATTTCGGTCTGTCGTTATACTATTACTACCATCGTATACTGCTCACACTCTTTGGGTCGCTGCAGTACGCTCTCTAGATGAAATGTTAGAGGTTAGTTAGCTGCGAAAAGTCAGTCCATCCAATTGTAGAAAAAAGCGTTGAATTGACAATTTTCTATTAAGTTAAATTGAGAATCGCAAACATCCGCATTTTTTACCTTTCCATTGTCTTATGAAACCTCTATATCAGAAGATTCAAAAAGGAACTATGATTTGCACGATCAACTTGTAAGAGTAATGATGCACTTTCATAACATGAAAAAACATAAAAACCGTTATAGTCAGGTGTCAGAGATATCAACTCAAAAGAGATATCAAAATCAGTTCTTATGAAAATCGGACATTTCATACTTGTAGGTAGGTAGGTAGGTAGAAGGGCTTGTAATCCCTCAGGGGGAATTATCAACACCTAGGCCTGTCCGGCCCATTGTGGTTGCCCATAAGTGCGCTTACTAACTTAGGTGGGAACTCCTTGTATGCACGCCGGATCTCCAGCCCCCGCAGCCAGAGCCTCCAAGTGGGGGTCGGGTAGCGGCCGCGAAAAGGCCAGGCCAGCGTTCCTGATGAAGCCCAGAAGGCCAGAAACCGGTCGCTCCGCCAGCTCCGACAAATTATCCAGGAAACCAGCCCCCAGCGTCCGGAGGCGGTTTCGTGATAAGGCGGGACACTGGCAGAGCAAGTGGCTTATAGTCTCCTCCTCGTCTATGTCGTTGCAGCACCTGCAGTGATCAACTGTAGCCCCAGGCCTCCATCTGGAGACCATATGGCCTATTGGGCAGTGCCCTGTGATCACTCCAACTGCTACTCTCAGCTGCTCCCTCGGTAAGGAGAGGAGTGCTCTAGAGTTTCTCGGGTTAATAATTGGCCATAGAGACCGGGCCGTAGCGCAGTCTGCCCGGTTTTCCCAGTTAAGATTGGCTACGTGCGTAGCCAGGATTTCAATTTCTTTAGCCTGGGACGAAATCGGTATACCAACGGAGGTATCAGCTTCTGTGGAACTGGTTGATGAGCCCAACCTTGCCAGACGATCTGCCTGTTCGTTGCCCTCTATATTTGAGTGACCTGGAACCCAAAAGAGTCTGACATTGTGCGATGCCTTGAGTTCCCTGAGCTTCCCTCTGCAGTTCGATACAACCTTCGATTTTACCACCACGGAGTCCAGCGCAAGAAGGGCGGCCTGACTGTCCACAAAGAAGTGTATATCTGTGTTCGATATCCGTTCCTCCAGGACAAACTCAGCCGCCCGTTCGATCGCGTACACCTCCGCTTGGAACACGCTGCAGTAGTCCGGCAGTCTGAAATACCGCTCGATTTGAAGCGTGCTGGAGTAAAAGCCAGCTCCCGTACCTTCCTCGGTCTTAGATCCGTCCGTGAAGATAGCGATGTCTCTTTGGGGGATAAGTTCCCCTGACGACCAGTCCTCCCTGCTGGGCAGGAGCACAGAGGGTCTGCCCCCAAACTCGATTCTCGGGAGAATGTAGTCTGTTGGAGCAGACAGGTTCAACCCATGGCCGGAGTTCAGCAGCCTAAGTCTGCGAAGCACGCTGGCGTGTCCAAGCTGGGCCTCGTTACCGAGGTTGAGCTCTCTGAGCCTAAGCAGGCTTTTGCCAGCAGTGCCCATCACGAATAGGTCGAGAGGCAGCAGATTCAGTAGAGTGTTCAGTCCAGCCTGCGGCGTACTTCTCACTGCTCCAGTAATCGCTCTGGCAGCACATCTTTGCACCCCCGATAGGGTTTTGAGGTTGCTGTCCCGCTGCAACGCCTCCCACCATACCAAGCCCCCGTAGGAGAGAATTGGGCGTACAATTGCTGTGTACATCCAGTGGACGATGTACGGTGATAGGCCCCATCTCCCTCCGATGGCCTTTTTACAGGCGTAGAAGGCGTTAAGTCCTTTTTTCGCTCTCTCAGCTACGTTGAGCTTCCAGGATAGTTTACTATCCAGGATAGTGCCGAGATACTTCACATGACCAGACAAAGGTAGGCATTGGCCGTTTAGGCGGGGCCTCCTAAAGTCCGGGATCTTGTATTTCCTAGTGAAGAGGACAAGTTCGGTCTTTGCTGCATTCGTGCCGAGACCATTCCTGTCTGCCCAACTCGAAATACGCTTTAGTGCGCGGGACATAAGCTCGCTGATTGTGGGTAGGAATTTACCCGATATCAGAATAGCTATGTCATCAGCGTACACTATTGCCCTAACGCCCGAGCCATGGAACTCTCTCAGAATTCCGTCAACCACCAGTAGCCACAGGAGGGGGGAGAGGACCCCTCCCTGGGGAGTCCCGCGTGTGACATTCTTACGCAACTTGGTCGTCCCCAAGGATGGGCTTATGATCCTGCCTTTCAGCATCTCATCAATCCAATCCCCTATGGCCCCTGGTATGTCAAATTGCGTCAGGGCTTCGGTAATTGCCTCCGGTTTGACATTGTTAAATGCCCCTTCTATGTCTAGGAAGGCGCCCAGCGTGTATTCTCTATTTCCAAGAGATTTCTCTATCGTGGACACCACCCTATGGAGTGCGCTCTCAACCGATTTGCCTTTCAAGTAGGCGTGTTGGGACTGGCACAGCCTGTGGGTTATCCTGTTCCTTATGTACAGATCCACCAGCCTCTCGAGCGTCTTCAGCATAAAAGATGAAAGAGAGATGGGTCTGTAGTCCTTAGCGGAGAAGTGGGATGGTCTGCCTGCTTTCGGTATGAAGACGACCCTTACTTCCCTCCATTCCTTCGGGACATATTTATTCCTAAGGCATCCTTTGAAAATTTCGATGAGCAGCGGTAGGATTGAGGTGAGGGACTTTTGCAGCATGGCCGGTATGATACCGTCCTGCCCCGCCGACTTGAAGGGGCTGAACGAACTCACCGCCCATTTAACCTTGTCCTCATCCACAATGTCGCCAACTGCACCTCGCGATAGGCTCGCTGCTGACTCCCAGGTGGAACTAGGAGCGTCACAGAGCGCCTCCGCTTCCAGCTCGTGATCAGTGCAACCTGGAAAGTGCTTGTCACAGAGCACCTCCAGAGTCTCCCGGCTACTTTGCGTCCACGAGCCATCAGACCTTAGGATAAGGCCCGGTGTCACCTTCTCACGGGCGAGTATCCTACGTAGTCTTGCTGCCTCGTTTACCTCGCAAACAGAGCCACAAAATTTTCTCCACGAGTCCCTCTTAACTATTCTAATCCTACTCTTGTAAAGCCTGAGCCCCGTCCTGTACAGAACCCAGTCCGTATCGTTGCCTGAGCTTTTGGCCTTGTTGAAGAGCGCTCTGGTAGCTCTCCTTAGCGCCGCCAGCTCCGGGGTCCACCATCCTGGCTTGCTACTCTTGCGTGGACGGCTTATAGGACAGGAGCTGGTGAAAGCACCTCGGAGGGCCCCAGACAGGAAACAAACCTGGTTTTCGGTGTTCTCCCCCATGAGCCTCGCCTTATGAACAGACAGTTTGGCCGCGGCTAGTTGAGAGAACCTATCCCAGTCCGTTTTCTTTGGGTTTCTGAATGGTATCACCGATGGTAGTGACACTCTGATATCGAAGAGAATCCTGGAGTGGTCCGAGAAGGAATACTCAGCGGATACTCTCCAATCTACAATTTGTGTGTCCCCAGCACTGCTGAGTGTTAGGTCTAAGACTTCTGATCTAGTTCTAATGCTAAACGTGGGAGTATTTCCCCTATTGCAAATGACTAGGTTATAATCAAGGATAAAATCAAAAATCGACTCACCCCTCTTGTTGATGTCACTGCTTCCCCATTGCGGGTGGTGTCCGTTTGCATCGCATCCCATCACTAGCCTAGATTTGCTCTGGTGGGCAAATTCTGCTAGTGCGCGGACTTGGTGCGGCGGTGGGTCCTCTGCCTCATAGGGGAAGTACGCCGAAGCGAGTAGGAGTGAACGCTCCTGACTTAGTTCACACACAATCGTGGTTAGATCAGGGGAGCTGTGGGAGGGAAGAAGAAAAGCATTAATGTTGTTCTTAACCAATACACAGGTCCTTACCTTTGATGATGCCGCAGGTTCGAAGGTCTTGTATAGGCGTGATTTCAGTCCTGCAACCCTCCCTCCACTCAACCAGGGTTCTTGGACCAAAGCCACGTCGATGTCGTCCTTCGTCAGTGTGAGGAGGAGGTCGACCGATGCCGCCTTACAGTGGTGGAGGTTTACCTGCACCACCTTCATTTGGCTGTAGTCTTCCTCCCCCTCCGCCGTCTCCATCGCTCGGCACGCGGACCTTGACAGATCCAAAGCCGAAGCGGATGTTTCCCTTCAGCCCCCTAATGGCCTTCAGGGATTGCTGGTTAACCGCGAACCAGTAGTTCCTACCACCATTCTTAGGGACATTGGTCGAGAGAATCTCCCAGTCCTGCGCCCCTAAGGATGGATTCTGCTTCCCAATCAGGCCAAGCACGGTGGCTCCCGATTCCGGGACCGGAGGCGGGATCCACACCACAACCGCTGGCCGTAAGGGGAGAGAGGAGCGCGGTAGGATCTCGAGCTTGGCCTTCGTCCAAGGTTCGCCAAGGTTAAGAATCGCTGACGACAAGAAGTCCAGAGCCCTCTTGTTGCCGCAACTGATGACCTTGACTCCTCTTTGCCATCCAGCCCCCTCAAAGTCTACCTCCTCCTCCCTCCGCTCGGGTTTCGACATTTCGGCCAGCAGCTTAGCCTCCACGCGTAGCCAGTTAGCCGGTGCAATCTTCCCATCTGGGTCGGACCTGTCGACTATGGCTATCTGTAGGCATGCTTCAGCCTTGAAGCTGGCCGATCTCTTCACCTTTTTAGGCTCACTCTTCGGGCCCTCCTCCGCCGACCTGTTCCTTTTCTCCGCCCTGCTGGCCGGGATAGTTGGATTTGGTCCGGATTTGGGAGCCGCGGCACTCCTATTGGCCTGGTCCTGACGAGTCACCTGTGACCTGCGAGAGGTCGATGGCTTCTCGTCCAGGGCCCTTGTAGCGCCCACATTTGTCTCAGCGATTGCCTTCGGGAGGGGCTTGGAAGGTGTTAACCCTCCCTCCCCTTTGTCGGCTGAGGCGGCAGCAGTTCTTTCGAACTTTGCCACCTTCTTCTCGCTGCCCTTCTTCATGTGGCGCTGCCTCTCGGTCAACGTGGAGGGGTCCAGTCCGGCCAGCTTACGAAGAAAGCTCTTCGCCCGCTTATAGGCCCTTCTGGCTTTTTCCTCCTTGGACCGGGCTCCAGTCTGTCGCGTGCTGCTAAGGGGGGCATCCTCTAACAGAGCAGCCTCGGCTTCAAGATCGATCATCGTAGCTTGGCTGACCTGTGAGAGAGTCAGGGACTCACTCTCGTCAGCCTCGCTCAGGACTAGATCCACGAGCCGAGTGCTGCAGTCGTCTTCATCGGATGTTCCAGTTGCAGCGGGGAGAGCTCGATGCTTGTCACTGGATGCGACGCCATCTCGCTCACGATGGTCGGTGTGGGTTGTGTCGGTAAAGCCGTCACAGTCCGTTACATTTCATACTTAATGCCCTAATATTTTGCCTGTGGCCCTTAATTTCATCTGTGCACCGCAAGTTAAAACATCTGCACCAATTTTTGCACGTAGATCAGACGTTTTCTTCCGTTTTGAATTTAAACTACAATCAATAAAACTTAAAGGTGGCCTTCCTGTTTTTGAAACTATAAGCGGGTTAATTCGCAACTTCCGTTTATCCAATCCTTTTCACCAGCAAAAACTCTGTCTTTGTAACTGCCATTATTTAGAAAATTGTTCTTTGAAGTTTCGTATTTGTAAAATTAAATATTTACGAGATTGATGGGGAGACATAGTCTTAGGGGCCACTAAACCTACGATTTATTCAAATCGGCAGTCAAATGACGTGTATTTGCTCTTTAAAAATATTTGTAGTAAAGGTTTTGTCTTTATAACGCCTTTAGACGACATATCTGAAAGTAATTTAAAAACGAGTTACATGTCTCGTAAAGAACCGACAACAAATTATAAGAATAATTTTCATTTGCACAAAGCTATTTTAGTTCTATCTGTCGTTTCTTAACACTAGATTGCCAGAGCGAGTCACTTTGACTCATTTACAATTTTATTGTTATATGTATAACAAAATTTTAAATAATTATTTTTTACATCAATTTTTGGTTTCGCATAGAATTATGAAATGTATACAAAAACTAATTCCTATTCCTCCCCACTCCTTCGCTTCAGTAATGTGCTATATCTATTTTGCCGGGTACGAGTCAATTTGACTCGCCGTTTTACAAACACGTAACTTATTTCCTGTAACCGATGTAAGTTCAGTATTTATTTATAACATGTATTTACATAATTTAAAATTTGGCATCAAATTTTGGCTAGCTGCGGATGTTAGAAGTTTCTTCTAAATGATTTTGCCCATTTGGGCAAAAATGAATCCAGCGAATGAAATATTCCCTTGAGCGAGTTTGTTGTCTATAAAATCACTGAGCCGTATTTAGGTTGTGGACGAAATATTACCACACAATTTTTTTACAAGCCTATCACCTGCAAAAAGGTTACATGCAAAAGAACTTCTTTGGTGGGAACAATGCGAGCAAATAGAAAAGAATTGCCTAAAATTGCGAAAGCCAAGAACGACAATATGTCAGGACTGTACTCTTACTATTTATAAAAGTAAGCTCAATAAAAAATTTTATTACTGAGCTGAAACCATAAAAATGGCAAAAAATAAAAAATTCGTCCCGGAAACTATATCATTTTATAATAATACTAGCTTAACTACCCGGCATTGCTCGGAAAATAAAATGTTATTTTATAATACTACATTTTATTTGGTATGTTTTTATTTATGTTTTTTATGTGTTTATATTTTTATCATTTTTTATTGTAAAATATTAGAAATGTTTTGTTTAATTTTCTTGCTGTTTAGTTTTAATTAATGTACCTCTTTATACACTAAATTAGAGTTTTTGCCATCAGTTGCTAGCATGTGAAAAGCAGGCTTGCCTAAGATGAATTTCTGCTATTTTCAGTTAAGTTTGTGAGACGGTAGACCAGTTGGGTTAAGTGTATTTATGAACTCCACAGGATAGTGTATAGCGTTATCTATGTGCAATACTGTGCACACCGATTTGTACAGATATTCTGTTTCTTCAAATGACTTCAGCAACTTGTCATTAATGGTTGATGCCTGATCGTTCTTAGGTGTAAGAATCGCACGTTATTTTATGGTGTAGGTTTTGGATATCCTGATATAATCGTTCTATTAGCTCGACAACGGTCGACACAACTGAGGCAAGATTTGGTTGAATTTGGAGTTTGCCATCAGTTTCCGGATATTCTCCGTTTCCTATTTGCAGGAGTAGTTTGGAGAATTGGTCAGCGAAAACATCTCCCTTTAAATGCACCCGCATGTTTTTCTTAAGGTGGAGTTTTTGTATTAAGGGCCAATGATTTGATGCTTAATACATGCCTTAACTTCGTCAGCCCGAGTTCCTCTCGGCACTATGGACAGAGTCTGGCGAGTGTCTCCAGCTAATAGTACAGTGAGTCCACCCATCATGTCATCGTTCACTGTAATATCTTTTAGAGTTGTGTTCAGTGCTTAGAAGCTACTTTTATCTGCCATTGTACTTTCATCCAAAACTATTAATTTACAATCTCGTAGCACTTGAGCACTCTGTTTTGAATATTGAAATAATATATTGCAATACATATATTCTTTGACACATGACAAAAATTCATAACATGCTTCGTTTTATTTTATTATGTCATTGGGTGTACTTTTACCAAATGATGTCCTTTTTTGGACCTTTAGAGGATGAATTTTGGAAAATCCTGAAAATAGTTTTTAGGCATTTATACGCGGGATGTTTTCGAAAAAAAAGAAAATCCATATTTAATGGCTAACAAAATAGTTATGGGTTTGTCCTTTTTGAAGTCCTTAGAAGTAAAATTTCCGAAAAATCCTTTCTTCTCCCTTGTATACATCATAAAAGAAACTTCCGTGCAAAATTTCACCTTTGTAGATCCAAGGATTTAGCCTGTGCAAAGAAAAAATTCTGTGTATGTCCTTTTTGAAGTCCTTAGAAGTATCATTTCGGAAAATCCTTTCTTATTCAACGTATACATCATAAAAGAAACCTATGTGCAAGCTTTGACCGCTCTAGGTCCAAGGGTTTAGCCTGTGCGTTGATGGGAAGTGAGTCTGGCCTTTCATTTTTATATATGTACATATATAGATTAAGGGCCTTATGCTCGAACTGCGCAACAGTAGCGGTACCTCCGTTTCCGCTGCTCTTAAAACAGCATGTGCTAACTCTTACGATGAGCCCCGTTGAGAGAACTGCGCTTTACGTATTTCCCCTACATGTCAACTGGTATGTAAAAGTTTTGTATCTGGTGTACACAAATTTTACAGTCAGACGTCTCTTTCTTCCTTGTGATTATATGTATTCAATGTGAATATGTTCTTATACCTGTTTTGTTCTCCCTTGAGTGTGTATTGGAAATTCTTTTCCCTTATCACTGAGAAAAATGTATGCGCTGAAACAAAGTATGAATTTTTTTCGACTTTTGTTTGTTTGCACGCTATATATTTGGATTATTTCAGCACATTGTGATTGAAGCATATATAAAGTAGATTATGGTATAATAATATATGAATATTTATAATATGAAGTAAATTGCATAATTCAATAATATTTTTTAATATAAAGGAAAAATTCACATAAATTTTGTCATAAAGACAAACAATGATAATTTTTTGGGTGTAGCAAAATCAGAGAAGCGCAGCATATAGTCCTATCTCGTCGATGGCTCGGAAGCTACTGATTTTATAGATATCATCAAACTTTTTATTTACCAAAGCCAGCCGGCAGGCATTGTGTTTATAACACCACAAAAAATAATACACAATCGCCAGATCTACGGGCGAACTGAAAGAAGCGGTTGCTAATAAGCAACAACTGTTTAACGAATGTAACAAAGAGTAACGCTGAGAAGCGGTACCGTTCGCAGTTCGAGCATAAGAACCTAAGTATGAAGTCGATATATGTACTTGACGAAATGGTGCGAAAGTATAGTACCAAAGCAGGATCTCGCAGATAACCCCTTTCACATTTTCTACAATATCTTACATTTAGCAGCAATCAATGCTTGGGTTGTATGTAAAGACGTCACTCAAGTAAAAATCTCAAGAAAAGATTTTAATTTCAAATTGGCTGAAGAACTAAGCGGTAATTACGATCATGAAGCCGAAAGTACTTTCACTCATCCATCCAATATACAGAATATAGAAAAACGGTTGAATTGTCAAGTTCAAATATCATGCAGGAGAAATAGAAGTAAGGGTGTTTTTGTTAAATGTAATTAAAAAATCTGCGGAAAATGTATTTTAAAAACAGAATATATGTATGTATATGCAAAAAGTGTTTTGAATAAAGTTTGTTTATAATAGAATTTAATTTTTTTAAAAAGCTTAATTTTTTATGTTTGAGTCGAATTGACTCAGTTATCCTAGTGTTAATTAGGAATGTTAACGCTTTCTAAAACATAAATTCTTTTCAATATAACTCAGATATTGTCCAAAGTTCAGATATTGTCCATTTGGTAGAAAATTCAAATTCATTTGGTAAAAAGAAAAAAAATGTATTACATAAGTTTACACAGCGCATTGATAAAAACTAATTACCATTTTTAATAGTGCTTACCGAAAATGAGTGTATATCGCCATATTTCAGTTTTTAGTTAACTTCAGTTATAGTTAACTTAACTTTAGTTAAATTCAGCACCTACCAATTAGATAATATTGTTACATTGCTTTAACCTGTCTTTTACCGCCGTTTCTTTAAAGAAAAACTAACTTTAAAAAATTCCTTAAATTTACTGTTCCTTTTTTTTAAAAAAAGGATTAGCGTGTTGTATTTTCTTAGGGTGGTCTTCCTCCGGATTCCGTCCTCCTCAGGACAACGACTGAAACTCTTTATTTTTGGTTTTGGATTTAATCTTCCTTTTTTATTTTTAGTTTTCTTTATTTCTACACTGACGACTTATACTTAATTGTCCTAGTTACAAAACCGCGTCCTTTTGCGCGCTATGTTTTCGGCACCTTCACTACGACCTCGTCGTTCTGATATAATTTTAAGACTCCCGTTCGAATCTTTTTCTTGGTTCCACTCTGGCTTGGTCGACGCACCCGTCGACCGCACCAAAGTGGGTCGGTGTTGGCGCGTGTCGCAATTTCCATTATTTCACAATTTTTGTATTGCGAAATATCAATATCGGCAGAATTAAATCGTTCCCAATTTAATTCTTCCGCGTTTGGTTTTGGATTATTTTTATTATTTCTTTAAACCAAACGTTTTATGGTCACTGCAAAGAGCTATGATTTTATTATGGTTTGGAAGCTCGCTACTAGCTAGCTTCCACGATCAATACCAATGCTAAACGCTATGGTTGTTGACTTAGTTTTCAAAAGCTTGACTAAAGCTTCTGGCTACCAAACAAAGCGCTGCGGTTGCAGACTTGGCTTTCAGGTTTACTTTAATGAGAGCTTGGATGGAAATTGCGATCGCGACATACAACATCCCTCCACCCTAGGGGAAGAAAAATTTAGTATCGTATAAAACGATATTAAATTTTTCTTGTACATTTATGATTGGTTTGGGTGGCTTATGTGTGTTAGGGGTGTGTTTCTGTTCTTTGTTTCTGTTTCACTGTTCTTTCTAAATTATGAAATCGTACTTATTGTAATGCATGTATGTAATAATATAATATATTATATAAATGTATAAAATGAAATAAAATAATAAGATGAAATAACATTTTACTGTTGACGTCGATGTTCATCTTGCCGTTGATGTGTTGACCATATTGACGCTGGTGTCGGCGTTGGCGTTGTTGCGAATGTACATGTTGACGATGGTGTCGACGCTGACGTTGTTGCGAATGTACATGTTGACGATGGTGTCGATGTTGAGGTTGACGCTGTTGTATGTACGTTTCGACGATGGTGTCGAAGTTGGCGTCGATCTTGACGTTGCTGTTGACGAACATGTTGAAGTCGGCGTTGCTTCTACTCTTGATGTTGAAGTTGGCGTTGCTGCTACTCTTGATGTTGAAGTCGGCGTTGCTGCTACTCTTGATGAACACCCCGTTGTATCACTATCTTCTTCCCGAGTGTTATGTAGGAATGCTGCTGCTGGGTAGCTTACTTAGTTGTAGTTGTTGTAGTAATGTTGTTGGTAGAATCGGTGTCGTTATTGATGGTTTTTGATGTTGGTAGAATCGGCTGATCCCAATTGAGGATCAATTGCTGTTGGCTTGAGCTCTTGATGGTTCAGGTTTTGTAACATTAGCATTTGTACATAAGCTGACTGCTGATGCTATAACTCAAAAATTTTACTTTTGTAACTGTTGTTGCTGTAATAGGTATTACAGATGAATAGGTCGCAGTAGATTGAACTGGCTAACCTTTTACTGCTATTCGTTTCGTTTGCGTGGTTTATCATCATGGCTGCCACCTGATGATGCGATAACTTATGTTGTCTTAAATTGTTGGCTTTTAGCGATCATTTTTGACTATGATCTCGCTGCTGAGCGGAAACTGAGTTGTATCCGCCGATGAATTTGCTTATAGCGATCATGATTGTTGACTTTCTTCACGGGATTACCATCTAGTTATTTTATCGTGGTTGCTGCTGTATGACCTCTTTGAAGGTAACTTCGTGTTTTGTTGTCGAATGCTGTTGCAACGCTACGCTGATCAGCTGTTTGTTACAGCTTCCCTCCTCGAGTTGTTTGGGCGCTTTTTCTTCGCCCTGTTGTGGTGTGGTTGTAGTATGACTGCGTCTCTTATGTTGTAGTGGGTGTACATCGACGTTCGGGCCGGTTTCTCTGCATGCTGGATACGTAATTACATTTAACTATCAATTTTTTTATTTTTTGTTCTTACAATATTTTATGTTATTTATTATTTGTTTGCTATTATGATTTTATATTATTATTTGTAGCGTACTATAGTGTAGATTTATTTTCATCTATTTCTAAAATTTTTCTCTCTATTCTAATTTTACATAAAATTCCACTGCGTGATTTCTAAACCGTTTAATAATTTTAATTCTTCAATAATATGTACCTTAATTTTGTGGAATAGAATTTTGTTGCATATTAACTATCAATATTATTTTCAACCATTTTGAATAAAAGTCGTACAAGTATTTTACTTATCTTATCTTATATTTTTATTTGTTCTTTAAGATTTTATATATAAATATTTAGGTATTGTTATTATAAGTATGTATTTTCCTTATTTGAATCTTAACAAAAAAAAATGTGTGTTTTCCCTTAAGCCTTTATTTCATTAATTTTTTAATGGAACGTACATAGTCTATTTTAAATTACAGTTTAATTATATTTAAAATTACTTTTATATGTGTACGTGTGTACTTTATTATTTGTGATTGTACTTTTAAATATTATATATACGTATGTATATAAATATGTTGTTATTATTAGTGGTATATTTTTTTTCCTTTTTTTTTTTTTTTTTGATTATTTTAAAGTTATTCACCTTTGGTGTTTTATTCTTTTTCTTTCTCTATTTTTTTTTTTTTCACTAGTTGTTTCAAAGCTGACACTGCATTTTGCTCGTGTTCAGTTGTTTAACCTTGTTTCTGCATTTTTGCAGTGCTTGCATTAATCGCTACCTTTTGTTATTACTCTTATTTTGACATATGTTTATCAATGCCCTACATTTAATTAGTAATTGAACAGGAATTATCAATAATGGAAACCAAGAGGTTTTTTTTTTTTTTTTTCTCAAAAACAACATTTTCTTATTTGAAATTAGTATCAATACTAGTTCTAATCTATGTCTTCATCTTAATTTCTACATGGGTGCGAATTTGTTTGTATAAAGGGTGTGCGTGTATGTTTTATGCATGAACTAGGTTAGGTTAGGTTAGGTTACTAGGGCGTGTGGCCGCGAAGCGGCCACTTCCACCTAGGCCTTATAGGCCCATTGTGAGTGCCCTCTTGTGGTTCAGTGGGAACCTCGCTGTTCCGGTCCGTTACTCAGACCTGGCCTCACCGAGAAGGTGGGGTAATGGTCGAGTGTAAGCTGGACTGGTGCTTTTGATCAGCTTTATGAGACTAGTCACCGGACGCCCTGCCAACTCTGTCAGCCTCTCGATGTACTCCGTCCCCACACTGCGGAGGCGACGGTACGCACGGGCTGGGCATTGGCAGAGCAGGTGGTGGATAGTCTCCTCCTCATCCACGTCGTCGCAGCATCTGCAGTGATCCACTCTGGTGCCAGGCTTCCACCTGTCCACCATGGCCCCTATGGGGCAATGCCCTGTGATCACTCCTACTATCACCCTAAGTTGTTCTCTGGGCATTGAGAGTATCGTCTTAGAGTTTTTCCGATTGAGCTCTGGCCATAGAGAGCGAGTGATAACGCAGTCCGGCCTGGTTTTCCAGGAGTGGTTGGTTATGTTTGCCACTATGGTATCTATTGAATTTTTCAGATTGGAGATAGGTGTCTTGACAGAGGAGTCTGCTTCTTCGGCCCCCAGTGAGGAGCCCGTTCTAGCCAGGAGGTCTGCTTGTTCATTCCCTTCGATGTTCGAGTGGCCTGGTACCCAGCAGGTCCTGACGATGTGGGTCCTCATTAGGTCCTTCAGTTTCCTTCTGCATTTCAAGACAATCTCTGATTTTATCTCCGTCGAGCCTAGGGCTTTTATGGCAGCTTGACTGTCTATAAAGAAATTTATATCTGTTCTAGATACCGTTTCCTCCAAGACATAGTTAGCCGCCCGCTCGATTGCGAAGATCTCCGCCTGGAACACGCTGCACTCGTCTGGCAATCTGTATGATCGCTGTGCTTGCAGCGTGTTGGAGTAGAAGCCGGCTCCTGTTCCTTCGCAGGTTTTTGAGCCGTCCGTGTATATCGAAATACCTTTGAGTTGTATTTGTCCATCGGACGACCACTCCTCCCTGCTTGGAAAGAGGATTCTGGGTATACCCTCAAAGTCAATTCTCGGAGGAATGTAGTCCGTTTCAGCGGTCAGGGTCATCCGAGAATTGGGGTTTCGTTGCTCTAGCGCGTGAAGTACGGTAGCGTGTCCAAAATGAGTTTCCTTGCAGAGATTGAGACCTCGTAGCCTGAGGAAGCTTTTCCCTGCTGTGCTCAAAATGGAGAGGTCTAAGGGATGGAGATGTAACATCATTTCCTGCCCTGCCTGCGGTGTGCTTCTTGCCGCTCCGGTGATACTCATGGTTGCGCATCTTTGTACGTTACAGAGAGGCTCGAGGTTGGTTTTCCGCTGGATTGCCGTCCACCACACCAGGCAACCATAGGTTAGGATTGGACGGACCACCGCCGTGTACAGCCAATGGGCAATGTACGGCGGCAGGCCCCAGGTCCTCCCAATGGCCTTCTTGCACGTGTATAGGGCGTTCAGTCCTTTTTTCCTCCTTTCGGCTATGTTCTTCTTCCAGGAGAGTTTGTTGTCTAGAACTATGCCGAGATATCTCACGTCATCAGACAGAGGAAGAGTATGGCCATTCAGGCTTGGTCTTCTAAAGTCTGGTATTTTATACTTCCTAGTGAAAAGGACAAGCTCGGTCTTTGAGGCATTGATGCTAAGTCCATTCTTGTCTGCCCACCTTGAAGTTTTTCCGAGTGCCTGTGACATTAGCTCGCTAATGGTACTGAGGAATTTCCCCGGTATCAGTAGGGCTAGATCGTCGGCGTATGCTGTTGCCCTAATCCCCGTACCCCGGAATTCTCTTAGCAATTCGTCTACAACTATGAGCCACAACAGAGGAGAGAGAACTCCGCCCTGAGGTGTTCCTCGTGTGACGTTTTTGCGGCAGTTGCTTGCACCCATGGCTGCGTTGATAATTCTACTTTCCAGCATGTTACCAATCCAGTCACTGATGGTGCGGGGTACTTCAAAGTACTTCAGGGCATCACTGATCGCTCTCGGGTTGACATTGTTGAATGCCCCTTCTATGTCAAGGAATGCCCCTAGGGTAAACTCTTTTACCTCGAGGGACCTCTCAATTGTGCCGACCACACAGTGCAGTGCGCTCTCAACCGACCTGCCCTTAAGATAGGCGTGTTGAGACCGACACAGCCGGTGTGTGATCTTGTTTCTGATAAACAGGTCCACCAGCCTCTCCAAAGTCTTTAGTAGAAATGACGAGAGGGAGATGGGTCTGAAGTCCTTAGCGGAGCTGTGGGAGGGTCTGCCTGCCTTAGGTAGGAATAGAACCCTTACCTCCCTCCACTCCTTTGGGATGTACCTCCTTGTGAGGCATTCTTTAAATATCTCGACGAGCATTGGTAAGATAGCGGATATGGATCTCTGAAGCATGGCCGGAATGATTCCGTCTGGGCCCGCAGCTTTATAGGGCTTGAAGGATTCAACCGCCCAAGAGATCCTTTCCGCGTTTACTATGTCGTTTACTATTCCTCGTGACTCGTTGTCAGTGTTGTTGTCGACCGCCATCCGGATAGCTGAAGGCACGTCCGTTGCTCTGTCGGTACAACCTGGAAAGTGAGTGGTGCAAAGGAGTTCCAGAGTTTCGAGGCTGGAATGAGTCCACGAGCCGTTCGACCGCTGGATGCTGCTCGGTACTGATCTTTCTCGAGACAGCACTTTGCGGAGTCTTGCGGCCTCGTTGACTGCGCATATTGACTCGCAGTATGCTCTCCAGGAATCCCTCTTGATCGCTCTGGTTCTGTTTTTATAGGCTCTGAGACCGGCTTTGTATAAAGCCCAGTCTGAGTCCTTGCCGCTTAAGGTGGCTCTGTTGAAGAGCGATCTCGATGTTTTCCGCAGCGCCGATAGCTCTGAGGTCCACCAGGCCGGTTTGGCTTTTTTGCGTGGTCGGCTGATTGGACATGAGATATTAAAGGCTCTGCGGAGTCCTTCCGAAAGAAGTCTGACTAAGGAATCAGTGTTCTTGTTTTCTTCGCCTGGGTTCAACTTGGATAGTGACCCAGGGATGAGACTTGTGAACTTTGCCCAGTCAGTTTTCTTGGGATTTCGGAATGGGGGTTCTTTTGCTGGTTTCGTAGTCTTGATGTTGAAGAGTATCCTGGAATGATCAGAGAATGAACATTCAGTGGATACTCTCCAACCCTCAATGGTGATGTCCCTATCGTTCTTCAGGGTTATGTCTAACACCTCTGACCTGTCCTTGTTGCGAAAAGTGGGTGTAGCCCCCCTATTACATATAACAAGGTCATAGTTTAATATAAACTCAAAGATTGACTCACCCCTTTTGTTGATATCTTGGCTTCCCCACTGAGTGTGATGTCCGTTCGCATCGCATCCTATTACCAACCTCAACTTGCTTTTGTTGGCAAGGTTTGTTAGTTCTCGGACTTGATGCGATGGGGGCTCTTGTTCCTCGTATGGAAAGTATGCGGACGAGAGCAGGAACGAACCATCTTGCTTGGTCTCGCATACTATCGTCGTTAGATCAGGTGAGCTGTAATGAGGGAAAAGAAATGCGTTAATATTTTTCCTTACCAGTATACATGTTCTTACCTTCGTTGTGGTGTCCGTTGCAAATAGTTGGTATCGGCCTGACACTAGTCCTGCAACCCTGTCACCCCTCACCCAGGGTTCTTGTACTAGGGCCACGTCGATACCCTCCTTCTCCATGACTAGGAGGAGGTCGGCCGATGCCGCCTTGCAGTGATGCAAATTAATTTGCACCACCTTCATTTGGCTTTGGTCTACCTCCCCCTCCCGCCCCTCCATCAGTCGACTCCCGGACTTTCAACGATCCGAAGCCGAATCTGATGGAGCCTCCCTGCTTCCTCAGGGTCTCCAGGGACTCTCGGCTGACGGCCAGCCAGAAGTTTCTACCACCGTTCTTAGGGACGTTGGACGAGACTATCTCCCAGTCCTGTGCCCCTAGAGAACGGTTTTGCCTACAGATGAGGCCTAGCATAGCCGCCCCCGATTCCGGAACTGGAGGGGGAATCCACACGACCACTACTGGTCGCAGTGGTAGGGCAGAGCGTGGCACGGTTTCCAGTTTGGCTTTTGGCCAGACTTCGCCTAGGCCTGCAATTGCGGCGGTCAAGAAGTCCAGAGACTTCTTGTTGCCGCAGCTGACGACCTTAACCCCCCTCTGCCACCCTGCCCCCTCAAATTCCACTTCCTCGTCGCTCCTGTCCCCCTTCATCATCTCGGCCAGCAGCTTCGCCTCCACAAGTAGCCAGTTCGCCGGTTGGATCTTACCGTCTGGGTTCGATCTGTCGACGATGGCCACCTGCAGCTCCTATGCATGAACTAAGTCTTCAGGCATATCTTTACATGTGCATTTATTAATATAATAATTGCAAATGTAGTGGTAGTAAACTGTGAAAAAACGTAACAGTTATTTAACAATCACCGGTTATTAATTTGAAGTTTGTGTACTTCGGTTTCTGCGTTAAATGATTTAAAGCGGAATCATCTAGAAGAGACCTAACGACCTGACCGTGTATATCAGCATAGTTATTTTATGTAGAGTATAATTTGTTAATATCTGCTGTTTTGCATTTCCTGCGGATGTCTTCGCGAGTATTCTACCTAATAAAAAAAAACCCCCCGTCCCTTGTTCTTTCTTTTTGTTTTTTTTCTTTTCCCTTTTTTTTTTTTGTTCTATTCTGTTTTTTTTCGATTTGTATGAGTAGAAATATTGTATAAATTCGCCAAGTTCGCTTTGACTTTAATTATTCGTTCGATGTTCTCAACACGGTCCGCGCGTTTAGCATATTTGCATTTAATCACTTCCTTGTTAAGCGAGATGCCAATTAGCCATTATAAATTTCCCCTCGGGCTATATATTACTGCCTGGCATGAGGACGTTCGTGTTAGACGGTGGGATTTGGACCCTCTCGTGGATTACATATTGGGTCTACAACAGGAGTTCGATGAGCACCCCACCCGGCAGAGGTTACAGCTAATGATCGATTTCTTTCGTGCACTGCGCAGGGCTGACCCCGAGATCCCGGCTTTGTTGCCGTGTTTCCATCAGCTGGTTTAGAATGGATGCTGGCTGCTGTTGCTATTGTGAAATTTGTTCTTGTGTAAAATAAAACATCGATTTTATAATAAAAGAAAAATTTCCCGCAAAACAGTTGTTTAACTATTGGTTGTTGGTGTTTGTAGTTGTTGGTTCGGATGAACCAATACTGATGAAAGGTTGTTTTGTGGAAAAATTCTATCTGCGCCGTACACTTAAATATTGTTCTTTGTGCTTGTTAAACTTTAAGTCATGCAAATGATTTTACAATGAAATTGAGTTTGTTGTTTGTTTATTCGGAGTAAAAATTAATTGATTGTTTACTATTCAAACCTTTGTAGTATAACATGATTATTGCTCAATTAAAGAAAATTCAAAAAAAAAACCCCGCAAGTAATAGCCCTGCGAAAAAAAAATAAAAATATTCTTGGACTTCAAAGTTTTAATTTTTCGAAAATCTGCATCTTTTTTTTTTTTTTTTGTTGTTTTTAATTCAGATTACAGCTATTTATTTATTTATTCAAAAAGTACAATGTATTTGTCTTTTATTGTAGATTTTAAATTGTTGGATGCTATGTCCTTAACTTCGTTCTTGCTTTCATACATGCGCCCCGAAGATATGCGCTTCGATTGGTTGCTCATAAATGCTTACATGGTGCATGTCTTTTGCTTCTTGTTTTGGTGGATTTGGCGTTGGTGTTGGTGTTGCTGCTCGTTTTGGTGGTTTTGGCGGAACAAACGTGGGTATGCTTACTTGTTGTATTGGTAGTGAAATTGACGGTATCGGCGTTGCAAATCTTCGATGTGGTATACTGTGGTTATTTTTTACGTGGTTCTTCCTTCTTCTGTACCACCGTAATATTACCGCTGCACCTACTAAAGCCAAGAGTGTTCCCGTTCCAATGACACTTGTATTTTCAAACACTGTTTGTTTGTTACTTAATCTGTTTATATTCTGCTCTTGTTTTATCTCCCTCTTCAACTCTTCGATCATCTTGCTTCCTGCTGCTAATGTCTCCCTTATCTCCATATTCCCTGTTAATTTGACAGGTTTTAGTCTGTATTCTGAAGAATTCGCTTTAATAGTGTCTGACCAGTTCCCTCGGAGGGCGTTGATCAGTAGTGTGTGGTTCTGTGTTTTATGCACCCCCCCTATTGTAGATTGGGCGTTGTCTTCGAAATGTAAAATTATTTCTTTTCCATGGACTTCGCATTTTTCTTTGATTACCATGCGACCGAATCCTGTTATTGCGGCTGTGGTGGTGCTATTCCCACACTGGATATCGAAATTTTGCTTCATCCGGAGATTGTACAACCATGCATTTGTTTGCTTTGCTTTGTTTTTCTAGTCCAACGTCCTAGCTGCCTCTTTTAAGTTTTCGTCGCTTATAACTGCTGGGTGAAGCTTTCCGCTATATAGGTCGTCTATGATAGCCATCTCTATCAGTTGTTGCCCCTGTATTTCTATAAGGCTCGCCTCTACTGCGGACTGCACCTGCACCATTCTTAGTCCTAACTCGATGTTCCCCAGTTCTTTTCGTGCCATGTCGTTAACCTTATTTTGTTGTTCGACTGTGCTGTTTAATTCTCCTTGTAGTGCATTTATCCGCTCTACTGCAGCTGTTATTGGCTTAGCCAGCGACTTGTAATTCGCTTCCATTACCGTCACCTGTTTTTCCATTAGGTTGTAATGGGTGTGTTGCTCTACATCTAGCTCTTGCAATTGTTGATAAATCTGGTTTGCGTCCTTCTGGTCCATTACGCCAAACGCCCAGTTTAGTGCCTCCCCTACGAAATTCAGCGCTCTTTTGGTTCTTTTCCTATTAATCGCGGTATTTATAATTCTCTCGTTTTCTTTCAGTCTTGTCAGCACTATTTTCATTGTACCATCCATGGCTCCGCATATGTTTTTGAAGTTGGCGAGCAATAGATCCTTATTTATTTTATTGCATGTTACCTTGAGTTCTGCTGCATGCTCTTCTAACTGGTCCACCAATGACGCGTAGTCGAATGGTTCGAAACGTGTGAATAGTGTCCAGTCGCTGTTATAGAATAGTGCCTCTCCCAGGGATTCGAAGAATATGGGTGTTGGAGGTATGTCCTCAAAGACTACCGGTGCTGCAGTGACCAAGTTCACGATTAGCAATATCATGAGTCCTTTCATTTTTGTTTGTTCCTTGGGCGAATTTTACGAGGTATTTATTCTATTTTGGGGAAAAATATCCATTAGTTGACTATTCATTGTGTCCTTACTTGTTATATCTTATTCCTAGTTTATCCCAATCATATCTATTTAGTCTATCCTATTGTAACTTTACTCTTAAAAAAAATTTACTACTAATCCTATCTTCCTATTTACTATTATATAATTTAAGTAAGTTATTATGGAAAGGTTTTTCCCTTCCCTTAATTTTTAAAACTGTCGTAATTGGAGTTTTAATCTTTGCTACCTCATATGGCCCTATCCATATTAGGTAAAACTTATTTTTCCTAGTCTGATTCTTAATTAATGCCTTATCTCCTACCTTAAATTCCACTACATTTAACTTATTATCATAATGATTTTTTGCTACTGTTTTTGCCATTTCTTGGTTTTTCCGAACTATTTCATGGGCTCTTTGTATCTGAAATTTTAATACCTTGTTTGGATCTTCGGCATTATATACCGGACTACACTTTCTTCTTAAGTTAGTCGGCATTTCTGTATCGAAACCAAACAAAGTACGGAACGGTGTTTGCTTAGTCGAAATGTGGGGTGTGTGGTTATGAACATGCATAGCTGCAGTTAACCATTGATCCCAATTCGACCCGTCTTCTTTTGCAAAACTCCGTAAATATTCCGCTAATGGTCTGTGGCTTCTCTCTAATGAGCCATTAGCTTGCGGATGGTAAGGTGTTATATGCAATTTTTTAATGCCTAACAATTTGCATGTATCTGAGAACAATTTCGAAATGAATTATCAGTAATTAGAATTCGAGGGATTCCGTAACGCGTGATTACTTCATCGTAGAAAGCTCTGGCGACAGTACTTGCTTCCGCGTCTGGGATAGCTGTACATGCCATAAATTTCGAGAAATCATCCTGAAAAGTCAGAATGTACTTATTTCCGGACACAGTTTCTGGTAGAATACCTACTATATCCATGTAAACTTTGTCGAATGGCCGCGTTGGTGTATCTGTTAGTACCATCGGCATTTTTGTTAATTTCGAGCTTTTATTAGCTTGGCATTTCGGACAGTTTTTTATGAATTCCTTTACTTGCTTTTGCATTCCTGGCCATCTGAATTGTTTCCGGATTCTCAAATACGTTTTCACTGCACCCTGATGTCCTCCCAGTGGTGAATTGTGAAAGTCTTTAATCACTGTTTCTATTTGTTTCGGGTCGGATAGCAATGCTGCTGTATTATTTGTTCCGTTTCCCGGTTCCTCGTCATCCTTGTCGACTTCAACGGATGTTCCTTGTTGTTGATCTTGGTTAGCTGTTTTTGCTTTCGACCGTGTTTGTACGGCTGCTATAGTTTTATGTTTTTCCTGTGGGATTCTACTTAGCGCGTCTGCATTTAAGTTTTTCTTTCCTGGCTTGTATAGAATTTCGAAATCGTATTCTGACAACTTGTGTCTAAACCTTGCCAGCCTTGACGTCTGGTCCTTTATGTTTGCTATTCCTTTTAACGGTTGATGGTCTGTCACTATTTTGAATGGTCTTCCCAACAGATACGCTCTAAAATTTTTTGTTGCCCACACAATGGCTAAAAACTCCTTTTCTATAGTTGAGTAACGCTTTTCTGCGTCATTCAAGGCTCTACTAGCGAAGGCTATCGGCCTATCTTCGCCTATTTTACCCTAAGAAAGTACTGCGCCTAACGCTTCGTTACTTGCATCAGTAGTTAATATGAATTCTTTTTCAAAATCTGGATATGCCAAAACCGGTGGTGTTATTATTGTCCTTTTCAATGATTCGAACGCTTTCTGGCATTCTTGTGTCCAAATAAACTTCGCGTCTTTACGTAGAAGTTTGTTAATAGGCAGAGCTATCTTTGCTGTGCCAGGTATGAATTTTCTATAATAATTCACTAGTCCTAAGTATGCCTGTACCTCCTTTTTATTTTTAGGCGGTGGAATGCTTTTAACGCATTCCACTTTGCTGGGGTCAGGGAGTGCGCCCTGATCTGTGCATTTATGTCCTAAATAAACAATTTCTCTTCTTAGAAATCTGCATTTTCCTGTATTAAGTTTTAAATTATGTTCACGTAACTTCTGTAGTACTGAACATAATCTTTCTTCGTGTTGCTTGAGATTTCTACCGTAGATAACAATGTCATCTAAATAAACAAAACAGTCTATCCCTTGTAGACCTGTTAGGATATGGTTCATTATCCTTTGAAATGTGGCTGGGGCACCTGTTAGCCCAAATGGCATCCGATTAAATTCGAAATGCCCTAGCCCTGTACTGAATGCTGTTTTTTCCTTGTCCCTGTCATCGACTAAAACTTGGTGATATCCACTTGCCAAATCTAGCGTTGTGAAATATCTGCTCGTCAATACGAGGAATGGGAAAAACTTGTTTAATTGTTGCTTCATTGAGTTTCCTGTAATCAATTACAAGTCTCCATTTTTTCTCCCCGTCCTTGCCACTTTTCTTGGGCACTAAAAGTAACGGCGAGTTCCATGGTGATGTACTATGTGTTATTATGCCATCATCTAGAAGTTTGATTACTTGCTTATTAATTTCCTCCCTATGTATTTGAGGTAATCTGTATTGTTTCCTGTTTATGGGCGGCTGATCTGCCCCTGTTGGAATTTCGTGTTTTAATACGCTTGTAAACGAAAGTTCGTCTCCTTCTAACAGGAAGACGTCATGAAATGATTTTACCACTTCTTCTATGGAATGCTTTTCCTCTATATTTAAATTTTTATCTAACTCAATTTCATTGAGCAATTCATTTTTCCTCCTTTTGGCATCCATTCTGCCTATACTATTAATTGACGTAGTACTTTGTATTGTGTACTCGTCGGAATTTGTGAATTTCGGTTTAAATTCGCTGTTTATCTCGTAATCATACTCTGTTGTATTTAGTATGGGTGCATAAACAGTATTATCTTTCACATTTACTAATGTGTCCGCTATATAGATTCCTGGATCTATTTCTTCTTTATGAATTATAACATTATTAAATTTCGTACGTAGTTTTAGTGGTACTATCGTAATTGTTCTTGCGTTAACTGGTATGTACTGTTCTTTACTTTCCTTCTCTATCTGTTCGATAGTTTTTATTGGTAATTCCAAAATAACCTCTTTCTTCTCATTGAAGAGTGTTCAAATCTTTTCCATTGCATTTATAATGGAGTTGTTCCACAAATTATCTCTTCCTAATATGCCGTCTGCCGGTACTCCTTGTTTAAGTGACACAACGTGTAGCGTTAAACGTAAGGACTGTACCTCTTTGTGGCATATAGTAGTTGATCCTTCTGTGGTTACACAACATCCAAATGCTCCGCTCAAGTCTTTCCTATTTGACTTGTTTATTGTTGTGCTATCCCTTATTGCACTTTTCTTTATCAGGCTTGTATCTGCTCCTGTATCTACCAGTAAAATAAGTTTTCCATTTATAGCCTCTACGCAAGGTAATTCGATGAACACGTCATTTCGCTGGGTTTGTGTGCAGTTAGATACCCCTGTTTCTACATTTCTATTTTTATTGTTACCTGGAAACTTATTCATTGAGCAAGGTATTTTTGGATTTAAATTTTCCCTTTTTTCTCCAACTTTGAGTGGCATCTCCGAATCAACTGTTTCTACAATTGTATGATTTCTCTCTGTGACATTGCTTTTATTATTATCAGTCTTCTTCAACTTGATATTAATTTTTAAGTCTTTTGAAGTTGGTATCGTTTCAACAATCGCTTCCGATGTCGGACTTACGGTTACCACTTTATTTGTTAAAGTTGGTAACGTATCCACAACCGGTTCGGATGTATGAATTACTGCTACTCCTTCATTTGGCCTTAAGTTACTAATATTTTTGGGTTCCCAGATTATTGGCCTGTTCTGGGCCCTTGATAGTTTCTCGGACGATTACTTTGCAACGTTTCCCAATTTCTTTTTGCATCGCAATTTTTTTATCATATGACCTGGTCTATTGCACCAATGACATATTGTTTGACTCACTCTGTTTGGCGGGTTCATAGGAGTCTGATTCCTTTGCAAACCGTTGAGTGTATTCGGATTAATGTTTATTGCCCTTCTTTGGTTCCCGTTCTGTTGAAATTGGTTTTGATTCCAATTTTGCTGGGTTTGGTTTGGCTGCCAGTTTTGTTGTACCTGGTTTGATTGCCAGTTCTGTTGTATTCGGTTTGATTGTCCATTTGGCTGGATTGGATTCCTTGATTTCGCAAATTAGTCCCTTGATATGTGTTCCTTGCCACATTTTTCTGGCCTCCCTTTTGGTCACACCTCCAGTTCGGCTCGTGTCCATATTTTGAACACTTGTCGCAATATGGCGTGTTCTTGCGAGTTAAGCAATCATCTCTAGTATGACCTCGCTTGTTGCAAAAAGAGCAGATTATTCTCTCTGTCGCTCCTAGTGAAGGATTTTGTATCCTTGCTGATTGCCTGTCCATTTTTTCTCCTGCAGCTCTGCCACGACTTTCCTGTCGAATTTGCTCTTGCAGGTTATACGGCATGGTAGCAAGAAGCGGCGAATTCATATTAATATTTAAGTGGTCTGTTTGGAGGGTGCTACTGCTTTGTATGTTTTCTAGTGCCTCCACCGCTAATTCTACCATTTGTTCAATATTTTTCTTCGTCACGTTGAGCATATAAATTCTCAACGCGGCGTCTTTTAATCCTGTTTTAAATGATTTTTCTACGGCCCCTTCCACCATACTCAAAATTTCCTTATCTCCGTCTCCGTTATAATCATTTCGAACTATCTCCCTTGCCTGTGTTCGAAGGGCGTTTCGGCGTCTCGCAAACTGTCGTATATCTTCATTCAGTAACTGTTTACAATTTTGGATGCCTATTAACACTGAGTCTAAGGTTACCTTAGGCAAATATGCCCTTTTTATTGTGAGGTAGAATTCCTCGAGACTATTGAATCGTTGTGACCTAACTAAATCATACGCATCCCCGTGTAATCTCTGCTTAATGCAGTCTATGTAGTCCTGACTGTTATCTGCACCTACCTCCCTTGTGGCTAATTCGCACCCCTGTATGAATTTGTACACTTCACCGCGTAAGTCTGGTGACTGCGTTCCCGAAAAGAGCGGTACCAGCCTATTCGTAATCTTGGCTATCTCACCTATACCCATTTTGTGTATAATATTTGTCGTCCTAATCTGTTGAAATGACCTTCCGTTGTAATCTTTCTGACTAACTGCAGACGGAGCAGCTTCCTTATGATAAAGCGTCCGATCGTGATCTAGCGATATCTCTTGACTTAAAAATCTATTCTGTTCTTTTAACTCTTGTATGCGTCTATTTGCTTCCTCTAAAGAGCTACAGTCTTCTCTTGATTTCTGTGTAAATCCCTGGTCTAAGGTTCTAATTCAACGTTTCCTCGGTTATCCCTTTTTTTGTTAATAATTCCCTTAGTTTTTCGTTCTCTCGCTCTACGTTCGCGAGTAAGTCTTCTTGAAACTCTTTATTTACTAAATAATTGTCTTATCTATTTCTTAACGCGTTAAACTCTAATTCCCATGTCTTTGAATCTTCTGTTTTATTCTCTATTATCTGGTTTAGGAATTTAAGTCATTTCTCTACTATTGCGTTCGCTTTTTCTACACTCGTATGGTCTTTTAGGTCCCCTACTCTACACTTTATCAATTCTAAGTTTTCCTTGTTGCCTACTGTATCTTTTAAAGTCGCCCAAATCCTGGATATATGTAAATTCGCTTAACTGGCGTTTCAGGTCTTTATGGGCTCTCTCTAATTCTATGTAATCTTGTTCCTGCAATGACTCGGCCATTAATTAAAGACAGTCATATCATTTAATAGTTTTTACTCTATTTATGCGTCCGGCTTTTCTATTTCAAGTATTTGCCACTTGCCCGAATGTTTTCCCAATTCTTAAATGCCTAAAGTTAATTGTTGCATTTAAAAATAGTGTATTTGAAAATGGCTACTTAGCAACATTGATTATTGTTTAATCGTTCCATTAAACGTTTAATTCTTTATACTACTCGTAGTACTTTAGAATTAGAAACAATTAAAATTTTTATTGTGAAGTTTCAACTTCATTAAGCGGCTTAAAATTCTTGCTCGCTTCGTTTACCGAGCGTGCAGTAAACATTCGCTGTACCTCTGTTTATTTGTCTGTACGCTGACGTCCGCTGCTGCTTTGTTTCAAGCAGAGACAAAGCTTCAAAATTTTCGTGACTTCGCTGTTCAGCTCTGTTTCAAGCAGAGACGAAGCGTCAAAATTTTCTTGACTTCGCTGTTCAGCTTTATTTCAAGCAGAGCAGAAGCGTCAACGACCTGCCTCTATTCTCAAACGGCCAACAAAACTGCAACGTTTGCAATCTTGAATTCGGACGATTAACCTAGTGAACTCACTTGAGTTATTTCTTCGTTAATTGCTTGTTATTTAAATAACCAATCTAATTTTGCTTTGATTCTCCAACCATTATGAAGTCTCTAAGCGCATTACTTTAAACGTTTACTTCTAATAATGGGTTTTTAAAATAACCAAAAACTTCTTTTTAATGTTCATACATTTGCGAATGTATGACGTATTCTTAAAAGAAATTGTGCGAGCTGAACTCGAATAAAATGATAAAATTATCAATTAATCAACTTAAAATGTGCGACTTTGAAATCAACTACATTGAATGTTAAAATTTATTTAACAATGTAATTTGAAAACAAACGTCTAAGACACACCCGGGAAATTATCCAACGAAAACTTAAAACTAACCCGTACACTGTACGCGCTTTGTTTTAGTATTGGATTGGATTTCTGTTTTTCAACAATTTGCGTTCATCATTTGAATTTTTCCACGTTAAATAAATCCTTAAATTTATTTAAATTAGTAAAATTACTCTGACTTTCGCCAATTGTCTCACAGTAACCAATATCGTTAATTAAAAAAAAAAATCGTAAAAATTCGTAGTTGTTAATGTTGGCGACGTTTAAGTCGTTGCTGTTGATTACTGGCATTAACGAAAGATAACTAGCACATAAACCAGTACCTTTCACCAGGATATCTGCTGATTTGTTGGCATTCGGCACTTGAACCGACTGCCAACGCTGAAAATTAATGTAAATGTTGGTAAATAAATTAACAACTTAATTAGTTTTATTTTTGCTGATTTATAAAATCTTTGGCTTGGCCGGCAGTGTATGCCATCGGCCTCAGCTAAGATTTTTATTTCTTTGAGTTATGACGCCGGCAGATTATTGCCAGTGGCTTGAGAACAATTAGAAAATTTATCATGGTATATATAAAATTTTATTGTAATATATTTTTAACATAATATAATTTAGATTATTCTAATCCTTTAATCCATTTATTTTTCCACATTTATTTGTCCCACTTTTTAATCTTAGTTTTATTTTGTCACTTCAATAATTTCACTTTTCACTTTATTCCTAAATTTATTATCTTAAAATGTTATATCTTATTTATTTAACTTGCTTTAAAGATATGTCGTGTCCTAATGTATTTTATTCTCGATTTACTTTCCTCTTAAATTTTTGTTTTATCTGTGTTTCAATTTTTTAGTTTAAATTGAATTTGGTTCTGTTCAATACTCAGGTATATTCAAGTTAATTTAAAGTTGCATTTTAATTCTCTTTGGTCACTCCCATAATTTCGATTTCAACTTATTCCTAACATTATTATTTCACCTTTTAAAATTTCCTGGCAACTTTATTTCTAAATTATTGTTTCACTTCCTGTCTTTCCTAAACTATTCAGCTATTGATTATTTAAGTATCTCATTTTACTTACTTTTCTCCTTATCGAGCGATCCTCGGCTCGAAAATTCCGGCTGCGCCAATTTGTTGTATTTTCTTAGGGTGGTCTTCCTCCGGATTCCGTCGTCCTCAGGACAACGACTGAAACTCTTTATTTTTGGTTTTGGATTTAATCTTCCTTTTTTATTTTTAGTTTTCTTTATTTCTACACTGACGACTTATACTTAATTGTCCTAGTTACAAAACCGCGACCTTTTGCGCGCTATGTTTGCGGCACCTTCACTACGACCTCGTCGTTCTGATATAATTTTAAGACTCCCGTTCGAATCTTTTTCTTGGTTCCACTCTGGCTTAGTCGACGCACCCGTCGACCGCACCAAAGTGGGTCGGTGTTGGCGCGTGTCGCAATTTCCATTATTTCGCAATTTTTGTATTGCGAAATATCAATATCGGCAGAATTAAATCGTTCCCAATTTAATTCTTCCGCGTTTGGTTTTGGATTATTTTTATTATTTCTTTAAACCAAACGTTTTATGGTCACTGCAAAGAGCTATGATTTTCTTATGGTTTGGAAGCTCGCTACTAGCTAGCTTCCACGATCAATACCAATGCTAAACGCTATGGTTGTTGGCTTAGTTTTCAAAAGCTTGACTAAAGCTTCTGGCTACCAAACAAAGCGCTGCGGTTGCAGACTTGGCTTTCAGGTTTACTTTAATGAAAGCTTGGATGGAAATTGCGATCGCGACATACAACAAGCGCTTTTTGATACATTTGTTTGTTTATTATTAAACTGCATTAATTTTTTTTAAAATTTTACGGTTTTACTTGGTTTAGCAATGAGTTAACCAGTTACATCTTTTTTAGCCCTTTTTAAAACTATTTTTTCTAAACACAAATAAAATAGTTATCGATAGTCTTGATGTTAAATCTTAAAATATATGTTTGAAATTATACAAAATTTACTATAAGTATTAGGTTTTTCAGGTGTTTATCAGTTTTTTTATTGCATAAAGAAAGCTGCTGCTTTATAGCAACATCGGTCAATAACTAGAACTTCAGTTATTTTGGCAGTTGTAAACATTTTCAAATATGAGTAGAGAAGGCGACAAGGTTTACCGTTATTCTGTAGTTATAAAAACAGACGCTTTTTTGAGTTGTGTGTGCATCGTTATCAGTCTTTATTTTTTTTTTATTTATAAAGTACTTTCAATAAAATCAGTACTATCTACTTACCAACGTTGCTTTAAAGCAACACACTACAAATATTTTTTTAAAATTTTTCTGAGTATGCAGAACTTCTAATTTGTTGTCCAATAGCCTACCCTGTAAAAATTTTCTACATCGGGGCATGGATTCTTGTATCGGTACAAGACAGGTTAAATCCCCTGTACTGACTCTTCTTGTTCCGATCTCTGGATTGTGAATAACCCAATGAGACTTTCTAAAATATCTGTTATCGTTTTCTTCCGAGTCAAATTTTCTTCAATCGATCTTTAAACCGAAACCACAATGGCGCATTAGGTCGGTCGCGCTTTGATCGGCGTTTGATAGACTTTACAAAAACTTTACGATAAAATGTCACACGACGCTCGAATTTCATTTTCTAAAACACAATGACGCGTTAGATAGGTTGTGCTCATGTTCTACTAAGCACTGTTGCCACATAAAAACAAAAAAAAATACCTATTCGCATGTATGAATATGGTATCGAAAATTGTTTTTCATTTAAAAAATAAGCGTGATTCATATTTCAATTATTCTAATCCAATAAAAATTGTAGAAATATTGCAGTTAAATGGTTATTGTCCATTGTAATTCCCAGCCAAATAAAAAAAATTCCACCGGAAAGAAATTCCTCTAAAACTGTGGTTTACATTTGGCAACTCTTGCAATGTGACGAGCATATTTCAAAAACAAAATTAAAAATTATTTCAAATTTGAAGCTTAAAATTTTTATGAAAGAAAATTAAATATGAGTTTATCAAATTCCGAAGATTTTGAGGATTTAGCGCTACTTAGCGTTGCACTCTATGGTACGTACAGACTCTATAAGCAGTCTAAGCAAGCACAGCAAAGAATGTGGGTTCGCGAGCTGAATCTGGCTAGAGATTCAGAAGGGTTTTTTGCTCTGAATTTCAAAAGAATGCAAGAAATCGACCCGGAGCACTTCTTCAAAATTACTAGAATGAAGCCCAGAACTTTTCAGCTACTGCAGGCTTTCATCGAACCGGAACTGCAAAAAACTTCAATGAGAAAACCAATTTCTGCTGATCGCCGACTGTTTCTGGTCCTATTGTAAATGTACTTACAGTTCTTAAATACAGGATGTCTACTATCTTGCATTTAATATTTCAAGGTACCTGTCGCAAGGTGTTCCCAAACAAGTACTAGCGTGGATTTTCCGAATGGGATACTCAACAGTCAACTGCATCATATATGAAACATGTGAAAAACTATGGAAAATATTGATGCCGCTTTATTTATCACCACCCAGCAAGGAAAACTGGACACAAATTGCAAAAGAATTTTGCGATTTATGGAACTTGCCAAATTGCGTATCAGCAATTGATGACAAACATATTAATATCCAATGTCCTGCGAGAGCAGGCTCTGAATATTTTAACTACAAAGGCCATCACTCCATTGTGCTCCTCGCGGCTTGCGATGCCAACTATATATTTACTGCAATCACTGTCGGTGCTTACGGAAGCCAAAGCGATGGTGGTATATTTGCTGAGTCATTACTCGGGAGAAAACTTCTGCATGATGAATTAAATTTGCCTTCACCGAAATTGCTTCCAAACAGTAACATTCCCTTCAATCACTATATAGTTGGCGACGCAGCATTTCCACTTAAACCGTATTTAATGCGGCCATATCCAGGTAGAAAATTGTGTCCAGAAAAATTTTATTTCAACAGGCGTCTTTCTCGTGCACGACACACAATTGAAAATGCATTTGGGATTTTGGTGGCGAGATGGCGAATTCTCCAAAATACCTTGATTATGGCTCCAGCTAATGTAGAGCGCGTTGTAAAAGCTACAGTTATATTGCACAACTTTATAAAGCTAAATGACGAGGCGTACTGCACAAAAGAATAAGTGGATATTCACGACGAAAATGATGAAATGATTCAACGTGGTTTGTGGCGAGACGACGCTGAACGTTTGCGTCGTATTGCACATATTGGATCCAACAATTCCAGCGCAGAATCATTCCGCATGCGAGATACCCTGAAGAATTATCTGTTTTCAAATAAAATTTAACACTTGAGCAAATAAAACTATCCATCTTAATTAGCATTTCTAAAATTTAATATTTCTTTACATTCTTTTAAAAATTGTTTCTGTAAAGAATTTTGAATGTGCTCCGGTAAAATTTTAAGTTTTTTTTCTGTATCGTCTTCATCTTTATTAAACCTGGTTGAAAGCGGTTAAAGAACCAAGAACCGGTAAAAGACCAAACTTTTCCTCAGTGTCCTCGTTTTGAGCCAGTCGCTTGGGGTTTGTCTTCCTAATTTGCTTCGGGGTTTCGTATGTTTCTGTTTCTGGAGACGTTTCTTCACAATCTGCAGCACAAGAGTCATCAGGTGTGAGCGCTGAAAACTCCTCATAATTTCCCGATTGCCTATAATTACTTTTATATAATTTAAACATTCATTGGAGGATTTTTGTTTTTCTTTGTAAATAAATAAGTACCCACTTTCTTGGTTGCAAGGCTACATCCAAAAAACTTAAAGAGGACGAAAATTCCCACTCTTGATGAAATTTGCAACTGCTGCCAGATGGTTGTTCCTTTTTTTTTCTCTCTAGCGTAGCGGTCCCGGAGGCTCTTCCAACGTTGCTTGCACTCATCAACTAAATAAATTTTGCTTTAATTCACTAACCACTGCCACATGGTTAACTTACCTGGTCTATCCAATTGTTCTGCGAAGGTTGCCCACGTTGCGTCTCTAAGAAGAACGTTTTTGTAGGAACGCGACTTCGTACTAAATAGGAATTCTTTTTCTTGAACAAGGTTTATTATTTTTCCTCAAATATTTGCGACGCGTCCATTTTGCTGTAGTTTTGAGGAATGGCAACTGACAACAAAATTCATAAATTCAAATGTCAAACGCAAGAGCTAGTTGAAGTAGAACCAACTGGTGCGTTTGAACGAGATTTACGTGATACAGAAAAATTTACGATATAACGCCTGAGGTCGTATTGTGAATTGCCTCATAAGATTCCCTGTGTTCAATAATATCTGTCAAAGCGCGACCGACCTAACGCGCCATTGTGATTTTGGCTTTATTATTTTCTAAACTTGAATGTCTTTGCTCACTAGATGTAATCTGTACAAGTACCAAATTCGAACTGAATACACCTTAGAAAATCGTGACACTGCCCTCCACTTAAGTCAGATCGTCCAGATCAGACACAAGATTCCTTGATCCATATGGGGCTAATCTTTCCAAATGAACAACTTCAGTTTTACCTCGCCTCTGCGTATGTGATACACAACATCGTTCAGTCGCTTGATGACTTTATATGGCCCTTCCCACGATGTTTGCAGCTTTGGAGACACGCCCTTTTTCCGCTGTGGATTGCACAACAACACCAAGTCACCTTCATGAAATCCTTCTGAATTCATAGCTTGGTCATAACGATTCTTCATTTTATATCTCATCAGCTCTGTTCGGTGCCTCACGAGTTCATGTATTTCATCCATTTCGGACTGAAGCATTTGCCAATAGCTGCCTCCGGTTTCAGTAAACTTATTACCTTTTCCAAATTTTAGATCTGACGGGAGTCTTAGATCAGTACCAAAAATAGTTCTCGCAGGTGAATGGCCAGTAGTATCATGTATTGCTGATCTGTAAGCCAATAAAAATATTTGAATTTGCTTGTCCCAATTTCGCTGACATTTGTCCACTACTTTCCGCAAATGTTCTTCTAAAGTGCGGTTAAACCTTTCTACCATGCCATTCGATTGTGTATGTAGAGCTGTTGTTAAAGTCTTCTTGATTTCCAGCAGTGAGCACATTTCTTGAAATATAGCAGACTCAAAATTCCTCCCTTGATCTGAATGCAACTCAATTGGTATTCGAAACCGTGTGACCCAATTCTGCACAAAAGCTTCGGCCACAGTTTTAGCCTCCTGATTTGGTATAGCGTATACATCTGGCGATTTACTGAAATAGTCCATAATCACCAACACATATTTGTTCCCAGAGTCACTAGTAGGAAATGGACCGGCTACATCCATTGCTACGCGTTCGAAAGGGGCTCCCGCGTTGTACTGCTGCAATCTTCCTCTGCTTCTAACTTTCGGACCCTTAGCTGTTATGCATCGCGCACAGTTTTTAATCCATTCAGCGACCGATTCTCGACAATTCATCCATTAAAACCGCTGTTTTATCTTTTCCAGAGTTTTCGTAACGCCAATATGTCCATTGTGAAACTTTTCTAATACGGTTACTATTCTAGACTTTGGTAGGACGATCAAATCGCGAGTGTGTTTTCCATCTTCACTCTCCCATGAACGTTGCAGTACTCCGTTTATAAGTTTCAAACTATTCCATTGCGCCCAATGGTCAATGGCCAATGGATGACATTTCTTCCTTGATCGGTCTTTTATTCGTTTCTTGCGCTTTCATGACCTTAACCAAGTCTGTGTCATTTAGTTGACTTTTCTTTACTGCGTTGGATTCCCATTCATCATCAGGTTGCAGATTTGTTAACCGACTTTTAGGCTGCTCGCACACTGCATGCGTTTTTCGTTCGTCCGAATTCTGACGAAAACGATTCGTTCGAAGTCTTATTTAGAGTCCGCACACTCAATCAGAACTGGTGCGTAAAATTATGAGTAAAGCAAAAACAACATATGCTCCATATGTGTCCATAACATAATGGACACGGTTGAGACGTTTTTTTTATTAGAAAATTCTTATCTATAAGGAAAATTTTTCAAAAGGAAGATTTGGGTTCATGACATTTTTCATCCGATGTTGCACGATGGCAGTTCTTCCAAATTTATTGCCATCGTTGGCAAATACGGGGCTAAATTCTTAAACACACAAAAATAAGAAAAACAACAGCGACAACTGCGAATAAATCGCATCCAGATCGATCGCAGATGCGATTTATTTCGTTTTCGTTTTTTATTTCGATTTCGTTTTCTTCCCAGTCAAATTTTTTTCAATCGATCTTTATTATTTTCTAAACTTGAATGTCGTTGCTCACTAGATGTAATCTGTACAAGTACCAAATTCGAACTGAATACACCTTAGAAAATTGATAATATATACTGTAGTATATAAGCAAATCAATAAGCTTTTGATAGATAATATTGATGCTAACTTATCGGAAATTTATCAAATTTTCTTATAATTTAAACTCATTACTTAATCCAAAGAACGACATTTTAAAAATAGGATTATGGATATTGCCACCCTATAGGCTATCGACCGTGACACGGGCTATGGGCACCTAAAAAATTATGCGAGACGATTCCATGCAAAAGGCAAATGCTCATTCCATTCTGAAAAATGTATAAACTTCATAAATGAAAAAATACGATTAAAAAAATACAAAAAGGGTCTAAGATGGCAAAAATATTAATAATTTGAGTTCTATTGCTTCCCACAAGCTCTTCTTTGTCCCAAGCAATGCAAATTAACCAAACACTAATAGCGAGAACACATCCGTAGTGACTACATTCTTCGCTGTCAAAATTACATGGCCTCTTATGGGAACGAGAAAAGTTTCATTTTCTCTCTGCAGCTAGCTAATCTATAGGAATTGTCAAGCAAATGCCAGCTCGTTGCTTGTAGTTAGTCGGTATGGTTGTAGTCCGTCGCGAACATTGACAACTACATTTGTATTTAGGCGCTATTGTTGTGTACCTTCTATTAGCATTAAAAAGTTTCTATTTCTTCTCTCTTATTTGACACGATGGAACGATCGTCTTCTCCGGGAGTAGTAAATTTGAGAACCCCAACAGAATAATATTTGGTAACTGCAAATCTTGTTAGCAACATACGAGTATGTTTCATGAAATCTAAGTATATACTCTTTTGTTTATAGTATATTGTTTATACTCTTTATTTATACTATATTGTTTATTGATACTTTTGAACTCAGTCTCAGAAGTACATGACCTAGAGGAATATATGGCGGTTGTTCGAAAGTTACTTCAGTCCATAATCTTTGACTTTTGAAGAAGCCACGTTATTTTGTATTCATTTGACAGCCATTAACTTGTAAAAATGGAACAAATATTGTTATTTTATCTCAGTTCAAACAATATCAAAGCCGAAATCTGTCTTTTCTTCGACTCTAACAACAATAACTTCGAGTTCACTATTGATGGAAGTCAAACACTAAGCTCTACAGCATCTTCAGAAACCTTGTTTTTTTCAAAAAACTATCGTCATATGTACGTCAAGGTCGAATACTTCTGGGATTACCCTCGTATAAGTACGACTTGGTAATTTCGATTTCATTAGGTACTTTCCTACGTTTTTTCCGCGCACTTTTTCGTCGATACCACCTTGCGTCATATGATTGCTCTTTTAAGCTACGACATTCATTACGCTGCACCATTAATACTCAAATCCCTGACACATTTGGGTCGATATAAAACTCTTAATGAAGCTAATCCCGAAATATTGAAGGAACTTGCTCCCATCTGCAAAGAATTTGCTCTCACAGGAACTGTTAAGCAAGCCAAAAATGCTGTGCGTTGTATCTTCGTAAATACTCAACCCATTGGTGCCACGGAGTATACTCCGGCCACTGTGCATCCTATATTTACAGAAATAATTGATACCCTACGCTGCAAACTTACATCTAACTGCGAACATCAGAGGACAAAAATTGTAACGCTAGGACATATTGCCTTTAACATGTCGCAAAGCTTTTTAACTACCATCAAAAACTTGATTGCACGGCGCATTGTAAAAGATTTGCTCATACAAGGTGTTCCGGAAAATCGGAAATTCCAACTTCCTGTTGGGGACTGGTGCAGTGAAGAATATCTGCCACCTGATACACTTTGTAAAATAGATGCACTGAAGACAATGGCACGCTGGCTACTTGGGTTGCGTTCCGATGAGCACGCGGCACAAAAAACATTCCGTATGTTAAGCGCCTTTATTAACCAACGTGGCGATTTACTTGAACAGAATCGTCTTTGTCCAGCTGAGAAATCTTGGTTGCGTCTTGGTGCTGCCTGTGCAATGCTGAAAGTATGCGAACAGAAGGGTGTTGGTGACCAGTACAACGCAGAGCAGTATTTCAATTTATCACAGTTGATGGTAGCCCCGTTTTCTAATTGTAACGAATCTAAAAAATTTAATCCTTTCTAAATTGCAGCGTGATCCTGTGTTGGAAGTACGTGAAATCTTTGCACGCAAACTGCACAAAGGTTTGGGTAAAGGATTACCAAACAAATGCTTACCACTAGATTTTATGGGTTATTATGCATTGGCGGGCTATGAGTCAAATAAAAAGTAAAAATGTTATTTTTAATTATAGTGTTTTATAAATTAAAATTGTGATTTTTTGTTTATAGACTATCGGATACAATACGACATTTTGTCGATGCGGATGTAAGTAGACGCCGAGAATATATGAAAACAATTGCATCAACATGTAAGTAATTCACAATTGTTTTATTCCTTAACAGTCTACGTATTAATACTCTTAATGATGTAGCTGTCACACAGTTAAATTTTATGACCAAATAATCACTATCAATAGTAGTTGTAGAAACCCACCAGATAATCACGTATTTCAAATTCTACTTTTTATATGCACTATACTAAAGTAATTTTTTCAGCTACTGAATGTACACCATCAGATAGTCAATCACTTCACATACTACCTGATTTTATGTTAGCTTTTGCCATACCTGTGCTAGTGCATGACCCAACCTTCACGAGTCATGAAGATCGGAATCAGCTGAAGGAGGTAGAAAAGTGTTTGCGTTTTGTTCTGGAACCACTAATGGCAAAGAAGGATGCATTTTCGTATGGATTCTACAAAAATCTTATCGAAATGATGAAAAATCATCAGATTAGCACACCAAATGTGGAAAATAACTCCTATAATTTTGTAAGTTTGCAATACCAAAAGTCAGTCAGTCAGTTATTTGTGTTTTGTTTAGAAAATGTGGGCTGCTTGTGATCTCGCAATGTACATTATAAACTCAAAAATTGGTATTTTTGAGTCGAACAAAAATTTCTCAGTGCATATTCAATTACCAGTAATGTATTTCAAAGCAGTGTCGGCTGATTTCCGAAATTCAAATATCTATATACCGATGGACACGTACTCACTTGCGACGACAACGGCCACTTCAAAAAAGTTAATTCAGGTTGTTTTGCCAACAACAAGTGCAACGGTAGGAATAGCTGAAAATAGTGAAGTTGAGTCGCTGACACTCAACGAAAACACTCCAACTAACGTGCAACGAGTAAGTTTTCGCATAGTCTATATTAAGTTTTCGCCACAGTTGCCCAAAAAAATAAGACAATTGAAGCTCCATTGTTCATCTATTGTAAGAACACAAAAACAGTACATGATTATCCGGATCCTCGCATATTACACTAGCCTACAAATTAACATTTTTTTTGTAACGGCCGGTTTGACAGCATATTCTAAAGGATTTTGGTCCGCTGATTGATAAACAATGATAAAATAAAAAAAATTAAACTAGCCGTTTTCGAGATAATCGTTTTTCAAATTTTTGGTCACTTTACGTTAAGGTCCATCCACTTGAAGAGCTACTACAGCTGACATATGTAACCGATACGATTACAACTAAGATTAAATTAAAGAGGAAGGATGCACGCATATTTTTTGCTAACATTACTTTGATATTCGAAAAAGAGTTTAAAACGTTTTGCTGAAATCGTAACTTCAAAAGAGGAATTTTTTAAGAAAAAAGACAAAAAACTGCTATATATTTGTATGTAAAAATATGTTCCCGAAACTTTTTTACCCTTTTTATTACCCTTTATGACATTTACGAGAGTTTTAAACCTAATATCAAAAAAATCTGCACAGAAATGGTTTCTTCGTGCGCGTTAAAGTAAATTTAGTGCTTTTCGCTAAAAATACTAAATTTTGAAATAAAAGGCAAATAAATACTTTTTAAATTAAAAATGATTTTTATTTGTGCTTCTTCGCTTATATAAGTGGGTTGGTGTTTCCCTAGTCAAACTCCAGCAGTAGTCCGCCATCATAGTTGCACCCCAGAATCCTGCATCCCAGAAGTGCATCTTCAAAGACATTTTAATATAAATTTAGAATATATGAAATCAATTCAGAAAAATAAATACTTGGTCTTACATTCTTACCAATTCGTTTGTATTTATTTAATAAACTTTCTATAAGGGCTTTGTATCTTTCGTTTCGGTGATTTCCTAGGAAGCCATTAACAACGTCTTTAAAGTTTAAATGCCTGCCATGGTGCATTTTCGTCTGGTGTTAGGTGTGATATAAATATTTTATCAGCGAACAACTTGCGTATCTGCGGGACGACGAAAATGCCGTCTTTTATTTTGGCATCCGACAATCGAGGAAATTCGGTCTCCAGGTACTTCAATGCTTTACTGCTTTCATCCAAAGTCTTTACAAAGTTTTTCATTAATCCGAGCTTAATATGAAGAGGCGGCAGAATAAAGTTTTCCTTTCTTACTAATGGTGCAAATTTGATGTTATCGCGGTTTATGATATGCTCATTTCTCGCAGGTCTCTCTCTCGCAGGTGAACTCTCACCTAGATTTCTTCTCGGAAAATTTGGGTGCTGTAAGCGACGAGTATGGGGAAAGATTCCACCAGCAAATGATGGCAATTGAAAAGCGCTATGAAGGATCCTGGAGTGCAACTATGATGGCGGACTATTGCTGGAGTTTGGCTAGGGAAACACCAACCCACTTATATAAGCGAAGAAGCACAAATAAAAATCATTTTTAATTTAAAAAGTATTTATTTATCTTTTATTTCACAATTTAGTATTTTTTGCGAAAAGCACTAAATTTACTTTAACGCGCACCAAGAAACCATTTCTGTGCAGATTTTTTTGATATTAGGTTTAAAACTCGCGTAAATGTCATAAAGGGTAATAAAAAGGGTAAAAAAGTTTCGGGAACATATTTTTACATACAAATATATAGCAGTTTTTTGTATTTTTTCTTAAAAAATTCCTCTTTTCAAGTTACGATTTCAGCAAAACGTTTTAAACTATTTTTCGAATATCAAAGTAATGTTAGCAAAAAATATGCGTGCATCCTTCCTCTTTAATTTAATCTTAGTTGTAATCGTATCGGTTACATATGTCAGCTGTAGTAGCTCTTCAAGTGGATGGACCTTAACGTAAAGTGGCCAAAAATTTCAAAAACGATTATCTCGAAAACGACTCGTTTCATTTTTTTTATTTTATCATTTCCGGAATCAGCGGACCAAAATCCTTTAGAATATGCTGTCAAACAGGCCGTTACAAAATGGCTGTCGGCCAGTGTTATTATTGAATTAGAAATTGCCCTTATATTATATGGGTACATAATAATATAGAAACACTTGCTAAGAACCGACTTTTTGGTCCTAAATCAATCCTTTGGGGTTTCATTAAAAATTTTAGTCATGAAGTACCGCAGAAATTCCCTGAGTTAGATTTTCGATGAACCTGCCCAAACAAATTTTACGATAGAAAGTTTTTTACAATAAAATGATATTTGTATACCCTGCAGTATCAGGTGAAAGAGTATCAAAAGTCCTTTAAAAGGTATCCAAATTACTCGTTGTTCACTAACCCTGAAATGAATTCAGAAAGTGAAAATAGTACTGGTACAATTGCATTTTCTGAAAAAAGGTATATTCAAGAAAAATAAACCGTTCTAAGAACCGAAATCGCTACAAACGCGGAGGAACCAAAGCCAAGGCAAGGTTAGTAACTTCACAAGCGGAGAAGATTTTTTAACTCATTTTGCTTGCAACCGCTGATTCAAAAAATATACAAATTTTGAGTCGTGTGGTTTTTATGATATTTTATATTCTTTGGTAATAGGTTTTTTGCTTTGTAACTTAGTCCAGACTTTATTATTAGCTGCGTTCCTTTTTGCCTAATCTAATCATTTTTGCATAATTTTTAACTCATTTTGCTTGCAACCGCTGATTCAAAAAATATACAAATTTTGAGTCGTGTGGTTTTTATGATATTTTATATTCTTTGGTAATAGGTTTTTTGCTTTGTAACTTAGTCCAGACTTTATTATTAGCTGCGTTCCTTTTTGCCTAATCTAATCATTTTTGCATAATTTTTAACTCATTTTGCTTGCAACCGCTGATTCAAAAAATATACAAATTTTGAGTCGTGTGGTTTTTATGATATTTTATATTCTTTGGTAATAGGTTTTTTGCTTTGTAACTTAGTCCAGACTTTATTATTAGCTGCGTTCCTTTTTGCCTAATCTAATCCTGATTTAAAATGGAACGGCAAGGGAAGTCACATGCAGATGTGCCCACAAAATCACACAAAAAAAGGTTGTGTCATGAAATATCAACGGTTTGACTGTTAAGAATCTATATATATAAAAATGGTGTGAAAAATGTATAGTAATTCATAAAATGAGAACGGCTGGGCCGATTTCTGTAAAATTTGTTGTCAGTTGTTCGTATTTTCGAGGAGAAGGTTTTTACGGAAGAAAATTTTGGAAAATCCCTCCGGAAAAGTCGGAAAATTTGAAAAATCGAAAATCGAGTTTTTGTATGAAATTTTGTGTGAAATTATTCCTTAATGGCTTTTTAAATGGAAAAATAGAAAGTTCTCAGCCAAAATCCGATAGATGGCGTTATACGTTGACTTAGACTTTGCGCAAACTGACAGGTGTCATTTTGGCATTGTAATTTTCTACAGTAAATGTGCTATTTTTCTTGCTGCAATTGATACGAATATTTTTAAACTGATTCCGGATTGTCGTAAATCACGCATTATATCCATATACGGTAAAAGCATTACAATCAATTGAAATTCAGTGCAATATTTATCAAAACACTAGAAGTCTGTGGGATTAATCTCGAATTTCCCTGTTTTTCGCACGGTCAGCTGTACGTTGCATGTTCACGTGTTGGGAAACCGTCTTCGTTATTTGTTTTTGCGCCGGAAAACAAATCGAAAAACATTGTTCATCAAATCGCTCTCTACTGATTCCATTCAAATAAATTACATTGAAAATTTAAATATTTGTGTTGTATTATTACTCTAAAGTTTGTCTGAAGGCTTAAACTTGGGGCGAGGCGAAGTTCGCCGGGTCCGCTAGTTAAATATAATTTTTGCTCGAGTAAATAAAGTCTTTGAATTCAAAATGGTAACGACAGCGATGCAATCATGGTCTTCATAGGTTTGTCTTAATCTTCTTTATTAGTCACATAAGATAAAATTGGTAACGCATACCATCAATTAAAATTAAAAAAAATTTCATCAGCGCCATCTATAATTTCATAGGGAAGTAAAGTTTTTACATCAGCGCCATCTATTTATAATATAACGAGAAGAGCAATTCGATTAGAATTTCTAATCCTAGTCGAGAGTACGATTAGAAAATTTGTATGGAAACTGGTCTAATTCGAAGTAAAAGGAACGCAGCTATTGTTTCTGTAACATAAAATTTAATAATAAATAACAACAGAGTGGGTTTAATACAAATTCTCTAACCTTGGTGCTGACGTTCGACGTGGAGTGAAAACCCATCTTCGGCCAAGTTGGCTTCGATCTCTTCGTTGTTTGTGTTGATATCGACGTAGGCTTCAATGTCGACATTGATGCTTTTATCTGTCGGCTTACCACTTCGATGTTGGTTTCTTGGCAAATCAGACAAGACTGCTACTTTCCCTGTGGAGCGCCTCCTGTTATACTCGTTTCGCCTCAATCCGTCCTTTTCTTTCGTATGAAATTTTTGTATGGCGTTCCAACTACATACCTTGACTTGGTAAGTTGACATATAAGTAGTTGAAATGAGACAGACATCTACTTATTTCTACTACTCGCCTGTCTCTTTTTATCCTATTTCTTAATATTTAAAAATAAAACTGCCTAAACTAAATTAAAAACTTTATTATGTAGTCGAAATTTGGCCACATCAATTTTGTCGTTACATTTCCCCGTATATTGGGGTCGGAACGTCATGTAACTTTTGCCGCGACGATGTAAGGTCGCCTGACTTTCTGGCCATATACGGTTACGGTTTAGTGACCTTTCTGCGTGTTCTTGCCGCTGTTGTTGCTGTTGCTATTGCTACTGTTTCTGTTGCTTCTGCTTCTATGACTGATGTTTTCATCAGTAGGGGTGTGGGGTGTTGCTTTTATTAATAGAGCTATTTCGTGTAGGTTTTTGTGTGTTCGACTTTGGCAAATTCATTTGGCACTTGTTCTGGTAGGTACAACGCTGGAAGGTGTTTTTCTTTGCCCGCCAGGCCTTGGAAGGTCTCTCCGATTTTTAGTCGTTCATTCGTCCGATTTTTAGTCGTTCTCGGTATCGCCTGGTTGGAACCAGATAGTGAAATCTCGTGATGAATAGTTCAAATCTGGTTCTTGAAGGAAGAAGCTGACGAAGTGGATCAGGAACGCTCCGCAGTCTACTAAATTTCGCTGCTTTGGTACCGGAACACTGAACGCTGGTATCGTGTCTGCTGTAAAAATTTTCACTTTTCTCGGAAACTACAAAACATAGAACCTTCCGGTTTGAAGCCTTCTCTCTAGAATTGATTAGAGAATTTCATGGTCGGAAAAAAATTTATACTTAATACCGTATTTTAACGAAAAAATTGCGACCAAAAATTTTTTTCGGAAATTTTTTCCCAAATTTTAACTTTGTCATTAAATTTCTCAAAAACTGTTTGACATAGGAACCTAATTTAAAAAGGATATTAAGAAGCGGATTTGAAAATCAGCAAGCAAAAGTTATCTAGGTCTAACCATTATTTTTTAATATTTTTTTTTTCGATGTTAAGTCGAATTTTTATAAAATGGCCCTCCCGCCTAAACGGGGGTAAATTGACGCCCCCCTCCCATACGATTTTTTTCTTGTCTCGACCCATCGCCCTAGTCTGTTGAACACTCTTATGCGAAACACCCTGTATATGTATTGGGACTACAAATAGAAACCCGCCGGTTTTTAATAAACGTGCCGTTGTAGTGCCGTTATATGTATTTTTGTGCGCTAAAATGTCGACATTTGAACCAAATAAGCTTCATTTGCGGGAGATTTTACAATTTCAGTTTAATTCCAAAAAATCTGCAGCTGAGGCACATCGACTGATTGTAGACACTTATGGTGAGGCCTCTATTAGTGAAAGAACGTGTCGTGAATGGTTTCAGCGCTTCAAAAGTGGTAATTTTAGCGTGAAAGACAAGGACCACGAGCTATTGCGACCAGGTGATACCATCACTGGATCTCTTTACCGAACAGAAATTATGCGTTTGAGTAGAGCATTGAAGGACAAATGGCCGCAATATGTTGAGAGACATGACAAAGTGATTTTACAAATTGACAATGCTCGGCCTCATGTTGCACAAACAGTTAAAACGTACTTGGAAACGCTGAAATGGGAAATCCTACCTCACCCGCCGTATTCTCCAGATATTGCTCCATCGGATTACCACTTATTCCGATCGATGACGCATGCCTTGGCTGAGCAGCACTTCCGTTCTTTCGAAGAGGCTTAAAATTGGATCGATTTGTGGATCGCCTCAAAAGACGAACAATTTTTTCGACGAGGAATCCGTATGCTGCCAGAAAGATGGGAAAAAGTTGTGGCTAACGATGGACAGTACTTTGAAGAATAAGCCTATTGTCATATTTCCGTAATAAACTACGAAATTTGGAAAAAAACGGCGATTTTCCATTTGTAGTCCCAATACATATGTGTATATTAGAGCTGAGCGATATTTCACGACCTGTGATTTTGTCACAGGTACACAAAATCACGAGTCACAGTTGCGATTGGAAACGCTCCGAACCTGTGACACGCCGTCACAGGTACAGCGGAACGATATTTAACGAACTGTGATTTCATTGAAATGCAACCACGGGTCACAGTTGGTATCCTGTGACAGGCCGTCACAGGTTCGGAGCGTTTCAATACCAGCCTGTATTTCAATGCCTGCGAATTCGTTGAAATGAAATCACGAGTCACAGTTTGCTGTTCTAGCGTCTCGTTATTGTTAGAACGAGTTATTGTCCAAACTAGAAGCAGTGATGCCGTTTTTTGCAATTGGTCGCAATCAGGGATTTTCTGTCTGGATTTTGTGGAATTACGTGTTTTACTCGATATTTTGCGATATTTGCTCGATATTTTGAATATTACTGAAGACATTAATGAAAGTTTCTATGGGTAAATATCTAGGTAGCAATTGTTTTTTTCTACCTTAGACAATGAACATGCAGCTCAAATACAAATTTTAAAAATGCGTATTGTAAAATACGTAATGAACTTAATAACATGTTACACTTGCAATACGATTTTGCCTTCATTATTTTGAAAAAATACAAATATGATTTTGGTAATAAAATATTAATACAAGAATGTTTTTTGCATATAAAATATGTATATATCAGTAGTTTCAATTACTTAAAATTGGTGTCTGTATTAATTCATACTTCTGTAAAATATGAATGCTTTTAAAGTTAACGAATGTTCATAAACTTCACTTCGTTCTTATAGCAAAATCTAACGAAACCAAAGCAGATCTAAATTAATGCCGTTATTTTGAATACATCTAGCACGTTTTTGCGCACTCGTTTTATAGCGAATGCCTTGTCACGAGTCACGGGTTTTTATACCTGTGACAGTACTGTCACAGTCACAGGTCGGAGCTGCTCCGGAAAAATCACGGAATCGCTCACCTCTAGTGTATATGATAAAAAATTGTAGTTGAAGGTGAAGTTTGAAGTTTTATTGAGCCTATTTTTGTATAACGTTATAATATTATTAATTCAATTAAGAAATTGTAAACAAAATTAGGACTTAATGTATTGTCTAAAAAACATGTAACAAAACAGTATCTCCCTTAAGGATAAAAAGCTAAATTGCTGTTAACAATAACTTGAGAATAAAAAATCACTCTTGCCCTCGGAGCTTACATAATTTGAGAGTGCATCTCCTAAACTAAAATATATACTTAATACTAACTTAAATCTAAGTTACAACGAGTAAAAAAAGAAAAAGAACAAACAACAACTTATATAAAAGTAAACAAACCTTTCCAAAATTGTTAATGCTGGAAAGGTGACACGAGTGTAACTGTCAGTGTGTATACAACGAAATTGATGCAGAGGTTGAAAAGTTGTTTACGTTTGAAAAAGACGCAAAATAATGAAACATTGCGCTATATTTTGCAGTATTATTACGATAAAATGTACGCCTTCTACGGTTAAGGTGCTTTATCAAAATCTGCTGCGCTGAAATGGTTGACTCGCTTTCGTTCTGGTAATTTTAATGAGAAAGATCAGTCACGCTTTTGTCGTCCAATCACTGGAAAAGCTGATGGAATTCTTGAAAAACTGCAACAAGATAAGCACATCAGCAGCGTCGATATTGGTATGGAGCTAGGCATTGACAACAAAACTGTTTTAAACCATCTACACAAGGGTGGCTAAGCAGCTCGATATATGGTTCCTCATGAGTTCAGCGAGAAAAACATGATAGACAGAATTAACATCTGCAATGCGGTGCTGAAACTCAATGAAATCGAGCCTTTTTTGAAACGTGTCATAACCGATGATGAGAATTGAGTCACTTATGATAATCGGAAGTGTCAAAAATCGTGGGCAAGGGATGGAGAGCGTTCACAAACGTTCGCAAAGGCAGGATTGACGCTGAAAAAGTTGGTCGAACAATTGATTCTCAACTCTATTGTGAACAACTATAGAGATTACGGCAGGCAATTAAATGAAAACGGCCGGAATTGACTAATAGGGAAGGTGTTGTCTTCCACCATGACAACGCTCAACCACACACTTTTTTGATGAACCTTCAAAAATTGCAAGAGTTTAATTGGGAAGTTTTGATGCATCCACCATATAGTCCAGACATAGGACCCTCAGACTACCACTTGTTCCGATCTTTGCAGAACTCTCTTAATGGAATTAAGCTGCTTTCAAAAGAAGCCTGTAAAAACCACATGATTCTTCAACCACAAGTTCTTCACCGATGGCAATGCTCTACCCGAAAAATAACGCAACATTGTTGATAATAATAGAGCATATTTGGTTTAAGTAAATTAATTTTCTAACTAAAAGAAAACCAGTTGAATTTTAGTAAAGGAACGCCATGGACTGTATGTCTAACGCCGGCTACGCAGTAAAATAGTATTTTTAGGCCCATTTTTTGGTGCGTATGTCCTACGTCCGTAGGATATTTTGTATATGCGTCCTCCGATCTACGGCCGCGCTTGTTGATTACAACCCTAGTATGTCTAACGCCGGCTACGCAGCAGCCAGTTTTCTGTAGCCAAGTCTAAAATGCGTCAGCCCAACATATTATATACTGTTGGAAAGGAAAAATAGGCTTTTTAAATAATGATTTCAACTTGTATCTTAATTGTCATATAAGAAAGAAGGTACATTGTCATAAAGGTACAGAAAGGAGAAGATTAGGTATAGAAACCAGAAAGTACTTAAGCTCTTGATTGATTTAAGTATTATAGATATATTCCCCAGCAAGCCGCCTGAAGGCTCTCTCCCACGAGAGAGTTAAGTTTTTGTCTATTTGGTAAATTATTCCACAGCTTGATAGCGTTGGCAAAGAATAGTCTCCCCGTATTGAGGAAGTTGAACTGCGATCGATTTGAGTTCCCAAACAATAATTCTACAAACAAATAACAAGGTAGTCCCTTATAGATTAGCCTGTACAAAAAAAACACAGTTTTGAAAATTTATAAGGTCAAAGAGATCACCCCCTATGAGTCAGTGTCTCCGACCACCGAGTCGATCGAAGCTCCTTAAACCACATACAAACCTAGTTAGGCGCAAAGTGAAAGTTACGTAAGACACAACTTTAAGTTGTGTTGTTGCTTTACTCACAACAACATTGACATGATCAGTACATGTTAAATTTCAGTTTATACAAAAACCAAGATTTGTAATTTTAGATAAAAATAAGTGCGTCTCATTCCCAATAAATAATCGCGGAATAAGTGGCATTGCGAAAACCATGAACTCTGAGGAACCCCAGCCTCAACTGGCTGAAAGTCCGAGTAAGCTGTATTAACTTGCGATACGTTTTGGAATCATTCACAAATGAAATTGCATTTTAGCTTAGTCACATTGGAGGAAAAGAGAAAGTACTTCCTCAATTTATGGCATAAGAGCGTACACAACGTACAGCGATTATTGCATATGATCTACACTAACAAATGCTTTAGAGAAATCAAGCAGGGAAAGAGGTGTCACATTTCGCCGGTCAAATGCTACTCTAAGTCGTAGTATAGCTGTATAGAAACTGAGCTTTGAGCGGAAGCCGGACTGAAAAGGGTTAAGTAACTTTTTGTTAGAAATGTAACAATTTATTTGAGATACTATTATTGATTCACAAATTTTGGAAAGAACTGGGAAAAAGTTCGTGGCGGTTTCTTAGTAAAATTCAACTGGTTTTCTTATAGCATAAATTAATTTATTTAAACCAAATATGATTCATTATTGTCTACAATGTTTCGGGTAAAGCCATGATATCATCTGTGAAGAATTTCTGTGGTTTCTGGTTGAAAAACTGCGTCAAATTAAATCAAGTGGTTTTCACAAGCTTCTTTTGATAGCAGATTAATTTCATTCCCAGTGTTCTGCAGAGATCGGAACAAGTGTCTGTCTGAGGGTCCCCAAGTCTGAGGGTCCAATGTCTGGACTATATGGTGGATGCATTAAAAGTTCCCAATTAACTCTCGCAATTTTTGACGGATCGTCAAAGAAGTGTGTAGTCGAGCGTTGTCATGGGGGAAGACAACACCTTTCCTATTAGTCAATTCCGGCCGTTTTCTTTCAATTGCCTGGCGTAATCTCTCTAGTTGTGCACAATAGGGTTGAGAATGAATTGTTCCACTAACTGGAAGTAGCTCATGGTGGACGATTCCCTTCTAGTCCCACCATTCACACAGCAACACCAATTTCAGCGTCAATCCTGGCTTTGCGAACGTTTGTGACGGCTCTCCATCCGTTGCCCATGATTTTTGACGCTTCCGATTATCTAAAGCAAGATTTTGTTGCTGAGATTTCTTGTGTGCATACGAAGACAATTTGGTTGATTGAGTAAGAAGAGGAGGTGTTGTTACTATTCATGGACGAGCATTCAATTTGAATTTTATAATAAAAAAGAATAAATTCAAAATGGGAATGCTATTGGTCTAAATTTCGCCCACGACCGACGCTAGTTGGGATAACTGTGGCTAATTTCCACAAGGAAGAAAAGAGGAAGTAAGGAGAATTTGATGGATAATGGCTTTAAGAGGTGAAACTAAATAGAATTAACTTTATTTGAATTCTACCAAGGCCGAAGGAGATTTTATGGATGGGACTTCCTTGAAAACATCAGATATTATTATGATTCCTCGAAAGAAATTCAATAAAGTCGATAGGATTTAAGCTAACATTTCTAGATCTTTGCCGCCCAAGTCCAATATTTTTTAAATGCATTCAGAGCTGTTTAGAGTCCAGAATAGTTTGAAACCTAGATACAAAGTAGTTTTCTTTTGAGTTCTTGACCATTAAAGTGGCAAGGTTACGTGCTCCTTTGTACAAGTACCAATTTGCCTGTGTAGGATTTCTTTTGAATCTTGTGTGGAGCAAATTTTTTTCTTTAATAACAGCTTTAACACGTGAGGAGTACCACGGATATGGATTAGGATAAATATTTATTGTTCGAACAGGCACAAAAGAGAGAGTCAAACAGGGATTGAACTACACTGACAAAAAATGTAAAAACCTAGAGGGCAACCCAAAAGCGGGCCCAGTCAACAAGTACACTTGTTCGATATAAATTATCAGTATTGGAAGACTTGTAATCAAAGCAGGTATGGAATTATTGCTGAATCTGGTGTCAAAATAGCAGAGAATTAAAGCTAAAGTAAGTTCAGAGACAACAAAATAGTAAGTAAGCTAGGTTGAATTTTATTACAAAATCGTGTAGGAAATGATTTGTTCACAATAGAAAGTGCTGCTGTAGAGAACAAGCCCCGATTTAAGGAAGAATAAGATTCAGTAAGTAAAAGATTGATATCAAAATCGCCATAAATTATTACATGATAAACTCTTAATGAGTAGTCAGCTAAAGTATCAAAGAAATGATATGAATTGAAATTTTTGTTAGGGTTGTACACACTTGAAGCAAGTACTTTTGTGATACAGAAATAGACAAATACTCAGTATCAAACTCACCAGACATAAATTCTAACCGTGAACGATAAATAGATTTAACATAGAAAACGACTTCAACGGACGAACACTAGAATAGGCTCCTAACATAATCTAATTTGTGCACGTTGAGGCTACGATCTTTAAAGTTAGGATAACTCGTGTTGAACGATTGATTGATTGATTACAGCTCCAAAGCTCGAGTCTTTTTCGTTGTTCGCTTGAGAACGATTGCGAATCAAGTTTACGCATTACGCAAGCATTAAGTTACGAATGTCTCGGCATCGGTTTTGCGATGTGTTTTATTGTTTTATTTCTTATTAAGTGGTTAATGCGTGTTCGTGGTACTGTAACCAACCAATTTTTTTTTTTGCCAATCGATAGTAAAAATAACAAAATGGGTTTTAGACATGGTGTGAAAATTTTAGTAATTAAAAAATTATAATTTACAGCAGAGGACATACCTCTCTACTCGGTCACTTCCTCGCTAGTCTGGTCCGTAAAATAGTTTCATCTCGATAATCTGATGATGAAGAGGATGACAAATGAAGGCTGTCAGGGACGCTTAACTACCATATAAAAAACCATGCGAGTACCACCTTGTTCTCTCAATTCGCTGTGTTAATCATAGAGCAATGTCACTGAAATACACTGAACTTTACAGTTGCCATTTTTAGGATTCAACTTCACTTTTACAATTTTTCTATTGCAATATATTTTGTGGATTTTAAATATTTTAAATGCCGATTTTCAATAATAGCATCATATGTGAGGGAATTCAATTTTGTAAATAATTTCTATTTTGAAAATTTAATATCATGTTATTAATTACAGCGGAAATCCACTTCATTTGATGACATAAAAACTGACGCAATTTCTGAGCCAGCAGCAAAACGGTCACGTTCTGGGACTATTAGGTCAGGAAAGTCATAAAGCTTCCATTCTCGAAACTGTATGGGAATACAATATCTGTAAAATAAGCACTGGTCGCCTACAGCCTTAAATTTAAATATATCATTATTCATATTTTAATTGTTTATTATTAATATACATTTTTTATATGTAGTCTTAAAAGAAATCAAATTTTGTGTATTAAACATTGATTGTTATAAAAAGAAAGTCGTTTCAGTTAAAAATATATTTATATATTATATATTATGTATATAGGTATTTATAAAAACTAATAGTCAATATTTAGCCGACCTCCTTTAAAACTGTTTTTCGTATAAAAGGTGAACAAGTCAAACTTAAAACAATAGTTTTATTTGTAATGCATAAAACTCAACCGAAATCTTGTATATGGTAAAGAACTAGAGGTGCCGGAACATCCTCCAGAAGAAGCTTAAATATTGGTTCTGAGAAAGTTCGTGGCGTTATTCCGATAGGTCAATTGCAAATAACTCTGGCAACACTGTCTGCCAACGCTTATTGGAAATGTGACACTTCGACCGTAACTGTTAGTGTGTAAACAACCAAATTGGTGCACGTCCGTAGTCAATTAAAAACTTTCGGTAAGTTTTCGTTGTGATGTTTTAAACTACAACCAAAGATAATGATGTCCCCTACGTAAAGAATTACTTCGCTGTCTAGTCCACTCAGTGCTATTGTTAACATTCTTTGAAAACTATTGGCTATTTCAATCCAAATGGTAGTCTTTTAAAGTGATAATTTTAATTTTTAAGTTAGTATCGGGCGGATCACGCTTAGATATAGCGAGTTGACTATGTGTAGTTTTAATTCCCATCTGGGTCCTATGCATCTTTTGCATACTGTTGAATTATGTATTATTGAATTTTAATATTGGTAAAAAGCCAAATGGAAACGTCAATATCTTAGAAATAGTCGTAGCCAAGTAAGTCGAAAGTAGGCTCAGAGACTTGGTTAAATTCATGCTCAATTTCGGAAGCCAGAATCATTTCCGCATTGAGTTTTTGCAACTATCTCAAGAAACATTTTTATTAAAAGTTCTTGCCAATAAATTGTGAATTACTGCTATTTTTATTAAGCGCAATATTCCACTTATTGGAAAACGCGTTTACTTCTGGTTTTATCACACACAGACTTTGGCTCGGCGGATAGTTTGATCGGATTGGTCTGTTTGCGCGCACACTATGCTTACTAAACTGTCGGGTTGGTGTTGACTGCGCACACTACCCGATAGTAGACTGAATATTTTCGATATTCAATTTCTGGTCTCTTCTCAATTTCCTCTATTAACTTTTCTATAGAAGATTCCACAATTAGCGATGTAGTGGGAAAAGACAACTCCATTTCAAATATAATTATTTGGACACTGATCCAAAACACTTCCTAATTACGCGGTTGTGCGCAAATAATGATTGATATTTCTCAAATCTTCGCATAAACTTTTGTTATTTATTAGGAATCCACCAAAAACAACAACCCAAAAAAAAACGAAAAATTCTCTACAATTCATAAAAATCCCCGATAGCAAAGAAGAATAAACAAAAACGCGCCACAATTCCGCGTAAACTCGCTCTCAAAAACAAGTCGGCCTCACCAACAATCTGCATGTCTGCGCACTCTCATTGACTGCCATGCACATTAAGCTATCGGCCGATCGTTTGATCGCAGAAAAGTTTGAACGCAAAGCTGATGCACATTCAACTTTTGTGTCTGCTCAAATCGGGTCGGTGTAGTGTGCGCGCTTCCATATGACTCCATGCACATTAAGAATGTAAACAAACTATCGGGCTTTAAAAAGTCTGTAGTGTGCGGGGACCCTTAATGTGACAGTGTAGCCTAAAAGTATTTGTTACCAAAACGTTAAGAATTGTTAACCACTGTCAACAAAAGGTCTGTGGTGGACTGTGGTCAAAAGGTATGTGGTGATAACAGCGTTGAACGCTATTAATCCCAGAATAATGATTCTGACCTACAACAATATGCTCTTTCCAGTTAAGTTTCCTATCCAGAATTTCTCCGAGATACTTGACCTTATCCTTGAGCCTCAATTCTTTGCCTTCTAGAGCAGGAATACCAAAACTAGGGATCTTCCTTCTTCTAGTGAATAATCATAGGTCCGCTTGATTGCCCAGTGACTCCTGAATTGTCTTTTACAGGTACTGAGGGCACCTACCCGTGGCTATGATTACATGAGCTTAAAGACCCTATGAGGGTTTCAGTGGTGACATTGGTGAAAGCTCCCTCGATGTCCACAAAGGCGGCGAGAGCGTATTCTTTAAAGTCTAAAGACCGTACACTACCTCCTGCAGTGCGGTTTCCACCGATTTGCCTTTGACCTAAGCATGTTGATTATACGTCAGTGTTTTCCTTGGAATGCTCTCCTTAAGAATGCCATCGCATATGCGTTCCATGGTCTTGAGCAAGAACGATGTCAGACTTATTGGGTGCATGCTCTTGGTGAGGTTTAATCCCCTTTCCCTGGTTTGGGGGTAAACAGTACCTTCGCCTGTCTCCATGCTTTAATAAAGGCTTTAATAATTTATATGATATGTATAAATAAATATTTAACACAAGTCCTAACAGCCTAACTCGAGTAAGTTGATAAAAATAAATAGACCTGTAATAAATAAATACTTTCTCTGAAGTATTTCCATTTGGCTCCATTAACTTTTTAGTCTTGTCTGTATAACGTATTCAATGAATTGATATACCGATTAAAATATATCTTCTGCCTAAACAAATTCTTCAACAGCACGCTATGCTGGGAAAGTAGATCGTGCCAGCGCTTTAGAAAGCATAGACACCGAACATGAAGCAAAACGAAGTTCCAAAAAGAAAAATTTCAATCAAAAGCCATAAAATATAAAATTTAAATCAAATGTCTTTGTTCGGCGGACGTACGGCTGTACATGTTTTGTTATTGTAAAAGAAAAAACGAAGACCACTTGCACCGCTCTTCTAATCGCCTACTGTACACCACAAATTTATCGATTCTTTCTTTCACACTTCATTTGGCATACGAATGTTGAATCGATTAACTCTTCTTGTGCATATTCACTTACGAAGTTATACCGTATTGAACAACATTATAAGCACCGAACTTTATCTAAGGCAGTTCGAGTGCAACCAATTGATATGTCCCTAATCGTCGGAACTCCAAATCGAAATTCTTCTGCCCTGAATTCGCCTTTGTAATCTGTTTATGATACATATGTTCTATCCCCGTAGGTCTTCAGCGCCTCCTGTTCCTCCGATGATGGTGGTTCTGGCGCATATTAAGGTAGGTAGAGTGAGGCCAGCAGCAGGGAAGATCGCACGTCCTCCACCACCACAACGTCGACTGATGAAAAACCTACGGAAGAGATGAAGTTACAGCCTTTTTTATATATTTAGCAGGTCCTCGGTCTTCCCGAACCTACAGTGTAAAATTCCTGGAACGATGTGTTGCCCCATCTTGAAACCTTGTTTTCAATGGTCCTAGGTCCCTGTATTAGATCAACTTACCTGCCATCAACCACTCGAGCAGCGCCTGCGTAGCTACTCGACTCGGTATAGGTTGATCTGCGTGATCAACATACCGGAGACAATAGCACGTTATCTTGATATGTATTAGATATTTTTATATGTATTAGTACAATGATTTCGCATCTAGATGGTAAAGCAATTTCTATGGATGTGTTTAAATGTAATGGTACAATTATATCGTTTTCTTTAAAACTAAATATGATAGTTAAAATTTCATAATCTATCTCTTGTTGTAATTGGAATGTTGGTATCATTGACGTGGAGTGTGTTATTCTTTTGACAGCATTAAATAAAATTATATTTAAGAAGTGAAACGAACAAAAGGTGCATTAATTTTTTAATTAATTTAATGTATGTACATATGTTTCAATATATTCCCACGAGTGGATGGGCAAGTAGGTCGGCCGGGACATAGCTCCTATACATAATTACAACAGATATCTGTAGGTCATCATTAAAAGACACGCTGGCGTATTGCTATTCATGAGCACGGTTCAGATAACACCTGGAATTATGGGTTTTATCGAGTTTTCCTCTCTAGATCTGCTATGTTTAGTAGCACCTCTTGCAGAGGGGATCTTCACCAAGCATAGTCGCTCTTGAACGTTCAAGCATAGAGAGCATTCGCGCTCCTTGAACAATACTCCATAGCTGTTGTGGAGACGAAAAAACCTTAACCCCCAGCCAGGTTAATAGCTGGATATGCAATGTTGAAATCTGCGCAGGCGCTTCTAAGTGGTTCATGTTGGAGATATGGGACGAGCTGTGTATCACATTTTAGTAATATATGGATCATGCAACTCTTTAGCCCAACGCTTAATAAAACCCAATACACTGCAGCTTCTATTAATTATGGGGGCAATAAATGTATGAATCAGCAGCTTATGATCGGGAACCACGCCGAGGTAATTGTTGTAGGTCAGAATCATTGCTCTGGTAATAACAACGCTTAACGTTGGTTATCACCACATACCTTTCGGCCCAGTTGTTAACAGAGCTTAACGTGGTAACACATACTTCTAGGCTACACTTTAATTGTGAAGCTCGAAAGTACAAGTGAATCACACACCACTGTGGCCTAGATAAAAGCCGAACTTGATCGCATTCCAATAAGTGGAACAGCGCGCGAACTTGATCGCATTCCAATAACTGGAACATCGCAATTCAAAGAGCAAAATTCGCACATTGTTGTCAAGAATTATTGTCAAAAATAATTCTTGAGATAATTGCAAAAACGACGCGGAAATGATTCTGGCCAACAACGAATCTCAGAAGAGATATAAATCCATCTTTCGGATTGAAAGTGGGAGTTATAATTAAGCAGTTAAAGTTAAACAGTTGAAATTGAAGTTAAGATTAAGCAGTTCTGCAGTTGTAATTAAGCAGATTAAGTGGCAGTAGTTGTTAGGAGTTGAATAAGAACATTGTCAAATACACGCGAAGTCGAGGAAGGACGCCCCCGAAATAAATAAACGTAAGGAAAATTAACCCAAGTCTTTATTTTCAGCACCTGTCGAAGGTTCGGCAGCATTGCCCTACAGGTTAAAGGACCACAAAGGCGGCACCTTGGTGCCCGTGGTAACTAGGCGAAAGGGATCCACCTGCGGCATTTTGCCGGATCCCGATAGGAAAGTCCACACCGTCGGCACATCCATGCCCGTGGCACCGTCGTCCAAGGGATCCACCTGCGGCACCTCTGCCGGATCCCAACAGTAAGTCCACACGGTCGGCACATCCTTGCCCGTGGCACAACGACGACAACCCTATCACACAAAAGCACTGTCAGTGATCCTTCTTCAGGAAGGGTCTACGACATCACGTTTGTTCTGGTATCCTACTGGAGGATACTAGATACAACATTTTTGGCGCAGCCGTTTTTTCGATCCAAGGATCACTCCTGTTATTAAAGTGAATTACAGTAAATTAAATAACAATGTTTTTTTAAAAAATAGCATAAACCAAAAAAAAAAATTACCAACCAAGATCGATGTCTACGAAACCTGTGTTACCCCTCGAAGAAGCCCTTAAGGACAAGCAAGCGGGACCCAGATCGATAACAATAGAAGAGTACTGGAAGAGGCAGAAATCGACACGTGAGGAACCAAGGAAGGAATTAAATAATAACCCACAGCCACCAAAGAGATGCGGCGGGAGAAAAGTAAAGCAACGGAGAGAAGTAGCCAACCTGCACCGGCTAGCGACGATAGCCACAACCAAAGAGGAGAAGAATGAGTTCCTGAGGCAGATCCGCCAAATTTACAACACCAACGACAAGAAACAACGTAGGAAAACCCGCAACAAACACTAACTGAAATTCTTGTGAAATAATATACATATTTTAAAATATTATAAAATAATACAAATACAATTAAAGGTAGTACTTTAAATGTTGAAACTTGTCTAAATAGAATACTTTTGTTTATTTCATTACAATTAGAATTTAAATTGAAGAATTTTAAAAATTCATTCAATTTATGTATAAATAAGTTATTTTTGTTAAACAGAAAAATTTAATAAAATTTTCGGGCAAGTCAGGAATTTACTAATCAAATTTGGAATTATGTTTTTTTTTTTTTTTTTTTTTTTTTTTTTTTTGAGGTAGGAAATGCTTTTACGCACACCAGTGTCCCTGCTTGAACCAGGTCCGCCGATAGTGTGGGACTCCCTTGCTGCAGACTACCCACTAAAACCGTCCTCTTTCCTTGGGGGAATAGTCGAAGCAGACCAGAACGAGTAGGTCCTTTTTCGCCCCCACGCCCTTGGTCACTGCAGGCGGCCGAACGAGTCGAGCTCCCGCTTCATGATCAGGTCCCTTGTCAACGCAAGTGCGTTCTTAAACCACGAATCCCAGCGTCGAACGCCGTCGTTACGACCGTTCACACTGAGTCTTCTGGCTGCCAGCGCCGGGCAATGGTTCACTATGTGATCCGCCGACTCTTCATCTTCTAGGCACAGCCTGCAGACGCCATCCTCCGCAAGACCCATCTTATGGAGATGATATCTGAAATTGCCGTGCCCCGTGATCAAAGAGATTAGCCAGCTAAGACTGTCTCTTCTGTATCCGAGTAGTAGTCTAGCCTCCGAACGGCTGCGAAGCGGTTTGATAATAACCATCCTCGCCTGACGACACGTGGTGAGGTTCCTCCACCTTCGTGCATGTTCAGAGTACAGCCACTCGTCCATCAAGGCCCTTACCTTCCCGTCGCTAAGAGCGACTCTCGGCTCAGGCCCGCAAAAGAAGTCAGCAGCCCCCTCCTTAGCAAGAGCGTCCGCTTTCTCGTTCTGTTCTGTGCCTATGTGCCCTTTGACCCAACAGAGTGTTACCTTGTTGTATTGGGCACACTCATTGAGCTTCTGGACAGCCTCCAGCACCAGTCTCGAATTAACGTTCGTCCGCGCCATACTCTTAATCACCGCCTGGTTATCCAGTGCTAGCAGGATACTGCTATTCCGCACCTGATCGCCAATTAAGTGGTCCAGAGCATGTGTCAGGGCCAGTAGTTCGGCCTGATATACGGACACGTACTTCCCTAGATGGAGCTTACAGCCGAGGTTCAACTCCGAAGAGAAGACCCCTGCACCTGCCCTTCCATCTATCAGTGACCCATCCGTGAAGATGTTTAAGTCATGCTTACTGCACTCATCGTGCAGTCGGCCGTCTGCGATCAGAGTATCGTGCCACCTATCGATGATTCGCACCCTGCACATACCATCCACAGGCATGCAGACATCGCTGACCTTTGCACGAACAATGTCCATAATGCGACCATGTCCTGCCGCTGGTAAGTCCGCACCACGCCATACAGCATTCCTATGCATTCGCATTGCCGCCAGCGCCGCCGTCCTCTTAATGAATAAGTCCAACGGTAGCAGCCCGAGTATCGCCTCCAGCGCGAAAGTCGGGGTGGTGCGCATGGCACCACTGATGGCTATGCATGCCAGACGTTGGACCCTATCCAGTTCGGCCTTCATCGTTATCTGATCTGCTTTATGCCACCAGACAACTGAGCCATACGTCAAACAGGGTCTAACCATAGCAGTGTAGATCCAGTGTGCCTTGTTTGGAGATAAACCCCATCGAAGGCTACACACTCTTCTGCACTGAAAGAGCACAGTCTTTGCCTTCCTAGTCCTCTCCAGCACATGCTCCTTCCAGGTAAGTTTGCTATCTAGGATTACTCCTAGGTACTTAACCCTTCGGGAGATGTTGATTTCGGATCCGAAAATCCTTAGAGGACTCCAGTTCGGAATTTTCCTCTTCCTTGTAAAGAGGATCATATCCGTCTTAGTAGCATTGATGGTGAGGCCCTGCTCTCTACACCATCTTTCTACAGTGGAGAGCGCCCCATGCATTACATCCCGCATGGTGTTAATATATTTTCCTCTCACCATCACCGCTATATCGTCTGCATATCCTATTGTATGTATGCACCTTGAGTCCAGCCTATGAAGCAGGGAGTCAACAGTGATGTTCCAAAGGATTGGTGATAACACCCCTCCCTGGGGACATCCCCTCGTCACTATCGCTCTAAGCCTATGACTCCCACATTGCAGATTTACCGCCCTGTGGCGCAGCATGAATTCAATCCAGTTAATAACGACCGGGTTGAGCCCACGGGCCTCCAGGGCTAGTTTCAATCTACCAAAACAGATCTTATCGAAAGCACCCTCTATGTCCATAAAAATGGTCATAGCGATGCCTCCGTTCATCAGTTCCTTTTCCGCCACCCCGACCAGGTCGTGGAGGGCGGTCTCCGTAGATCTCCCCGCTCTGTATGCGTGCTGAAATCTACTTAAAGGACGTTCCACAAATACTGTTCCTTCTAGATAGTCCACCACCACCCTCTCCATCGTCTTTAAGACGAAAGAGGTGAGGCAGACCGGTCTAAAGGATTTGGCCTCCGTGTAGTCCTTCTTTCCTGGTTTTGGTAGGAATACCACTCTTCCCTCCCTCCAAACACCAGGCACATAACCCATTGCCAGACATGCCACGAATACTCCCCGCAATCGCTCGAGCAGCTGCTCCTGGCCCCACTGAAGCAGAGCAGGGAATATCCCGTCCGGTCCCGGAGTCTTAAACGGGGAGAACGTCATCATCGCACTTCTTATCCCGTTCCTCGTCACTATCCCTTCCGCCTCGTTCCGCTCCGACCTGTGATACCATCTACGCACAGATGGCCAGGCCCCAGTGTGTACGATGCTCCCGGGAAAGTGTCTGTCTACCATCTCTTGAGTAGACTTTTCCAGTGTCTCCAGCAGGACTCCATCTTTATTTCGGATGAGTCCCATTTTGGATCCTGGATCCTTTGATATCAGCTTCTGTAATTTGCATACATCAGAGATATCCTTCGTATTGGTGCAAAAGTCCCTCCACGTCTGCCTCTTCCTCTTGCGAAGGGTCTTCTTCAACCGTTTCTTCTTCTCCTTGTAATCAGTCCAAGCCACTGTGTCTTTGTGCCTCATGTACCGATTAAAGGCCATTCTCGTCTCCCTCTTCATGGATTCCAGTTCTTCGTTCCACCAGGGAACAGAGTCCTCTTCCTCCACCACGGTCCGAGGGCACGCTCTTTCATACGCAGAGATCACGGCAGAGTTTAACCTCCTCACCTCGATCTCCACTTCTGTCGTGTTCCTGGGCATTCTGTTCACCTCAGGCATAGATCCCTTCAGAAGTTCCCGGTACAAATGACCATCCGTGTTCCTTGGGATCCTTATTAACCTGCTTCCTCGCCGCCGTCTCAGTCCATACGAGACATCGAACCGAATGGCCCGGTGGTCGGACATGGTTAGCCTGTCCCAGACCCTCCAGTGCGACAGTCTATCTAATATTCCAAGACTTGCCAGGGTTAGGTCAATAACCTCACTTCTTATCGAGTTTACAAAAGTTGGTTCAGACCCCCTGTTTACAATTTGCAGGTTAAATTTACTCACAAATTCGAGAATATTCTCGCCTCTGCGGTTATCGTCGGAGCTGCCCCACACTGTACTGTGAGCATTAGCATCGCAACCTATAATCACATTCTCTCCCCTATCCACACCGTATCTCACCAGCCTCTCCACCTCCAGAGGCGGTGGCGGCTCTGATGAGTCGTATGGCAGGTAGGCAGATGCGATCAGAAAGGAGCCGTTCCCGCTACCGATCCTCACGACCGTTAGGTCTTGAGAACACAGATGGGTCATGAGTATCGCTTGGACACCCCGTCTCACCAATACACAGGTCCGCTTCCTTCCCTCACCTAGCGACAAAAAGAGGCTAGTCCCTTTACAAGATAGTCCCTTAATATTACCATGAAGTATCCAGGGTTCCTGTACCAAGGCTATGTCCAGCTTATCTTCCTCAAAGTGTCGCATCATCATTGCTGAAGCTGCTCTACTGTGGTGAATGTTCAGCTGACACACCCGCAAAGTTTGTCCGCGCAGGCCCACCTCCCGCCCCGGTGTTACATTCCCGAAGGAGTGAGTCACCGTCCCCGCGGACTCGGTATTCGCTTCAGGCTGGATCCCTCTGGAATATGACGACAGCTTGATCAAGACCACAGTTGAGTTTCCCCCCCGCGGCCTTGATGGCCTCTGCCTCTTCCTTTGGGCACCAGACCGTCAGCCTAGTCCCGACCTTCGCCCCTTCGCCGAACTTATCCGCGAAGGTAACCCTCCATTTGGAGGTATCCCTTACGCAGCCGTTCTGGCGTTGAAGCCTCTTGAGGATGGTTTCCTTGGTCTCGGTAGCTCCGTGGACCACCAACACCATCCTCCTCTCATCCTTCAAAGCGTAAAGCCTATCCGGACGCAGTCTGGCCCCCTGCCAGAGACCACTCAGCTTCCCAGAAGCCTTGAACAGCCATTCTCTTGACTGCTGATTCTTGCACCTAATGGCAATGAATCCACTGTCAAGGTAGGCGTTCCCAACGAACCCGATGTCCCCTCCACCGTCCAGAGAGTCCAGCGCCTTCAGCAGGGAGGCCTTGAAGATTGCCAGATGGCTTTCCTCCAATGGCCCCCCGCCGGAGAGGTCCGCTATGCCTGCAAGGAGATCACCCCCCGCGACCCCCGCGAAAGACCTCCGTTTGGCCTCGGGCCCGCTGCTGTGTGTTGACGAGCTTTGGCCAGCTGGGGCGGATCGTTTCCGAGGAACCGCAGTCCGCCCTTTATTGCTGGTCGAAGCATCGCCACCCTGTAGCACTGGCTTATTGGCTTCCACCCCACCTGCAGTGCTCTGCTGACGTCCGGCTTCCAGCTTCTCTGGCATCGAGGTCGCTGAGGTGTCACCTCTGAACCTCTTGCCCGGCATGCCTTCTTCCGGACTGGTCCCACAAGAGGAAAGCTCGCTAAGCCGAGAAGTCAGCTTAGCTATGGATCTCTCCAATGCTTTCTTCTTCTTCTGCCGCTTCCGCTTACTCCTCTGCTTCTCCCTCTTGCAAGAGATCGCTGAGGCGACCACTTCTGCGGCTCGTTCTTCCGGTTTACCGCTGCGTCCGACTAATCCCTTGGAAGACACCTTGGGATCCGTCTCGTCGCCGCTTCCATCCGGACTCGACATGGTTGCCCTGACGTCCCTTGGAACTAAACCCATGAACGGTTCCGTTCCGCTAGGAGTCCCGGCACCCCGTTGACGACAGAGTCGTCCAGCTGACTGGATTTTCAGCCGGGGGGTAAGTTCTGCGACCTCTTTCGAGGTATCAGATACACCTCCCGTTGGTGCCCCACACCCGGTTATAGCTAAACCCTCATCGGGTTCCGCCTCGACCGGGGCCTCCAATCCAGCCCCTTCCCTCCCTTCGTACATCGTCTGTTTTGTTTTTGTTATGTTGTCCGTTTTGAGTCCCACGAGTAATGGGGAATAGAGGTCCACCCGCACAGAGCCCCTTGTGCAGGCAAGGCTGTTTAATCCGGTGGGCGCCAGGTAACCGGATACTCCGTTCGCGACTGGGCTATTTAATTGGGCCCCCAGCCAGGTTGATTATCGGCACGGGTCGTCTAACACCTTAATCCAGCCCAGGGACAAAAAGGAGGAAGGATGGGACGGAAACATGGGTACAGGCAACGGGAGGATACAGGGAATAGAGGGAGGAATCGCCGCTTCTGTCTGCCCAGGAGGTCTCAGTTATCCCTTACAACCGAGACGACCTGGTTACCAGGGATCACCGCGTGGAGGTAGAAGTCGACTTGCCCACCCAGGAGAGTTACGGAGGGACGTCCTGTAGTCCCGTTTTCCCCCAAGCCTGAGCGGACCTTGACCCCCTGGAATTATGTTTACACTTAAGTATTGTAAAAGAACAAATAAATGAATAAATGAAATGAATAAATGTAAACAAATCCGTTAGTATTTTTTTTTAATAACACATTAATTAATAATTACCAGGCGGGCAGCGATAACTGCAAGACAATAAATAAAATAAATTATGCTTAATTGCAAGAAACTCATTGCAACAAGAAATAGGTCATAAACTTGAGCTTGAACTTCAAGCAAGGCCAGAAGCGACAAAATTGCTAGCGAGCGGCAGCTGGTAGAAACGCTAAAAAGAGCATGAAAAACAAAAACAAGCAATAACAAAAACAAAAAATACTTCAGGCACCGGGCGAACAGAATTGAGCCACGAGCTCGAATTACAAAATAAAAATAATATATATATACTAGTATATAAGCCTGACTTCGCCAGGAAGTTATTATTTTTTATTTATTCCGTAAAAAAAAAATTGCGAAGTCTTTTGGACTTTCTCACCTTACACTTTTTTAGTTTATTTATTTTGGAGCATCAAAAGTAAAAAATTAATCGCAATTAATATCGATTGTTTGAATATGATTCAAATATTGCTTGAGAATATTTCTTTAAAAGCAACATTTCACAGCTAATTTTCACAGTCTACGTGTGTTTTACAATGATCCGGGTGTTTTTCAGGTAGGTCTTCTGCGGCTCAAGTAGGCACCCAAAAACACAGATTAAAGCAAACAATTCTCTGGCTTCCCAGCCAGTGTGGCTTCCCAAACAGAATCGTCTTCTAAGATACCCAACTCCTTGCATGCCTCTTTGAATGTTTTGAATCTGACCCTGTGCACAGTTCTCAAAACTAATATCTCCTGTCACAATAGAAGTAGTCTTAGATGATATCGCTCACCCTCCGATATACTAATGTTCATTTTCTAAGCAACTATACACAACACCGCCAAAAATAGTTACAAAACTAATTTTTTTTTTTTTTTTTTTTTTTATTTATTTATTTATTTATTTATTTAATTCAGTCACGCACACTAAGACTTAATCTTTTATAGTGCCTCAACGAAAAGTATTAACAATATGACATACATTTATCAATTAATAAATACATTAAATAAAAAGAAAAAAATCGTAACACATCAAAAAATAGTTAACAATGGATTAAGAATAAAGAAGGAAATGAAAAATAAATTACAATTAGAAAAGAATAAGAATAAGAAACTTAAGAAACTCATTGCAACAAGAAATAGGTCATAAACTTGAGCTTGAACTTCAAGCAAGGCCAGAAGCGACAAAATTGCTAGCGAGCGGCAGCTGGTAGAAACGCTAAAAAGAGCATGAAAAACAAAAACAAGCAATAACAAAAACAAAAAATACTTCAGGCACCGGGCGAACAGAATTGAGCCACGAGCTCGAATTACAAAATAAAAATAATATATATATACTAGTATATAAGCCTGACTTCGCCAGGAAGTTATTATTTTTTATTTATTCCGTAAAAAAAAAATTGCGAAGTCTTTTGGACTTTCTCACCTTACACTTTTTTAGTTTATTTATTTTGGAGCATCAAAAGTAAAAAATTAATCGCAATTAATATCGATTGTTTGAATATGATTCAAATATTGCTTGAGAATATTTCTTTAAAAGCAACATTTCACAGCTAATTTTCACAGTCTACGTGTGTTTTACAATGATCCGGGTGTTTTTCAGGTAGGTCTTCTGCGGCTCAAGTAGGCACCCAAAAACACAGATTAAAGCAAACAATTCTCTGGCTTCCCAGCCAGTGTGGCTTCCCAAACAGAATCGTCTTCTAAGATACCCAACTCCTTGCATGCCTCTTTGAATGTTTTGAATCTGACCCTGTGCACAGTTCTCAAAACTAATATCTCCTGTCACAATAGAAGTAGTCTTAGATGATATCGCTCACCCTCCGATATACTAATGTTCATTTTCTAAGCAACTATACACAACACCGCCAAAAATAGTTACAAAACAAATTTTTTTTTTTTTTTTTTTTTTTATTTATTTATTTATTTATTTATTTAATTCAGTCACGCACACTAAGACTTAATCTTTTATAGTGCCTCAACGAAAAGTATTAACAATATGACATACATTTATCAATTAATAAATACATTAAATAAAAAGAAAAAAATCGTAACACATCAAAAAATAGTTAACAATGGATTAAGAATAAAGAAGGAAATGAAAAATAAATTACAATTAGAAAAGAATAAGAATAAGAAACTTAAGCTAAGAAGAGTATTAAGCTGAGCACTCGATTAAACACCTGAGAAGTGCAACAACAGCTTGTCTGAAATGGCCACTCCGCAAAATCCGCCTCAAAGACAACGGTAAAGTGTTCCAAAGTCTGATGGTGCTAATGAAGAAAAATCGACTGCTGTTGAGGTATCTGTATCTCGGAACAATGAAATTTATAGCTCTTGAAGATCGGAATTGCATAAGTTTATCATACAGGTACGGGGGGTTTTGTGTGTAAATAAGTCTGTGCAGAAACTTAATATTCAAAATATTTAAATATTCTGCCAATCCACAACCTAAGATACCTTTACTTACTTCAGAAATAGGGTCTGAACGACTGACTGAATAAACATACCTGGCAGCACAGTTAAAGGCCACAATAAGCTTACGCTGGGAGTGAGAGTCAAGATGACAATAAACAACACAAAAGAATGTTATGTATGGCATAACCAATTGTTTGACCAGTCTGCGTCTGGTCTCTAGAGGAGTATAGCTCGCAGAAGATCGCAGGCACCTCAGCATGCTATAAATTTTACCAACTGAACTATTCACATGATCAATACAAGTTAAATTGGAATTAAGTATAAATCCAAGGTTTTTTACCTTGCTTACGAAATTCAGCCTAGTGGATCCAATAAACAAAGGAGGGACCTCATCAATTTTAGTATTCTTCCTCATAATGGGCAAAATTTTAGTCTTGGAGGGATTGATGCGTAGTAAATTGGCTGAAGCCCAATCACTCAGTGAAGATAAGTCAGAGTTCAGTCTGAAGCACAGGTCTTCAATGAGATTTAAGGGCCTAGACAAGTAGACTTGGATGTCGTCGGCATAAGCATGTATGGAGGCATACTCACAGGCTGAGAAGATATCATTAATAAAGATAGAAAACAGTAAGGGTCCCAAAACTGACCCCTGGGGGACTCCCATATTGACCACTTTAAAAGAAGAGCATTTACTTCCGATTTTCACACACTGGACCCTACCTCCAAGATAACTTTCCAGCAGCTTGACTGCACTACTACTAAAATTAAAGTACCTCCTAAGCTTATTAATCAACAGAATGTGATCTACTGTGTCAAATGCTTTAGAAAAGTCAATCAGACAAAGAAGAGTTAGATAATCTTGGCCATAAAAAATTCGGATATCATCGGTAATCTTCAATACAGCAGTTGTACAACTGTGCCCTGTTCTAAAGCCTGAATGTAGTGGGGATAATAGTTTGTGCTGGTCCAAATAAGAGGATATTTGCAAATACATAATCCTTTCAAGTATCTTACCCATAACCGGCAATATACTAATAGGCCTAAAGTCAGCAGGGGCAGTAGCAGATGAGGATTTAGCAATTGGAATAATTGTAGCTATTTTCCACAAGCTAGGAAAAATCGAGCAAGTTAAGCAATGATTAATGATATGGGTTAAGGGAGCTACGATATACGGTAATGCTATCTTTATAAACCTAATAGATAATCCGTCAGCTCCAACTGCATTCGAACTAATTTTATAAACATTTTGAACTATATCATTTTCGCTAACTGTGGTAAATACAAAGCGAGTAAAGGAATAAGTATTCGATACTATAGGAAGCCCGCCACTAGCAGGAACCCCAGAAGGACTATAGGTACCACTATTCAGAAAAAAGTCATTAAGTTCCTCGGGATCCAACTCACATTCTCTCGCGGGTTTGTTACGTATTCCAAGTTTCTTTATATTTCTCCACAACTCCTTAGAGGTCAAGTTATGATCGAGCTTAGCACTAAAGTACCTCTTCTTCTCATTTCTCAATAACAAGGTAGCTGAATTACGAGCACTACGATATTCCTCCCAAGCCTCAGCTGATCTACTATTCTTCCATTTAGAATGCAATTTATTCCTTTTTTTGATGGCTGCCAAGACACGTTTAGTAAACCAGGGACAACCACTGTTTATTACATGTAATGATCGCAATGGAACATGATTGCCGAAGGCAATATTCAATTTGGAAATAAAGTTACTGAGTTTAGCGTCAACTGATTCCAAGAACCAGACATCGTTCCAACACATAGCCGCTAATTCTCGATATAGCTGGTCGAAATTAATTGCCTTGAAATCATAATAACTAAAAATTGCTTCTTCAGTTCTGCGCAAATTGAGATTTAAACCCAGGAATAATAGGTCATGATCTGATAAAAAAGTCATTTGGTCATAACATACGAGACGAGAATAATCGGAAACAAGACAAACATCAAGTAAACTAGGTTCACATCCAGGAGCGTAACGAGTTGGAGTATTAGAGTTAATAACATTTAACCCACACATAGAAACATAATGCATGAAATTTTCAGAGACAGAGTCATTGGTTAATAAATTAACATTAAAGTCACCACAAACAACAAGAAAATCATACTCAATTAATATGCCAGAGAAATCACTAAAGAACTGTTCAGGACTATTACCTCTCCGAGGATTGTATACAGTTGACACTAAAACTTTCGTATTGTTATCACAAATTTCGACATTTAAAAACTCAAAATCGCTGCTGCATTTATTTACGAGTTTAGATTTAAGAGTAGACTTACAATAAATAGCAACACCACCACCCCTTTTGCCGTACCTATCATTACGATAAAGCCTATACCCTCCAAAATTGTACCACGAATCAGATAATTCGCTCTTAAACCACGACTCCGAGACACATATCACATCAACTGACGAACTCTCGAAAATGTACCTAGCATAGTCGAGTTTTAACGCATTCAGGCTTCGCGCGTTAAAGTGTACAACATTCAACCCGCATGACTGTTTACATAAGACACTCACTAAAGCCTTGTAACAATCAATAGCACCACCAGTTCCAACGCTATTGAGTATTAAAATCAGACACAGAGTAGCCAGTAACAAACACTAGCAGGCACATCAAAAACCCAGAGTAGAAACAGGTGCTCAAACATAAAGAGAAAGAAAAGAAAGAATATATATACAACAGATAGAATTCATATAGTTTAGGAAAGCAGAGTATATAAGGTAATAAATATGAAATTAATAATAGAAGGACGGTTAATAGTTTACGCGTGAAATATAAAGATCGTTGATTTTTATAGTTAGACATAACACAGTTTGCTCCTAAGTTCCAACGACGCAGTCAACACTGTTCTTGTCAGACACCAGTTTTGTCTCACCATCAGCGGAAGCTTTTACAAATATTCTCCCACGCAACGAAAACACAGCATCAAGCAAGCGCTCTCTTTTTTTCGCCATAGCATACTGCAATATTTCACGATTTGCCATAGTTAAGCTTTCGTGTATGTAAATTTTTTGATCACCTTGGATACCAAGGTCAGCTAGCATTAACTGACGTTTATTCTCCTTGCGAAATACAGCAATAGCTTTGAAGAGATTTCGACGATCATCTGCTGTAGACAACTTAGCTATAATTGTAGAATTCCTATTACTCATTTTAGGTTTTACACGAAATATTTTCCGAAGAGTTGATTCCATCTTTACAGCTTTAGTAATTTTACCGAAGACAACAGACAGATTCTCACCAGCTTCAAATGGTATTCCAGTAATTAAGAGATCAGAAGAGACATAGTCACTCTCATATTTCTCCGTTTTCGACTTTAAGTCAGTGACCTCCACATTCAGCGCAGTAACCAGGGAGCGCACACTTGTAACATCCGACTCTGATTTACTCTTGAAGTCATGAAAATGTTGATTCAATATCTTCATCTCAGCACATGAAGCTTCGACTGCTGCAACTCTCTCAATCACACTCCTAAGCGCAGATTTAATGTTAGTCAGTTCAGCCGATACTTCGCTAATCCTCTGCAGAACTCTCCCCTCAGATGCCGTAAGAGCACTGGTCATATGTTCGATTACACTCTGTTTGAGGCAATTCAGCTTATGATCAAACGCAGAGTTGGAGAGCGCCAATGTAGCTGCAGATGATGACTCATCAACACACGAAATTTTCGCGCCAAGTGGAGTTGAAGGAGACAATATTTTTTGCACCGCACTTCTAGTGATTTTTGCTTTATTAGACATCTCGAGTTATAAATAAATATTACAAAATTCAGCACAAATTCAAAAGTTATTCGATCATAAAATCGCAAAGTAATAAAAGTGAGCCAAAGCCAGAATTACATACGTAAAACACGAGATCACAAATGTTGAACACGAGCGCCAAAAAACACGTCCGCTCACACTAGCATCGAGAACCAATTGAATGAAATTCAATGAAATTAAATTATTATAAAAAATTATTAAATTTTTAAATTATTAAATTTTTAAATTATTAAATTTTTAAATTATTAAATTTTTCATAATAAAATCTGATAAATTAACCACCACAATCTAGGAAAAAAATACAAATTTCCTCCCAATCGGATTTTTTGCAAAAAAATGGCGAAGCCGTTTGGATTTTTGAAATTTGCGATTTTTCTCATCAACATTAGATGCCCAGAAACATCTGTGAAAAATTTCAGATTTCTAAGTGATGTGCAAGTCCAAAAAAAAGTCCCGGACATATTTTGCTAACAGAAACGCATAGGGATTTTATATATATAGATACGTACGAATGTACGAATGTTTACAACGTGTTCAGCCAAAAGGGTGTCAATGAGCCGTATTAAAGCTGAATAAGCAAAAGTTAATTGCTTGTAGAGAATCAATTAAAGTTTTAATTGATTCCAAAAATATCCAAAATAAATACTTAGAACAATAAGTATAAGATAATTAATGGCAGAATCGCTACAAGAACAAGCATATTTAGCTTTAGAAAAAGAGCATAAGGATTTGAAGAGGCAAATAGAAGAATTTGCATCAAAAATTTGGAACATCTTAAAAAATACCGTTTCCAATAAAGAATATTTAGAGTTGATAAAAACTAAAATAGACGCACTAGGAGAAATATCAACTGTAGAAAAAGGAGGAATTGCTAGTATTTTTAAAAAATATAATAGAAAACAAAAATAAAAGTTTAAGGGACTGTTTATCAGAATTCAACGCGTTAAAAAATAAGTTCGATACTTATTTAAAAGAAAGACAGTTTCAGGAAAACATACTAAAGACCTTAGAAGACGAGAACGAACAACTAAGGAAATTACTAAAAGACAGGGGTTTAACAGAAGAAACATTAAATAAAACGCTAGAACAGGAATCAGCACAAAAATCAAGAGAGGACTGTGGATCCTTAGAAAAGGCGCATGCTAGAATACAAGAACTAAAAGAGGAATATAGACGCCTACAACAGGAAATAGAGCTAGCGCACGAATAATCACTATACCATAAGGAAGCTACCCCAGCCATAGCCAGTCCAAAGGAATATAATTCAGTTTCATTTCCTACATTTAAACCATCAGTGGCACAACAAATCAATATGGGTATAGCAGAAATAGCCAAAATAACAAGCTGTATTGTTCCACTGTTTTCAGGGACACAGTCACCAGATTTGAGAGGTGAGGTGTATAAATTTATACAGGCGTGTGAGTTAGCTGCAAGTGAAGCGACTCCAGCTAATAAAACAATTTACATTGATTGTATAAAACAAAGATTGTACGGAGACGCTTATGATCTTGTAGGCACACAACGCTTTAACAGCCTGGATGAATTATACATGGTGATACGAAGGGCCTACCTACCAACAGTTTCATTAGACGTGACGTTGGCAGAACTTCAGAATTGCAGCCAACTGTACAATGAGGATATTCGACAGTTCGCAAGACGCCTAAATACGAAAAAAGCGCAAGTGTTGCAAGTAATAAAAGATACATACAAGGGAGAAGGTGACAGCGCACTTGTATCTATGGCAGAAACATCAGCAAATATGGCGTTTAGAACAGGATTAAAAGATGCAACCTTACGAATACACATGCTAAGTGTCACAGGAAAAAGTATCGAGGAAATGGTAGAAATAGCAGTGAACACACTAGTCGAGATACAAAGAAGTAACTCCATACATCAACCAACAATGACACCAACAATTAATATGAATTCGGTAGAACCCAACATAAGACCCACCATAAGACCCCCTGTACAAAATCGCGTGGAGTATAAAAGACCAGAAGAAAGGCAGAACGTATCGAGAGCGCCACAGGAAAAAATAATTTGCTCCTTCTGCAGTAAACGTGGGCATACGAGAGAAAAGTGTTTAGTTAGGGAGAACACACCGTATTGCCAAAAGTGTTTAAAATATGGACACGAGACAAACTGGAGGTGCAACAACAATGACAACAACAGAGGTGGGGCGAGCAACAAAACTCAAGGACCTAATAACAGGAACCAGGGAAACCAACAATGGAACCGACCTCATCAAAATGGGCAGTCGAACCAAGTACAGCAAACTTGGCAACCACACCAACCCCAGCCGAATTGGCAACAAAAACAAGTACAAACGAACTGGAATCAAAAGCAGAAGAATCCAGTGAACTCGAATTCAACTACATTCAAGGGGGCAGAGATGAATCAGAGTCCTGTGAACATGCCAAAAGGAACGAATCAAACAATATGTCATTGGTGTAACAGACCAGGACATATAGCAGCGAACTGCGGAGCTAAAAAGAGTTGGGAAACTCTACAAAATAACCAGTAGGGAAACTGGCAAGGGCCCAGATAAGGCCAATAATCTGGGAACCCAACAAAAATAGGAATATAAGGCCAAACGAAGTAGTAACCGTACGTCCAACATCAGCAGAGATCGTGGATACGTTACTAACTCCAGATGGATTAAAAGCTAATAAAGCTAAGAATATTGGGCAGAAATTTAATAATAAAATAAAAATTATAAACCAAAATGATAAAATAAATGAAACAGTTGATAAATTATCCAATAAGGCAAAAGTGATAACACAAATGGGAGCAGAGTTTCTAGTAATCATCTTGCTAATTATACAGTTAGCATGTACATCGATTGTAAAAACAATGTTTCTCAATTTTCAACAATATAAAGCAAGGAGCATTAGTCTTAATATAGCAGAATATATTACAGACATAAAAGCACTTGCAAATAAAATAAAATTAAAAGTATTAGAAAAAGTTAAAAATTTTTTTTCACAATTACAAAACAAGAAAACAATTATAAAAATACTATAAAGGAAGTATCTAACTGGGATTCAGCCACGTTAAGTGATGTGTTCATTGAACTGCCTTGTGTAGAGGCGAGAAATGGAAAACTCATTTTACTGGTGGATACAGGAGCGGATACAAGCCTAGTAAAAGAATGTGCATTAAAGGAAGATGCCATTATAAATAAAAAGATTAAAAAAGAGTTAAGTGGAGCATTTGGAGGCTATATAACCACAATAGGGTCCACTAGCATATGCCATGATGAGGTACAGCCCTTACGTTTAACGCTACACATAGTGTCACTTAAACAAGGGGTACCGGCGGACGGCATACTGGGTAGAGACAACATGTGGAACAGATCCATTATAAACACGGTCAATAAAAGCTTAACGCTATTTAATGAAAATAAAGAGTTTATAATTAATTTGCCACTGCTAAGCATCAAAAATATAGAAGATAAAAGAAACAAAAAAAGAATAGAAAAGAATAACGCCGTTAAAAATTAAAACTAAAGTTATGACTGTGGTAGTCCATAAACAAGAGATTGCACCAGGAGTGTACCTGGGGGAAACACTAGCCAATGTTGAAAACAAAGAGGTCAAGGTACCAATCCTAAATTCAACGGTAAAAGATTTCATTCTTAGTGACAACTTTGTACCGAAATTTAGTGATTTTCACAAATACAAGCTAAGTGATGTTTCATACAATCAATGGACTACCATCAACAGTATAAGTAATGCGGACATAAGGCAACGAATGAATGTTTTAATGAAAGAGTTAGAATTGGATCCTTCCGTAAACAGAGAGGAAAGAGAATCCATAACGAAACTATGTGCGAAATATAATGATATTTTTCTTTTAGAGGGTGACCCATTGACGTACACCCCAGTAATAACACATAAGATTCCAATAAAGGTGGATCAGCCACCAATTAACCAAAAGCAGTACCGAATTCCTCAAACACATAGGGAAGAAATGAATAAACAAATTCATAAATTACTAGAAGAGGATTTAATATCCCCAAGTGTATCTCCATGGAACTCACCACTACTTCAAGTTCCAAAGAAGAGTGGAAAAGATGGAGAAAAGAAATGGCGCTTAGTTATAGATTATAGGAAAGTAAATGAGGCCACAATTAAACAAGTTTTTCCACTGCCTAGAATAGATGAGATATTGGATCAGTTAGGCAGTAGTAGATATTTTTCCACGTTAGACTTGGCAAGTGGGTACCACCAAGTCGGATAAGGAAAAGATCGCATTTAGTTCAGCTTTAGGACATTTTGAATTCAATCGAATGCCTTTCGGGTTAACCGGCGCCCAGCGACCTTTCAACGCCTTATGAATCATATTCTGACAGGACTTCAGGGTATAGATTGTTTTGTCTATTTAGACGATATAGTTGTATATGCAACAAACCTGGGACAGCATGAAGAAAGGTTAGCTAAGGTTTTCGAGGTAATCAGAGAAAATAACTTAAAATTAAACATTAGCAAGTGCCAATTCTTACGACGAGAAGTCGTATATTTAGGGCACAAGTGCTCAGAACATGGAGCACTCCCAGACCCTAGCAAGGTGGAATGCGTTAAAAACATTCCGCCTCCTAAAAATAAAAAGGAAGTACAAGCTTTCCTAGGCCTTGTTAATTATTATAGAAAGTTTATACCGGGAACCGCAAAAATAGCACTTCCCATTAACAAATTGTTAAGAAAAGACGCGAAGTTCGTCTGGACAGAAAGCTGCCAGAGAGCGTTTGAACAATTAAAAGAATCGGTTATGTCACCACCAGTGTTAGCATATCCAGACTTTTCAAAAGAATTTCTTTTAACTACCGACGCAAGTAATGAAGCGTTAGGCGCAGTCCTTTCTCAAGGAAACGTAGGCGAGGATAGGCCAATAGCTTTCGCTAGCCGAGCGCTAAGCGACACAGAACAAAGGTATTCCACAATAGAAAAGGAATTTTTAGCAATAGTCTGGGCTACAAAAAATTTCAGGGCATATCTCTTAGGCAGACATTATAAAATTTTTACTGATCACCAGCCATTAAAGGGAATAGCCAATTTAAAGGATCAAACTTCTAGACTGGCAAGATTCAGACACAAGTTGTCAGAGTATGATTTCGAAATCATATATAAGCCAGGCAAGAAACATTTGAACGCAGACGCATTGAGTAGAATTCCTCAAAACCGTAATGTAGTAACAGCAGTCCAGACCCGCTCTAGAATTAAAGAAATAGAAATAAAGAACCAAGGAAATAGCGAAAATTCAAGAACCACTCCGGCGCCTGTAGAACCTGACACTCCAGGCATAACACAGAACGAAAACACAATTTTACTAGAAAACCCACAACAAATAGAGACAGTGATAAAAGATTTCCATAATACACCATTAGGAGGTCACCAGGGAGCAGTGAAAACGTACCTAAGAATCAGGCAACAATATAGGTGGCCAGGGATGCAAAAACAAATAAAAGAATTCATTAAAAACTGTCCAAAGTGCCAAGCGAACAAAAGTTCGAAATTGACAAAATGGTGCTAACAGATACACCAATGCGGCCATTCGACAAAGTTTACATGGATATAGTAGGTATTCTACCAGAAACCGTATCCGGTAACAAATATATTTTAACATTTCAAGATGATTTTTCAAAATTTATGGCATGTACAGCTATCCCAGACGCGGAAGCAAGTACTGTCGCCAGGGCCTTTTATGACGAAGTAATTACGCGTTACGGAATTCCACGAATTCTTATTACAGATAGCGGAACTAATTTCATTTCGAAATTGTTCTCGGATACTTGTAAATTATTAGGCATTAAGGAATTACACATAACGCCTTACCATCCACAGGCTAATGGTTCATTAGAGAGAAGCCACAGAACGTTAGCGGAATACTTGCGTAGTTTTGCAAAAGAAGACGGGTCGAATTAGGATCAATGGTTAACTGCAGCTATGCATGTTCACAACCACACACCCCACATTACGACGAAACAAACACCATTCCGTACTTTATTTGGTTTCGATACAGAAATGCCGACTAACTTAAAAAGGAAGTGTAGTCCGGTATATAATGCCGAAGATCCAAATAAAGTGTTGAAATTTCAAATACAAAGGGCTCACGAAATCGTGAGAAAGAATCAGGATTTAGCGAAACAGTAGCTACCTGTTAAAGGCAGTATGATAACAAACTAAATTTAGTAGAATTTAAAGTAGGAGATAATGTACTAATTAAGAATCAAACTAGGAAAAATAAGTTTTCTCCCATATGGATAGGGCCATATAAAGTAGTAGGAATTAAAAGTCCAATTACGACTGTGTTAAATATTAAGGGAAAGGAAAAGCCATTCCTTTCGGAGGTAGCGGTACCTCCGTTGCCGCTGCTCTTAAAACAGCATGTGCTAACTCTTACGATGAGCCCCGTTGAGAGAACTGTGCTTTACGTATTTCCCCTACGTGTCAACTGGTATGTAAAAGTTGTGTATCTGGTGTACACAAATTTTACAATCAGACGTCTCTTTCTTTCTTGTGATTATATGTATTCAATGTGAATTTGTTCTTATACCTGTTTTGTTCTCTCTTGAGTGTGTATTGGAAATTTTTTTTACTTATCACTGAGAAAAATATATGCGCTGAAACACAAAGCATGAATCTTTTTCGACTTTTGTTTGTTTCCACGCTATATATTTGGATTATTTCAGCACATTGTGATTTAAGCATATATAAAGTAGATAATGGTATAATATTTTATAATATGAAGTAAATTGCATAATTCAATAATATTTTTTAATATAAAGGAAAAATTCACATAAATGTTGTCATAAAGACAAACAATGATAATTTTTTGGGTGTAGCAAAATCAGAGAAGCGCAGCATACAGCCCTATCTCGTCGATGTCTCGGAAGCTACTGATTTTATAGATATCATCAAACTTTTTGTTTACTAAAGCCAGCCAGCACAATGAGCATGTATCATATGATACATGCTCGTTGGCCGGCAGGCATTGTGTTTATAACACCACAAAAAATAATACACAATAGCCTGATCTACGGGCGAACTGAAAGAAGCGGTTGCTAATAAGCAACCGCTTCGCAACGGCACAGCCGCTTTCGCTATTGTTGTTTCCAAAATAAGCTTTGCTAACGTAAATACGTAAGAACAGTGTAAACTGTTGTTGTAAAGGGGAGAAATTTCAGCGGTACCGCTTCTATCAGAAGCCGAAGTTGTGTGTATACTAAAAACACATTTTGAACAGCTGTTTAACGAATATAACAAAGAGTAACGCTGAGAAGCGGTACCGTTCGCTGATCGAGCATAAGGCCCCAGGTGTAAAAATAGAACAACTGAACGCGAGCACAATGCAGCGTCAGTTTAAAACAACAAACAAACAAAAAAAAACAATAATGAACAACTTCAAAAATAATCAAAACAATGAGAAAAAGAAGTAAGACAAAAAATTATTATATACATATAATACGTTATATACATATGTAAACATATGAATTTATATGAAGAAATAGAAACACTTACAGTACAAATATTTTAAACTTAATTTAATTTAGAAATAAATATGTATGTACAGTTAAATAATGAAAAAAAGGCATAAGAAAAGAAAAGAAATAAGAAAATCAAAAGGAACAAAGAATATAATTATAATAAAATTAGGAAGAGAAATATATTTGAAATGAATTTGAAATATTAAAATAAAAAGGGATTATATTAAAATACTTGTACAAAAAAAAAACAATTTTTTTTGTTCAAGATATATCTATATATATAAAAATAAGTTGTCCTATGTTCGTGATTTTATAACTCGAGAACCACTCAACCGATTTTCAAACGAGTACATGCGTTGGAAAGGTCTACTTTCACTGATGGTTTATAAAAAAAAAAACATCGAAAAATTTCTACGAATATGCGTTATACGCGCACTTTTATGATGGTGTGTTTTCCCTATATAAAATTGTTTTTTTTTTATGCGAATTACATTTTGTCGGTATAAGGCTCTGATTGCTCACGCCATTTGAGTTATTTAATTACTGTGTGTTTATTGATTGTCATTTAAGTTTACAGTGTGAGCATTGACATTTTTTAATTATTGATTTGTAATCTTCCACTTAAAATTAAAATCTTTTGCATAAAAAACAATTAAAAAAATTATTCAACAATGCCGCGAAGAAGACGTTCACAAATTGGCCGACGAACTCGCCACAGCAGTCAAATATGTTTAAATAGATCTAATCAGGATGAAGAACAGCGATTAGAAAGTAATGAATTAGCAAGGCAACGAATGGCACGATCAAGATCAAATCAAATCAAAAACAAAGAGAAGAACTTACAGTTTCCCGTTCGTTTGGCTTTTGCAATGACTTAATAAAGCTCAAGGCCAGTCGTTGCAAGTTTGCGGAATAAATTTAGAACTTCCTGTATTTTTACACGGTCAACTGTATGTTGCATGTTCACGTGTTGGGAAGCCGTCGTCTTTATTCATTTTTTGTGAAAATGGCAATACTAAAAATGTGGTTTACCACCAAGCTCTGCAATAAATTTTTTCCTTTTTGATGTTCTCACTTTAAAAAATGTATATTATTTTGCACTTCTTTTTCAGGAAAATGTCTATTCTTTCTAGAAAATTTAATTTTTAACACAAAGACGTAAACGTATGTTATTGTATTGTCCAGCAACGCGGGCAGGGTTACTCTAGTAATTTCATATAGTTAATAGCGTAACAAATTCTTCAAATGTTCAATAAGAATTGAAACTTGTGTTGAATTAAATAAATATTAGAAATTATGTAATGGAATTCAATGAAGATAAATATTTTTAACTACTTAATATTCCTAAATTAAAATAATATACGCTACGAAAATGACTTCAAATCTTTATAATTGCGAACAAATTAAATAAGAATATATTGTAAAAGAGGAAAAAAAAAAGAAAAAGAATATAGATAAAAAATTGATAGTAATTGTAATAACGTATAAAAGAAGAATCCAGCATGCAGAGAAGCTGACCTGAATATCGATGTACACCCATCACAACAGCAAAAGTGTAACAACACACCGCAGCATTTTGACAACGGGGCATCGAATAGCGCCCATCCAACTCAAAGCGGGAAGGGTAGCTGGTAGCTGGAACAACACATTATGCACATTAGATGCAACAGCTGATCACCTTAGCGATAGCAACCAAAATGGCAACCATCACACACAAAAACAAGATGGAAAGCAGCAAAGGGGGCGAACAGTAGCAATAGTTAATTACTGTAGTGGGGGCGAATACACAGTACCGTCGACCACTTTGAGAACACAAAACCCACGATAAGATAACTTGATGGTAATCCTGCTGAGAAAATTAGAAATTCATCGGCGGAGACAATTAAGTTGCCGCTCAACAGCGAAATCATAGTCAATCATGATCGCATTAAGCCAAAAGGTTTATCAACAAATAAATACAACAACATCGATTGTTGCATCATCAAGTGGCGGCAACGGCGATAAAGCCGCAAGTAGACAACTACTAATGTAGCCACAGTTTCGCCAGTTAAATTTACGGCGACATATTCTTCCGTGGTACAACGCATGTTCTACAGCATTACCTCAAGGGGCAGCGATTCAAGACGGATCACCATTATCGAAAAGCAAAGCGAGAACATCAACAGTCAGCTCATGGTACAAATGATGATTTTGGCAACACCTAAACCATCAACCCCATACTACGAACAACAGCATGTGATCGACCTTAGTATAATCGAAATAGAAGATTAACAGCAGCCGTTCCAAACACAGCAACCACTAAGTCAGCTATCCACCAACCTCAGTTTTATACAACAAATCGAGAAGAAGACATCAATCCAACGGGGTGTACATCAACAACAACATCAACAGTAACATCAAAAGTTACATTAACAACTACATCAACAGCTACATCAACAACAACGTCAACAGTAACATCAACAGTATATCAACAACAACATCAACAGCTACGTCAAGGTCAACACCAACATCAAATCATTATCAGCCTACACACAGACGACACCGAAGAAGTGCAGTTACCACTTGTATTATTGTATTATTATTGTAATTGTTTCTATTGTAATTATGGTTAACAATTAATTGTATTCTAACTATTACTAATAATTAATCATTATTGACATGACACATAAGATATTCACAAAGAACGAAAACTACAACCATACATAAGTATACACTAAGTAAAGCCTTAATAAGCATACGCCCACCCACAATTCAACAAAAATGTACAAGAAAAATTTATTATCGTAAAACGATAATACAACCTCCCGCCGACCTACAACATCCCTCCACCCTAGGGGAGGGATACATAAACACCCTAGGGGAGGGATGTTGTAGGTCAGAATCATTGCTCTGGTAATAACAACGCTTAACGTTGGTTATCACCACATACCTTTCGGCCCAGTTGTTAACAAAGCTTAACGTGTGGTAACACATACTTCTAGGCTACACTTTAATTGTGAAGCTCGAAAGTACAAGTGAATCACACACCACTGTGGCCTAGATAAAAGCCGAACTTGATCGCATTCCAATAAGTGGAACAGCGCGCGAACTTGATCGCATTCCAATAACTGGAACATCGCGCGCAATTCAAAGAGCAAAATTCGCACATTGTTGTCAAGAATTATTGTCAAAAATAATTCTAATTATTGTCAAAAATAATTCTTGAGATAATTGCAAAAACGACGCGGAAATGATTCTGGCCAACAACGAATCTCAGAAGAGATATAAATCCATCTTTCGGATTGAAAGTGAGTTATAATTAAGCAGTTAAAGTTAAACAGTTGAAATTGAAGTTAAGATTAAGCAGTTCTGCAGTTGTAATTAAGCAGATTAAGTGGCAGTAGTTGTTAGGAGTTGAATAAGAACATTGTCAAATACAAGCGAAGTCGAGGAAGGACGCCCCCGAAATAAATAAACGTAAGGAAAATTAACCCAAGTCTTTATTTTCAGCACCTGTCGAAGGTTCGGCAGCATTGCCCGACAGGTTAAAGGACCACAAAGGCGGCACCTTGGTGCCCGTGGTAACTAGGCGAAAGGGATCCACCTGCGGCATTTTGCCGGATCCCGATAGGAAAGTCCACACCGTCGGCACATCCATGCCCGTGGCACCGTCGTCCACGGGATCCACCTGCGACACCACTGCCGGATCCCAACTAGAGATGAGCAATATTTCCGTACCGGTGATTTTGTCACCGTGATTTTAAAGTCACTGGTCACTGGAGTGACCGAATATTATTTTTACCAGTGACAGTGACAGCCTTCGTTCCACGATATTTATTTATATCGTTTGTTTCCGTGTCATGAATTCGGAATAACATATTGTTTCGTTGAATTGTACAAAAACCCAGGGTTGGGTTTCTGTAGAGTTGAGCGATATTTCGATACCCGTGATTTTGTAAATGTTACTTTGGACAGAATAATTTTTTTAACAGTGACAGTGAAACGATTCGTTCCTGTCAGTGGCTGGTTCCCGTGGCTGTAAAATAGCTATATGATATTTTTTCACGTATTGTATAACAACGTAGGTTTGCCTGTATGTACATTTAACATTCTGTTCTAAATAATTTGCTATTAAACATTTGCTTGTGACTTATTTTTATTCCCCCATACATATTAATTATTATAATTGTTCGAACATTATTGGAAAAATTAAATAATAATATGAAAATAATTATACAAAAGAAAATACTCAGTAACAAATTTATTATTTTGTATTGTCCAAACAAGTTCTTATTACATATATATTATAATATATGTATTATTATTATTATTAGTATTGTTATTATTATTATTATACAGAAAAATTTATTTCATAGTCATGATTTGTTTTAAAAATGTCGATATTCGATATTAAAACGTATTAAAATTTCTGATATCGGTTACTTATGTATATCAAAATCACGGTGACTGGTCAAGTCACTGGTAAAATTCACGGTGACAGAAATGTAGCAGTCACTGCTGTCACCGTTCTCAAAAAATCACTGGAACGCCCATCTCTAATCCCAACAGTAAGTCCACACGGTCGGCACATCCTTGCCCGTGGCACAACGACGACAACCCTATCACACTAAAGCACTGTCAGTGATCCTTCTTGAGGAAGGATCTACGATATCAGGTTTGTTCTGGTATCCTACTGGAGGATACTAGATATAACATAATTTACAACTTCCAAACGATCGAGTTTATAATTGCCAATAGTGTACTCAAAGTGTATTGTTTGTACTTTTTAAGATTTAATTTCATGCAATTTATGCCGCACCATTTTATTATTTATTTATTTATATACATACATATACATTTATATGTACATATGTACATCAACATGTTTCCATAATTCACAACAGTTGGCAAATCATTGATAAATACTAATAATAAGAGCGGTCCAAAGTGACTGACTTGTGGAACTCTATATGTAACCAGATATTCACTACACTTCGTAACTTTGAGTCTGCGATGAGTAAGATACGAGCTAACCAATTTATAAGATTGTTAGAAAATCCAAATAAGTTAAACTTTAGAATGTGTTGTGTTGTGATTTTCCAGCACAAAATCCATGTTGACACGGTGAAATTAAAGAATTAACATTTCGCAAGGTAATGGAAACAATTATTTTCTCAAATAGTTTGGGCAGCACGCTAATTTTAGCAATCCTTCGATAACTGCTTATATTATATGTATTCCCAGACTTATGGAGTGGACTAATGTAGGAAGACTTCCATGAATCCGGAAAATAGCCACAAGTAGTGAATATTGAAAGAGCGCAGTTAGGATTAGGCAACGCTAATTCATTCGCACAAACTTTTAAACTGCATTTGATAACCTTCAGGACATGAAACTATATTTACACCAATTGTAAGTAGTGCAATGGAACCCAGAGGGATACTGAATGAGTGAGGCATAGGTAGCCAACGAATAAGTAGACATAAAGAATTTTCCAAACCGACTTCAAATAGTGTTTATATTATTAGATTCCAAATGATCGTGCTTCATAAACAGATAGATTAAAGAAAAAGATTTAGAATCAATTTTAGAATTCTTTGCACAAACTTTGGCATCTAGAATGGATATCTCTCAGATCAGTAATTTATAAAGCTCAGATTTGTACGTAGTTTACAGTATAATATGTAGCTGTTAATTTTTAAATTCCTTAGACCGAGAAGTTCTCTCTTAAACCATTTAGGGCTCAGATTTTGCGTAAACCTAATCAATGGGCATAAGATGTATGTATAAGTTCCAACCGAGTGTTAGTATAAGATTTCAATGCCAAATCCAGGTACGAGTAGTATATTACTCCAGACAATTGAATTAATTTTAGACTTCAAAATCGTATAACTCGTTTTTCTGAAGCAATATTTCCTTTTCTAAGTTTCTGTCTTTGTAATAGACCATACAAATTCGCGCGAATTTCTAGATTTAGGGCCTCATGCTCGATCTGCGCAACAGAAACGGTCCTTACGTTGCGCTTCTGTTTGTGTGCTCTTAAAACAGCATTTTCTAACTATTACGATGAGCCCCGTTGAGCGAACTGCGCTTTACGTATTTCCCCTACTAGTTGTATGTATGTGTCTGGTGTACACAAAGTTGACATTCAGACGTCTCTTTCTTTCTTATGATTATATGCATTCAATGAATTTGTTCTTATACCTGTTTAGTTCTTTGGGTTGTGTTGATCACCCTTTGTTGACCAAAGCCACCCAACAGGCATTGTCGGCTTTACTCTTCGGCTAAATTATACTCCTGAAGGCTTTTCTAATGTAAATACGTATGAAGAGTGCAAACTGTTGTTGTAAGGAGGAGAAATTCCAGCGGGAACGCTTCTGACAGAAGCACAAGCTGTGTGTATACTAAACAACCATTTCGATCAGCTATTTTACGAATATAACAAGGAGTAACTCTGTTAACTTTGAAATCATAGTTAACCCTGAAATCTTTTCAAATAACTATACAGTTAATAGAAAATATCGAGATCAATTACTTAGTAATTTAACCAGAGATGGCGGTGTTCTATTTGTCGTAACCTCCAACTATTTCTCAAGAGAAGAGTTCTTTGATGATGCTTATGAATTAAAATTTTGCTGTGTTTATGTCAAAATAGCGAGCTTAGGCTTTTACATTACTTGCTCTTACATTCCACCGAATTCTAGTGATGACATTTATAACAATCATGCTAGCTGTATAAGACAAGTATCTCATAAAATGTTGAAAACGGACCGATTAATTGTCCTTGGTGACTTTAATATGCCTCACGTTAATTGGAAAAGATGGGTTGATGGCCCGGCAGTGTTTCTTCCTTCATCGAATGGTTATAACGAATTACACAACCTTTTGACAATTTAGGGCTGACATAAATAATTATCGCGGTATTGCTGAACTTAGCACCTTACCAAAACTATTTGAGAAGATAATTGTTACATTTCAAGAAATGTTAATGCTTATATTTCTCCAGCTCAGCACGGTTTTTGCACTGGAAAATCTACAACTACCAACTTCTTGGAATTTGCATCGAAAGTGATCAAGAATTTTAACTTTAGTAAAGAAACGGATGTTATCTATACGAATTTTAGCAAAGCATTTGATGTAGTGAACCATAAAGCATTTGATGTAGTGAACCACTCTTCATAAAGCTTAATTCATTTGGATTTTCAGGAAACTTGTTAAATTGGATAACCTCTTATCTTACTTATCGTACCCAAATGGTACTCTTTAATAATACTAAATCTAAGGAATTCATGGTTTCAACTGGAGTCCCTCAAGGTAGTCATCTAGGACCATTGCTATTCTTGGTTTTCATAAATGATTTGCCAAAAAAAAATGCATCGCCGGTCTGGTGTCCTCTGTTGCCATATTGCGGAAATTGAGTCTGTTCCTACTTTTTTGTCTCAGGAATTTGCGATGGGATCCAACCATAAGATTACCATCTTACGAGTATCGACTCAAGCTAATAAATTTGCCGTCACTTGTCAATCCAAGGATAATGCATTTATACTGATCTTGCTGTATGGCGTTGCAGAATCCTCATACTTGTTAAGTAATACACATTTAAAAGTTCCTTGTATTACATCAAGAAGATACGACTTTCTTAGGCTAAGCTTCTGAAGATCAACATATCTTCGGAAAGAACCACTTCTGCTTGTGCTGATTTTAATTCTGTTATTTCAGTTATAAATTTATCCGATTCTGTTATTGTAACAAAAAGAATATTTTAAATTTCTTATATAATTAATTGTTATTATTTAAAGAAACTATAAAGTCTTAAGGGCTTAGTTATAAGTTTAAATAAATAAATAAATTAAAAGAGGTACTTAGTTTTTTGAAGCGGCAATGCGACTCCAAGAATTCCTGTTTGCAATTTCGTTTGCATTCATGGAAGAAATTTTTTAGGCCAAAAATTTTGATCCACTATCAGAGTAATGCCTTGAACACAATTGGACGAACAAAACACCAAAAACAAAATCAACTGTCAAATTTACACAGGCTCTTATGGGATTCAAGAAAAAAATTAGTTATCTATGAACATTTGTTTTTAGATAAAGAAACGCATGTCCGTAAGATAGCTCTATTTCTATTTTGACAGCTCTAGCTCTATCTCCCTTTAAATGCACCCGCATGTTTTTCTTAAGGTGGAGTTTTTGTATTAAGGGCCAAAGATTTGTTGCTTAATACATGCCTTAACTTCGTCAGCCCGAGTTCCTCTCGGCACTATGGACAGAGTCTGGCGAAAGTCTCCAGCTAATAGAACAGTGAGTCCACCCATCATGTCATCGTTCACTGTAATATCTTTTAGAGTTGTGTTCAGTGCTTAGAAGCTGCTTTTATGTGCCATTGTACTTTCATCCAAAACTATTAATTTACAATCTCGTAGCACTTGAGCACTCTGTTCTGAATATTGTAATATTATATTGTAATACATATATTCCTTGACACATGACAAAAATTCATAACATGCTACGTTTTATTTTATTATGTGATGGGTGTATTTTTACCAAATGAGGTCATTTTGGACCTTTAGAGGATGAATTTTGAAAAATCCTGAAAATGGTTTTTAGGCATTTATACGCGGGATGTTTTCGTGAAAAAAGAAAATCCATATTTCATGGCTAACAAAACCGTTCAAATTGGCTAACAAAATTTCACCGTTCTAGGACCAAGGATTTAGCCTGTGCGTTGATGGGAAGTGAGTCAGGCCTTTCATTTTTATATATATATATAGATAATATACACAATAAGTATTTGAGAATTTGTTTCCGTTAGAAAAATTGAAAATAAATATACAGTATTCTATGTATAAATCCATAAAATTTCAGTTCCTACTCTGGTACCGATTAGACGTGTTACTATTCTTCATCAATATATTTTTTCTCATTGCAATATGCTTTGTTCGGAATCTTCACCGATTCTAAATCGTGATTATGATATTTTGTCAATAATTAACCAGAAAGAGTGTTAACTTCAGCCTGGCCGAAGTTCATATACCCTACACACGTTTACTTAAAAATTAGGCGTGGCAATGGTCTAATTTTTTTTCCTTTTCAATCTCAAATAGCCTGTGATGGCAGAAAATATTCGTGCCATATTTGGTGAAAATATCTCTATTCGTGCTCCTGTAATCGAGTTTTATTTAATTAGTGGGCGGACCACGCCCATTTTTGGTGATCTGTTTTGGTCAGAGACAGTTGACTTCTGGACAAAATTTCAACCGCAAATTCGTTCTACAAGCTGAGAAATTGAGCTATAAGCATGTATGAATTTATATTCACGGACCAAAAGTAGGCGTGGTAATGGTCCGATTTTGCCCATTTTCAATACCAATGAATTTCTAATGTTAGGCAATATTCGTGCCAAATTTGATTAAGATATCTCTATTCGTGCTCCTGTAATCGACTTTTATTTAAATAGTGGGCGGACCACGCCCATTTTTTGTGATCTGATTTGGTCATGGACAGTGGACTTCTGGACAAAATTTCAACAGCAAATTCGTTCTACAAGCTGGGAAATTGAGTTATAAACATGGATGAATTTATATTCACTATAAAAAGTAGGCGTGGTAATGGTCCGATTTTGCCCATTTTCAATAGCGATGAGTTTCTAATGATAGACAATATTCGTGCCAAGTTTGAAGAAGATATCTCTATTCGTTCTCTTGTAATCGTGATTTCCACAGACGGACAGACAGACAGACAGACAGACAGACAGACAGACAGACAGACAGACGGACGGACATGGCTAAATCGACTCAGGAGGTCACGCTGATCAAGAATATATATACTTTTCTATACCTGTCACGCCTCCTTTAATGCGTTACAAACGGAAGGAGTAAGTGAATATACCCTATTCACTTCGTGTGTAGGGTATAATAATGTAAAGTACGAAATTGCCTATATGATAAACTCTTTGCTTATCTTTTAAAATGTGTACCTAACGATTTATCAAGTAATAACGAAAAATTATCACCGCGCAACTGTCGACTCCGTCTCACCATTACTTACCCTAAGTAAAGGAAACTCTCTCTCTTCCGATATTAATGAAAAAGAGTCTGATTCTAATCTTGTTCCGTCTTGTGATAATACTGCATCTTCTTCCATCAACAACAAGCATGGCTTTCAATTAGTGAAGAACAAAATGGGAAAGAATAGGAATAATCCCTCCAACATTCGAAAAGTTGTTGGTTCTGACTTTGATTCAGAATTAAATGTGTTACCTAAGAATAGTTGTGGTTGCGTTCATATTACTAAATTGAAGTCTCTACCAACTGCGGAGGATATATATGCATCTAATAAATTGAAAGTTCATTTATCTCTTTTAGTCTAGTCAAAAAAGATACCGTTAACAGATCTGAGTCATGTTAACTTTAAATTGGGATTTCCTGAACAATGGCTGAATAAAGTTATGGATGCTTCAATATATTGGATCTTCAATACCAATTAATCGTTCCACCGAGTTAAACGATTCTCTTATTTCTATATTTTATCAAAATGTTCGTGGTCTTAATACGAAAATAAAAGAGCTCTATTTGAAATAATTTTATATTAATTATAATGTTATTGCGTTCGCTGAAACATGGCTCACTGAAAGTGTCTTTCATTTAGAAATATTATTGGTGGTAAGCATTGGTAAAAGATGCAGGGTAAGATTACGCAAATACAGCCCCTGCTCCTGCAGGGCACTTAGCCTCTATCTTATCAGGACCGAAGTACGTGGTGAGGAACCACATCCTGCTAGAGGTGTCACTGCTTTCGCAGAATACTTCGGATCTAGACTTGATCGTCGATAAATCGATCACCCCTAATCCAGAGTGTGACGCGACCCGTGCTCATTGGATGGTTGGAAGTCAGGGGGTATACCGACTGTCTTATAACGGAGCCTTCCTGATACCGGCCCGCCTCAGGAAGTAACGGTGGGCTTACCACGGTATGGGGCACTACCGTGGCGGACGACCCTTTCCCCTAACTATAGCCTTGACTGCCTGCGAGTGCTAGTACGAGCAGGCAGTCGTAAGAAACAGATGATGAAACAAACACAACAAAAACCACAAACAAAAACGGACTCCCCATTGTTGACGACCACAGCAAACGAAACGGACAATTCTAAGAGATGTGAAACTATCTGCGGTACTAGCTCGGAGGAGGAGCTTCTTGCCTCCAGCCAGGGAACAGTGGTTTCAAGCAAACCGTCCACGGTTGAGGCTAGACGCAGCCCGACCGGTAGAACGGTATCTCTACTCCCGCTACTCCAAGGCCGTCCATATATTGGCCAAGATCACGGCTAATGAGGAGTACGGGAAAGTGGATGCCCGGGACCTTGCTGACAAGGTCAAATACCTAGCGGTGGTCGAAGAGTACAGTGAGTACCAGGCCACCATGAAGAAGAACCGCGAGGCCAACCTTCGTTCGAACCTTGAACGACAGGCTGCCGCCAAGCGCAACAGATCCGTCGAAGATGCAGGAAACGCTCGCAAGAAGAGCAAAGGCTCAGCGACCGCCTCCTCGACATCAAGATCGACGCTTAACAAGGCCACTAGTGAATTGGAAGACGCACCATCCACTAGTAAGGCTGCGTCGCTATCCACCGGCAAGTCTACGTTCAGCACGGTCCTGAAAAACGACCTACACGTAGCGCTGGTAGACGGCACAACCAAAACCGGACGGAGGGTCCAGGAGAGATGGGGTGAAATCGAGGCACGGCTGACCAAAATGGTGAACGACTTCCTGTTGGGTCATCCAGATGAATCATCTTCTCTCTTCGACTCCTCAGATGTCTTCAGGGGAAGCCGAATAATCAAATGCGAGGATAGATTCTCACTCGAATTCCTGACGCGCAGCGTGGCCGAGATCAGTCGGGCATGGGACGAGCTAAGCTTGCAGCTTATCCCTGCCAAAGACATACCGAGATCTCCGGTGGCCCGCATTTGGATCCCCAATATCGCCATTGACAAGGACAAGTTGCTCCAGTGTCTACGGCTTCAAAACCGCAATCCTGAGATGCGAGATTGGCACGTCTTACGGGAGGAGAAACCGCAGCCTAATGGTCGCTCCTTCCTACTTACATTCCCGCACGAATGCTTGGCATCGCTTTCGAAGCAGGAATTCAAGGTTCGGTTTACTTCACACGGTCTGGGGCAGCTCGGAGATTAACGAACGCGGTGAGTCACTTTTTGAATATATCTTAAGTTCCAATCTCTGTATTAGAAATAGAGGAAATTCCCCCACCTTCATTTTTCCGCGATCGGAGAAATTTGACGGTTGGCAGGAAGTTCTGGATATCACTCTTGTCTCTGACAACGTCGACTTATCGGTCGTAAACTGGAGGGTGTCGGAGCCTCCTTTTAGAAATCCGAGAAGGATTGAGTGGACTCGTTTCAAGTCCGCTCTCTCTCGAGGATGCATCGAACAAATTCGAGAAAGGGATGAAAGCTGCATTCAACATCTCCTGTCCGATCTCCAGGGGTAGGAAGACATACCCACCCTGGTGGTCGCTGGAGTTGAGTGACATGAGAAGGGAAACCAGACGGGCTTTCAATCAATGTTACTCGACCAGAAACCTTAAAAGGACTGCCTTAAAATCTACAAAAAAGCAATTAGGGACGCAAAAAGTAAGTCATCGTCGCTATTCTGTGAATCTATTGAAAATGTCAAGGACTCGGTAAGACTTGCCAAAATTCTATCGAAATCCCACTCCAATCCCTCGTTTCTGAAACGTGCGGATGGAACGTGGACGGATTCTGCGCGAAGCTCGCTGGAAACGCTCGTTGAAGCTCACTTTCCTGGATGTAGGGATCACGCAGGAGTGACACCTCGCGAATCCCATCCCTGGGCGGGAAGCAAGCAAATCCTTAATAACCCCAATGAAAATCAGCTGGGCGATATCCGATTTTTCTCTCTACAAATCTCCAGGCCCTGACGGCATAATGCCGATCATGCTTCAAAAAAACGAGGAGGTGATTATGCCCTGGCTTATACCTATTTAACGGAACAGCCTCCGACTAAGTCACATCCCGGCAACCTGGAAGAAAGCTACTGTAGTCTTCATCCCAAAGGCAGGTAGGACAGGCCACGAATCGGCCAAGGACTATAGGCCGATTTGCTTATCATCCTTTGTCCTGAAGACCCTAGAGCGGATTTTGGATGTTGAGATAAGGGGTGGTCTAAATCTAGACTCTATATCATCAGCCCAACATGCCTACATCAAGGGCAAATCCACGGAGACGGCGCTGCACGAGGTAATACGCACCATTGAACGCAATCTCTACTTTAAGCAATTCACACTGGAGGCATTTCTAGACATAGAAGAGGCATTCAACAACGTCACTTTAGGCAGTATTCGTTACTTAATGGAGGAATTGGGTATCGACGAAACTATTCGAAACTGGACCTCATCACTGTTAAGCACACTCATAGTCGAGGCTTCATGGGGTGGCCTTCAGTTGACCAGACACATTCAACGAGGTACTCCGCAAGGTGGGGTCCTATCACCGCTGTTGTGGCTACTGGTGGTGAATTCCATACTAAAAAAGCTTAACACCGGTGGTATCAAGGCCGTAGCACACGCGGATGACGTAGTCATATTAGTATCAGGCTTATTTCCATTAATGCTGAGTGAGATAATGACCAGGGCTCTGGCAAAAATCTGCCTATGGGCATCCAGCTGCGGCCTAGCAGTTAATCCAAGCAAGACAGGGCTGGTCTTATTCACTACCCGAACCAAGATCCCAACGTTCAATCTTCCCCGGTTGGATGGAACCGAAATCAAGCTATCAAAACAGGCTAAGTATCTGGGTCTAATTCTTGACAGCAAACTAAACTGGAAATCAAACATCGAACAACGGATTAAAAAATCGTGCGTGGCTTTTTATGCCTGTAAAAAAATATTCGGTAAAACCTGGGGCCTCAAGCCGAGAGTACCTTTATGGACCTATAAAGCGGTTGTCAGGCCTATCTTAACCTATGGAGCCTTGGTGTGGTGGACGGCCACATCCAGGGCCTATCAACGCCAAAGATTATCAAGAATACAGTGTATGGCTTGTGCCATATAAAGGATTGTATAAATATCTCCCGAACAGACCCTCTGGTATATCCGGAAGATAGCACCACTGTTATTGAAGTTAAGTGGTTGGACAAAACAGTGACGTATCAAGAAGTTGCAACATTTAAAGGAATTCAACTGCAGGTGCACTAATTATGACGATCTGAAAAGTCTTAAAGCAGTATTAATTGGGATACAGTTTTAAGCTTACAAGAATCTCCATCTAACTCTAATATTGATGCCGCAGTAGCAACATTTAATACAAGCGTGTGTGAGAGCTTGAGAACTGCAGTGCCGTTACGTAACTCAAGTATCTGCCATGGCACTATGTATTTGGTTTTCGAAGGAAGGATTGCTCAAGTGATACTCATATAAAATATATCTGTGCGAGAAATAGATACCGTAGTTGTCTTAAATTATCATATAATATCTATATTTTACGAATTAAAGCTAATCTAGTTTAAAGCTAAAGCTAATCGCCCAACTGAAACATCGTGAACATGAAACGTAAATGAACATGATTCCTCTAATCATGTATTTGGATGATGAAGAGTAAAATGATATACAGCTTACATGCAATGTAACGAACTCCTAAGGCTGGGGTAGAGTCAGCGGTCTTCAAGGCGTTCAATTACGAGATAGAGGTTTTACTTCAGGTGTCCTTGCTTTAATGCTTTGCTTAATTATTTGCTGTGAGTGTTCTTAGTTCGTTAACCTGTTAAAGTTACTCTTTGCTGTGTTGTTCGTTGGCTGCGGCAATTTTAGTTCGTAAACACATGTGGTGAATGTTGTTGAATGTGTGAACACTCTCTTCTCCCGGTTGGCGATGCGAAAATTCGTACTTGGAAATTCGGGTAACCATATATGTATATGGTCGTACTTACTTCGTTTTCGTCAACTTTCTCCCGTATTTCGGTGTTTTGTCTTCTTTTTTTTCTTCTTTTTTCCTTTTTCTTGTTTCCCTCCTCCCCTCCCCCGGAATGTCTTTGTTTATTCTGCCCGGGGATAAGTTTGAGCGGTTCCGTCCCACCTCATCCGGATACGAACCCTGCGTCCATTGATCTCCCGGACGACGCTCTTGTACGTCTCGCTTGTCCCTGTCTTCCTCGAACTGCTGGTACATTTGCGCTATTTCGGCTTCTATGTTGTTTACCGTGAGTGCCTCATGTAGCCCTTCCTTGACGAGTGCATATAGTTGTTTTTGTTATTGTAGTTTGTCTCTGAGTCTTTGTAGTTCTTTCTTCTTCTCTACCGTCTTTCTCTCGTTTTTGATGTTATCTCTCCGAATTTGTCCTATTTCTTTTTCTCGTTCTCGGGTTCACTGTGTTTCGTTTTCTATGTGCGGTTATTCTGCTTAGTTCCTTTTCCTGTTCTGTTCGGTTTTCTTACTGCTTCGGGTTTTCCCTGCGTAGCTCCTGTAATTGTTGCTCCTGTTGTCTATTTATTTCGGGTTCGACCTCTGCTCGCTATGGCCTTATTTTGAGCACTTCCATGTAGTAGCGCATCCTTTCTTCCTCGTCTTCGTGGATCTCGTCCTGTCCATACTTGGTGTGTATGAATTATAAGTGTGTCACGACCAGCACTCGTAGGGGAGATCGATCGTTCGGTCATACGGACCATTTCCTTTCGCTTCCTGGATGACTCGTCTGACTCGTCTCTATCATTCGTTTCGTCTGGATCCACTGCGGTGATAGTACTTGGTCCTTTTCCTGATCGTTTGTGTAAATATTTCCGTGTCCTTGTTCATCGCTGGTGTCGTCATCGGAGTCGCTTAGTACAATGGTTGGGATTTTTTTTTGTATTCGTTCTGGTCACTTTGATGTTCTCACTACGAATGGACTAATTGTTGCGCTGTTTTAGGTTACGTAGTATCGTTTTCCTTTTTCATAGTAGGAAATCATTCTTTTTAACTTTTTTATTCTTTTGTTGTAGAATATGCTTTCTACACCTCGCTGCCTTTTACCGTTTTACTACGTGCGTGTGTTGTTGGATATTTTGCCTTCTAACTATCGGTCCGGTTTGTTGCGGGTGTTTGTTGTTATATAGTTGTCTTCTAAAATTTGCTTCCTTTTGTGCGTGTTTTATTGTTGTAGAATTAATTTGTAAAACTCGCTGACTTTTATCGGCGCATCTTTCCGTTCGTTCCAGGTTTTACTACGTTATCAATTATCATAGGTGTCGATCACCACTTCGGTGTCAATCGTGGTGCAGTGTTGCCGGCGTTCGTTCTGGAGTTCCTCATTGTCAGGCGTGATGGACCTCTTTAAGTTCGCTGACAGGGGCTGAACGTGTCCCGTCCCGGAAGAGCAGTCCCGTCTCTTCCCTTCGGAGGTTCACAATTACCGGCGACACAAACTCGAGTATGCAGTAGGGCCCATCATATTTAAGTGCCAATTTTGCTGCAAAGTTATCCATAGCTTTCGGGAGCTGGTGTTGCTTAAGCAAGACGAGGCCTATCCTCGGCCTCCATGGGCGGCGACGTAGGTCGTGTCGTGACAGGCTTGGTCCTTCGCTGGTCTTTACATGTTTTGTACGACGATTTATATACTTCCCTAAGTTGTGTAGCCTTTTCGTTAAGTTGTATGCTTCCTGGCCAGTGCCGATTGTAATTTCGTCATATAGGATTTTAGGAAGTCGTAACTCCCTTTCTTGTGTCAAGAACGCTGGGCTGTAACATGTGGTCTCAGAGACGCTACTGTTTATTGCCAATGATATCTCCGGTATCATTTCATCCCATGCTCGGTGTTTATTGTCGGTGAGTTGCGCTGGTTTTGCGCATGGTTTTCAGTGTGCTGTTTGCTCGTTCCGTTGGGTTATCTTGCGGGTTGTAGGGCGCCGTGAACTGTTGCCTTATTCCCAACGATGTTATAAACTTTTGAAACCCTCTGCTTTTGAATTGCGGTCCGTTGTCTGTTATTATGACCTTTGGCACTCCGAAACCTACTAAGATACGCTCGCGAAAGGCTCGTTTCCGGTTTCGTGTTTGGAGCGTGGCAATGGTCCAACGAAGTCGGCGCATAGGATTTCCCATGGTTCTTCGCCAATGTATGAGACCATGTGCCCTACTAGCTTCTGCTGACTAGGTTTATGCCGCTGACTAGGTTTATACACGAGCTGCAATTTCGGACGTATCGTTTTATATCCCGAAATATTCCTGGCCAATAATATTTGTTCGCTACCCTTATCGTTGTTTTTCGAATCCCTCCGTGTACGGCACATGGACTAGTGGTTTTCTTTTATGACCTTTTCTCGCAGATTTGTTGGTACGCATAGTTTCCACGGTATGAAATCTTATCGGCTAGCTGATGGGGAATGTGTCGGTACAGATGTATTACGTAGTCACTATACTTATGCGGATTCTCCTTGAACTCTTTCAACTTCTTTTCTAATCACTGACAGGTGTTAGCCGTTGGATTCGGGTCACTAGTTGTAATCCTCCTTGTCGTTTCTTATGGTTGCCGAGAGAACGCGTCAGCGATCACATTGAGCTTCACTTTTCTTTCCTGCGCGTCAAGCATTTATTGTTGGGGCTCTTGGGCTCATCTAGCTATGCGTCTCTATGGAGTTGAGCCATTTCAGGGCTAGGTGATCCGTGATGACTGTGAAACGGTATCCTTCGAGATAAGGACGCATATTCCTTATGGGCCATACGATAGCTAGACACTTCTTTTCGGTGGGTGAATAGTTGCATAGTCGCCGACTTGCGTATGCGATTACCCGTTCTTGCCCTTCGAAGTCTTGACTGAGTACCCCTCCAAGTCCATAATCACTTGCATCAGTCTGAAGAATGAACTTTTGGTTAAAATCTGGACACGCAAGCAAGCAACACTGGAGCAGCCGTTAGTTTGGCTTTGAGTGTTTCGAATGCTTTGTTTTGTGGTTCCTCCCACTTCCAATGTTTACCTTTGTGGAGGAGTGACTTCAGCTAAACCTTAGACGTTGTCAATTACAAACTATGTACTAATAATGAAATTGAAGCTTTTAGTATTTCTCGCAAGCTTATTGGATTGGATTACATCATATGTTGCTGACCGCACACAGTCGGTCTTACTTCAAAATAAAAAATCGAATTTTTTTTCAGCTATACAGGGTGTTTCGCATAAGAGTACTCAAAACACTAGGGCGTGTAGTATGGGTCGAGACAAGAAAAAAATCGTATGGGAGGGGGGGTCAATTTCCCCTCGTTTAGGCGGGAGGGGCCATTTATAAAAATCCGACTTAACACCGAAAAAAATAATATTAAAAAATAATGGTTAGACCTAGATAACTTTTGCTTGCTAATATCTCGCTTCGCTTCTTAATATTCTTTTTAAATTAGGTTCCTATGTCAAACAGTTTTTGAGAAATTTAAGGACAAAGTTAAAATTTGGAAAAAAAAATTCCGGAAAAAATTGTTGGTCGCAATTTTTTTTTAAAATTACGGTATTAAGTATAAAAATTTTTCCGACCATAAAATTCTCTAATTCTGCCGCGCCCTTCATTTCGCTAGTACACCATTTTACAGCCAAGGTTACGGTTTGGAAGATATTTGAGTTTTAAGAAAAAAATTGCGGAGGTGCCATTATAAAACCTCTTATATGACAATTAAGGTATATATTAAAAACACTACTTATAAAGCACATAATTTGCTCTTCTCAGCGATATATAATATGTCATACTTACCGTTAGAGTTGGTAAATTGCACAAGGAATGATTATTTAAAAACAGTCTTTTATGTGTATTTCATGATGTTTTTTTTTTTAATAATTATTTTTTATTAAGTAGGAATTTATTCGTTTGGTGCAGTATAATAAAGTCCTTGTCATAGTCGTCTCCGTTCGATTCGTGATCTGTCCCCTCACGAAAGGTGAATTATAACACTCAGAGTGTCAAACACCGGGTACGCAACAGAATAGTGTTTTGTGGCCAATTTTAGGGCGTGTATGCGTCCTCTGGCCTTCGGCCGCGCTTTTTGATTATAACACTCAGAGTGTCCAACGGCGGCTACGCAGTAAAATAGTATTTTTATGGTAATTCGTAAAAACGTTTCAATTTTAATTAGTAAATACCGAACACTACGCGCATTAAAGTACAAAATCTTCTTGTAGCCAATTCCAAGATGTGTGTTCGGATATGCAACGAAAATTAACTTTTAATATTTCAATAAAAGTGGTCGAAACGGTAGGAGATACCCCATGTTATATACCGTTTAAAAGGGAAAATTATGGGTTTAAATTAAAAAGTATTATTTTTTTTTTCTTTAAATTTTTTTTCAATATTTTCTTTATAATAATTTGTAACTCCGGGATGGATTTTGGAGACATCTCTTGAATTTTTCGCTGCATAATTCCCCACAAATTTTCAATGATATTAAGGTCTGGGCGATGTCCTGGCCAGGACATCGATAATATCCCCAGATTTTCTTTTAATTGTGTTACCTGTGAATGCACAATGACCATTAGAATGCATTTTTAGGTAAAACTTAAAGGTTTACTTACAGAGCGAGCTCGGTGGCACGGTGCACTATCGTCTTGAAAAATCGGAAATCACTCATCGGAATATCGTTCCTTCGAACTCTGGCTTTTCCATCGGGCCCAATCAAATTGAACTTCGATTCATCAGGAAATATGACATTTCTCAAATCAGAAGCCATCCATTTTTTATGCTCCTTGGCCCGTTCTAACCGTTTTTTCTTTATAGCCGCTGTTAAAACCGGCTTTTTGGCTGGTCGGCGAGCTGGAAGACCCATATTTGTTAGGCGTCTGGAGACAGTTCTTCTGCTGATTTGCATTCCCAGCATTCCCTGAAGGTCTCTCCTTAGTTCCCTAGCAGTCTGGAACCGATTTCGACGATCAGTCACATTCGTTCCAACGATCGATCTTCCCGCGGTGTAGTGATTCTTGGTCTCCCACTTCCGGTTTTCCTCTGTATGCGGTTACTTGAATTTTTTTTAAAAAACGTCGCACTGTGGTTTCGTTACATCCAATTATATGTGAAATTTTTCTATTGGAATAGGTTTCTCCACTCAGTGCTACAATATGGCCTTGTTCTTCCTAAATTAATACCATATTTAAAACTTCTAAAAAACTACTTCAGATGGACCTGATCTGATTTTCAAATGTTAATGGACAATTGTTGACAGAGTGTGTCATTTTGTAGCAAAAAATATATGTATAAACAGGTAAAAAGAAAATTTTCTATCAGTCGAAACCCTTTCCTAACATTTTTTACCTGCCATGTGAAAAATGTGCGAATTTTCCAGGTGCGGCTTTTATTTGGCACGGGGTGTATACCTTATGTATATTTATACCTTAATTACGATTTAAGTTGAGAAAAAACTTATTTTTTAATACAACTTCCACAATTTTTCCTTAAAACTAAATTATCTCCATAACTATTGAAAAAATCAAAAAAAGGATTAAGTCTTAGAAAATAGATATTCAAATTCACTTCACTTCACGAATTCACTTTGTCACGAAATGTGTAACGCATAGAAATAGAGACGATAGGTATAGAAAAGTATATATATTCTTGATTAGCGTGACCTCCTGAGTCGATTTAGCCATGTCCGTCCGTCTGTCTGTCTGTTGAAATCACGATCACAGGAGAACCGGTAAAGATATTTAATTTCATTTCATTTATTTTATCCATTTATAAGTACAATAAGGATAAGTTCTTTTGAAGTACACTGACTCAAGGTTAAGTAAATGAAGGTTAAATTTGAAACTAACCTAAGTTTAAGTTTAAACAGTGGGAGGAAATTAAAAAGAATGATAAGAAAGACCAAGATAGTTAAAAGCAGGAAAGAGAATAGTGTTTGAGAGTCAGTCCTCTAAAGGCACCCCCACCATTTACTCCCCTCAAGCATCTTGGCAAGGAGTTCCTAAGGCGTATCGCGTTGACGAAGAACAGGCGCGATGATATCAGCGTACCACATTTGGGTAGAATCAAGGTGATGATTGGTAGATATGGTGATGAAATTTTGCAGAAATATTGTTTCTTGTAGTGTGCAGGTTGGTATTGAAAATGGGCAAAATCGGTCCACGACCACGCTATTTTTTATTAAAAATGTGATATCAGTGTTCATTTTTGAGTTATGACAACAAAATTTCATTCCTGAGTATAGAGTAGCATTACCCGTTAATAACCCAAATATGGGATTGATCCGCCCACTTTTAGGTTACACAGGCAAAAGATGGTTATATTGTAAAATATATAAACTTCCTGAATAAAACTTTAGATAACAACTTGTTTACCAAAAAAACATTATTACATCAAAACTGGGTGCGGTCCGCCCACTTTTACACTACTTATGTATACAGAATAGCTCATGAAAACAAGTTTATTACCACGGATATAAAGTTTAAATTTGAACACAATAATAAAATAACTAAACCAGTTATTTTGTTTTATAAAAGGTAATGACCACGCCTACTAGGTCTCATGGAGCCCGGGAGGGTTAATCAACTTGCAGCCTCAAAAATTCCTAGAATTCACTACTTGGGTACTAGTCACTATCCATTTATAAGTTTATCCATTATTTATTCCATTTTTTTATCCATTTATAAGTACAATAAGGATAAGTTCTTTTGAAGTACACTGACTCAAGGTTAAGTAAATGAAGGTTAAATTTGAAACTAACCTAAGTTTAAGTTTAAACAGTGGGAGGAAATTAAAAAGAATGATAAGAAAGACCAAGATAGTTAAAAGCAGGAAAGAGAATAGTGTTTGAGAGTCAGTCCTCTAAAGGCACCCCCACCATTTACTCCCCTCAAGCATCTTGGCAAGGAGTTCCTAAGGCGTATCGCGTTGACGAAGAACAGGCGCGATGATATCAGCGTACCACATTTGGGTAGAATCAAGGTGATGATTGGTAGATATGGTGATGAAATTTTGCAGAAATATTGTTTCTTGTGGTGTGCAGGTTGGTATTGAAAATGGGCAAAATCGGTCCACGACCACGCTATTTTTTATTAAAAATGTGATATCAGTGTTCATTTTTGAGTTATGACAACAAAATTTCATTCCTGAGTATAGAGTAGCATTACCCGTTAATAACCCAAATATGGGATTGATCCGCCCACTTTTAGGTTACACAGGCAAAAGATGGTTATATTGTAAAATATATAAACTTCCTGAATAAAACTTTAGATAACAACTTGTTTACCAAAAAAACATTATTACATCAAAACTGGGTGCGGTCCGCCCACTTTTACACTACTTATGTATACAGAATAGCTCATGAAAACAAGTTTATTACCACGGATATAAAGTTTAAATTTGAACACAATAATAAAATAACTAAACCAGTTATTTTGTTTTATAAAAGGTAATGACCACGCCTACTAGGTCTCATGGAGCCCGGGAGGGTTAATCAACTTGCAGCCTCAAAAATTCCTAGAATTCACTACTTGGGTACTAGTCACTACTTGAATTCCACAACTGCCACCCCCGACATCGTGCCGCCCAGAGTAGACCGCCACTCCCGCCGCCCTTACTACGCAACTGTATGTGATTAAATGTGATTATAAGGTAGCTTTCCTTATAGCCACATATTTCCTCTAGTTTTAGTTTTTTTTAAATTGTTTCAAAACTTTTAGTTGTAGGGTATCAAAGATTCGGCCAGGCTGAATAAAGCTTTCTTACTGGTTTAATATTACTTTTTTCGGTGTTAAGTCGGATTTTTGTAAAATGGCCCCTCCTGCCTAAACGGGGGGAAATTGAAATGGAAATTTTAAACACCGTTGAAGATCTCGGTGTGGTATTGGATCGTAAACTTCATTTTCACATACTGATCGAATCACCAGCAGATCACTGAGTCTACTTGGATTTATAAAACGCGGGGCAAAAGAATTTGATTATCCTTACATCAACAAATCTCTTTACACGGCATTAGTTCGTCCTATTTTAGAGTATGTCTCGCCTGTTTGGTCCCCAAGCTATGGATGATTTATCTCGAGGCTTGAATCGGTTAGTTTCTTGTTTTTTTTTTGCGAACCCTTCGTTGGGATCCGTCGTTAAGAATTCCATCGTGAAGTCACGTCTCAAATTGATTAATTTGCCAGCTCTTATTAATCGGAGAATAATGCTGAATTCATTGTTCATACTCAACTTCCTCAATGGGTCCACGGATTCTGGGCAAAGGTTAAGTATTATAAAAATCCACGTTCCACGTTTTTCATCGCGAAGGAACGAATTCCTGCATCTACAGCTCTGCAAAACTAGGCATAAAATAAAATAATATGTAGTAAGGTAATAATTATTTCTATTTTAACTATAAAGCTGTTTTAAAAACACAAAAGAAAAATTTTAAAAAATTAAAAAGTTTGATAGATTAATCAGGGCAATCGTGAATTCCGCCAGAATTTTTTATCCGTCGTAAAGTTTTGTCCGCTCGTAAAAATTCCCTATATTGCGAATTTCCATCGCAACACTTCCAACGGAATTATTCCTACCAACACAATGTAGACAATAGCTGCGTTTTTTTAATGAACTGAAGATCCAGTTCATTAAAAGAACGACGAGGGAAATTTCGCTAAAATCGATATCGCGCCCAACTTCATTGTATAATCTTTCATACGTAGAGTAATCTGAATCGCGTTTTTTTAATGAACTATACAGGTCTTCAAACAAAATAATTTTTCAATTTTATTTTTTGACGTTTTTCAAAATTTGTGAAGTTGGCTATATTCAAAATAGAGGGAAATCTTAAAATTTCCCTATAACCCAGATAGAGACCTGGGTAAAACCTGAGTAAGTGTCAGTTGTATGGCGAAGATCGAGATACAGTTCATTAAAAAAACGCAGCTAATATATTGGATCGAACATAGCTTCGAAATGTCAAAATTTGATTATTTTGCAAAATTTTATTATTTTGTGTTATTAGTTGTGAAAAACTCGTGAAAATGTTTAGAAGTGCAGCATTGTTTTATTTAATTCAAAAAGAAGATGAAGTTAAAAGGAATTCTTTTCACCTTTCTTGAATGGTGCTCTTGGAATTTTTCTCTACGTGGCTGTTGGTCGCTCTCTATATTCGATTGTGCACCATTGCCGCAGTTATCCTCTAAGTACAACAAAACTGCATCACCTAATTCGAATTAGGTATATACATATATATATATATTACTACGCGAAATTTTGATTTGACATGTAACTGTAAAAATTTGCAGTTGCAAAACACGGAGGTTGAAATTTTAAAAATTAAATTATTTAATTGACCTTTTCCTAACGACAAACCGAAGCTAAGAGAAAAAATTTGTTAATTTAATTGAAGTGTATCCAGATATTTCCTCTGGATACACTAAATGGACATATTATGAGATTGGAATGTTTTGGAATATGGAGGGAGGCATGTTACTGGATGAACTGTAAAATCTAAATTTGAGTGGAAAACAAATTTTTCACAAATTTTTTTCAGTTAGCTACGGTTTGTCGTTAGGAAAAGGTCAATTAAAAAATTTAAATGCGAGCATTAGTTCAGAGAATATTTTCATCTTGGGTTGGAATGAATTTTAATTAAATTTCAATTAACACGTCCAACAAGTCGTTTATTAAGAAAATAGAAAAACTCATAAATAGGTACATAATTTGCAAAAAATATCAGTGTGAAGTATACTGTTAGACCTTCTTCACAATTTGCACGACATCTTCATCATTCAAAATATGCTCGATGCCAACCTTTTGAGGTTGATGTTTTACGGAGGAACCCCAAACAAGAGCGCTGAAAAAGAAATAAAAAAAATTAATAAAGAATTTTACAAATTTCGGTCACTACTTACTATTTGAATTCTTTTGCAATGGAACGATGCAATTTATTGCAGAAATCCCCAATGCTAGTGCGCTCATTGTGTAGTACAATAGGCGAACTGTAATCTGGCAATTGCCCCTTTGGCTTAGTGTAACTACAATTTACAATTTAAAATTAACTTTTTACATAGCAAATTAATAAGCTTACTTACATTCGCACAAGTTGTAAATACTCCCACATCAACTCTAACAAATCATCAAAATTCCAACGATGATGGGCCGAGATAGGAACACAATGAGGTATCTTATAAATTATATCAAGTTCTTCAATCGAAATCTGATCTATTTTATTAAGCAAATATATGCAAGGTATATAAATTCGATTGCCTTCTATAACATCAATTAAATCATCACTGGTGGCATCGTACCGCAACGTTATATCGGCGTTATGTATTTTGTACTCAGATAAAATGGTTTTCACCAAGTCAGCATCCAGCTCAGATTGCGGAACCATACTGTTAAAATTTACACCACCTTTGTCCTTTCGCTTGAAATATATATTTGGCGGCTTTTTGTTCAACCTTATTCCAAAACCCTCCAATTCATGTTCCAAAAGCTTTTTATGACCCAGTGGCTTTAGACAATCAAGTACCATGAAAATCAAATTGCATGTGCGCGCAACAGCAATGACCTGGCGACCGCGACCTTTGCCATCCTTGGCACCTTCAATAATTCCAGGAAGATCAAGCAACTAAAAATATACGAGGCTTAAATATTTCAATGGAAAATTTCATGTTCCTCATTTAAGGCCCACATATACGGACGGATAAGTTCGTCAACTTGGTTCGGGAGCTTCGCCCACCCACTTGACAGACAATTACATCAACTAAACAGCAAATGTCAAACTTCGATACGTACAATATATGTAAAAAAAATATATAAAGTTCTATAAATAAAATGTATAAGAAATCAAATATTATCGCAGTAATTTGAGTGACTATATCTCAAGATGAATCTCAATATGTACATAGAGGGGAAAAAAACGCGCTTGGTTGAAAGAGTGGTAAAAAAGGACAAATATTGTTTTGTGACAGTTTGTTGGCCGAATTCTCCTCACTCATGCCAAATTGAAGCTTCGTTCTCAAGTTTTCGAAAGATTTCATTTGTCCCAACCAACCTGACAAAAGTCATGGATGCGGCATACACAAGATATATAAGAAAATCAACCAAGTTGGGGAACTTATCGGCCCGTGTATGGTGGCCTTTATATACATACTTATATAAGTTTTTTAATGATTATATTCAAAAGCAATAATAGTTAACAATGTTGTTGGGGGGTAAGGTCAGGGTATGCGGAACCAATAGCCTCTCCCTGGCAACTGCCATCCTCGCCTTCTCGCGGTGCCCCCTGTTCTTCACCAAAGAGGCTCTGGCGACCGATGGAGGGCGGTATAACCCAACAACCTTCACTCTTTCTCCCCTTTCCACTATCTTCTACTTCCGCTATACCCTACTCCTCTACTCTATCTCTACTCTATCCTATCGTCTTTCTGGGTTGGATCAAGGTGTCATGCGACCCGTGCCGACGATCGACCAGGCTGAGGACCCAGACTTTAAAAATAGCTCAGTCGCTAACGGAGCGTACCGAATACCTGGCGACCTTCGGTACTAACCAGCCTTACCCGCACACAAGGACCTCTGTGCGGGCGGACCTTTCCTTGTCCTACACTCGTGGGAACAAGATTGACAACAACAACAAAAACAACGACGACAACGGGGAGAGACGGACGGTGACCGTCGGTGATGACCACCCTATCACCCACCTCACCAACCGGAGGGATTTAGATGGCGTCACTAACAGTGACAATCATCGAACTCCCTCGGCTGCATCAGGAGTCTCTGACGAAGACGACTGCAGCACCCGGCTAGTAGATCTAGTCATCGACGAGGCGGATGAGAGCGAGTCAGTGACTCTCTCCCAATCCAGCCAACTCACGATGATCGATCTGGAGGCCGAGGCTGCACTGTTGGAGGAGGCCCCTCTTAGCAGCACAACTAAGCAGGCGGCCAAGGTCCGGTCAAGGGAAGAGAAAGCCAAAAGGGCATATAAGCGCGCGAAGCAATCCCTTCGCAAGCTGTCCAAGGTAGACTCGTCCACCTTGACCGACCGTCAGCGGCACCTGCTAAGAGCCAACGAAAAGAAGGTGGCCAGGTTCGAAAGAGCCAACGCCACCTCCTCTGAAGAGGGGGCGGAGCAGAAAGCAATTTCCACACCCGCCCCCCTGACGCGGAAACTGCCATGCTTAGATGAGCAGCCCTCGACTTCAAAGAAGGCACAGGCGGCCAATCTAGGCAAGGCATCCAAAACGGCAGAACCCTCCAAGGCCAAACCACACCCGCTACTCGCTTTAAGTAAAGCGTCCAAGCGGAACAGGTCTACCGAGGAGGGCTCAAACGAACCCAAGAAGGTCAGACGGTCAGCAAACTTCAAGGCCGAGGAGCAGCTGCAGGTGGCCATCGTCGACAGATCGAACCCAGACGGTAAGATCCAACCGGCGAACTGGCTACTTGTGGAGGCGAAGCTGCTGGCCGAGATGATGAAAGGGGACAGGAGCGACGAGGAAGTGGAATTTGAGGGAGCAGGGTGGCAGAGGGGTGTTAAGGTCGTCAGCTGCGGCAACAAGAAGTCCCTGGACTTCTTGACCGCCGCAATTGCAGGCCTGGGCGAAGTCTGGCCAAAAGCAAGACTGGCGACCGTGCCACGCTCTGCCCTACCACTGCAACCAGTAGTGGTCGTGTGGATTCCCCCTCCAGTTCCGGAATCGGGGGCGGCCATGCTAGGCCTCATCAGCAGGCAGAACCGTTCTCTAGGGGCACAGGACTGGGAGATAATCTCGTCCAACGTCCCTAAGAATGGAGGTAGAAACTTCTGGCTGGCCGTCAGCCGAGAGTCCTTGGAGACGCTGAGGAAGCAGGGAGGCTCCATCAGGTTCGGCTTCGGATCGTTGAAAGTCCGAGAGTCGACCGATGGAGGGGCGGGAGGGGGAGGTAGACCAAAGCCAAATGAAGGTGGTGCAAATTAATTTGCATCACTGCAAGGCGGCATCGGCCGACCTCCTCCTAGTCATGGAGAAGGAGGGTATCGACGTGGCCCTGGTACAAGAACCCTGGGTGAGGGGTGACAGGGTTGCAGGACTAGGGTCAGGCCGATACCAACTATTCGCAACGGACACCACAACAAAGGTAAGAACATGTATACTGGTAAGGAAAACTATTAACGCCTTTCTTTTCCCTCATTACAGCTCACCTGATCTCACGACGATAGTATGCGAGACCAAGCAAGATGGTTCATTCCTGCTCTCGTCCGCATACTTTCCATACGAGGAACAAGAGCCCCCATCGCATCAAGTCCGAGAGCTGACAAACCTTGCCAATAAAAGCAAGTTGAGGTTGGTAATAGGATGCGATGCGAACGGTCATCACACCCAGTGGGGAAGCCAAGATATCAACAAAAGGGGTGAGGTGTTAGACATAACCCTGAAGAAATAGGGACATCACCATTGAGGGTTGGAGAGTATCCACTGAATGCTCATTCTCTGATCATTCCAGGATACTCTTCAACATCAAGACCACGAAACCACCAAAAGAACCCCCATTTCGAAACCCCAAGAAAACTGACTGGGCAAAGTTCACAAGTCTCATCCCTGGGTCACTGTCCAAGGTGAACCCAGGTGAAGAAATCAAGAACACTGATTCCTTAGTCAGACTTCTCTCGGAAGGACTCCGCAGCGCCTTTAATGTCTCATGTCCAATCAGCCGACCACGCAAAAAAGCCAAACCGGCCTGGTGGACCTCAGAGCTATCTGCGCTGCGGAAAACATCGAGATCGCTCTTCAACAGAGCAACCATAAGCGGCAAGGACTCAGACTGGGCTTTATACAAAGCCGTTCTCAGAGCCTATAAAAGCAGAACCAGAGCGATCAAGAGGGATTCCTGGAGGGCATACTGCGAGTCAATATGCGCAGTCAACGAGGCCGCAAGACTCCGCAAAGTGCTTTCTCGAGAAAGAGCAGTACCGAGCAGCATCCAGCGGTCGAACGGCTCGTGGACTCAATCCAGCCTCGAAACTCTGGAACTCCTGTGCATCACTCACTTTCCAGGTTGTACCGACAGAGCAACGGACGTGACATCAGCTATCCGGACGGAGGTCGACGACAACACTGACAAAGAGTCACAAGGAATAGTAAACGACATAGTAAACGCGGAAAGGATCTCTTGGGCGGTTGAATCCTTCCAGCCCTATAAAGCTGCGGGCCCAGATGGAGTCATTCCGGCCATGCTTCAGAGATCCATATCCGCTATTTTACCAATGCTCGCCGATATATTTAAGGAATGCCTCACAAGGAGGTACATCCCAAAGGAGTGGAGGGAAGTGAGGGTCCTATTCCTACCTAAGGCTGGCAGACCCTCCCACAGCTCCGCTAAGGACTTCAGGCCCATCTCCCTCTCGTCATTCCTACTAAAGACTTTGGAGAGGCTGGTGGACCTGTTTATCAGAAACAAGATCACACACCGGCTGTGTTGGTCTCAACACGCCTATCTTAAGGGCAGGTCGGTTGAGAGCGCACTGCACTGTGTGGTCGGCACAATCGAGAGGAAATTGTTTCCTCCGAAAGGAGGAAAAAAGGACTGAACGCCCTATACACGTGCAAGAAGGCCATTGGTAGAACCTGGGGCCTGCCGCCGTACATTGCCCACTGGCTGTACACGGCGGTGGTCCGTCCAATCCTAACCTATGGCTGCCTGGTGTGGTGGACGGCAATCCAGCGGTAAACCAACCTCGAGCCTCTCTGTAATGTACAAAGATGTGCAACCATGAGTATCACCGGAGCGGCAAGAAGTACACCGCAGGCAGGGCAGGAAATGATATTGCATCTCCTTCCCTTAGACCTCTTCATTTTGGGCTCAGCAGGGAAAAGCTTCCTCAGGTTACGAGGTCTCAATCTCTGCAAGGAGACTCATTCTGGACACGCTACCGTACTTCACGCGCTAGAGCAACGAAACCCCAATTCTCGGATGACCCTGGCCGCTGAAACGGATTACATTCTTCCGAGAATTGACTTTGAGGGAATACCCAGAATCCTCTTTCCGAGCAGGGAGGAGTGGTCGTCCGATGGACAAATACAACTCAAAGGTATTTCGATTTACACGGACGGCTCAAAAACCTGCGAAGGAACAGGAGCCGGATTCTACTCCAACACGCTGCAAGCACAGCGATCATACAGATTGCCAGACGAGTGCAGCGTGTTCCAGGCGGAGATCTTCGCTATCGAGCGGGCGGCTAACTATGTCTTAGAAGAAAGGGTATCTGGAACAGATATAAATTTCTTTGTAGACAGTCAAGCTGCCATAAAAGCCCTAGGCTCGAAGGAGATAAAATCAGAGATTGTCTTGAAATGCAGAAGGAGACTGAAGGACCTAATGATGACCCACATCGTCAGGACCTGCTGGGTCCCAGGCCACTCGAACATCGAAGGTAATGAGCGAGCAGACCTCCTGGCTAGAAAGGGTTCCTCACTGGGGGCCGAAGAAGCAGACTCCTCTGTTAAGACACCTATCTCCAACCAGAAAAATTCAATAGACACCATAGTGGGAAACATAACCAACCACTCCTGGAAAACCAGGCCGGACTGCGTTATCACTCGCTCTCTATGGCCGGAGCTCAATCGGAGGAACTCTAAGACGATACTCTCAATGCCCAGAGAACAACTTAGAGTGATAGTAGGAGTGATCACAGGGCATTGCCCCATAGGGGCCATGGTGGCCAGGTGGAAGCCTGGCACCAGAGTGGATCACTGCAGATGATCCGACGACGCGGATGAAGAGGAGACTATCCACCACCTGCTCTGCCAATGCCCAGCCCTTGCGTACCGTCGCCTCCGCAGTGTAGGGGCGGAGTACATCGAGAGGCTGACAGAGTTGGCAGGGCGTCCGGTGACTAGTCTCTTAAAGCTCATCAAAAGCACCAGTCCAGCTTACACTCGACCATTACCCCACCTTCTCGGTGAGGCCAGGTCTGAGTAACTGACCGGAACAGCGAGGTTCCCACAGAACCACTGGAGGGCACTCACAATGGGCCTATAAGGCCTAAGTGGAAGTGGCCGCTTCGCGGCCACACGCCCTGTTCACCTAACCTAACCTAACCTAACAATGTTGTTTGTTAATTGATTGTTCTATCATACTTTATTCAAGGTTTATAGAATAGAAGGTTGCGCCAGTAAACAAGAAAGTAGTCTCGTTCTGAGCATGTATGTACGTCTGAAAGTATTTTGAAAATCATTACTTTCATACCGCATTTGTACCGTGTGTGGTGACCCTAGCACACACGGTACAAATGCCAAATGGTGGAAGTGGTATGAAGAAATGTTATAGAATAGAAATGGGATAGATAGAAATGGAACAGGTTAAAAATTACTCGAACGCTTCGATTTTTTTGTTGCTGTAGTTTTATACGGTAACTCCAACAAATACAAGAGTTCTGGTCGGTCACGTATGTTTTCGGAGGAACATGCTTTTGAAGTTTGGAAATTACGAGAGTATATCTCTTAAACTATGCAAGATACTTACATGTTATTGGTATCATTGGAAAGGGCATTTAAAAGACCTTTCATTTATGCAAAAATGTGAACTGTATAATTAACCCACAAAAACTTAAGCCGCAAAGTTATATTTTAGTCTCTGAAAAGAAGTAATATTTTAATAAATAAAAAAATTGTGAAATATTATTAGGTTTTATTATATTTTCTTTTTAGTATATTTTCATCTATTTCTTTATTTATTTTCTTATTTTCATGTACATCCAAGCCCGAAAAAATAACTTTTTATTTTTGTGCTACATTGTATATGTTTTGTGCTACATTGTGCTGTTCATGTGCATTTTGATGTAGTTGTTGGTTATGAGGAGGCCATCACCGTTCATTTTATTAAATATTTTATGGAGTTCAGATATGTGCCCCATCATGTGTGTAGATGGCATGCATAAGCCACCTTCACTTAAGTGTGTCTCTCAGTTAAATGGGCAGTTTCCTTCGGCAAATTGTGGCATATATACCCCGCGACATTATCCAGCGCATCATAATCCAGAGATATCAATTCTTGCTCCTCCCTGTCCTCATTGTCTTCGAAGGGGACAACAGCTATCTCGATAAATATTACACCTATCCACGCGTGTAAATAAATTGTATTAAATAAAGGCTGTATTGCATTTCCTATGTTTTATTACCAGTTAAAGAAGGTTGCGATGTGGCATCAATTAGCGGGTCATCATCTGAAATGCTTTCTATCGTATCAGGTATTACATTTGCAGCATAGGATATGCCTTCATTGCGTCCTAGGATATAAGCCCTGAGGCGGTATTTAAATGCCTATCGATCTGGATGATCATACAGACCGCCTTTATCTCGCAATAAATTTCGTAATAATCTATTGTCTTTCTTTAGGAGTTCACTATTTTATATCAAAATAATCAGAAGTTAAAGTATACATTTTAGAACTAAATATACTTAAATTTTTTTTTGCAAATTATTCGCTTGTTTACTTGGTCTTCTTTCGCTGGCAAAATTCCGACCAAATTTTTGATAATCGGACATCTGATGGAAGGCTGAAAAAACTCTTGCCACTAACTTTTCCCTAAACATTATTGCAAAATTTCACCGAGCACTTCATTATTGGTATTCATTCACAAACATTCAGCTTGGCTAGACGCAGTATCTTTTGCAACAGTTTTACTACTCGTATGTTGATAGCATCGCTGGCTACACACTGTGTGCAACGAGCATATATTCGTAAAGAGATTGCATGAAACATTTGTTGCCCGCAACATCGTGATTTCATGCGTGAAGATTAGGGCAGCTGTTAATTAGCAGGACTTAGCACTGTAAAGAACAAAATATCTCTGTAAAGCAGAAAACCGAAGATAACACCGAAGTTCCTTACAGAGTACAAAACTTCGATTGTATTCTGCGCTGGTAGCAAAGCAAAATTGAATGCTCTACTAATGTGTTGTGATGAATGCGAAATTTTAAGAAAGCCCTTTTTTTATATTTCTTGCTTAATTTATTTTCTATTCAAGTTTTTTAAACCAAGATGGTGGACTGTAATTTTTTTTTCTCCAGGTTAATAGGTTTGAAAATAAAATGTATATAAGGTCGAAAGTAGTGAATAACAAAAAAAAGGTAATTAAGCTCCAAGTGGTCGTTTAAAGGTTCCCTTGGATGTTATCAAGGTTGCTACTCTAACCAGTCCATCTGCACCAGGATGTAACTTAATAATTTTGCCAATGAGCCAATATGATGGAGATAGATTGTCTTCTTTTACAAGTACAATGTCAATGATACTAATATTCTGCAGCTTATGTTTCCATTTAGGTCGTTGTTGCAATTGAACTAAATATTCAACGGACCATTTTCTCCAAAATTGTCGTACCAACCGTTGCAGGTATTGCCAACGAGTTAAGTAGTTCTCCTTAAGATGACCGACATCATCATCTAGAACCGATGTCATGGGACGCATTATGAGAAAATGTGCTGGAGTTAAGGGATCTGTATCGCCTTCAAATTTAATGCAAATAGGTCTTGAATTTAGGTAGCCTTCAATCTGACATAGCACTGTTAGCAATTCTTCGTACGTCGTTGAAGTGTTAGTAAGAACGCGTCTGAGATGGTACTTGATTGATTTGATCCCAGCCTCCCAAATGCCGCCAAAGTGAGGCCCTGCTGGATGTGAGAAATGCCATTGGATTTGTTGATCCTTTCGTTGTTAATCAAATTGGCAGGCCACATACCCCTAGTGGCCAGATCTGCAGGATTATTCTGCGATGACACATGTCGCCATTGTTGTCCTGGAATCTCGCTGATTATTTGAGAAGTTCGATTTGCGATGAATGACTTCCATCTGCATGGATGATCTGATATCCATGCAAGTACCACAGTTGAATCAGTCCATCCAAAAGATTTGGCCTTTTGGATAGATAATGCCCTTCTAACCTTGGCCATCCGTTTAACCATCAGGTGAGCTGCGCACAGCTCAAGTCGTGGCAGAGTTATTTGTTTAACTGGTGACACTCGCGTTTTTGCTACAATTAAGTTTATGTGAACTTCTCCATTTTCACGTCGTACGCGCAAGTAGATTGTTGCTGAGTATGCTCCTCCTATGCATCAGAGAACCCGTGCAATTCAGCACTGTTATCATCAGCGTACTGTAGCCACCTCGGAATTTTTAGCCTTGAAATATCTCTTACATTTTCTCGGTATCTAATCCATTGCTCGTGTAGTTTTGGTGGGAGCGACTCATCCCAACTGATGCCTTTTAGCCACAGTTTCTGCATGAAGATTTTCATGTGCACCACTACTGGTGCAATCCACCCCATCGGATCGAAAACCCTGGCAATATCCGATAGTACTTCTCGTTTCGTAATCTGACTCTGCGCTATTGATGGTAATGAAACACTGTACTTAAATTCATCGCTGTCTGTGTCCCAAAGCAAACCTAAAGTGTTCACTGTCGCTGACTGGTCGATAATTGTATCTACAGATGTGGCTCTGTCTTCTGGGTTCACAGTATTCAACAAGCTTGATGAGTTTGAAGACCATTTGCGTAAATGAAGTCCTGAGTACTCCAAAATTTTACACAACTCCTCTTTCAGTTGTGTGGCTTGTTGTAAATCTAATGCGCAACACATTAAATCATACACGTAGAAGTTTTCCTTAATGGCATCGGCCGCCAAAGGATATGCTTGGGTGTTGTCAATGGCAATCTGTTGCAAGGTTCGTGTTGCCAAAAATGGTGCTGCTGACGTTCCGTATGTCACAGTTTTGAGGTCATATTCCTTGACTGCTTCTAAACTGGAAGTCCTCCATAAGATTCTCTGCAACGAACAATCATCTGGATGCAGCAAGACCTGACGGTACATGTACTCAATATCAGATGTGAACCCGATCTTATATTTGCGGAATTTGATGACAATGTCAAATAAATCGCTTTGCACAGTTGGGCCGACAAGCAGATTGTCATTGAGCGAAAGGCCATTTGTTGTCTTGCATGAAGCGTCAAAGACGACACGAAGTTTAGTCGTTGTACTTGTTGGTTTCAACACTGCATGATGTGGAAGATAACACGTTCTTAATGATGTTGTATCTGATGCCAATTTCATGTGGCCCAAGTTCTCATAATCATGCATGAATTTGCAGTATTGCTCCTGCAGCTCCTTATTATTTGTGAAACGGCGTTCCATTGCATATAAACGATTCAACGCATTCCTTTTAGACTCACCGATATTGATGTTTTCTTTTATCGGCAGTCTCACGACGTAACGACCATCCCGATTGCGGTATGTGTTTTGTTGGTAATGGAACTCAGCTTGTTCTTTCTCTGGAGTCAAAATCTGTGATGATGAATGTAGTTCGTCTACTTCCTAAAAACGTCGAAGTTGCGCATCAAGATCGATGCTTACGTGCGCAGATACAACTCCTGCCATTGCTGCTTCTTTAATTTTCCCCATCAGGACCCACCCAAACACTGTATTGATTGCCGTAGGTGCGCCACTGGGATGTACTATTTTTTGTGGTAGCAAACATTCAGTGAACACATCTGCACCCAAAATAAGTTGAATTTGTCCAGGAACAAACAGCGTCGGATCTGCTAACTTTAGATCTTTGAAGAAATCCAGTCTCCCACCTGCTATTCTGTCAACTGGTAGATTTTGTGCTAACTTGGCTAAGCAAAAAGCATCTGTATGAAATTCCGCTCTCTCGTTCGTTTGAGACCTGATGCACAACTGGACCTTACCTCTTGTGTGACTGCCGTTACCCGTACCGACACCGAACAACATTGTTTTAACATATGTGCGTGTCAAGCCCAGGCGCAGCATGCACGCTTCTGACACAAGAGTACTCTGTGAACCTGAGTCCAATAGCGCTCGGCACTGTTGGAACTCCCCATCACTACCACGCAGTAATACGATTGACGTTGGTAACAGGATGTATGATCGTTGATAACGTTGAACAATGTTGATGCTCACACAATTGGATTGATTACCTGAATGCTCAGTGTGAGTGTTTCCACTTGCCGATGATGATGACGATTGTTGATGGTGTCTGAACTGCGCGTTCTGTTGTTGATTCTCACACAACGCTTGTGATGCTAATGTAGCTAGATGGAGCAAAGTATTGTGCCTTTTGCCACATTTTCTACAAGATGATTTCTTGCACTCTCTTGCCATGTGATTTCCTTGCAAACAATTGAAGCAAATGCTGTGTTGTTGAACGATGCTACGTCGCATTTCAACGTTCATTTGCTTAAACTTGTCGCATTGATAAATGTAATGATCTTTAGCACAAACTGGACATGTTTGAACTGTTGCTGCATACGTACTCAATTGACTGCGTTGATGTCCTCTGCTTCGAGTACTTACATTACATGGTGTACTTTTGTGAGTATTGTCAAGCTCATAGACTCGTCGTTCTAAGAACTCCAGGAACTGCTGAAATGTTGTTGACTCGTTTGATTTCTTCTCTCTAAACAATAAAGAAGCTGAGTTGTCATCAAGCTTTTTCTCTAAATTAAACAGCAATATGGCGTCCCATTGGATAACTGCTTCATCTATGACTTTCAGCGCATTGTAGCTTTCGTTGATGTTGTTGTAGAACCGTCTAACGTCTGCAACTGTGTCAGACTTAATGGTAGGTTGCTCAAGCAAAAGCACCAAATAAGAATTTTTAATTTTGTCGGAGTTGTCGTACTTTCTTTTGGGCATTTGCCAAGCCGTCACGTAATTGGCGTTAGTCGGCTTCAAATGCTTTATCAACGACAAGGCTTCACCTTTGAGTTTTGTCTGCAAGTATTCAATCTTTTCGACCTTTGATATGTTTGCCCTCGAATCAACCATTGCTTCAAATAAATTTCTAAATCGCAACCATTCAAGACAATTCCCATCAAAATCCGGAATTTGAATCCTAGGAAGCCGCAGCTCATACTCGTGGTGCTGAGATCGCTGCATCGGTTGCTGTGCGTGGTCATGATGCTGTTGCTGTTGTTGTGATGATGATGTTGACATGTACCCAATACCGTTGTTGGCAAATCTCTCGATCAGATCACTCATAGTGCTATGGTGCTCCAGTAGCGTCTGCATTGCTGTTGTAATGTCGCTCGTACTTTGTGTATCAATAACAGTTTGTTCACTTGCCCTTTTTTCATTTAGTCGATTAAATATGGTTTTGATAGCAAAATATTTGTTTTCTACTTCAGCACGATACTTATCTTCCTCTCCCAATTGCTCCTCTGCTGCCAATAGGTCGATTTGATCTTGCACTTGTTCATAACGCTTGAACACCTCATCTACCTTTTCAACTCGGACTCGCACTTCATCGAATTGAGCATGTGGATCGTTGCAAAAGGTGAATATTCGTGTTACGGCCGCTTTTGTTATCTGCCGACTGCGCTTTAGCGCCTCCAATTGAGCCATTTGATTATTTTTCTTAAATCCGCCTCGAAGGGACCAAAAATGTTGTGATGAATGCGAAATTTTAAGAAAAACCCTTTTTTTATATTTTTATATTTCTTGCTTAATTTATTTTCTATTCAAGTTTTTTAAACCAAGATGGTGGACTGTCATTTTTTCTCCAGGTTAATAGGATTGAAAATAAAATGTATATAAGGTCGAAAGTAGTGAATAACAAAAAAAAGCTAATTAAGCTCCAAACATAATGAGTGAGGGGTTCGGAAGATCTTTTCTAATGAGTATGAACGGATCGCAAGATCAACTTTGCTTCTGTTATTTTGCACTAACAATGCAAGCGAATATGATAAAGTGTGAAAGGAAAAATCGATCAATTCGTGGAGTACAGCGGGCGATGAGGAGCACGGTGCGATTCGTCTTCTTTTGCTTCTCTTACAATAACAAACCGTGTGCAGCCGTCCGTCCGCCTGGAATCGTTTCAAATTTTTCATTTTATGGTTTTTGAAAGAATTTTTGCTTTTCGTAACTTTGTTCTGCTTCTTTTTCGATGCCCAAGCTTTGTAAAGCGCTGGCACGATCTACGTTCCGAGCATAGCGTGCTGTTTAAGAATTTGTATGGGCATGTAGTCGGCATATATATTCACTATACACGTTATACGAGTAAGACTGAAAGGTTAATCTATATATATAAAAATGAGTTGCCCTATGTTCGTGATTTTATAACTCGAGAACCACTCAACCGATTTTCTACGAATACAAGTTTGCGGAATAAATTTAGAATTTCCTGTATTTTCACACGGTCAACTGTATGTTGCATGTTCACGTGTTGGGAAGCCGTCGTCTTTATTCATTTTTTGTGAAAATGGCAATACTAAAAATGTCGTTTACCACCAAGCTCTGCAATAAATTTTTTTCTTTTTGATGTTCTCACTTTAAAAAATTTATATTATTTTGCACTTCTTTTTCAGGAAAATGTCTATTCTTTCTAGAAAATTTAATTTTTAATACAAAGACGTAAACGTATGTTATTGTATTGTCCAGCAACGCGGGCAGGGTTACTCTAGTAGAAGATAAATTATGGAAATATGTATTTATATTATATGTGTGTGGTAATACAAAGTATGATTTTAAAGAAATTTACTCGATGAATCTAGATGAATGCATAAAGAAAACAAATATTTCATCAACAGATTGGTTTAATATAGACGAAAGCTGTTACAAGCATAGGCATAGGTATATATTTTACAACATTTGATTACGGTTTTAATTCGAAAAAATGCGAGATGGTTAAAAAAAAAATTAGTTGCCGAAGAAGCAAGAAAGAAATTCGAATTAAAAAGAACCAAAACATCGAAAATAGCTAAGATGCAAAGACTTGTAGATAAATAAGATTAATGATTTGTCCTAAGGATCCATTAAAATTAGAGTTCAGTTTAATTAAAATAATAAATACTTTAACAATATTATAAATTTAAGTTAAACTAAAATTAAATTGAAATAAAATGTAAATATAATTTATTTTTAATTATTAGTTATTATTAGGTAACATGTAAATTAAATATTATATACTGTATATGTTGTATAATAGAATTCATATAAAAATACGAAAATAAAATACAATTTAAACTTTAATAAATATTTTATTTTTATATAAATTTGTCTATTAGCAGCTATTATAAAATTAAAAACATATGGCATATTTTTCATTAAAGTTGCACGCACAAATTTGATAAGTTTAGTAAGACGACGAGCTGAAATCCACAAGGTGACTTTTGGAAAATACCTAGCTTCATATATATGTAGTTTATATAATATTACTTAATAAGTATTGTAAAATAATGTTGTTTAATAAGTGTTACTAATGAAATCTGTGATAATGGGCTAAAGTAGATTTCTTTAAATTCATACTTTGTATTACCACACACATATAATATAAATATTTCCATAATTTGTCTTCTATTAACCTTTCAGTCTTACTCGTATAACGTGTATAGTGAATTGATATGCCGACTACAAGCCCAAACAAATTCTTAAACAGCACGCTATACTCGCAACGTAGATCGTGCCAGCGCTTTACAAAGCTTGGGCATCGAAAGAGAAGCAGAACAAAGTTACGACAAGCAAGATTTCTTTCAAAAACCCTAAAATGCAAAAGTTGAAACAAATCCAGACGGACGGACAGCTTCACTTGGTTTGTTAGTGTAAGAGAAGCAAAAGAAGACGAATAGCACCGTTCTTCTCATCACCCGCTGTACTCCACAAATTGATCGATTTTTTCTTTCACGCTTTACTTGGCATACGAGTGCTGGATCGATCTCTTCTTACGCATATTCGCTTGCATTGTTAGTGCAAAATAACAGAAGCAAAGTCGATCTTGCGATCCCTTCATACTCATTAGAAAAGATCTTCCGAACCACTCACTCGTTAGTAGATCATGCAATTTCGCTTTGCTACCAGCACAGAATACAAACGAAGTTTTGTACTCTGTAAAGAACTTCGTTTTTATCTTCGGTTTTCTGCTTTACAGAGCTGGTGTTTGATTACAGCGCTAACTCCTGCTAATTAACAGCGGCTCTAATCTTCACACATGAAATCACAAATGTTGCCGGCAACAAATGTTTCATGCAATCTCTTTACGCCCATATTACATTGCAAACAGTTGTTCGATCAAACAGTCACATTGTTTTTGTTTTCTGTATAAAGCTGTCAACTCTCAGTTCATGCGTGAGAGAATGAAAACGGATGAACTGTTCGCACAGCAAATACTCTGTTTGCAGGCGATGAGTACAAACTACAAACAGAACAGAGTTGTTGTGTGGTGTAATAAAAAAGTATGCGTGTTTTGGAGTGAAAAAGCTGCACTTATATCGGAAAAAGGAAGATTGCGTGAAAATAATTGCACAAAGCAACTCCAACTATGTATATATACTACGGAAAGTGTTTGACTGTTGTGTTTGCAATGTAACATAGCAAGCAAACAGATTTGACGGGAGAGTGAAATAGTTCATTTCTTTGGACTGTTTGATCGAACAACTGTTTGCAATGTAATATGGGCCTTATCTATTTATACCCGTTGCTGTGTGTTCTCGTTTGGTTTCAAAAGTCGTAAACATGTGATGCCAATGGGCCCTGATACACGTGTCATCAGTATGGGCGCATAACTCACGCTGATTGGTTGATTTCAAAAAGTGGAACAACATACGATCCAAACCGTCATAACTTTTGATGCAAAAATTTTGGCTGTTTCACGATCATCAAACAAACACATGCATACAGAACTCGGTCTGAGAATTTTTCTTATCTTTTGTGCTTTCATTTATGTTTTACTATGCATAGCAGCCGCAGCAAGGGCTTCGCAGAAGCGACAATAGGTACATGCAGGTAGCAATACAAAATGTATTAAAAAGCCGTCGGCTTTTTTTACTCTTTGTTTGTCTAATTAGTTACATTTTAGCATTTAATGTTATGACATTCAAACAAATTGTTATAAATAAATTAATTCGGTTTTTTATTTTTTGGGTTTTCTTAGAAATTTACTGTTATTGCAGTAGGTTCGTTTCCTTTTATTATCCATTGTAGCTCTAGCAATTTATTTTTGAAATGTAAAATTTCCTCCTATTTAAAAAAAAACCGACCCAAAATAGTTACCCATAACTAACGAATTTTCTTGGAAATATAGAAGAAAGGATGAAACGTTTTTTAGAATTATAAATAAAAAACAAAATATAAAAAAGTCGCCACGTCTCTTGCTCTCTTTCTATTTTTTATATATCCTAACCCTTTCGCCCTTTGTTTATTTTTACAACTAGGAAATTCTTGTAAAAAAGAAGGCTGGCGAAAATGTAAAAAACAGTTGAAGGTCATTACAGGAAATAGGGGAAAATACAATTAAAAAATTTCGAATAATGCGAACTCATAAATACAGGTAGATTCCATAAATGCAGGTATAACAGACGGTACGTGAGCGACACAATTGCTGCTGCTGCTATTGACACGTCAAATCAATCACTCCGTACAGTGCTTTCGTTGAAATGAAAGTGCTTACAAACACACTCTCAACCGCTTGCACGTACACGAATTTGAGTCATGCATAATATTTTGTTGTGTAGGAGTGAGCAACTTTAATAGCCTTATTCCAAGAGTCACGGTCGTCTCTAAATCGTGTATAAATCGTCTCTCACTCGTCTTAGGTATTCTAAGAGTCACGGTCGTCTTAAAAATCGTCTCTCAATCGTCAACGACGTAAACTTTGGTCGTCTTGAGGTATTCTAAGAGACGATTTAGAGACGATTATCGTCTTAAATAAGACGAGTGCTTTAGTTGTCGTCTCATACAAAAGCTACATTAGGGTTGCCATAAATTACGAATTTTTATCCATGTACAGTGAAAACTCTACTTGCGGACACCTTCCGCAGGCGGACACGTCTAATAAGCGGACAGTTTCTTTAGTACCTTGGCGTTCTTCAGTTCCAGTTCAATTATCCCGTAGGCGGACACCTCTCGCTAACGGACAAACCTGCTGTGACGATCGGTGTCCGCCCACGGGAGCTTTCACTGTATATAATTCCTTCATTTTCTCAATGTGTAAAGGAAAAGGCAATTCACAACTTCCTTATTCAATATACAGTACAACCTCCCTAATCCGGACACTCGCTAATTCGGACTATCCAGTAATCCGGACATTTAAATTTTTCGGCCAGTTTAGAAATTTTTCCTCTATAGTCCGGACAAGTGTTCTTTTTTCTCACTAAAATTTCTTCGTTATTTTACCGCTAGACAAAATAAGCATTGTATGTGAGCAAGAATTAAAGAATGTGTAAAATATTTTAGTTTACTTGAGTTTGCGTGGAGTTAAGACGTCAATATGGCTCCCGTAAATAAACGACCACATAAAACATTAACGTTGGCAGAAAAGTGCAAAATATTGGATACAATTGATAGTGGAAAATCAATCAGACAAGTGGCAGTAATTGCTAACCAAAATATTGAAGAACTTGATAGTTCTTTGGAGGAGTCTGAAAATGCTCAAAACAAAGTCTCACATGAAGAGGCAAGTGAACTGTTTTCAAAAGCTATTTTATGGGCTGAACAAACTAAAGCGACAGATAAGGATATTTTATTTTTAAAAGAATTTAAAAATAAAGCTGACAAGTTACATAAAGATACATGTATTCAAACCAAAATAAATTCTTATTTTTCAAAATGAATATTTTCGGTCACTTTTAGTATGTTCCTCTATGTTTCTGTAAATTAATTAAATACAAATGAATTCTTATGAGTATGTACTTATGTTTCTTTTCAGTAATAAAAATAAATAATATATATGTACAAATATGTATTGCGTTTAAAATTTAATTTTAACTATAGTCCCGACGATCCACTAATCCGGACAGATGCTGAAACTATATCTGTCCGGATTAGGGAGGTTGTACTTTACTTTTAATACGTAAAAGTAAATAATAAATATTTCCGAAATACACATGTATTGTTAATTATTATTTACATAAACAAATAAATATATGTGTACCGTGAAGTTTGCTTACTATTTTTGTTTAATAATTCTTTATTAACATAAATTATTATACATAATTCATTATATTGAACATACAATACATTTTTTTAATGAATGACTATTTTAAATAAAAAGCATTGCCGAGACAGTTAATAAGGCTTAAAAACAGTTTCAAATTGAGAAAATTAGATTGAAAGCCGTATAAGTAAGATTGAAAGACTATAGCATATATTTTTTTGTAACATGTCTATAGTTATAACAATATGCAATAACCGGTACAATTTAAGTGCCAGCCGGGACCACGGGACACAGGCGCTCAAACCGGGATGTATGGCAGCCCTAAACTACATATATGAAATTGATGATTTTTATAATGATTCTAGAAAAGGAAACAAAATTCACGAAATTTCCACAACCAAAAATTAATCGACAGAGTCCATATTTTCGCGCACGACTCAACGCACTAAAAATGCAGTGTGTTGTTTTATGTTTTATGTAAGTGTTTGATTGAAAACACTTATAAAAGCATTTTAAGATTGCTCAATTCTCCGCGTGGAATTGAAACCAGAGATAATGAGATAGGACACTTCGAATTCGTCGCTTCAAAAATCGATTTGACGTCTATTTTTTCTGAGCTGTTGAATTCATGTACACTATGCGTGAGAGCTACCATATTGTTGTTCTTGTTTTCTGTCTTTCAGTATGTTGAAAAAATCAGCTGTTTCATGTTTCACCACGGATTCGTTTAGTTATGAAATCAGCTTGGCTTGACGCAGTATCATTTAAACGGTTTCACTACTGGTATGTCGATACCATCGGTAGCTACACACTGTGGTTTCTCATTTGGTTTCACAAGTCGTAAACACGTGATGCCAAAGTTTGTGTGAAATTGACTGAATATCGAAATGTTGGCCAGAGTGAGAGAAAATATGAACACGCGTTCGGCAAAATATGTTGCTCTTATTTCGTTTGACAACTGCTTTCTTGTGTGCGTGCAAAGAAACTGAGAAGCAGGGTCTATTTTCAAAAATTCTCTACACTCGATACCAGAGTATAGACTTTTCTCTTTCTTCCTCATCTCTCTCTCCAACGAACTGAGTGAAACCGCTTTTAAAAGATACTGCGTATAGCCAAGGCCATTGGCTTTTAAAATATAAATTTCACCATATATAAACAAAGGTGGTGAAGTTTCCCAAACCTAAAATGGTAGGTGCGAACGAATGTTTGACAATACATAATTTTAAAAATATTAGAAAACAAATGAAAAAATATAAATGCGACCATTCTGGAGTTATAAGTCGTAATTATTTTTGTCACAAGGTGAACAACTATGCATTTGCAACGAAAAATTAATACAAGGACTACTTTATACCAAAGTAAAAATGAGAAATAAACAACCAATACTTGGTAAAATATGGAAGCATTTATTAATTACCATTATACGGAACGGGGAGTTATGTTTTATATATATTTTACACATATATGTACCCTGAAAAACAGATATTGCATGCGTTCATGCGTTCGGCGAAGTACAAGTTTTTTGCAGAGAAGTACAAGTTTTTCACAGCGAAGTTTTTTGCACAAAATCACAATTTTTTATCGTAGTGTTAGTGAAAATGCCATTGTGTTTTGCGACGAATTCGAAGTGTCCTATCTCATTATCAATGCAACCATGAAGCAAATGGTAAACAAAGACAGTTTCAATAACTGTCCTACAATCTAAACATTCTTGTGCTACAATTTAAACGAAATAATATACAATAGCACATATATCAATCTACATAAAATTTTCCAAGTTTATTCTATATTTTGGCAATTTTTTTGGTTTGTTGCCAAAAAAAACAAATTTCATTTGTTTTTCATTAATTGAAATTAACAACAATTATAATATTTTCGTCTACCATCACTAAAATTTGTATCTTGTGCGCAAACCTTTTTGGCAAACAACAATGGCTGTAAAAGAAACGTATAGTCCAGTGACCGCGACGTAAGAGCAAGCGAGTGCGGGCAAGTTCCGTGACGCTTGGAATAGGTTTGTTACGTCGTCGTCGTCAGAGACGATTGTGGTCTTAGTCACCGTGACTCTTGAAATAAGGCTGTAAAGCTTTATTTGAGACACGCACAATGATGATACGTGTATCAGGGCCCAACGTGCGTAAAATTTACGGAAATCCAAATATTGGCCAGAGTGAGAAAAAATTTGAACACGCGTTCGGCAAACTACGCTCTTCTTTCGTTGCTCTTGCTCTTCTTTCGTTTGAAGCGTTGAACACAATCGGAGCAACAGGATACAAGATACATTTTTAGCTTTCAAATTTACATGGACCCTTTTGTAGATCGAGAAAAAAGTTTGCTTTCCAGTTTGTTGCTCTGGTTTGCTTTCCATTTTGTATCTTGTCTCCGGGCTAATTTCTAATTTTGACAGCAACAGAATCATTCTTGTTCTTCTTTGGTGTGTTTGTTTACATTGTGTCATGTAAAATTTGACAATTTGCATTGTGGGGGGGTGTCACACTATGCATCTTAATGCCAATTTATTTAAGTTAATATATAACGAAATTTTTATTATTATTATTACAAGCAATTTATTTCTGAAATAGAAAATATACGGCATTCCTATTTAAAAAAATTACTCAAAATATTTATCAATTGCTAAAAGAAATGGAAAATCCTCTAAAAAAGGTTGCTGGAGAAAATGTAAGAAACAGTTGAAGGTTTTCTAAGCGGGCTCAAGTGGCCTAGTGTTACACCACCATTAAGAATTTGACATATGAAATTTTTGTTGATGAGCAACAGTTGCCCAGCCATTATAATTAACGCCATGGAATTTCTTGTTGCCTGGAAATGTTGCTGTATCCTGTTGCTTCGATTGTGTTTAACGTTTGCTAAACGTGAAGAAACTTGTGTGCGTGAAAACAAACTGAGAAGCAGGGTCGATTTTTGTTTCACAAATACACTATACACATGGGTGTAGACTTTTCCCTTTCTTCCTCACCTCTCATTCCAGGAAACTGAGTGAAACCGTTTCAAAAGAAGGTAGTAGCAAAGAATATACAATATATAGAAGGCGCATCTCATACGAATTTTTGAACAGCAAAATTTGTGCTGTGGACGTAGCCGTACGTCCATATTGCGCAACATTGAGTAGTTTTTTGTGTTGCTACGCATTCTCTCTATTCTCCTCTCATTGTTTGATAACTTCGTGTCAATTTCGTGCTATTTGCTTCTCATTGCCATTGCTTTGTTTTTGTATAAATACAAATCGGGTTCGCTGGTATTCCTTCATAAATGATTAAGCGTAAGAAAAGTTGAGCGAAGGAATCTTGTACGTCAAAGGAGGTGAGAATGAAATGATGAAATTGATGGTAAAAGCAGGGGTTGAGGGAAGAAGGGAATTTGACTTCTTTTTGGTTCCTTTGCAATAACAATTCAGGTGCTTACGTCTGTCGGTCTTTTGATTTGGATTTTTTTTTCGCTTAAGTAAGGGAAGTTAAGTTATTAAGTAAAGGAATTTTGTTTTTTGTAACATTTTGTCGGCTTAATAAACTGTTTAGTATTTAAATTAGGTTTATATTAAATTAGGTTATTGTTAATTGTCATTTTATATGTATAAAATTATAATATAATTGTTGTACCAATATGTTATTGGTAATTCGATACATTGAGCTCAATGCACGGTTGATTTCGTTTTATTGCCAGCTCATAGGCAATGCTTCCTTAATAGAACTAAAATCATAAATTTTAAAAATTTTAGTCTTTAATTTAATTTTAATAATGATTTTGGACACTACAATAACAAGGTAAATTTATAGACAATCAGACAGAAGCACTTCAGTTGTTACTACAAAATAACAAGCACAAAGTCGATCTTCCGATTCCTTCATACTCATAAAAACTAGAATTCCTACATAATATAAATATTTTCTCTGAAATATTTCCATTCTTTCATTTTTTATTTTTGCTTCCATTAACTTTTTATTTTTACTCGAATAAGGTATTAAAGGTGAAGATATGCCGACTAAAGTATTCTTCTTCTTAAATCTTCTGCCTATACAAATTCTTCAACAGCACGCTATGCTCACAACGTAGATCGTGCCAGCGCTTCACAAAGGTTGGACATCGAAGAAGAAGCAGAATAAAGCTAGGAAAAGCAAAATTTCTTCCAAAAACCTTAAAATGCAAAATTTAAAACAAATCCAGATGAATCGCACCGTTCTTCTCATCGCCCGCTGTACTCAACAAATTTATCGTTTCTTTCTTTCACACTTTACTTGGCATACGAGTGCTGGATCGATCTCTTCTTACGCATATGCGCTTGCATTGTTAGTGCAAAATAACAGAAGCAAAGTCGATCTTCATACTCATTAAAAAGATCTTCCGTACCCATCACTCATTAGGAGATCATTCAATTTTGCTTTGTTATCAGCGCTGAGAAAACCGAAGCATGGCAAAGAGAGTAACTTCGCGAGTGGTGAAGCTGTTTTCACTCATTTGCTTACACCTGCTGCCTGTGACCGACCGCATCTGATTTGAAAAATTTCAAAATTTAGGTCATGTGTCTTCTATATTACTACATATTCTTTGGTAGTAGACTACGTCTACCCAAGGTTTATAGAATAAAAGGTTACGCCAGTAAACAAAGAAAAGTGGTCTCGTTCTGCGCATCTACGTCAATAAGTATTTCTAAAGTCACTAGGGTCACAACACACGGTACAAATAACAAACTTGAAAAGTCGTATGAAGAAAAGTTGGAATAGGTTTAATGTTACTCGAACGCTCCGATTTTGTTGTTGCTTTTTTGTTGTGGTAGTTTTATGAGATAACTCCAACAAAAGCAACATTTCTTGTCGTTTTCGTACGTTTTCAGAGTTACATCCCTTTGAAATTTGGAAATTACGAGAGTTTATCTCTTCAACTATACAAAATACTTACATGTTCTTCGTATCGTTGGAAAGGCATTTGAAAGACCTTTCATTTGTGTAAAAATGTATAATTACTGTAATAATTTCTTTATGCAAAAATGTAAACTGTATAATTAACCAACAAAAACTGAAGCCTTTACGATTAAGCTTTAGTACTTTACGTTAAGCATAACCTAATTTTATGCACGTTATATAAATTGAAAGGTAAAAAAAATAATAAATTTACGTACCTATATTAATTTGCAACTCATTTTCAAAGCAATTTACATTAAAATTATCTTCACAGATGCCTGCATGTTTGGTTTTGAATTCTTTTTTTCGCTGCCAAAACTCCGATAAATTTTTGATAAGCGAACAACTGATTGAAATTTGAAAACCCTTACCACTAACATTATTGCAAAAATTCACAGAGCACTACATTATTGTTATTATTTAATCACCAAAATTTTACATCAAAAATTATTGTTATAACCAGTGTGCAGGCGCCTCGAAACAAAATTTCAATACAAATACTTATTGACGTCATTTGACGTCCCTGTCAAACGAAAAAAAATAACGGACCTGCGTGTGGCGTAACCTTCTTTCTATAAACCTTGACGTCTACCCATGCTAATTGACGTCATTTGACGTGCCTCACAAACAAAATTTACGGATCTGCGCGTGAGGCAACCTTCTTTTTATTAACATTGCACTTTACTACTAAAATACTTAAAATGTATGTGAATATAGTCAAATAGTCGTAAAAGTTTTCTTACTTGTATTTTAGCACCTTTATACTTAATACAACCCGGCACTGTTGTCAAAGTCGTAAATTCGTAAGCAGCCACTTCTGAATAGACACCAGCTAAATTCGACAAAAGAGTTGATTTTCCCACCGATGGAAATCCAACAAATCCAACGCGTGCATCACCAGTTTTAGCCACTTCAAAACCTAATCAGTCATAATAAACATTAATTTCTATAATTTCCTGAGCAACGATTGAATGGACTCACCTTGCTCAGTTGCACCTCCCCCACCACCTTTTGGGGAAATTAACTCACGCCTTAGCTTGGCCAACTTTGCTTTTAGCAATCCCAAATGAGCAGATGTAGCCTTGTTTTTTTGAGTACGTGCCATCTAGATACGAAACGAATGTAAACATGTATAAATATTTTATTAATACAAAAATAAATCTGAAGCTTTATTATCGTATTCAAATAAACATGTATGATGTATATTATTATTTGTATGGTGTATTACCTCAGCTTCAATGGCTGAAATTTTCTCTAAAATCGTACTCATGTTTGCAACAGATTTCTGATGTACTGTCTGAAATTAATTACTTTATCCTTTTATAAAATTAGCAAAAAATTATCCCAATTGATGTTGGAGACCTCACCGAACTAATGTTGGACAAATACCCAGCTTTGTCGTTTTGGCAGTTGTATACTCGAATAAATCCTAAAATATAATAGTACTTTCTTAAACATAGTAGTACGAAAAGAGTATAAATAATTACTAGAATATTAGCTTGGCTAATATGCGTTTGCTTTTAAAACAGTTTCACCACTATTATCTTGAAACAAGAATGATAGAATACAAGATACGCAAATCAGGTTTCAAAAATGCTTCGATCTGCGAATCTACGTCATCATAGTTTTCCAATATGCCGAACTGTCAAATTAATGTGCGATTTGCATTTAAAAGTGTAAGCTTTTGCGTGAAATATTAAATATTATTATAATTGCTCGGGTTTAGATGAACTATTCCGAAAAACATTGTAAAGTGAATATATTTGCGTAATTAAGTATAGTTGAAAATCTACAGCGGCATCATATTGCTTATGCGGATATTACACTACGAACATTGTTCGAAATAACTGTAAAATTGTTTTTGCTTTCTGTACAAAACTGTCAACCTTACGCTCTCAGATTTCAGAGTTGAGTTCATCCAGAGAGGATGAACTTTTGCGAAGCAAAACAAAATGTTTGTGGTCGTCGACAACAAACTTCGATTAAAACGGTGTTCTAGTGTGCTGAAACAAAATAGTACTCGCGTTTAGGATTGAAATAAGTGCACTTTTATTGATAAAAGGTATTTCATGTAAGAAAAATAATCACAAAGCAACTCCGTAACTTTGCTTTGTATTTGTAAATATTGATATTTGTTTGCTCTATGTGTAATCACAATTCTGAACAAAATTTTGAGAGAGAGCAAAAATGGTTCATCGACAACAAACAATGTTTATAGTGTAATATCCGCATTACCAATTCCAGCAACAAAACACAATAATCACATACTTTTACCTTTGTGAATCCAATTAGAGTTATGTAGATTAAATTTGATTTGAAATTTATTTTTTCATTTCATCATTATAACTTTATTTATAATAATAATAATAATATTTAGGCAATTTACAGTTTACCCTCTTAAGTTATGAGATACTAAGTTAAGACTTCGAACTGTGCCCATTGCTTTATAAAGTGTTATAAATTTTCCTAATACATACCTGCGAGTGTTGTAATCGTACTAACATAGATTTTCATACAAAACAACAAAAAATTTTCTTACGACAGTCATAAATTGTTTTAAGTTATGACAACTTATGAGGGAAACTGTGAATTGCCTAATTATCTAATTTATATTAGCTTATATTAATTTAAAATATTAAATTTATTTAAAGAAAATCGAAAGAGATATGTAATAGTGTTACATAGTTTCCGTTTCCTTTTGTGGGCATTATCTTCAAGTTCTTTATTCAGTTGTCTGATTTTGAAGAACATTCCGGCCCGGAAAAACAGTTGTTTAACGTGAATGTATTTATTACATTATATGCGTGGTGTAAATACATACACCGCCCATATTTTTCCGGCTTCAACGTTTTTCACTTGCAATGGGATTTGAACTCGCAACTTGACTGGCAAGATTGTATAGCTATTTCGGAACATGCCAACGTTCCTCATCAGCAATCCTTTGTTTAACCTTTATGTGGCAATTGACATCGGAAGCTTGCTCAATATGTGTTTTTACAAAGTCATTTGTAATGAGCAAACTATCTCCATTAATTACTATAAATACTTTTTCTAGCGCGCTTACATAACTCATCATCACTGCCGTTGGCTTCGACAGGCCGCCTTCACCCAAATGATTAACTCAGGTGTATGATGTATGTTCTTGTTTGTTAACAGCTATATGCGGTAAATCATTGCGCAGTTTGTGGCATATACAGTGTTCCACTAAAGTCTTCGTACAGCACTTGGTCACAACTTTATTGATAAAAAAAGGTAATGCGTGGCAAGAATTTAAAAAACAATTTAATGCAGCTTTGTTTATTAAACCATTTCCTTCAATTTAACAAAAAAATTAACCAATTTCATCAATTAATCCAAAAGTTATTAACTAAAATCGCAAAAAAGTCACTGAATCAGTTCCAATAAAGTCTTCGTACACTCACAAACAAAGTAACTAAAAATCCTTATAAACTGTGAACTTTTTTTTTAATATTTTGTGGGGTAGCCTATATTTTTGATAAGGGCTTTAAGAAGGTCCGACATCGATTCCACAACTTTTTGTACAAAGCGAGGTTCGATTTTCACCCATTCGTCCTGAAGAACATCATTTAGTGGAGACTTTGAGCTAATATGATGCGCCCTGATCCTTTTCTCAAGCATATTCCACATATACTCAATGGGGTTGAGATCAGGACTCTGTGGTGGTGTTTTGAGCATATGTGGAATATTGTACGCCAAGTACATTCTTGTGTTGTGAGCCATGTTTTTGGGATAATTATCTTGCTGAAAATAATATCACTGATATACGCTTCATTATCTAGCACTTAGCTTCAAATTTCTCTTCAATATATCGATGTATGTATGGTGGTCCATAGCTTCTTCAATTATCCCCAAGTTTCCAACGCCACTAACAGCCATACACCCCCATACTAGCACCCCGCCACCGTCATTTTTTACTGTTTTGATTGCATTTTTTGGATTGTAAGATTTTCCCGGTTTTTTTCACACTCTCAGTTTGCCATTAGACCCAAAAATGTTATAATTTGACTCATAGGAGAATATAACATTCCGCCAAACTCGAGAGATGCATTTTGGTATTTACAAGCGAAGCCCATACGCTTTTTGCGATTTGTTAGATTTATCAGTAAAATATGACGGTGGCGGGGTGCTAGTATGGGGGAGTATGGCTGCTAGTGGCGTTGGAAACTTGGGGATAATTGAAGAAGCTATGGACCACCATACATACATCGATGGATTTACCGCAGGATTACCATCAAGTTATCTTATCGTGGGTTTTGTGTTCTCAAAGTGGTCGACGGTACTGTGTATTCGCCCCCACTACAGTAATTTTCAGTTTCAACTATTGCTGCTGTTCGCCCCCTTTGCTGCTTTCCATCTTGTTTTTGTGTGTGATGGTTGCCATTTTGGTTGCTATCGCTAAGGTGATCAGCTGTTGCATCTAATGTGCATAATGTGTTGTTCCAGCTACCAGCTACCCTTCCCGCTTTGAGTTGGATGGGCGCTATTCGATGCCCCGTTGTCAAAATGCTGCGGTGTGTTGTTACACTTTTGCTGTTGTGATGGGTGTACATCGATATTCAGGTCAGCTTCTGCATGCTGGATTCTTCTTTTATACGTTATTACAATTACTATCAATTTTTTATCTATATTCTTTTTCTTTTTTTTTTTTCCTCTTTTACAATATATTCTTATTTAATTTGTTCGCAATTATAAAGATTTGAAGTCATTTTCGTAGCGTATATTATTTTAATTTAGGAATATTAAGTAGTTAAAAATATTTATCTTCATTGAATTCCATTACATAATTTCTAATATTTATTTAATTCAACACAAGTTTCAATTCTTATTGAACATAATTTGTTACGCTATTAACTATATATAATTATATGTATATCTTGAAAAAAAAATTTTTTTTTTGTTTTTGTATAAGTATTTTAATATAATCCCTTTTTATTTTAATATATAGGGGTTCAAATGTATTTCTCTTCCTAATTTTATTATAATTATAGTCTTTGTTCCTTTTAATTTTCTTATTTCTTTTCTTTTCTTATGCCTGTTTTTTCATTAATTAACTGTACATACATATTTGTTTCTAAATTAAATTAAGTTTAAAATATTTGTAGTGTAAGTGTTTCTAATTCTTCATATATTGTCATATGTTTACATATGTATATAACGTATGTATATAATAATTTTTTGTCTTACTTCTTTTTCTCATTGTTTTGATTATTTTTGAAGTTGTTCATTACTGTTTTTTTTTTTTTTTGTTTTAAACTGACGCTGCATTGTGCTCGCGTTCAGTTGTTCTATTTTTACACCTGCTTTTGTTGCAGTGCTTGCGCTTATCGCTCAATTCTTGCTTATGTTTTGTTTGTTGTTAACGCGAATTCGTTAATATTTTACGTTGAATATTTATGTACTACATTTTATATGATATGTTTATATTTTCGTAAGATATTATTTTGTATTTGTTAGATATGTAAGATATATTTATTTATATTTTCGTAAGAATATTTATAAGAAACAAAGATCTTTCTTATTTTAGATTTATTTACATTTTCTATTGCAACGATTGCAACCAGATATAGTTATCATGTGTAAATTATGGTTATGCATAAACTAACTCCTTATGCATAAATTTCATGTGCATTTATTCCTATAATAATTTTGAAATATGTTGAATTTCACTCGTTATTCAAACGTAAGATTGAAATCAATTTAAAATTAATAGTAGTAAATTATTCAGCTTGGCTAGACGCAGTATCATTTGATACGGTATCACTACTGGTATGATGATACCAGCGATGGCTAGACACTGTGGTATCACATTTAGTTTCAAAATCCATAAACATGTTATTTCAATGTATGTGTGAAATTTACTGAATATCAAAATGTTGTCCGTAGTTGCCATAATTATTATATTATGATTAATGCGTAAAGGAAAAATAGGATTTCTAAAAATCCCATGTTTAAATTTTAGTTCAATGGAAATTACCTGCTTCACTTTGGTTTTCTTGTTCAGTGGAAATCGTTGTGTTGTGAAATTTTTTTAAAATAGTTAATTTATTTAAAAATAATAATGGAGGAATCTCAAATGGCTTGTGTTGCGGCGATGGCAACAGCTGCTGCATGCTATGTTGTAGTCGATGAAGATTCGCAAAGGAATCGATCGTATTGGGTAAAGAAGTGGAGGAAGAATCGCAGTGTTCGTGGAAACACTCAAGAGTTTTTAAGAACTCTAAGGCCCGGCACATACTATTATAGCTGCTATTTAAGGATGGACGAAATATGTTTATTTAAATATGTCTATTTTTTTACTTAAAACGTTTGCATTTTCGGCTTAAATCAGGCGCTTCTCGACCTAACCAATGTTGTTGTTGTTTCTGGCGCTGACCCTAACAACAATAATTTGTATTGCTCTCGTCTAGTTCCCGAATTATAGCCCTTTAATGTTTCTAAATTCCAGGCCTATATCTGTTAAACTTTAATGATATGAAAAATAAAATTTTAGATTTTTAGTACTTTTTTTCCATTAATTAATGTTTTTCTAATTGTAATGTACGCCAGAAACAACAACAACATTGGTTACTTCGAGAAGCGCTTAATCTTTTCCCCTTTTCTTTTTAATTGTTTTTGAACTTTTCGTGACTTGATATTAAAATAAGGCAAATGGGACAAATAAATGAAATTTCTCCGAAAAAGAGAATTTTTTCAACTTCATTTGCAACCGTTCGAATTTATTATGGCCGACTGTTTGGTTGCTGTTGACAACTGCTTACTTGTGTGCGTAAATGATACCGAGAGAAGCAGGGTAAATTTGGGTATCAAAAATTCTCTACACTTGATACTTGTGTGTAGAATTTTCCCTTTCTTCCCCGTCTCTCTCTCCAACGAACTGAGTGATACCGTATCAAATGATACTGCGTCTAGCCAAGCTGATTAGTAATAAACTTAAAAATGTTATTTTCATATTATCCTATAATAAATCCTATCAAGCCTATTTTATATATATTTATTCTATCCTACTTCTAAAGGTGCCTATTGTGATTAATTTACTTTAATTTATGACTACTTTATTTAATTTACCCCTAAACCTATTTTCTTAGTTTAAGTGATTCTGATTCCTATATAATTATCTAGTTAATTCTATTTTCCTATTTAATTGCTACTACATAACTTAAGTAAGTTATTGTGGAATGGCTTTTCCTTTCCCTTAATATTTAACACTGTCGTAATTGGACTTTTAACTCCTACTACTTTATATGGCCCTATCCATATGGGAGAAAACTTATTTTTCCCAGTTTGATTCTTAATTAGTACATTATCTCCTACTTTAAATTCTACTAAATTTAGTTTGTTATCGTACTGCCTTTTAGCTACCTGTTTTGCTAAATCCTGATTCTTTCTCACGATTTCGTGAGCCCTTTGTATTTGAAATTTCAATACTTTATTTGGATCTTCGGCATTATATACCGGACTACACTTCCTTTTTAAGTTAGTCGGCATTTCTGTATCGAAACCAAATAAGGTACGGAATGGCGTTTGCTTCGTCGTAATGTGGGGTGTGTGGTTATGAACATGCATAGCTGCAGTTAACCATTGATCCCAATTCGACCCGTCTTCTTTAGCAAAACTACGCAAATATTCCGCTAACGGTCTGTGGCTTCTCTCTAATGAGCCATTAGCTTGTGGATGGTTAGGCGTTATGTGTAATTTCTTAATGCCTAATAATTTACAAGTATCCGAGAACAATTTCGAAATGAAATTAGTTCCCTTATCTGTAATAAGAATTCGTGGCATTCCGTAACGCGTAATTACTTCGTCATAAAAGGCCCTGGCGACAGTACTTGCTTCCGCGTCTGGGATAGCTGTACATGCCATAAATTTTGAAAAATCATCTTGGAATGTTAAAATATATTTGTTACCGGATACAGTTTCTGGTAGAATACCTACAATACCCATGTAAACTTTGTCGAATGGCCGCATTGGTGTATCCGTTAGCACCATGGGCATTTTTGTCAATTTCGAACTTTTGTTCACTTGGCACTTTGGACAGTTTTTGATGAATTCTTTTATTTGTTTTTGCATTCCTGGCCATCTGAATTGTCTCCGGATTCTTAAATACGTTTTCACCGCACCTGATGTCCTCCCAGTGGTGAATTGTGAAAGTCTTTAATCACTGTTTCTATTTGTTTCGGTTCGGACAGCAATGTTGCTGTGTTATTTTCTTCGTTTCCTGGTTCCACATCATCTTTATCTATTCCTACGGGTGTTCCTTGTTGTTGATCTTGGTTACCTGTTTTTGCTTTTGACCGTGTTTGTACGGCTCCTATTGTTTTGTGTTTCTCCTGAGGAATTCTACTAAGCGCATCTGCGTTTAAATTTTTCTTTCCTGGCTTATATAGAATTTCGAAGTCGTATTCCGATAGTTTATGCCTAAATCTTGCCAGTCTTAAAGTTTGACATGACTGCTTCTTTTAGTCGTTCAAATGCTTGCTGGCAGTCTTCTGTCCAGAAAAATTTTGCGTCTTTACGTAATAATTTGTTAATTGGCAGCGCTATCTTAGCTGTGTTTTCAATAAATTTCACACATTCTACCTTCTAGGGATCTGGTAAAGCACCATTTTCCGAGCATTTGTGTCCTAAATAAACTATTTCCTTTCTCAAAAATTTGCATTTCTCTGTATTCAGTTTTAAATTATGTTCCCGTAATTTCTGTAATACTGAACATAATCTTTGTTGGTGTTGTTTCAGATTTCTACCGTATATCACTATGTCATCTAAATAAACAATAGTCTATGCCTTGTAGGCCTGTTAGGATATGATTCATTATCCTTTGAAATGTTGCCGGGGCACCTGTTAGCCCAAATGGCATTCGATTGAATTCGAAGTGCCCTAGTCCTGTACTGAACGCTGTTTTTCCCTTATCCCGAAACAGCGTCGATTAAAACTTGGTGATATCCACTTGCCAAATCTAGCGTTGTAAAATATCTGCTATGGCCTAATTGCTCTAAAATTTCATCAATACGAGGAATGGGAAAAACTTGTTTAATCGTTGCTTCATTGAGTTTCCTGTAATCTATTACAAGTCTCCATTTTTTTTCCCCGTCCTTGCCACTTTTCTTGGGCACTAAAAGTAACGGTGAGTTCCACGGTGATGTGCTATGTGTGATTATGCCATCATCTAAAAGTTTGTTCACTTGTTTATTTATTTCCCCCCTATGTATTTGGGGTAATCTATACTGTTTCCTATTTATTGGAGGTTGATCTGTGCCTGTTGGGATTTCGTGTTTTACACTTGTAAATGAAAGCTCGTCTCCGTCTAATAGGAAGACGTCATGAAATGATTTTACTGTCTTCTATGGAATTCCTTTCTTCCGTATTTAAATTTTCATCTAACTCAATTTCGTTGAGTAATTCATTTATTCTCCTTTTTGCATCTATCTTGCCTATACTATTAATTGACTTAGTACTTTGTATTGTGTACTCGTCGAGATTTGTGAATTTTGGTTTAAATTCGCTATTTATTTCGTAATCATATTCTGTCGTATTTAATATGGGAGCATAAACTGTGTTATCCTTTACATATACTAATGTATCTCCTATGTGGATTCCTGGATCTATTTCTTCTTTATGAATTACCACATTCTTAAATTTTTTACGAAGTTTTAATGGTACTATCGTAATTGTTCTTGCATCAACTGGTATGTAGTATTGTTTGCTTTCCTCCTCTATCTGCTGGATAGTTGTTATCGGTAATTCTAAAATAACCTCTTTCTTTTCATTGAAGAGTGTTAAAATCTTTTCCATTGTATTTATAATGGAGTTGTTCCACAAATTATCTCTTCCTAATATGCCGTCTGCCGGTACTCCTTTTTTAAGTGACACAACGTGTAGCGTTAAACGTAAGGACTGTACCCCATTATGACATATAGTAGTTGATCCTTCTATGGTCACACAACCTCCAAATGCTCCGCTTAAGTCTTTCCTATTCGACTTGTCTATTATTGTGCTATCTTTTATCGCACACTTCTTTATCAGGCTTGTACCTGCCCCTGCATCTACCAGTAAAATGAGTTTTCCATTATTCGCCTCTGCGCAAGGTAATTCAATGAACACGTCATTTAGCTGGGTTTGATTGCAGTTAGATACTCCTGTTTCTGTATTTCTATTGTTATTTGCTAACTTATTCATTGAGCACGGTATTTTTGGTTTTAGTTTTTGGTTTTTTCCTAACTTAATTGGCACTTCTGAATCAACTGCTTCTCCCAACGTATGATTTCTCTCCGTTACATTGTTTTCATTATTATTCGTCTTCCTTAACTTGATATTAATTTTTAAGTCTCTTGAAGTTGGTAACGTTTCAACAATCGCATCCGATGTCGGACTTACGGTTACCACTTTACTTGTTAGAGTTGGTAACGTATCCACAACCGGTTCGGATGTATGAATTACTGTTACTCCTTCAATGGCCTTAAGTTACTAATATTTTTGGGTCCCCAGATTATTGGCCTATTCTGGGCCCTTGACAGTTTCCCGGACTATTACTTTGTAACGATTCCCAATTCCTTTTTGCCTCGCAATTTTTTATCATATGTCCTGGTCTATTACACCAATGACATAACGTTTGGTTTGCTCTGTTCGGCTGATTCCTCTGCAATCCGTTAAGTGTAGTTGGGTTAGGGTTTATTGCCCGTTTTTGGTTCCCGTTCCGCTGGAATTGGTTTTGAGGCCAATTCTGCTGTGGTCGATTTGTTTGCCAGTTTTGTTGGACCTGGTTTGACTGCCAATTCTGATGAGGTCGGTTCCATTGCTGATTTCCTTGATTTTGGTTGTTAGTCCTTTGAATTTTGTTGCTGTACCCACTTTTGTTGTTGACCTTGTTGTCACACCTCCAATTTGTCTCGTGTCCATATTTTAAACACTTCTGACAATATGGCGTGTTCTTGCGAGTCAAACAATCGTCTCTGGTATGACCTCGCTTGTTACAAAATGAGAAAATTATTTTATTCGCCGCTCCTTGTGTAGTATTTTGTACCGAAGTGGGTTGCCTGGCAATTTTTTCTCTTGAAGCTATGCCCTGACTTCCCTGTTTAATTGCTCTTGTTGTTTATACGGCATGGTGGCAAGACGCGTTGCATTCATATTAATGTTTAAGAGGTCTGTGTGGAGGAGGCTACTGTTTTCTATGGTTTCGAGTGCATCTACGGCTAATTCTACCATTTGTTCGATATTCTTCTTCGTAACATTGAGCATATAAATTCTTAATGCGGCGTTCCTTAACCCTGTTTTAAAGGATTTCTCTACGGCCCCTTCCACCATACTCAAAAGTGCCATATCTCCGTGTCCGTTATATTTTGTTCGAACTAATTCTACTGCCTGTGTTTGTAGGGTGTTTAGGCGTCTTGCAAACTGTCGTATATCTTCGTTAACTAACTGACTACAACTTTGGATGCCCATTATCACTGAGTCTAAGGATACCGTTGGTAAATATGCCCTTTTTATTGTGAGGTAGAATTCTTCGAGGCTATTAAAGCGTTGTAACCTCACTAAGTCATAGGCGTCCCCATGTAATCTCTGCTTAATGCAGTCTATGTAGTCCAGAATGTTGTCTGCACCTACATCTCTTGCGGCTAATTCGCATCCGTTTATGAACTTATACACTTCGCCCTGTAAGTCTGGCGAATGTGTTCCAGAAAATAGTGGTACCAGCCTATTTGTAATTTTAGCTATCTCTCCTATACCCATTTTGGTTTGATCTTTTGTTGTCTTGATTTGTTGTAGTGACCTTGCGTTGCAATCCTTCGGACTAAACGCGGACGTGGTTGGTTCTTTATGATGGAGTGACTGATTGTGATCTAGCGACATTTCCTGCCTTAGAAGTCTATTCTGCTCTTTTAGCTCTTGGATTCTCCTGTTCGCTTCTTCTAAAGAACTACAGTCTTCTCTTGATCTCTGTGCAAATTCCTGTTCTAATATTCTATTCAATGTTTCTTCGGTTAGCCCCTTCTTCTCTAATAATTTCCTTAGTTGTTCGTTCTCGTCTTCTAAGGTCTTTAGTATGTTTTCCTAAAACTGTCTTTCTTTTAAATAAGTATCGAACTTATTTTTTAACGCGTTGAATTCTGATAAACAGTCCCTTAAACTTTTATTTTTGTTTTCTATTATATTTTTTAAAAACACTAACAATTCCTCTACTAATGCGTCTGCTTTTTCTACAGTTGATATTTCTCCTAGTGCGTCTATTTTAGTTTTTATCAACTCTAAATATTCTTTATTGGAAACGGTATTTTTTAAGATGTTCCAAACTTTTGTCACTAGTTCTCCTACCTGTCTCTTCAAATCCCTATGGTCTTTTTCTAATGCTAAATATGCTTGTTCTTGAAAAGATTCGGCCTTTAATTATCCTATACATATTTTTCCAAGTATTTATTTTGGATATTTTTGGAATCAATTAAAACTTTCATTGATTCTCTTCAAGCAATTAACTTTTGCTTATTCAGCTTTAATACGGCTCATTGACACCCTTTTTGGCTGAACACGTTGCAAACATTCGTACATTCGTACGCATATACATATATACTATTTTTATTATATTCTTTTTTTTTTTTTGTAATTCGAGCTCGTGGCTCAATTCTGCTCGCCCGGTGCCTGACGTACTTTTTGTTTTTGTTGCTTTGTTAGCGTTTTTGCTACCAGCTGCCGCTTGTAGTTTGACAATTCTGGCCTTGCTTGAAGTTCAAGTTTATGACCTATTTCTTTTTGCAACTACAGCTATTGCTGTTAGCCGCTATGAATTTTTGTTTTTATATCAATTTTTATATCTTTCAATTTTTACTTTGAATTGAATTGCATCTTGTTTTGATTTCTAGCCAATTTTAAGTTAATTTAAATTTGCTTAATTAAAATTGGATTTAATTATATTTTAAAATTAGGGACAAGTTTGCCGTGCTTTACGCTGGCATCCTTTTGATGAAACCCGATGAATTTTTAGCTGAAAATTATTTTATGATTCATATAATAATATAATATATTTTAATATTATATATTAAAAGAATTAACTATTTTAATTCCATTAGTATCCTTTTTACTTTTTCCTTTTCAACTTTTACTTTTTACTAAGCTACTAATTTTTCTTATTTCATTTTTTTTTACAACTTTATGCCAAAATCACCACCAAATTATTTTTTACTTTTGCGTTTTATTTATTAACGAAATTATCCTTTCACTTTTTACCAGTTTTCCTTTTTAAACTATCTTTTAAAACTTGATTTGCTTTTAACTTTTTACTTTGACTTTTTATCTATAACTTGCTAACTGCTACATTTCACTTAAATGCTACAAACTTGTTATTTTACTGTTTTAATTTTCTAAACTGCTATTCTTATTTACTCTTCGTAATTTATTTCTACTCACTTTTTCCCTTCGAGCGATCCTCGGCTCGAAAATCCAGCTGCGCCAATTGTTGTATCTTCTTACGGGTGGTCTTTTACTATCTCTTCTTGACTTCAATCAAAACTGCACTTGTTTTCTGTGTGTAATGTTTATTGTCTATCTTTCCTTTATTATTTTACAATTTACTTTTCACTGCGTTGTACTAACACTCTTTTATAATTATTATGGTTCTTTAAGGCGTTGGCTTACGTTTATTTAATTGCACTTATATTTATTTCTATATAATTACTTTCGTATTATATTTTAAGGACACTATTACGTCCTTTCACTAATTTAAGGTTATACTAGGGTAGACTAACACGATTTCCTTAATCGCGACTTAACACTACTTTACACTATTAACGCGACTATCTTACTCTAAGATTATTACAAAACTGCTTAATTACAACTGCCTCTTTCAATCCGAAAGATGGGTTTATATCTCTTCTGAGATTCGTTGTTGGACAGAATCATTTCCGCATCGTTTTACAATTCTCTCAAGAATTAATTTTGACACTCATTGCAAATTTGGAATGCGATCAAGTTCGCGCGCTGTTCCACTTATTGGAATGCGATCAAGTTCGGCTTTTATCCGGGCCACAGTGGTGTGTGATTCACTTGTACTTTCGAGCTTCACAATTAAAGTGTAGCCTAGAAGTATGTGTTACCACACGTTAAGCTTTGTTAACTACTGGGCCGAAAGGTATGTGGTGATAACCAACGTTAAGCGTTGTTATTACCAGAGCAATGATTCTGACCTACAACAATATATTAAATGTACGAACTAATAAACGAATGAACTACAAAACGGACACTAAACACTGTGGTTCTATTTATAGACACACAATAAACAAAATTAAAAAGAACTGTAGAATAAAAAGTTAGAACCTCACGGAATATTCAAAATGAAAGTAACATCAGTATCACCTGAAGACGGACACCGGCGTTGTCCGAAATATTGTAATAATAAAGAAAAAATAAGAAACAGAAAAGTGTTTGAGTTTTCATTTTACATTTTTGGAGACCTAGAGCACAACTAATCAATATCATTAATATTAAGGTCAAAAAAACAAAATCCAAAAATATATATTAATTTTTTATTATTTGTATTAGAAATTTAATAAGAAAAGAAATAATCACAGAAGATAAATACTTTATAAAAATAAGCAATAACCTGCAAAATATTTCATTTTTAACAAGAGACGACACATAATTTAGGTGACCTAAGTTGCTGTCGACTTATTTGACAACTCATGATGTTGGTTGTTGTCTCTGTGAATAGATTTTTGCTTACCTCCAAACTACGTACGAGACGACACCATGTTTAACTAAGACACGACATCGACTCTGTGAATAGATAAATATGACAAACAAATGTTTAAAACGATGACTACAGTTAAAAGTAACTCTCTGAATAAGGCCCATAATAAATACTTACTGTGGTACCCAAATCAGTACATCGCTCGTTGCGTAGCTGTCAAAATGGAATTGGAATACGCAATTTTATGGAAGTGACTAAATAGGCAACGCACTGACGGAGAGCATTCGACTTTCCAATTTTGGTATGCGGTACGAAGTGAAGTTGGCGGCAAATATTAAAAAAAATGTTCATGTGCTTGTAAATGTTAAAAGACTTTTTGAACATATCTTGACGCAACGCAGCAATTTCGATTTAGCGCAGCGTCGTTTTGAAGAAGCAGTGATCAACGCACCACATACACCAGAGATAATGAGATAGGACACTTCGAATTCGTCGCAAAACACTTTGGCATTTTCACTAACACTAGGATAAAAACTTGTGATTTACTTCGCCGAAACTACATTGATCGCATGAACGCATGCAAAATCTGTTTTTCAGGGTTCGTTTATGAAAAGTCAAAAAAAATAATTAAAAATATTATATTATATTATATTATAAATATGTGCAAAATATATATAAAACATAAAACCCCGTTCTGTATAATGGTAATTAATGTATGCTTCCATATTTTAGCCGGTATTGGTTGTTTATTTCTCATTTTTACTTTGGTATAAAGTTGTTCAACTTTTGACAAAAAAATTACAATTAATAACTCCAGAATGAACGCATTTATATTTTTTTTCATTTGTTTTCTATTTTTGAAAATGATGTATTGTTATACACCGTTGATGTACTTGGGGGGTCAAACATCCGTTTGCACCTACCATTTTAGATTTGGGAAACTTTACCTGGTGAAATTTATATTTTATAAAAGCCAATTAGCAGCTTATTATAAATATTGTACGGATGCAATAGGACTACAGGGGAACTAAACACAGTCCATTTTATAATTATTCATGTTTTATTTATAAACATTTTCAAATATTACGCACATAATAATATTAATTAGAATATACAATCTTTACTGTGTAACCACAACGCAACGATGCGACGTCGCAAACCATAACGATTTCTCTCTCTCGAAATCTTCGAATTAGTGACATCTGTCATCATAAATTATTTACACTTTGTTTTAAATAAAAATAATTTGAATAATTTCCTTGTTTGAAAAATTGTTTGTCAAATTTATTTATATTTTTTGGGGAATTTGAGAAATTTCATCGAAAAGTTGGGCATACTGTTTTTCAAAAAATGAGAAAATCAGAAAAGGTTGTCAGCAAATTTGAAAATGTTACGACGACGACTCAACGACGTGTTCCTTTCCATTTTTTAGGGACATCGCAATCGATTGCCACGCCGTTGCGTTGTGGATAGACAGATATTCCTATGTCCGTCCGTCTGTCTGTCTGTTGATGATCACAGGAGAACTGGTGAAGACATCATAATGAAATTTTGCAGAAATATTCTTTGTTATGGTGTGCAGGTTGGTATTGAAAATGGCCGGAATGGGTCAACGACCTGCGGTTAAAGAAATTATAAAAATTTATCGTATTTGATTGTATGTAATTTATAGATACTAACCTACATAAATAACAGACCACATGCTGATCCATATTCGATTAACTGTCGCACACAAAAATGCAGAATCTACAAAGATGCTTCGTGACAAACGAATTTATCCTGAGTCAGTGCAGTTTCCTCCAGTCGTCTTTTTACCAATGACGCATTCTCATATGGTTGTTGTTGAATTATCAATGCCAACGTATTTTCACCAGCTTGTGAGGCAAATATCTACAGCACCGACAGGGACAGGCAACGCCACAACTATCTTTTCCAACTAAACGCTGGAAATGTTTTTCTGTATGTTGTTCATGTCTTCCGCTGCTTGCTCGAGAAGTCGTGCTTGGGCTTAAATATGAAGCGAATATATTTTCAGCTTTTAAGGGGTTACACCACCTTGAGATTTTCAAAAAATTGATTTTTTTGAATGATGAAGCGGAGGACGGAAACACGGCAACAATAGAAGACCTCATGTACGGTCCAGGAATCGCAGATTAAAGGTAAATAAAACAAATATTTGGTTTTAAAGCGGCTTTCACACAGTACGATTTGTTGTACAGCTTGCTGCTCCCAGAAATCGTAGGATAAATAACGGAACTTCATTGTCAAGCCTTTACACGTTCAAGCAAGTTGTACGATTTCATTTTTTTGTTGCTGTCGACGGATAAACATCAACGAAATGGACAGCGCAATTCTGGCAGACATAATAAAATCAAAGATCAAAGAATGGAAAAAAGAAAGAAATATTGGCATAAGGCTGCGCCAAACCTCTAAACCAAACTTATGCTTGTCTCCCACTTCCTGAATATAACTCCGTTAAAATTTTTTGGGGCGTGGCTTTGGTTTAGGATTTATGGGAGTGTAAACGTCAAAATGTTTATGTGCGATATCTTCCAAACTACTAGGTGCACCGGTGTAAGCGGGGTACCGTTTAAAAGGTAATTTTAATACCTATTTTCTAAGTCTTAATCCTTTTTTGATTTTTTGAATAGTTATGGAATTATTTTAGTTTTAAGGAAAAATGGTGGTTGTTATTTTAAAAAATAAGTTTTTTCACAACTTAAATCGTAATTAAGGTATACATTAAATCATATATCATTGGGCTTATAGCCCATAATTTTCGCTTTTCAACGGTATATAACATGTTGGGGTATCTCCTACCGCTTCGACCATTTTTATTAAAATTAATAATACATTTTCGTTGCATATCCGAATACATATCTTAGACTTGGCTAGAGAAAACTTTTGTACTTTAATGTGCGTAGTGTTCGGTATTTACTTCTTAAAATTGAAACGTTTTTATGAATTGCCATAAAAATACTATTTTACTGCGTAGCCGCCGTTGGACACTCTGCACTCAGTGTTATAATCAAAAAGCGCTGCCGTAGGCGGAAGGCCGGAGGACGCATACACGCCCTAAAATTGGCCACACAACAATATTCTGTTGCGTATCCGGTGTTTGACATACTGAGGGTTATAATCAAAAAGCGCGGCCGTAGGCCGAAGGCCGGCGGACGCATATACGCCCTAAAATTCGCCACAAAACACTATTCTGTTGCGTACCCGGTGTTTGACACTCTGAGTGTTATAATTCACCTTTCGTGAGGGGACAGATCACGAAACGAACGGAGACGACAACGACGATGACTATTAAACTGTACCAAACGAATAAATTCCTACTTAATAAATAATAATTAATAAAAAAAAAACACACGCCCTAAAATTGGCCACAAAACACTATTCTGTTGCATAGCCGGTGTTTGACATACTGAGGGTTATAATCATTAAGCGCGGCCGTAGGCCGAAGGCCGGAGGGCGCATACACGCCCTAAAATTCGCCAAAAAACACTATTCGGCTGCGTAGACGGTGTTTGACACTCTGAGTGTTATAATTCCCCTCTCGTGAGGGGACAGATCACGAAACGAATGGAGACGACAACGATGAGGACTATTAAATTGTACCAAACGAATAAATTCCTAACGAATAAATAATATATATTTCCAAACGAATAAATAATAATTAATAAAAAAAAAAACACATCATGAAATACACATAAATCATTGTTTTTAAATAATCATTCCTTCTGCAAATTTATCAACTCTAACGGTAAGTACTATATGACATATTATATATCGCTGAAAAGAAATTCTGGGCTCTATAAATAGTGTTTTTAATATATACCTTAATTGTCATATAAGAGGGAAGGGGAAGGTTTTATAATGGCACCTCCACCATTTTTTCTTAAAACTAAAATATCTTCCAAACCGTAACCTTGGCTGGTGTACTAGGGAAATGAGGGGCGTGGCAATACCTTTCTCTTGACACCTAGATCATTAATGTACCATACCTAATTTCGAGTAATAAACCTTTAAATAGGTGACCTTTCGCGACCTTCAAACGACGATAACAGCCAAACTAATGCCACGCCCCCAAAAATTGGCGGCTATTTACCGTTATAATGGTCCTAAATAACGGTAAAAAAATTAACAAAAAACACGGGGCAAAACCGCCAAACCAAACTTTTCCCGAAACATTTTTACATACACTCGCTTGAAAAAAAAAATTGGAGCTAACTTGCCCAGATGATTTCAAACATTTTTTTATTTATTCTTATTATTTCTTGATTTTTGAATTTGTTGAATGTACGAACTTTTGTTACGCTATTTACTAGTAGCGTTAATAAATTATTAATTATTGTTTAAATTAATATTTTATTGTTACGATGTTTATTTAGTACCTATTTAATGTTATTATACTTTGAAGTAAAAAGTGATACTCATCGTCATGAGTAGAGAACGGGCAATACGATATCAGCTGTCCTTCCCCTCCAAAATCATTTTGATCATCGTGTTAGATGTTGTCGTTCGTGATAAGTGACCGGTTGGAGAAGGTGAAGACACACAAACCCATATAATTGGATAGGGTTTGACAGTTCTTAAGTTTTCTTAAGTGAGCATAATCAGGCCTTTAATAGCCTTATTTCAAGAGTCACGGTCATCTCTAAATCGTCTGTCACTCGTCTTAGGTATTCTAAGAGTCACGGTCGTCTTAAAATCGTCGTCGTCTAAATCGTCAACGACGTAAAATTTGGTCGTCTTGATGTATTCTAAGAGACGAGTTAGACGATTATCGTCTTAAATAAGACGAGTGCTTTTTAGTTCTCGTCTCATACAAATTACATTGTTTTAGAGCACAATATAATTCCAAAGTTTGTATTTTTATGCTTTATATCAACTTTTGTAGTTGGTATATGTAGTTGTAGTTGCATATATCGAAATATTGAAACGAAATTTGAAGCCAAGTGCTGAAAAATTGGGCGTATATCAGGGATATTATTTTCAGCAAGATAATTGTACCAAAAAATGGCTAAAAACACCAGGATGTACTTGCCGTACAATGTTCCACACATGCTCAAAACACCACCACAGTGTCCTGATCTCAACCCCATTGAGCATATGTGGAATATGCTTGAAAAAATATCAGGACGCATCATATTAGCTTAAAGTTTCGACTGAAAGAAATTCTTCAGGGGGAATGGGTGAAAATCGAACCACGCTATGCACAGAAACTTGTAGAATCGATGCTGGACCGTCTTAAAGCCGTTATTAAAAATATAGGGAACCCCACCAAATATTTAAAAAAAAACAATTTACAGTTTTTAAGGATTTTTAGTTACTTTGTTTGTGAGTGTACGAAGACTTTATTGAAGCTAATTCAATGACTTTGTTGCGTTTTTAGTTAACAACTTTTGGATTAATTGATGAAATTGGTTTCTTTTTTTTGTTAAATTGAAGGAAATGGCTTAATAAACAAAGTTGTGTTACATTTTTTTTTAAAATTCTTGCTACACATTACCTTTTGTTATCAATAAAGTTTTGGACCAAGTGCTGTACGAAGACTTTAGTAGAACACTGTATATTAATCTACATATAATTTGCCAAGTTTATTCTATATTTTAGGTTTTCATTAATTGAAATTAACCACAATTATATTTTCGTCTACCATCACTAAAATTTGTATCTTGTGCGCAAGATTCACCTTGACCTTTTTGGCAAATAACAATGGCTGTAAAATGAACGTATAGTCCAGTGACCGCGACGTAAGAGCAAGCGAGTGCGGGCGTGTTCCGTGACTCTTGGAATAGATTTGTTACGTCGTCGTGACTCGTCAGAGACGATTGTCGTCTTAGTCACCGTGACTCTTGGAATAAGGCTGTAAGTTAGCATAATCAGGCATAATCCCAATAGGAGAAATCTTTTCCGTTCCATACAAGCCATAATTGAATTCACCGTAGAAATATTTAGCTTATTGCGGGTTTTGTTTTTCACTAGAAATAATTCCGAAAATATCATTTCTGCAAATGCACTGCTATGCGGAAGACATAGCAATGAACTAACAAATTCTTTGAGATTAGGAAACATTTTTTCGTTAAGACCATTTTTGAAAGTAAAAACTGAAACTACGTCCTGCTCGTTTGTGAAATTCGGAAGAGGCGCGACAATTGGTGCAAATGATTCTGATCATGTTTACACGAGGGACGTTTGGAACTATTCATCGTCCATGTCCAGAAATTGGATTGTGGATCGTAGTGTCATGATTTTAAAGCATGATTTTCATACTTTTTGCTACCTTTTTTCTTACTTTTAGCTACTATTTAAGAATTTATGATACTTTTTGACTATTAATTTTTGCAAACCTTTTTATATCATTCTTAATATCTTTCTAACGGTACCTATGCGATTCCGATACCTGCTATTGTTTAGGAGATATGGGCAGTTGAATTTCAGATTTCAAAGGGCTGTACAACCGGAACCGGAAGTTGCCACCCCTTTTTGGGGTTGTTGTTGGGGTCAGCACCAAAAACAACAACATAAAAAAAAACACCAACAACGTGGGTCATTGTTATGTAAAACCTATCTGTTCCTTATTTGCAAACGACGAAGCTTATATAGCGAATGTTGTACAAAAAAAGACACCGACAAAGATCGCTGATGAGGAACGTTGGCATGTTCCGAAAAGCTATCCGATCTTGGCATTTAACTTGCTAGTTCAAATCCCGTTGCAAATAAAACACTGAAGCCGGAAAAATGTGTGAGGTGTATGTATATACTTCACGCATATAATATAATAAACATATTCACTTTTTTTTCACTTACCTTCGTGATACCGCCGAGGAAATACAAATAATAAACTCTCAATAAACTGCACATAAGTCCTCAAACACAATGCAGCTTAATGCCGTGTTTACACGTGGGACACGTGTCCTCTGGGGACACCATTTGTTGTTGTTTTCACAGCCAAACGGCAAGATGAACTCGCATACAAATGAACGCGTCCCCTGGGGAAATAGATGTCCATCGAAAGTTCTGGGGCACCAGAAAACAGAGTTGCGTTTTGGTGAAAAAATATTTATAGACTGAAATCAGTCAAATGTATTGTCATCAGTGAAATGTATTGTCATCAAATTTAAAAGTAAATGTATACAAATTTAACAAGAAGGAATAGCAACTCAAATTGTATTTTTTTGTTGTTGTTATTGTTGTTTTTAATGCTAACTTAAAAAACCACAACACCTTTTATCGCTCTCGTTTGGTTTCCGAGTTATAGGATCTTGAAGTTTAAAGATTTACGAGCTAAATTTCCTGAGCGATTTTCAACAAAATGTTGTTTCACATAAATAAAAGACAATTGAAATACCTTTCTGATGACATATCATGTTGGCATCTCGTATAGTTTAGGAGATATAGCTCGTAAATCTTTAAACTCCAGGGTGCTATAACTCGGAAATCAGACGAGAGCGACAAAGTGTTGTTGTTGTTGGAGTTAGCATAAGAAACAACAACTACAGCAGAAAAATGTGAGCTCTTCAGCAACTCGTATATTTGTTTGCTAAATTTACATGAAATATAACATCAACGCCAACTACTGCAAAACTATTCATGGTTTCAGCAAATCAATTAATATCAATTATAAAGTTTATTTTAAATTATTATTGCTTAAAATACATAAATAGGAGTGGGTAAGGTTGGGTTAAATTTTATTTTTTAATGCGGATATTACACTATAAACATTGTTTTTTGTCGATGAACCATTTTTGCTCTCTCTCAAAATTTTGTTCAGAACTGTGATTACACATAGAGCAATCAAATATCAATATTTACAAATACAAAGCAAAGTTACGGAGTTGCTTTGTGAATATTTTTCTTACATGAAATACCTTTTATCAATAAAAGTGCACTTATTTCAATTCTAAACGCGAGTATTTTGTTTCAGCACACTAGAACACCGTTTTAATCGAAGTTTGTTGTCACGACCACAAACATTTTGTTTTGCTTCGCAAAAGTTCATCCTCTCTGGATGAACTCAACTCTGAAATCTGAGAGCGTAATAGCCTGTTTACATAAAAATATTTAATCCGGTTAAGGTGTTCGAAAATCGATCAGCTGATCTAGTGTTTACATACATAATCCGGTCCGGGCTGTCAAACCGAAAAAAAGAAATAAACAGCTGTTGTTTTGTGTTTGTTTATTTACGCAACTATTTTTAAAATTTTGCCTCGCTTTAATTTACAATACAATGAATAAAATAACAATAATATTCAAAATTGTTGAAATGTATTTTGCTATGGTGACGAAATTCGCAAGTTTGCAGAATTTGGAAAGTGAAAAGTCGTACATCGTAAATCAGACTTATTTTCATTTACATAAGAAGTATGCCATGGTGAAGGCTCTGCGAATAGCGCTGATGTCTATAAATAGGACCTTGTGGATTGTGGTAAATATTCAACAGTATTAATTTATTGTGGTCCAGCTTAAGATTCCTAATTATAGCCCCGCAGTAGTACATTTTGGGAAGTGGACTGCCAGAGAAATAGTGATGATTTCTTTAAGGAAAATTTCCGCATGAGCCGAGGATCTTTTCAAAGATTGTGCGCATATCTTAAAAATCTGCAGAAGAAGAGATGCAACTCATGCGAAACTATATCGCTGGAGAAGCGTGTTGCTATAGCACTCTATACTCTCGGCTCATCAGCGGAATATCGAACTATTGGAAGTACTTTCGGCGTAGCAAAATGCACAGTTTGCATTATTTTCCTGGATTTTATAATGGAGGTGTGGAAAGTACTTTTCCCACCTAAATAATTTGCCATTCACGTCTGGAAAAGTCGATGAATGTGTTAATGGGTTTGCTCGAATAGGCTTCCCACAGTTTCTGGGTGCTGTTGGTATGTTTATATTAGTAATGTTAAAAGTATTCACTGCTCAATATAATTATTCCTTGTAGATGGTTGCCACATAGAGGTTCACCCTAAAAAAGAGGATGCAGTGGACTACTATAATTATAAAGGGTGGTATTCAACAGTTCTCTTAGCTCTGGTGGATGCAAGGTATCGTATGCATATATACACAATGTACATACATTAATGTTGCAATATAAACCCACATTCTATTTATCTTTTTACAGATACAAATTTTTATATATAAATGTCGGCAGCCCAGGTAGGTGCAACGATTCGCAGATATTTGAGAAATCGGCACTGAAGCGTGAACTCCAAAATTCCACTATTCTGCGGGAGAAAACTGAAGTGCTGGATGGGGTCAATGTGGGCGTGTTCATAATTGGCGACTCAGCCTTCCGTTTGTCGCCCACCTTGATGAAGCCTTACCCTTTCAGCGTGGAAAATAGTGTGGAACGCCGCGCATTCAACTACAACTTATCAAAAGCCCGCAGAGTAGTGGAAAATGCCTTCGGTCACATTAAAGCCAGGTATCGTACGAATAATTTGCGTTTAACTTTCCTTTATTAAGATTTTAAAAAATCATAGATTCCGTCGCATCGGCAAAGGCGTGGACAACAAAATTGGAAACGCCAATGCTGTCATAAAGGCGTGCTGTGTGGTCAAGAGCACAGCGGAGAATTGAGAGGGGGAGGCAATACCCAAGCACCACAACGGACTTGTCTCGTGATAGAGTGCAAGCAGAGTTGGTTCGAAGCGCACTCTGCTCCTATTTAAGTAAAAAAATCATAGTTTATTTTTATCATTATTTTTATTTTTGAGACTTAATGAAGTCACTAATACAGGCAGACATGTTTTTGCAGTCAGCCATCATTTGTGTCATAATTTCCACTTTCCTTTCTTCTAACTCTAGCAATCGCATGCCAATCTGTTGCTGAGCCTGCATTCCTTCCTTCAATTCCTTATCTGCATCATCGCAATATTTAAGCACTCTGTCAATTTTATTTGCAGGTGATGATCGCGGCGATGACGGACGGAGCAGTGGAGAGGACGGCATTGATGATCCTGGTAGCGGAGATGACGATGGACGAAACAGCGGAGATGGCGATAGACGAAGCAGCGATGACGGTGGACAAGACATCGGAGATGACGATGGACAAGACAGCGGAGATGACGATGGACGCAATAACTGGGAGGACGACGATGGACGTGACAATGTCGACGGGAGCGGACGTGGCAATGGCGTTGGTGACAGACGTGGCAACGGTGATGGCGACGAATAGATCAGTGGTGGCGAATCTATGTGAAAAAGTAAAATCAATAATGAAATGTATTATGTAGAATGAAATGTATTATAATAAAGGTAGATTTTGTCCAAATGTTTTATGGCACTCACCTCTCTCAACCACAGACTCCTCCACGACGACATTATGAACGGCAAAACTGCCGATTATTTGATGCACTCGCGAAAAGTGCACCCAGTCTGCTGGTGAACCACCCGATACCCCAACAAGGTTTTTAGTTTTCCTACAGTGAAAGCATTATTATTTATGATGAATACATGCACATCGTAATAAAAAACAATTACCGGTATTTGGTCGTCATGTTTTTTATCTTCATCCCGACCTCCTCCGGACCAACCATATAACCATGTTGGGCCATCTCCGCCGCCATCTCCCTATAAATATGGACATTTTTAAGGAGTCCGCGCAGGCCGTCAATATTTTCTTGCCACAGGTCCAGTAGCATTAATTCCGCCCCCATCGACCACAAAGTTCTCTTTGTTGATTTCTGCATCTGAAATAGTTAATTTTTTGTCATTTATTACATATTATACTTATTTAAATAAATATATTACTTACGACATGAAACGCTTAAATTTGTTTTGACATTTGGCAGAATAGTTTGGTGGCACTTTCTCTTTATCTCTTTCTAACTTATTGGCACTAGAAAAGGAGAAAGATAGTGTGTCTGCAATTTCGAACTTCGAAACATACTTGCAAACTAAAAACTGAGGCTAAAAACCAAACGCATTTTGGTTTAGCGCTGGAATAGCAACAACAATTTCACGGGAGTTAAAACAGTTTACGAGTGGTTTTGGGACTTAAAACAGTTTATTCCAAAAACCTGGAAAAACCATTTTATGTAAACACCTTATAAGGTTGACAGTTTTGTACAGAAAGCAAAAACAATTTTACAGTTATTTCGGACAATGTTCGTAGTGTAATATCCGCATAACAATTATGTAAAGTTTATAGAGAATTTATTATTTGTATTTCCTCAAAGCTTTCCTATATTTTTTCGCTTACAATCACAGCGGTACCACGAAGTAAAGTGTAATAAAACGGTTTGTAATATTTTATAGTCAAAAGTATTATAAATTCTTAAATAGTAGCTAAGGCTATACAAATGGTAGGAAAAGTATTAGAAAATCATGCAATAAAATCATCCATGTCACGATGATCCACAATCCAATCTGTCGCACGTATACCGCTGTCGGGGACACGGTCGATGAATTTTTCCAAACATGCGACACCTGTCCCCCTTGTAAATACGGCATTAAGCTTTTGGAAGGCTTTTTGAAGTAAAAACAAAATGCAAAGCTTCAGCTTCAAGCATCATCCACTGTTATCCTTTTTTTACGTTTACAAAAAAGAAGAAGTTTAATGCATAGAAAGAATCTTTTACGAGCATATTTTTATAATCTTTGTTACACAGACCAAAAATACATTCATGTCATGTAAAGCTCATTATTTTGCCTGTGCTAGAAGTCGCTGAAATATAATAAAAATGTTTGAAGTAAAAAAATTATTTATTTGCTGTCAAAATCATATGGTTTTCGTTGGAATCTTTGGAATGAAAAATATTTGTATGTTAAAAGGTGGACAACACTTTTCAGGCGAAAGTCTATTTCGAAACCTATTTATAAACTTCCTGAATAAAACTTTATATAACAACTTATTTTCCAATAAAACATTATAACAGCTAAACTGGGCGCGGTCTGCCCACTTTTACACGACTTATACAGCTCATCCCCCCTCGGTGGTGACCTTGACGTGGTGGAGGGGCTTAAGTCTCCTGCCTTGTTGGCTGGACCGACAAGGCGGTGTATAGTGAGCTGCATGCGGTCTGTGCACTTACATGCATGTTTCCACAGCAAATGTGAGCATGCCTGTGGGGCACGGGGTGTATGCCGAGCGCTGACTATCCTGTGGGAAATGTCATAAGGTTGGAGATGAACCAACAACCACCAACTGGGCTGGATCAAGGTGTCATACGACCCGTGCCGAGGATCAGCCTGGCTGGGTGCCCAGTATAAAAATAACCCAGTCTCTAACGGAGTATCCGGATACCTGGCGACCTCCGGATTAACCAGCCTTACCTGTGTATTGCGGATCTCTGCACAGGCGGACCACCCTTTCTCCGCTACTCATGGGAACTACATGGACAAAACATCAAAAACACCAAAAGAGTTGGCCGGCGCTCTTAAAAAGCCGGCTAGGGAGAGGAAGAGTCCTGCCGCCGGGACTGCTGGCGTTGTGGCCTGTAGGCCTGGCACCAGCGGTAAGGATGGTGGTGTGGATGAAGAGGGGAAGTCTCTGGCAGTGGTAATGGCGGCAAAGGCTGAGACACTTGTGTCTAGCCAGAGCAGGGCCAGGGACTGTTAAGAGAAGGGTCCGTCCGTAACGGTGACTGACAAACCGTCCTGCTCTGGTTCCTCGAGAACGGCGCAGGTCGGCGAACGGGACAGCAAGGCCAGATACAGGACTCGACGGCACGCCTTAAAACTAAGGGACAGGCTACGGAAGATTCCTGAAAAGGATCTGACCGACAAGGAGAGGGACTCCCTTAAGTGGGCGACGGGTGTCATTGGCACTGTGGCACCGACCACATCTGCAGGCTCGTAGTGCAAGCGGCAGAGGTCGGCCAAAGTGCGGGGGGCGGCAGATAGAAGTCTGCCTTTTAGTGAGGTGGTTAAGGATCACTTGGTGCTGGCAGTAATTGACCGCTGCGATCCTGAAGGCACCATATCTTTCGATCACTGGAGGAAGGTGGAGGTCAAGTTGGCCCAAAGCTTCGTCCCTATAATGAAAGAGTTCCCAGGTCCCGTGCCCGTGGTCAGAGATGCTGGGTGGCATCATGGCCGAGCTAAGCTGATTGCCTGCGGAGATCAAAGATCCTATGATCTCTACAAGCTGGCCATCAGTAGGCTTGGAGAGGTATGGCCGGGTGCAAAGCTCGCAGCCGTCCCCCGCGAAGAAATCCCGTCCCTGCCTCGTGAAAGGGCGTGGATTCCGGCAGAGCCATCCGCCCCAGCCACTGTGTTGGAAATATTCCAATACAGCAACCCTAACTTGCCTACCTCGAACTGGAAAGTTCTGAAGCTAGAGGAGCCGAAGGGGGACTTCCGGTCAGCGTTGCTCGGGCTGAACAAAGAGTCCCTGGAACCTCTAGAAAAGGCAGGTAGGGTGGCGGGCTATGGTTTTACTTCTGTGACCCTAAGGGTCTATAAAAAGGATAAGGGTGAAGCCAAAAAGGATGCCGGGGCAGAGCCTGCAGTGGACACTGCAGCATCTGTTTCGGAAAGTCCGGCTGAAACCCCGTTCTCCCTCCTTGGAGAGGAATTTCTTTTGGAAGGACCCTCTGACTCCGAGGAAGGGTTGGAGGGCGATTTCGCGAAGAGATTCTCTCTCGCTTCATTAGATGAGGGGGATCTCCTAATATCCGGCTCCGAATTGGACGAAACCGTGGTGGAGGTTGATAAACTGTGCCGTGACCCTACGGTTGATACAGATTAACCTTCACCACTGCAAAGCAGCGACTGCTGCTCTCACTCTTCGTCTCTCCAAGGATGAAGACGATGCCGCCCTAATCCAAGAACCTTGGGTCGTTGAAGGCCAGGTTCGTGGGCTACGGGCTCCAGGATATACCAGATCCTGTATAGTCTTGAAGGCCCAGATCCTGTAGGCCCAGATCCTGTATAGTCTTGAAGAATAGTTTTAACGGTTTTCTTCTTAATACTTTTAGTGAGAATGATAGCAGGGTTGTGGCGATGGAATCCAGAGACGGGCTTTACTGGCTGGCCTCCATCTACATGCCATCCGAAGAGGTAGACTTTCCCGCACCCACGACCAGAAGCCTGGTCGCTGCTGCACAGCGCTGCAAGGCGGGCCTGGTCATTTCATGCGATGCAAATGCACACCACGTCATCTGGGGCAGCTCCGATACAAATACAAGAGGTGAGTCGCTGTTTGATTTTACTTTAAGTGAAAACCTGCATATATGTAATTCGGGGGGCAGTCCAACCTTTATTACTAGGAACAGAAGGGAAGTTCTCGACCTTACAATTGCATCTCAGGACTTGAGTTCACGCATATGCAATTGGAGGGTTTCTGAAGAGCACTCTTTCTATGACCACCGATACATTGTCTTCAATCTTGGAGGGTTTCCCGCTGATACAACTCAGGCAGTTAGGGACGTCAGGAGAGTAGACTGGTCTAGGTACAAAGCCGATGTTGAGACTAGCCTGGCCGCCGGCCCGGGGGTCGCTACAAATGAGGAGGAACTTGACAGAATGGTCGGCTTCTTCTCTACTACGTTAAATAGGGCTTTTGTTAAATCATGTCCTCTTAGAAGGCCTAGGGGTAAAAGGAAACCGCCATGGTGGAGTCCCGGCCTAACGGACCTGCGTAAGAGGGCAAGGGGCCTTTTTAATCGAGCAAAGGGAGCAAATAGCTCCCAGCTCTGGGACGACTACAAAGCTGCGCTGAGCAGCTACAAGATGGAAATTCGAAAGGCGAAGAGAACCTCGTGGAAAGTTTTCTGTGGAAACATCATGAGTACCTCGGAGGCCTGCAGACTGAGAAGGGTACTGTCATCCAATCCTATTGGCATTGGTGCAATAAGGAGAGAGGACGGATCCTGGACATCATCGAGGGCAGAATCACTGGAGATTCTAGTGAATACTCATTTTCCGGGAAACAGTGATGCTGGCGATGCTGGCGAATCGACGCCGGCAGCTTCAATCACTCCTTGCATCACCTGGAACATCTGGCTTCATACAGCACAGTTAGGTGGGCTGTGGGCAGCTTCAAGCCCTTTAAGTTCCCGGGTATGGACGGCATAATGCCGGTGGAGCTGCAGCGCACCCTGGAGGTAGTCCTACCTTGGTTGGTAGCCATGTATAAGGGCTGCTTACGAGTAGGTTACATTCCGTGGAGATGGAGGAGTAGGAGAGAGATGGATACGTTTTGAACAGACCTCGTATATGTTTTAAATAGGAGTGCTACTCTGCATATATTTCGGGGATGAATTTCTAAAGCTACAATAGAAAATAATAAAGAAAATTATATAGTACAATAAAATTCAAAGAAAGCAAAAAAGAATGACATAATAGAGTGAAATAAAAACGAAAATTAATCCTGGTGAGATTATTTATTTAAATCAGCTATAATATTATATAAAGAGATGAAACAAAAATAAACTGAAATACAGTCGATCCGGATTTCAAATACATTTCTTAATGCTTACTGCTATAAAGAACACAAAAGTACGTAAGAAAAATTATTAATCGTGTAAACGTTGAGGACAATGTGGATCGAAACTGTTCCACTTTTCGCATTCAACCAATCAGAGCGAGCGATTCTGGCATTAAGAGGCCTAGTGTAACACTGGCCTATGTGGGCTGTCACACTAGGCATCTTAACGCCAGACTCACAAAGTTTGATTTCAAAAAGTGGAACAGCTTTCGATCCACGTTCGCCTCAATGTTAGCGTTAAAATTTGGCTGCCTCACGACCGTCAAACACTAACACATGTATACAAACTCGAAGCACGGTCTGAAAATTTTTCTTATCTGTTGTCTTCTAATTTTTTTTTTTGTTATGCATAGCAGCCACAGCAAGGGCTTCGCTTAACCTGTCTTTTACCGTTACAAGAATCCATGCCCCGATGTAGAAAATTTTTACAGGGTAGTCTATTGGACAACAAATTAGAAGTCCTGTATACTCAGAAAAATTTTAAAAAAATATTTGTAGTGTGTTGCTTTAAAGCAACGTTGGTAATACAGACTGATAACGATGCACACACAACTCAAAAAAGCGTCTGTTTTTATAACTACAGAATAACGGTAAACCTTGTCGCCTTCTCTACTCATATTTGAAAATGCTTACGACTGCCAAAATAACTGAAGTTCTAGTTATTGACCGATGTTGCTTTAAAGCAACAGCTTTCTTTATGCAATAAAAAAACTGATAAACACCTGAAAAACCTAATACTTAGGCCGTGCTTAAACGTGCGACACGTGTCCCCTGGGGATACCCTTTGTTGTTGTTTTCACAGCCAAATTGCAAGATGAACTATTGCAAGAATGATAGAATACAAGATTGCGCAATGCGCAGGTCGGTTATTCGCTGTCAACAATTTTGACAACCGACATTCCAGCTCGTGACGTCAAGATAGTTCATATTTGTGTTTGCTTGCATGAATTGCATTCCCATTGCCATACTACAAAATAAAATAATTTGACAAAATAATATAAAATGAAGTGCAGAGTGAAAAATTGTGAAAGTTTCAACCACCGGGACAGAATGTTTTTCAAAACCAGACAACTGAATAAAGAACTTGAAGATAATGCCCACAAAAGGACGCGGAGACTATGTAACACTATTACATAGCTCTTTCGATTTGCTTTAAATAAATTTAATATTTGAAATTAATATAAGCTAATATAAATTAGATAATATTATTATTATTATTATAAATAAAATTATAATGATGAAATGAAAAAATAAAAACCAATTTTAAATAAAATTTAATCTACATAACTTTAATTGGATTCACAAAGGTAAAAGTATGTGATTAGTCGAAGAAATTTAATTCATTGTTGTGGGGCTCAAAGACGTCTTGCATGAAGTTACTAATTCGTCCTTAGCGAGTCGGTTCGTACAGCAGAATCTTCCGATTCTTGTGCAAGTTCATCATTCCGCTGCACCGACAATCTGCTCCTCGTATTGAAATTTTCGCTAGCCCTGAAATAAAACAAACATATTAAGGATAAGAAACTCATGAATCTGCTTCTTGCGAAAACCTCTTTCCAATCTTTCCTACAGAACCATCTATCAATCACAATTCCAGCCACAATTTCTGTCCAACATTATGGAGTCGGACAAACGCCGCATCACTTTGAATCCGCATGTATGGCTTAAAAGCTTAATTCTGCTAACATGCTTTGAGATTGTCGTTAAATTAACATCTCGGTCGCAGAATTGCGGAATTCCAAGAGTTGGTGGCTGCACATCTCAGACTTGCTATCGGCCAAAGAATTATTGTGTTTTGTTGCTGCAATTGGTAAGCAATATGATGCCGCTGTAGATTTTCAACTATACTTACCTACGCAAATATATTCACTTTACACAATTTTTCGGAATAGTTCATCTAAACCCTAGCAATTATAATAATATTTAATATTTCACGCAAAAGCTTACACTTTTACATGCAACTCGGACATTAATTTGATAAGCATTAAACACAATTGGAGCAACAGGATACAAGATACATTTTTAGCTGTCAAATTTACATGGGCTCTTATGGAGATCGAGAAAAAAGTTTGCTTTCCAGTTTGTTGCCGTGGTTCGCATTCCATTTTGTATATTTTCTCCGGGCTAATTTCTAATTTTGACAGCAACAGAATCATTCTTGTTCTTCTTCGCTGTGTTTGTTTACATTGTGTCATGAAAAATTTGACAATTTGCATTGTGAGGGGTGCCACACTAGGCATCTTAATGCCAATTTATTTAAGTTAATATTTAACGAAATTTTTATTATTATTATTACAAGCAATTTATTTCTGAAATAGAAAATATACGGAATTCCCATTCAAAAAAAATTACTCAAAATATTTATCAATTGCTAAAAGAAATGGAAAATCCTCTAAAAAAGGATGCTGGAGAAAATGTAAGAAACAGTTGAATGTTTTCTAAGTCGGCCTCAAGTGGCCTAGTGTTACACCACCATTAAGAATTTGACATATGAAATTTTTGTTGCTGAGCAACAGTTGCCCAGCCATTATAATTAACGCCATGGAATTTCTTGTTGCCTGGAAATGTTGCTGTATCCTGTTGCTCCAATTGTGTTTAAAGCAATAGTTCGTCATATTGTAAAGCTATGATGACGTAGATGCGCAGAACGAAGCATTTTTGAAATTTGATTTGCGTAATCTTGTATTCTATTATTCTTGGAACTATGGATTGCATGCAAGTGAACGTGTGTCCTGGGGAAATAAATGTCGCTCGAAATTTCTGGGGACACCAGAAAACAGAGTTGCGTTTTAGTGAAAAATATTCATAGTCTGAAATCAGGTATGCAATTTCCGCATATTTAAAAGTAAATGTATACAAATTTAGCAACAAGGAATAGCAGCTGATGTAAACTGAAATTTTATTGTTGCTTTTGTTGTTGCTGTGTTTTCTATTGCTAACTGCAAAAACCACAACACCTTCTGTCGCTCTTGTCTGGTTTCCGAGTTATAGCACCTCGGTAGAAGTTTAAAGATTTACGAGCTAAATTTTATCGTTTCACATAAATAAAAGACAATTGAAATACCTTTCTGAACACATGAATATCATGTAGGTATCTCGTATAGTTTGAGAGATACAGCTCGTAAATCTTTAATCTTCAAGATGCTATAACTCGGAAACCAGACAAGAGCGACAAAAAGTGTTGTGGTTTTTGGAGTTACCATTAGAAACAACAAAAAACCAATTAAATTTCAGTTTACAGCAACTGCTATTCCTTTTGCTAAATTGACATCAAATACAACAGCAGCACCACTTATTACAAAACTATTCGTGGTTTCAGCGAACCAATTTAGTGTAATTTAGTAATTTCTATAGGAAAATCTGTTGGAGACTTTTATTTCCTTGTATAGTATGGCAAATGCTCCATTTGAGCTTTTGCGTTTCCTCTAATCCTTCACCCAACAACTTCTTCTTCGAGTGGGTTCAGCACTCCGCACTTCTGCCAATATTTGTATAGTTGGTATTACATCGGCTATAATTTCAGCATCTTCTCGCTGAATTGTAAATAAGGCGTCTATATATTCACTTGTATCACGAAGTTGAGTGTAAAACAAGATTTGCAAAGTTTATAGTCAAAAAGTATTATAAATTCTTAAATAGTATCTAAAAGTATGGAAAGGGTAGCAAAAAGTATTAAAAAATCATGCAATAAATCATCCATGTCACACCGTTCTACAATCCAATCTGTCCCACGTGTAAACGCTGTCGGGGACACGGTCGATGAATAGTTCCAAACGTGCAACACGTGTAAACACGGCATTATAGTAAATTTTGTATAATTTCAAACACATATTTTTAAGATTTAGCATCAATGGTTTGTATTTTATTTGTATTTAGAAAAAATAGTTTTAAAAAGGGCTAACAAAGATGTAACTGGTTAACTCATTGCTAAACCAAGTAAAACCGTAAAATTTTTAAAAAATTGATGCAGTTTAATAATAAACAAACAAATGTATCAAAAAGCGCTAATCCTTTTTTTAAAAAAAAGAACAGTAAATTTAAGGAATTTTTTAAAGTTAGTGTTTCTTTAAAGAAACAGCGGTAAAAGACAGGTTAAGAAAACATGCATGCCGGTAGAAATAAAAAATGTATGGAATGGAAAAACCAGTTCGGCTGAATTTATGTTTTTTCTTACATTACTGTTTTCGTTTAGAATTTTATTGTATTACGTAATTTTTTTTTATTATTATAACTAGCAACTTACATATTTGAAATATGAAAATATTCTGCATTCTTATGTAAGAAAAATTACTTCAAATATTTATCAATTCCTAAAAGATACTGGAAAGTAAGGATACATTTCTTAGAATTATAAATAAAAAACAAGATACAGAAAAAGGTTGCAATTCCTCTTCCTTCAACCCTTTCAACATGTTAATTTTTACAGTTTGAAAATTCCTGAAAAAAGGAGGCAATGGGTAAAAACAAGGGTTCCCAAATGCTCGCTCTCGAGCGCTCTTTTTTGCTCTTTCTCGATTCGACTAGCTCAAAAGAGTATTTGCTTACGAGAGCACGAGCGAGCCCGAGTCGTTGCTCCTAATTTTTTTGAGAGCACGAGCGAGCCGCTCATTTTCAAATCGAGAGCACGAGCGAGCCGAAGCAAAAAACAATAACATCAGTGAATAGCTCCAAGCTCCGATCAGTTGCGAGCTGTGAGCTAGTGAGCTGCTCCGAGCTCAGAGCAAGTGAGCAGCTCCGTCTCCGATCAGCTCCGAGCTCCGAGCTCCGAGTTAGTTATCTTACTAACACTCCTTTGGAGTCTTTCACATAACCTGTACCATTGACTAGGATAATTATATATATATTGTATATATATATGTATATTGAAGACATTGGTAGAAGACTAAGGAGAAAGAGAGAAAATGCAAGAAAAGAAGAGAAATGACATAAATCAATTGAAATAAAATATCCTGACCAGTTTCTTAAAGCGGCTTCCTTCCCTGATACTTTTAAGACTGTTGGGCAAACTATTCCAAAGTTTAATGGTGTGGACGAAGAAAAATCGCTCACTGTTTAAATACTTAAAACTAGGCACAATAAAGGATTTTGTGCGATCTGATTTAATTTCCAAATTAAAGCTTTTGGAAGAGATAGGACAGCCAGTGTGAGCTAGTTGGGTGCAAAAAGACACAATTACTGTAGCTGTAGTAATTATTAATGCCACAGCCGAGTAATGGATATCTTAGCTCTCCCAAATTCTCAAACCGCTCGGCACCATATACATACATAGCGAGGAAGGTTATTAAGTAATACTTCTAATTTGTGGAGTGAGGTCAAGCCAGGTTTACAATAAATTAGTCAGAGTGCGTGACAATCACAAGCTGAAGCACTAATTTACGTCGAGTGGACAGTGGGACAGATGCAGCAGAATAACGAATATTACGTGGGATACAATATGATTTTCTTACAATAGAGTTCACAGTGCAAGTCAGTGTAGAGTTAATGTAAATGTCGAGGTTCACGAGGGACAAATTCAAGCCTTTCATTACCTAAGGAAAGAGGTGGAAGGACGGATGAATTAAAGGAATATTTAGAGAAACGTACTACTAAGGACTTAGCGGGATTGAATTTTTTGTGCGGGGAGTAGTGCAACACACCGATATATATATGTATATAATAATGCAAATATCTAACTTACTGAATGATGTCGATGGGGGTGACGGTGATAGTAAGGATGGCGGTGAAGTTGTCGGTGATGATGACGATGCTGATGGCTCCCATGGGGATGGTGGTGATGATGATGTCGTCGATGGTGAGTGATTGTACCGATGATTATGGGTGATCCAATCTCTCAGGTCCAAGTCAAAGGTAACCAGAAAGAGTGTTAACTTCGGCCTGGCCGAAGTTCATATACCCTACACACGTTTACTTAAAAATTAGGCGTGGCAATGGTCTAATTTTTTTCCTTTTCAATCTCAAATAGCCTGTGAAGACAGAGAATATTCGTGCCAAATTTGATGAAAATATCTCTATTCGTTCTCCTGTAATCGAGTTTTATCTAATTAGTGGGCGGACCACTCCCATTTTTGGTGATCTGTTTTGGTCACAGACAGTGGACTTCTGCACAAAATTTCAACCGCAAATTCGTTCTGCAAGCTGGGAAATTGAGCTATAAGCATGGATTAATTTATATTTACTATAAAAAGTAGGCGTGGTAATAGTCCGATGTTGGCTATTTTCAATACCAATGAGATTCTGATGATAGACAATATTCATGCCAAATTTGATCTCTATTCGTTCTCCCGACATTCTTTCCCGACATCGGTAGCCAGCTGATAAAACGTAAGGATGGTCAGGTATGGAACGAAATTTACGTCGAACGTGACAGTTATGAATTCGAAATCTTGAACGTCTTCTTCTGGCGACTTTCGGAAAAGAATTCGCTAATACCAATAATGCTGGGGGGTTTACGAGTATTTAGCGGTACATTTTTTCAATGTCACCATTGAAAAAGTACTTATAGAATCTCCATTGAATGATGAGAAATGTTAAATCCGTTTGAAGTGCGGGGCCATTGTTAAGGATTATCCCGTTGGAAGCATTAAAAACAACACGAACTTTGGTCGAGCTGCTCTCCTGCTTGAGAACAGCATGATGCGGCAGATAGTAACTATCGGCACCCAAGGGGTTCTTGACCGGTTGGATTGGTGCCATATGGTGCAAATCTGAGTATTCTCGAATCAGTGAATCATATTTTTCTTTAAAAACAGGAGTTCTCAGTAATCTAGTTTCGTTTCGAAGAACTTGTTTGAGCGCGATCTTTCTTGAGTTCCCGATTTTCAGTTGAAAGGGCAAACCTTACCTGAAGTCCTCGCAACGTTTTTCAGCCGGGGTGTGAAATCGCTGCGTTTGGACTTATTCAAGTTCCCAGAAACGGGAGAGTTGACGGTCGATGGAGACATCGTTAAAGAATGAGACTCGGGTTGTAACGGTGGGAGTGGGTACATCCTGAGGAAGTGTACCGGTAAGAATCCACCCGAAGATGGTTTCTTGAGCCACGAGAGAACCCACTATGTTGCGTTTAATGCCATCGAGCAGTATGGTGAAGATCGGCACCTATCGAAACATCGATTTGATCATTGCGGTAGAAGTGGCTGTCTGCTAATGGCAGATCACGAAGAGGGAGGTGTCAGTAGAGCAGACTGGGAGGTTTCCAGTTAGCTTTTGGAGAATCAGCGCGCAGGGTTGAATGCGCGTACCAGTGGCTCGAGGTGAGCCTATATTAAATTCACAAAGTTTCGAAACCAAAGCGGTCACCGTTTGATTGACACTCGTCACCTGGGCTTTTATAGCTTTCACGCTGAGTTTTATAGCCTGTTTCCATAAAAATATTCAATCCGGTTAAGGTGTTCGAAAATCGATCAGCTGATCTAGTGTTACCATAGATAATCCGGTCCGGGATGTCAAACCGAAAAGAAGAAATAAACTGCTGTTGTTTTGTTTGTATATTTACGCAGCTATTTTTAAAATTGTGCATCGCTTTAATTTATAATACAGTAAATAAAATAACAAAAAAAGCACTCGTCACCTGGGCTTTTATAGCTTTCACGCTGAGTTTTATAGCCTGTTTCCATAAAAATATTTAATCCGGTTAAGGTGTTCGAAAATCGATCAGCTGATCTAGTGTTTCCATAGATAATCCGGTCCGGGATGTCAAACCGAAAAGAAGAAATAAACTGCTGTTGTTTTGTTTGTATATTTACGCAGCTATTTTTAAAATTGTGCATCGCTTTAATTTACAATACAATGAATAAAATAACAATAATATTCAAAATTGTTGAAATGTATTTTGCTATGGTGACGAAATTCGCAAGTTTGCAGAATTTGGAAAGTGAAAAGTCGTACATCGTAAATCAGACTTATTTTCATTTACATAAGAAGTATGCCATGGTGAAGGCTCTGCGAATAGCGCTGATGTCTATAAATAGGACCTTGTGGATTGTGGTAAATATTCAACAGTATTAATTTATTGTGGTCCAGCTTAAGATTCCTAATTATAGCCCCGCAGTAGTACATTTTGGGAAGTGGACTGCCAGAGAAATAGTGATGATTTCTTTAAGGAAAATTTCCGCATGAGCCGAGGATCTTTTCAAAGATTGTGCGCATATCTTAAAAATCTGCAGAAGAAGAGATGCAACTCATGCGAAACTATATCGCTGGAGAAGCGTGTTGCTATAGCACTCTATACTCTCGGCTCATCAGCGGAATATCGAACTATTGGAAGTACTTTCGGCGTAGCAAAATGCACAGTTTGCATTATTTTCCTGGATTTTATAATGGAGGTGTGGAAAGTACTTTTCCCACTTTACCTAAATAATTTGCCATTCACGTCTGGAAAAGTCGATGAATGTGTTAATGGGTTTGCTCGAATAGGCTTCCCACAGTTTCTGGGTGCTGTTGGTATGTTTATATTAGTAATGTTAAAAGTATTCACTGCTCAATATAATTATTCCTTGTAGATGGTTGCCACATAGAGGTTCACCCTAAAAAAGAGGATGCAGTGGACTACTATAATTATAAAGGGTGGTATTCAACAGTTCTCTTAGCTCTGGTGGATGCAAGGTATCGTATGCATATATACACAATGTACATACATTAATGTTGCAATATAAACCCACATTCTATTTATCTTTTTACAGATACAAATTTTTATATATAAATGTCGGCAGCCCAGGTAGGTGCAACGATTCGCAGATATTTGAGAAATCGGCACTGAAGCGTGAACTCCAAAATTCCACTATTCTGCGGGAGAAAACTGAAGTGCTGGATGGGGTCAATGTGGGCGTGTTCATAATTGGCGACTCAGCCTTCCGTTTGTCGCCCACCTTGATGAAGCCTTACCCTTTCAGCGTGGAAAATAGTGTGGAACGCCGCGCATTCAACTACAACTTATCAAAAGCCCGCAGAGTAGTGGAAAATGCCTTCGGTCACATTAAAGCCAGGTATCGTACGAATAATTTGCGTTTAACTTTCCTTTATTAAGATTTTAAAAAATCATAGATTCCGTCGCATCGGCAAAGGCGTGGACAACAAAATTGGAAACGCCAATGCTGTCATAAAGGCGTGCTGTGTGGTCAAGAGCACAGCGGAGAATTGAGAGGGGGAGGCAATACCCAAGCACCACAACGGACTTGTCTCGTGATAGAGTGCAAGCAGAGTTGGTTCGAAGCGCACTCTGCTCCTATTTAAGTAAAAAAATCATAGTTTATTTTTATCATTATTTTTATTTTTGAGACTTAATGAAGTCACTAATACAGGCAGACATGTTTTTGCAGTCAGCCATCATTTGTGTCATAATTTCCACTTTCCTTTCTTCTAACTCTAGCAATCGCATGCCAATCTGTTGCTGAGCCTGCATTCCTTCCTTCAATTCCTTATCTGCATCATCGCAATATTTAAGCACTCTGTCAATTTTATTTGCAGGTGATGATCGCGGCGATGACGGACGGAGCAGTGGAGAGGACGGCATTGATGATCCTGGTAGCGGAGATGACGATGGACGAAACAGCGGAGATGGCGATAGACGAAGCAGCGGAGATGACGGTGGACAAGACATCGGAGATGACGATGGACAAGACAGCGGAGATGACGATGGACGCAATAACTGGGAGGACGACGATGGACGTGACAATGTCGACGGGAGCGGACGTGGCAATGGCGTTGGTGACAGACGTGGCAACGGTGATGGCGACGAATAGATCAGTGGTGGCGAATCTATGTGAAAAAGTAAAATCAATAATGAAATGTATTATGTAGAATGAAATGTATTATAATAAAGGTAGATTTTGTCCAAATGTTTTATGGCACTCACCTCTCTCAACCACAGACTCCTCCACGACGACATTATGAACGGCAAAACTGCCGATTATTTGATGCACTCGCGAAAAGTGCACCCAGTCTGCTGGTGAACCACCCGATACCCCAACAAGGTTTTTAGTTTTCCTACAGTGAAAGCATTATTATTTATGATGAATACATGCACATCGTAATAAAAAACAATTACCGGTATTTGGTCGTCATGTTTTTTATCTTCATCCCGACCTCCTCCGGACCAACCATATAACCATGTTGGGCCATCTCCGCCGCCATCTCCCTATAAATATGGACATTTTTAAGGAGTCCGCGCAGGCCGTCAATATTTTCTTGCCACAGGTCCAGTAGCATTAATTCCGCCCCCATCGACCACAAAGTTCTCTTTGTTGATTTCTGCATCTGAAATAGTTAATTTTTTGTCATTTATTACATATTATACTTATTTAAATAAATATATTACTTACGACATGAAACGCTTAAATTTGTTTTGACATTTGGCAGAATAGTTTGGTGGCACTTTCTCTTTATCTCTTTCTAACTTATTGGCACTAGAAAAGGAGAAAGATAGTGTGTCTGCAATTTCGAACTTCGAAACATACTTGCAAACTAAAAACTGAGGCTAAAAACCAAACGCATTTTGGTTTAGCGCTGGAATAGCAACAACAATTTCACGGGAGTTAAAACAGTTTACGAGTGGTTTTGGGACTTAAAACAGTTTATTCCAAAAACCTGGAAAAACCATTTTATGTAAACACCTTATAAGGTTGACAGTTTTGTACAGAAAGCAAAAACAATTTTACAGTTATTTCGGACAATGTTCGTAGTGTAATATCCGCATAACAATTATGTAAAGTTTATAGAGAATTTATTATTTGTATTTCCTCAAAGCTTTCCTATATTTTTTCGCTTACAATCACAGCGGTACCACGAAGTAAAGTGTAATAAAACGGTTTGTAATATTTTATAGTCAAAAGTATTATAAATTCTTAAATAGTAGCTAAGGCTATACAAATGGTAGGAAAAGTATTAGAAAATCATGCAATAAAATCATCCATGTCACGATGATCCACAATCCAATCTGTCGCACGTATACCGCTGTCGGGGACACGGTCGATGAATTTTTCCAAACATGCGACACCTGTCCCCCTTGTAAATACGGCATTAAGCTTTTGGAAGGCTTTTTGAAGTAAAAACAAAATGCAAAGCTTCAGCTTCAAGCATCATCCACTGTTATCCTTTTTTTACGTTTACAAAAAAGAAGAAGTTTAATGCATAGAAAGAATCTTTTACGAGCATATTTTTATAATCTTTGTTACACAGACCAAAAATACATTCATGTCATGTAAAGCTCATTATTTTGCCTGTGCTAGAAGTCGCTGAAATATAATAAAAATGTTTGAAGTAAAAAAATTATTTATTTGCTGTCAAAATCATATGGTTTTCGTTGGAATCTTTGGAATGAAAAATATTTGTATGTTAAAAGGTGGACAACACTTTTCAGGCGAAAGTCTATTTCGAAACCTATTTATAAACTTCCTGAATAAAACTTTATATAACAACTTATTTTCCAATAAAACATTATAACAGCTAAACTGGGCGCGGTCTGCCCACTTTTACACGACTTATACAGCTCATCCCCCCTCGGTGGTGACCTTGACGTGGTGGAGGGGCTTAAGTCTCCTGCCTTGTTGGCTGGACCGACAAGGCGGTGTATAGTGAGCTGCATGCGGTCTGTGCACTTACATGCATGTTTCCACAGCAAATGTGAGCATGCCTGTGGGGCACGGGGTGTATGCCGAGCGCTGACTATCCTGTGGGAAATGTCATAAGGTTGGAGATGAACCAACAACCACCAACTGGGCTGGATCAAGGTGTCATACGACCCGTGCCGAGGATCAGCCTGGCTGGGTGCCCAGTATAAAAATAACCCAGTCTCTAACGTATCCGGATACCTGGCGACCTCCGTATTAACCAGCCTTACCTGTGTATTGCGGATCTCTGCACAGGCGGACCACCCTTTCTCCGCTACTCATGGGAACTACATGGACAAAACATCAAAAACACCAAAAGAGTTGGCCGGCGCTCTTAAAAAGCCGGCTAGGGAGAGGAAGAGTCCTGCCGCCGGGACTGCTGGCGTTGTGGCCTGTAGGCCTGGCACCAGCGGTAAGGATGGTGGTGTGGATGAAGAGGGGAAGTCTCTGGCAGTGGTAATGGCGGCAAAGGCTGAGACACTTGTGTCTAGCCAGAGCAGGGCCAGGGACTGTTAAGAGAAGGGTCCGTCCGTAAAGGTGACTGACAAACCGTCCTGCTCTGGTTCCTCGAGAACGGCGCAGGTCGGCGAACGGGACAGCAAGGCCAGATACAGGACTCGACGGCACGCCTTAAAACTAAGGGACAGGCTACGGAAGATTCCTGAAAAGGATCTGACCGACAAGGAGAGGGACTCCCTTAAGTGGGCGACGGGTGTCATTGGCACTGTGGCACCGACCACATCTGCAGGCTCGTAGTGCAAGCGGCAGAGGTCGGCCAAAGTGCGGGGGGCGGCAGATAGAAGTCTGCCTTTTAGTGAGGTGGTTAAGGATCACTTGGTGCTGGCAGTAATTGACCGCTGCGATCCTGAAGGCACCATATCTTTCGATCACTGGAGGTCAAGTTGGCCCAAAGCTTCGTCCCTATAATGAAAGAGTTCCCAGGTCCCGTGCCCGTGGTCAGAGATGCTGGGTGGCATCATGGCCGAGCTAAGCTGATTGCCTGCGGAGATCAAAGATCCTATGATCTCTACAAGCTGGCCATCAGTAGGCTTGGAGAGGTATGGCCGGGTGCAAAGCTCGCAGCCGTCCCCCGCGAAGAAATCCCGTCCCTGCCTCGTGAAAGGGCGTGGATTCCGGCAGAGCCATCCGCCCCAGCCACTGTGTTGGAAATATTCCAATACAGCAACCCTAACTTGCCTACCTCGAACTGGAAAGTTCTGAAGCTAGAGGAGCCGAAGGGGGACTTCCGGTCAGCGTTGCTCGGGCTGAACAAAGAGTCCCTGGAACCTCTAGAAAAGGCAGGTAGGGTGGCGGGCTATGGTTTTACTTCTGTGACCCTAAGGGTCTATAAAAAGGATAAGGGTGAAGCCAAAAAGGATGCCGGGGCAGAGCCTGCAGTGGACACTGCAGCATCTGTTTCGGAAAGTCCGGCTGAAACCCCGTTCTCCCTCCTTGGAGAGGAATTTCTTTTGGAAGGACCCTCTGACTCCGAGGAAGGGTTGGAGGGCGATTTCGCGAAGAGATTCTCTCTCGCTTCATTAGATGAGGGGGATCTCCTAATATCCGGCTCCGAATTGGACGAAACCGTGGTGGAGGTTGATAAACTGTGCCGTGACCCTACGGTTGATACAGATTAACCTTCACCACTGCAAAGCAGCGACTGCTGCTCTCACTCTTCGTCTCTCCAAGGATGAAGACGATGCCGCCCTAATCCAAGAACCTTGGGTCGTTGAAGGCCAGGTTCGTGGGCTACGGGCTCCAGGATATACCAGATCCTGTATAGTCTTGAAGGCCCAGATCCTGTAGGCCCAGATCCTGTATAGTCTTGAAGAATAGTTTTAACGGTTTTCTTCTTAATACTTTTAGTGAGAATGATAGCAGGGTTGTGGCGATGGAATCCAGAGACGGGCTTTACTGGCTGGCCTCCATCTACATGCCATCCGAAGAGGTAGACTTTCCCGCACCCACGACCAGAAGCCTGGTCGCTGCTGCACAGCGCTGCAAGGCGGGCCTGGTCATTTCATGCGATGCAAATGCACACCACGTCATCTGGGGCAGCTCCGATACAAATACAAGAGGTGAGTCGCTGTTTGATTTTACTTTAAGTGAAAACCTGCATATATGTAATTCGGGGGGCAGTCCAACCTTTATTACTAGGAACAGAAGGGAAGTTCTCGACCTTACAATTGCATCTCAGGACTTGAGTTCACGCATATGCAATTGGAGGGTTTCTGAAGAGCACTCTTTCTATGACCACCGATACATTGTCTTCAATCTTGGAGGGTTTCCCGCTGATACAACTCAGGCAGTTAGGGACGTCAGGAGAGTAGACTGGTCTAGGTACAAAGCCGATGTTGAGACTAGCCTGGCCGCCGGCCCGGGGGTCGCTACAAATGAGGAGGAACTTGACAGAATGGTCGGCTTCTTCTCTACTACGTTAAATAGGGCTTTTGTTAAATCATGTCCTCTTAGAAGGCCTAGGGGTAAAAGGAAACCGCCATGGTGGAGTCCCGGCCTAACGGACCTGCGTAAGAGGGCAAGGGGCCTTTTTAATCGAGCAAAGGGAGCAAATAGCTCCCAGCTCTGGGACGACTACAAAGCTGCGCTGAGCAGCTACAAGATGGAAATTCGAAAGGCGAAGAGAACCTCGTGGAAAGTTTTCTGTGGAAACATCATGAGTACCTCGGAGGCCTGCAGACTGAGAAGGGTACTGTCATCCAATCCTATTGGCATTGGTGCAATAAGGAGAGAGGACGGATCCTGGACATCATCGAGGGCAGAATCACTGGAGATTCTAGTGAATACTCATTTTCCGGGAAACAGTGATGCTGGCGATGCTGGCGAAATCGACGCCGGCAGCTTCAATCACTCCTTGCATCACCTGGAACATCTGGCTTCATACAGCACAGTTAGGTGGGCTGTGGGCAGCTTCAAGCCCTTTAAGTTCCCGGGTATGGACGGCATAATGCCGGTGGAGCTGCAGCGCACCCTGGAGGTAGTCCTACCTTGGTTGGTAGCCATGTATAAGGGCTGCTTACGAGTAGGTTACATTCCGTGGAGATGGAGGAGTAGGAGAGAGATGGATACGTTTTGAACAGACCTCGTATATGTTTTAAATAGGAGTGCTACTCTGCATATATTTCGGGGATGAATTTCTAAAGCTACAATAGAAAATAATAAAGAAAATTATATAGTACAATAAAATTCAAAGAAAGCAAAAAAGAATGACATAATAGAGTGAAATAAAAACGAAAATTAATCCTGGTGAGATTATTTATTTAAATCAGCTATAATATTATATAAAGAGATGAAACAAAAATAAACTGAAATACAGTCGATCCGGATTTCAAATACATTTCTTAATGCTTACTGCTATAAAGAACACAAAAGTACGTAAGAAAAATTATTAATCGTGTAAACGTTGAGGACAATGTGGATCGAAACTGTTCCACTTTTCGCATTCAACCAATCAGAGCGAGCGATTCTGGCATTAAGAGGCCTAGTGTAACACTGGCCTATGTGGGCTGTCACACTAGGCATCTTAACGCCAGACTCACAAAGTTTGATTTCAAAAAGTGGAACAGCTTTCGATCCACGTTCGCCTCAATGTTAGCGTTAAAATTTGGCTGCCTCACGACCGTCAAACACTAACACATGTATACAAACTCGAAGCACGGTCTGAAAATTTTTCTTATCTGTTGTCTTCTAATTTTTTTTTTTGTTATGCATAGCAGCCACAGCAAGGGCTTCGCTTAACCTGTCTTTTACCGTTACAAGAATCCATGCCCCGATGTAGAAAATTTTTACAGGGTAGTCTATTGGACAACAAATTAGAAGTCCTGTATACTCAGAAAAATTTTAAAAAAATATTTGTAGTGTGTTGCTTTAAAGCAACGTTGGTAATACAGACTGATAACGATGCACACACAACTCAAAAAAGCGTCTGTTTTTATAACTACAGAATAACGGTAAACCTTGTCGCCTTCTCTACTCATATTTGAAAATGCTTACGACTGCCAAAATAACTGAAGTTCTAGTTATTGACCGATGTTGCTTTAAAGCAACAGCTTTCTTTATGCAATAAAAAAACTGATAAACACCTGAAAAACCTAATACTTAGGCCGTGCTTAAACGTGCGACACGTGTCCCCTGGGGATACCCTTTGTTGTTGTTTTCACAGCCAAATTGCAAGATGAACTATTGCAAGAATGATAGAATACAAGATTGCGCAATGCGCAGGTCGGTTATTCGCTGTCAACAATTTTGACAACCGACATTCCAGCTCGTGACGTCAAGATAGTTCATATTTGTGTTTGCTTGCATGAATTGCATTCCCATTGCCATACTACAAAATAAAATAATTTGACAAAATAATATAAAATGAAGTGCAGAGTGAAAAATTGTGAAAGTTTCAACCACCGGGACAGAATGTTTTTCAAAACCAGACAACTGAATAAAGAACTTGAAGATAATGCCCACAAAAGGACGCGGAGACTATGTAACACTATTACATAGCTCTTTCGATTTGCTTTAAATAAATTTAATATTTGAAATTAATATAAGCTAATATAAATTAGATAATATTATTATTATTATTATAAATAAAATTATAATGATGAAATGAAAAAATAAAAACCAATTTTAAATAAAATTTAATCTACATAACTTTAATTGGATTCACAAAGGTAAAAGTATGTGATTAGTCGAAGAAATTTAATTCATTGTTGTGGGGCTCAAAGACGTCTTGCATGAAGTTACTAATTCGTCCTTAGCGAGTCGGTTCGTACAGCAGAATCTTCCGATTCTTGTGCAAGTTCATCATTCCGCTGCACCGACAATCTGCTCCTCGTATTGAAATTTTCGCTAGCCCTGAAATAAAACAAACATATTAAGGATAAGAAACTCATGAATCTGCTTCTTGCGAAAACCTCTTTCCAATCTTTCCTACAGAACCATCTATCAATCACAATTCCAGCCACAATTTCTGTCCAACATTATGGAGTCGGACAAACGCCGCATCACTTTGAATCCGCATGTATGGCTTAAAAGCTTAATTCTGCTAACATGCTTTGAGATTGTCGTTAAATTAACATCTCGGTCGCAGAATTGCGGAATTCCAAGAGTTGGTGGCTGCACATCTCAGACTTGCTATCGGCCAAAGAATTATTGTGTTTTGTTGCTGCAATTGGTAAGCAATATGATGCCGCTGTAGATTTTCAACTATACTTACCTACGCAAATATATTCACTTTACACAATTTTTCGGAATAGTTCATCTAAACCCTAGCAATTATAATAATATTTAATATTTCACGCAAAAGCTTACACTTTTACATGCAACTCGGACATTAATTTGATAAGCATTAAACACAATTGGAGCAACAGGATACAAGATACATTTTTAGCTGTCAAATTTACATGGGCTCTTATGGAGATCGAGAAAAAAGTTTGCTTTCCAGTTTGTTGCCGTGGTTCGCATTCCATTTTGTATCTTTTCTCCGGGCTAATTTCTAATTTTGACAGCAACAGAATCATTCTTGTTCTTCTTCGGTGTGTTTGTTTACATTGTGTCATGAAAAATTTGACAATTTGCATTGTGAGGGGTGCCACACTAGGCATCTTAATGCCAATTTATTTAAGTTAATATTTAACGAAATTTTTATTATTATTATTACAAGCAATTTATTTCTGAAATAGAAAATATACGGAATTCCCATTCAAAAAAAATTACTCAAAATATTTATCAATTGCTAAAAGAAATGGAAAATCCTCTAAAAAAGGATGCTGGAGAAAATGTAAGAAACAGTTGAATGTTTTCTAAGTCGGCCTCAAGTGGCCTAGTGTTACACCACCATTAAGAATTTGACATATGAAATTTTTGTTGCTGAGCAACAGTTGCCCAGCCATTATAATTAACGCCATGGAATTTCTTGTTGCCTGGAAATGTTGCTGTATCCTGTTGCTCCAATTGTGTTTAAAGCAATAGTTCGTCATATTGTAAAGCTATGATGACGTAGATGCGCAGAACGAAGCATTTTTGAAATTTGATTTGCGTAATCTTGTATTCTATTATTCTTGGAACTATGGATTGCATGCAAGTGAACGTGTGTCCTGGGGAAATAAATGTCGCTCGAAATTTCTGGGGACACCAGAAAACAGAGTTGCGTTTTAGTGAAAAATATTCATAGTCTGAAATCAGGTATGCAATTTCCGCATATTTAAAAGTAAATGTATACAAATTTAGCAACAAGGAATAGCAGCTGATGTAAACTGAAATTTTATTGTTGCTTTTGTTGTTGCTGTGTTTTCTATTGCTAACTGCAAAAACCACAACACCTTCTGTCGCTCTTGTCTGGTTTCCGAGTTATAGCACCTCGGTAGAAGTTTAAAGATTTACGAGCTAAATTTTATCGTTTCACATAAATAAAAGACAATTGAAATACCTTTCTGAACACATGAATATCATGTAGGTATCTCGTATAGTTTGAGAGATACAGCTCGTAAATCTTTAATCTTCAAGATGCTATAACTCGGAAACCAGACAAGAGCGACAAAAAGTGTTGTGGTTTTTGGAGTTACCATTAGAAACAACAAAAAACCAATTAAATTTCAGTTTACAGCAACTGCTATTCCTTTTGCTAAATTGACATCAAATACAACAGCAGCACCAATTATTACAAAACTATTCGTGGTTTCAGCGAACCAATTTAGTGTAATTTAGTAATTTCTATAGGAAAATCTGTTGGAGACTTTTATTTCCTTGTATAGTATGGCAAATGCTCCATTTGAGCTTTTGCGTTTCCTCTAATCCTTCACCCAACAACTTCTTCTTCGAGTGGGTTCAGCACTCCGCACTTCTGCCAATATTTGTATAGTTGGTATTACATCGGCTATAATTTCAGCATCTTCTCGCTGAATTGTAAATAAGGCGTCTATATATTCACTTGTATCACGAAGTTGAGTGTAAAACAAGATTTGCAAAGTTTATAGTCAAAAAGTATTATAAATTCTTAAATAGTATCTAAAAGTATGGAAAGGGTAGCAAAAAGTATTAAAAAATCATGCAATAAATCATCCATGTCACACCGTTCTACAATCCAATCTGTCCCACGTGTAAACGCTGTCGGGGACACGGTCGATGAATAGTTCCAAACGTGCAACACGTGTAAACACGGCATTATAGTAAATTTTGTATAATTTCAAACACATATTTTTAAGATTTAGCATCAATGGTTTGTATTTTATTTGTATTTAGAAAAAATAGTTTTAAAAAGGGCTAACAAAGATGTAACTGGTTAACTCATTGCTAAACCAAGTAAAACCGTAAAATTTTTAAAAAATTGATGCAGTTTAATAATAAACAAACAAATGTATCAAAAAGCGCTAATCCTTTTTTTAAAAAAAAGAACAGTAAATTTAAGGAATTTTTTAAAGTTAGTGTTTCTTTAAAGAAACAGCGGTAAAAGACAGGTTAAGAAAACATGCATGCCGGTAGAAATAAAAAATGTATGGAATGGAAAAACCAGTTCGGCTGAATTTATGTTTTTTCTTACATTACTGTTTTCGTTTAGAATTTTATTGTATTACGTAATTTTTTTTTATTATTATAACTAGCAACTTACATATTTGAAATATGAAAATATTCTGCATTCTTATGTAAGAAAAATTACTTCAAATATTTATCAATTCCTAAAAGATACTGGAAAGTAAGGATACATTTCTTAGAATTATAAATAAAAAACAAGATACAGAAAAAGGTTGCAATTCCTCTTCCTTCAACCCTTTCAACATGTTAATTTTTACAGTTTGAAAATTCCTGAAAAAAGGAGGCAATGGGTAAAAACAAGGGTTCCCAAATGCTCGCTCTCGAGCGCTCTTTTTTGCTCTTTCTCGATTCGACTAGCTCAAAAGAGTATTTGCTTACGAGAGCACGAGCGAGCCCGAGTCGTTGCTCCTAATTTTTTTGAGAGCACGAGCGAGCCGCTCATTTTCAAATCGAGAGCACGAGCGAGCCGAAGCAAAAAACAATAACATCAGTGAATAGCTCCAAGCTCCGATCAGTTGCGAGCTGTGAGCTAGTGAGCTGCTCCGAGCTCAGAGCAAGTGAGCAGCTCCGTCTCCGATCAGCTCCGAGCTCCGAGCTCCGAGTTAGTTATCTTACTAACACTCCTTTGGAGTCTTTCACATAACCTGTACCATTGACTAGGATAATTATATATATATTGTATATATATATGTATATTGAAGACATTGGTAGAAGACTAAGGAGAAAGAGAGAAAATGCAAGAAAAGAAGAGAAATGACATAAATCAATTGAAATAAAATATCCTGACCAGTTTCTTAAAGCGGCTTCCTTCCCTGATACTTTTAAGACTGTTGGGCAAACTATTCCAAAGTTTAATGGTGTGGACGAAGAAAAATCGCTCACTGTTTAAATACTTAAAACTAGGCACAATAAAGGATTTTGTGCGATCTGATTTAATTTCCAAATTAAAGCTTTTGGAAGAGATAGGACAGCCAGTGTGAGCTAATTGGGTGCAAAAAGACACAATTACTGTAGCTGTAGTAATTATTAATGCCACAGCCGAGTAATGGATATCTTAGCTCTCCCAAATTCTCAAACCGCTCGGCACCATATACATACATAGCGAGGAAGGTTATTAAGTAATACTTCTAATTTGTGGAGTGAGGTCAAGCCAGGTTTACAATAAATTAGTCAGAGTGCGTGACAATCACAAGCTGAAGCACTAATTTACGTCGAGTGGACAGTGGGACAGATGCAGCAGAATAACGAATATTACGTGGGATACAATATGATTTTCTTACAATAGAGTTCACAGTGCAAGTCAGTGTAGAGTTAATGTAAATGTCGAGGTTCACGAGGGACAAATTCAAGCCTTTCATTACCTAAGGAAAGAGGTGGAAGGACGGATGAATTAAAGGAATATTTAGAGAAACGTACTACTAAGGACTTAGCGGGATTGAATTTTTTGTGCGGGGAGTAGTGCAACACACCGATATATATATGTATATAATAATGCAAATATCTAACTTACTGAATGATGTCGATGGGGGTGACGGTGATAGTAAGGATGGCGGTGAAGTTGTCGGTGATGATGACGATGCTGATGGCTCCCATGGGGATGGTGGTGATGATGATGTCGTCGATGGTGAGTGATTGTACCGATGATTATGGGTGATCCAATCTCTCAGGTCCAAGTCAAAGGTAACCAGAAAGAGTGTTAACTTCGGCCTGGCCGAAGTTCATATACCCTACACACGTTTACTTAAAAATTAGGCGTGGCAATGGTCTAATTTTTTTCCTTTTCAATCTCAAATAGCCTGTGAAGACAGAGAATATTCGTGCCAAATTTGATGAAAATATCTCTATTCGTTCTCCTGTAATCGAGTTTTATCTAATTAGTGGGCGGACCACTCCCATTTTTGGTGATCTGTTTTGGTCACAGACAGTGGACTTCTGCACAAAATTTCAACCGCAAATTCGTTCTGCAAGCTGGGAAATTGAGCTATAAGCATGGATTAATTTATATTTACTATAAAAAGTAGGCGTGGTAATAGTCCGATGTTGGCTATTTTCAATACCAATGAGATTCTGATGATAGACAATATTCATGCCAAATTTGATCTCTATTCGTTCTCCCGACATTCTTTCCCGACATCGGTAGCCAGCTGATAAAACGTAAGGATGGTCAGGTATGGAACGAAATTTACGTCGAACGTGACAGTTATGAATTCGAAATCTTGAACGTCTTCTTCTGGCGACTTTCGGAAAAGAATTCGCTAATACCAATAATGCTGGGGGGTTTACGAGTATTTAGCGGTACATTTTTTCAATGTCACCATTGAAAAAGTACTTATAGAATCTCCATTGAATGATGAGAAATGTTAAATCCGTTTGAAGTGCGGGGCCATTGTTAAGGATTATCCCGTTGGAAGCATTAAAAACAACACGAACTTTGGTCGAGCTGCTCTCCTGCTTGAGAACAGCATGATGCGGCAGATAGTAACTATCGGCACCCAAGGGGTTCTTGACCGGTTGGATTGGTGCCATATGGTGCAAATCTGAGTATTCTCGAATCAGTGAATCATATTTTTCTTTAAAAACAGGAGTTCTCAGTAATCTAGTTTCGTTTCGAAGAACTTGTTTGAGCGCGATCTTTCTTGAGTTCCCGATTTTCAGTTGAAAGGGCAAACCTTACCTGAAGTCCTCGCAACGTTTTTCAGCCGGGGTGTGAAATCGCTGCGTTTGGACTTATTCAAGTTCCCAGAAACGGGAGAGTTGACGGTCGATGGAGACATCGTTAAAGAATGAGACTCGGGTTGTAACGGTGGGAGTGGGTACATCCTGAGGAAGTGTACCGGTAAGAATCCACCCGAAGATGGTTTCTTGAGCCACGAGAGAACCCACTATGTTGCGTTTAATGCCATCGAGCAGTATGGTGAAGATCGGCACCTATCGAAACATCGATTTGATCATTGCGGTAGAAGTGGCTGTCTGCTAATGGCAGATCACGAAGAGGGAGGTGTCAGTAGAGCAGACTGGGAGGTTTCCAGTTAGCTTTTGGAGAATCAGCGCGCAGGGTTGCATGCGCGTACCAGTGGCTCGAGGTGAGCCTATATTAAATTCACAAAGTTTCGAAACCAAAGCGGTCACCGTTTGATTGACACTCGTCACCTGGGCTTTTATAGCTTTCACGCTGAGTTTTATAGCCTGTTTCCATAAAAATATTTAATCCGGTTAAGGTGTTCGAAAATCGATCAGCTGATCTAGTGTTTCCATAGATAATCCGGTCCGGGATGTCAAACCGAAAAGAAGAAATAAACTGCTGTTGTTTTGTTTGTATATTTACGCAGCTATTTTTAAAATTGTGCATCGCTTTAATTTATAATACAGTAAATAAAATAACAAAAAAAGCACTCGTCACCTGGGCTTTTATAGCTTTCACGCTGAGTTTTATAGCCTGTTTCCATAAAAATATTTAATCCGGTTAAGGTGTTCGAAAATCGATCAGCTGATCTAGTGTTTCCATAGATAATCCGGTCCGGGATGTCAAACCGAAAAGAAGAAATAAACTGCTGTTGTTTTGTTTGTATATTTACGCAGCTATTTTTAAAATTGTGCATCGCTTTAATTTATAATACAGTAAATAAAATAACAATAATATTCAAAATTGTTGAAATGTATTTTGGTATGGTGACGAAATTCGCAAGTTTATAGAATTCCTCTCAGTATGTCGAGTTTTTTTTGATATTTGGCAGAATAGTTTGGTGACATAAATTATCTCTTTCTAACTTATTTGCACTAGACAAAGAGAAAGATGATGTGCCTGCAATTCCGAACTTCGAAACAGACTTGCAAACTAAAAACTGAGGCTAAAAACCAAAAGCATTTTGGTTGGTTTGGTGGTTTTAGCGCTGGAATCGCAACAACAAATTCAAGGGAGTTAAAACAGTTTACGAAGGGTTTTGGGGCTTAAAACAGTTTATTTCAAAAACCTGGAAAAACAATTTTATGGAAACACCATATTAAACGCTTCTGAATGCGTTCAGATAAGAACGTGGCTTTGGAGCCAGGGTGTATGAGCGCACGCCCTCGGTACGATTCACTGCGGTGGTAAATACCAATCATCGCGGTGGCGAGCGTGGTGGCTACGTCTGGTGGTGAAACACGTCAACGTCCACGTTAGTCGTGGAGGGGGGCTTCAGTGGACTGTATGTGGTTTAGGGTATTGGACGTCGAGTTATGCTGAGTTGCATGTGTTCCGCGGTTAGATGGGGGTTGAGAGCGCGAGGTTGCTGGGGTTGGGGGAGGAGGATGCGAGCATAGCTGTGATTCGGCGGCCTTAGCCGCCTTCGGTGTAGAAGTGAATGGTGTCGCTGATGGCACAACACACACGTGAATACACTTTTACAATCTCGTATCTGATGCGAGTGCCCAAGGTAGTCCGTGCAGATTTTAAGTCGTTCCACAGTGAACCAGCGAGTTTCGACGGACATGGCAAGAAGCCGTGGGCATGTGCTTGAACCGTTTCCAGGGTTTGAAAATGGGATGTCAGAAAGGCATCCATTTATTTTCATTTGGGGATATCGCGTTTTTGGGTGACAGATTGTTCCCACAAAGAAAGCGTATTTTCAGGAAGGCGGGATGAACAGAGACGCACTGTGATTGCATTACAACTGTCAACGTCTACATCGTATAATGTTAGAGCGGGCAGACAGTTGTTGATGTCGCGCTGAAGTCGCTTTATCGCGGCTCTAGTTTCTATGTCTACTGGCGTCAGATTAAAGATAGTTCGGATTTGGATGTTTATGAGAATTCGTTTATTCTCAAAACGATCCGTTACGTAGCGGCAGGCTTGTTCGAAGCCACTATCGACCATAGGGGATTTCTGGGCTATTTCTTTAGCCTCATCTAGCGTCTTTTGGTTCAGATGAATTAGTTTCTCGACTGGGGATAGCCGATTGTTTCGGATGTAGAGTGCAGAGAGCATTTCTCGAAAGGTCGGCCACGATTCATAATCGCCTTTGAAAACATCAGTGTTCCAGGGCGGCAGGCTGTGAACAGTGACAGGTTGTGATGGGTTAGAAGCGGCAACCGCATCGCGGAATTATATAGAGTGGCTGCAACGAAATGTTATGGTGGTGATGATGATGTCATCGATGGTTATGGTTGATCGTGTCGATGATTGTGGGTGATCCAATCTCTCAGATTCAAGTGAAAGGTAAAAAAGTAAAAATGAATTGGTCGGAAGTTTTTTTTTTTGTTCTACTGTCAAGAAATGACCGATCATCGACTATGGCGGTTGCGGCCAAGGAGGTTTGGCGGTTTGTTTCATGCTGCAACTCAAACTGTAACTTAGAAACTATATGAGCTGGAGAAAAATTGTTGTTGTTCTTATAATTCTTGTGAGACTGTTTCCCCACGATTTGCAATAAAAAATTCTTAAAATATAATTATTCACCATTTTGTTATTAATTACAATGTGATGTTATTAATTACAATGAATTAAATATTGTTAGCAGGTTGACATCCCCACCCGTTGCCATGTTAACGAATTTTTTCCCAACTTCACCAAACGGCCAACAACAGTTCAATGCGAAATTACACCTATAGTGTATTTTTTTTTTTTTGATTTCACAAAACTCTGGGATCTCACATTAATTCAAACGAAATACAGAAACAAATAGTCTGATTCGCACCTTCAGGATTTATTGCAAAGAAGATGCTATAACGCAAATATAGGCACACCGAATCTAACTCAGGCCAGCGACTCTTGATTAGTAAAACAAGAATAATAACATAATATGGTGTTTCCATAAAATGGTTTTTCCAGGTTTTTGAAATAAACTGTTTTAAGCCCCAAAACCACTCGCAAACTGTTTTAACTCCGTTGAAATTGTTGTTGCGATTCCAGCGCTAAACCAAAATGCGTTTGGCTTTAGCCTCAGTTTTTAGTTTGCAAGTCTGTTTCGAAGTTCGGAAATACAGACACACTATGTTTCTCCTTTTCTAGTGCCAATAAGTTAGAGAGAGATAATTTATGTCACCAAACTATTCTGCCAAATGTAAAAAAAAAACTCGACATACTGAGAGGAACTTGTTATTTATTATGTACGATTTTTCGCTTTCCAAATTCTATAAACTTGCAAATTTCGTCACCATACCAAAATACATTTCAACAATTTTGAATATAATTTTATTTTATTCACTGTATTATAAATTAAAGCGATGCACAATTTTAAAAATAGCTGCGTAAATATACAAACAAAACAACAGCTGTTTATTTCTTCTTTTCGGTTTGACAGCCCGGACCGGATTATGTATTGAAACACTAGATCAGGTGATCGATTTACGAACACCTTAACCGGATTATAGCCTGTTTCCATAAAAATATTTAATCAGGAATTTAATTTGGAATTTTTATTCCAAATTTTAAATTCGACATTAATTTTCTCGAAAACTGTTTGACGTAGGAACCTAATTTAAAAAGGATATGAAGAAGCGGATATTTGACTTTGAAAATCAGTGAGCAAAAGTTATCTAGATCTAACCGTTATTTTTTAATATTTTTTTTTCGATATTAAGTCGGGTTTTTAGAAAATAGCCCCTCCCGCCTAAACGGGGGAAAATGCACCCCCGCCTCCCATACGATTTTTTTCTTGTCCCGACCCAACCTACCCGTCCTAGCTTTTTGGCGTGCCTTATGCGTTACACCCTGTATATACACTTATATACTCCCGTGTACACTTGAAATTAACGGGAGAATTAATTTCGGTGTAACGGTGCTCCAAAAGTTGGATATAAGTGCCCTTGAACCCGGTTATATACTTGTATTGACCGGCACGTGTTGCAATTATTTATTCTTCACCGAATACATAATTGCAGCTCGCTCACGCTTGGTTTTGCGCTCCTCTCCTAAAACCCAAAAAACCACCACCTTTTGCTGGCTGGTTCGCAGCTTACGCTCTTCTGCGCGGTTCACTTAGAAACCAAAAAACCACTACCTTTTGCTGGTTTGTTTGGTTTACGTGCTCTCACATAGATACGCTCCCAGCTTGCAGCCAAGCATAAAACACGTTCTTTCGTTCAACATTGATCGCTCTCTCCGCGTGATACGCTACAAGCGGCGCGTTTTTGGTAGTAACATTTGTACTCGTACTATCGACGTTAACTTCGAAACGCATAATAGTGCACACTGTACCGTGCTTGCAGCAGAACAGGCGACATACTTACTCACCTACTCAGCGAAAAAAGTCGTCAATGGTGTACTCGAAACCTGTTTGCTTAGAATACACTTTGAGCAAACCACCGCAGCAGCTTCGTTTAACGAATAAAAAACGGAATAAAACTACGTTGTCAAAATACTAATAAAAATGTTTTACTAAAAATAAAAAGTTTAAAAGGTTTTATTTCTTTATTAGCCCATCTGTCTAAGCTACTCTAGCCCCTGTATTCTTTTGCCCAACGAAAATCGATTTCATATCGCGTATTCCCTTGTTATATTAGTAGTAACCCTATCGCATATACATTGGAGCGGCTTAGCTCTTTTATACGTCTCGCAGACGATTTGGTAGAATTCGGCGCGCACATTTTGACCAATTCACTGGAATCGCAAACGTTGTCTAACCTGGATTTGCACATGACGGAGCTCCACTCGCAGTGGTCCCTAATCAAATCCGGCCTGCTCGAACAAATGCTGAAGGATGATAAGTTGGAACCACATATAAAAAGCGTTAAAGAAAAGTATTTCACAGCGTACGACAACTACATTCGATGCGTTGGATTGATCCAGGATTTAGTCAACTCGATGACAAAGTCCTCCGCGCCGCGGCCCACTATGGATACGGCAGAGCTGCCGCCTACCCAATTTAACATTAGCTTGCCGATACAGACGTTTTCAAAGGCGACTATCTGTCGTGGCCCTCCTTCCGCGACATGTTCACCGCCCTGTATATTCAGAATACGCGTATTGCCCCCGTGGAAAAACTCTTCCACCTGAACCAAAGACCAAAGCCAAGGAAATTGTACAAAAGTCTCCTTTGACGAATGAAGGATTCGCGCAAGCATGGAAAAATCTGTCGGATAGATATGAAAATAAACGCGTCCTCGTTAACACGCTGCTTAAAAATCTCTTTGGTCTCGCGACGATTACTCGGGAAACCGGTCACGAAATCAAAAATCTACAACGGGAAATCAACAATATTCTCGCCGCGTTGGCGCTTCAAGGCGTCGACATGTCACACTGGGACGCGATTATAGTTTTTCTGTGCTCCACTCGGCTTCCGGAATCCACCCTGTCGCTTTGGGAACAATCAATATCGAATAAATTTGAAATTCCAAAATGGTCCGATCTCGACGCGTTCTTGACACATCGGTTTCAAACGCTGGAAACGGTGCAAGATATAAAAGGCGCGTCCGCAAGACGCGCGTCACCCGCTCCACAACAGGTGGCTCCCTCGACAAAACGCGTCAACACATTCCAGTTGAATATTGCGTCGACAATATATCAGCTGTGCTCAGAACACCACGCAATTCTAGTTTGTCCGCAATTTTTGGAAATGACTTCCGGTAAGCGTCTAGAGGTAGTTAAAAAGTTGCGTCTTTGTCTGAATTGTCTAGCGCAAGCGCATCAGATACAAAGATGCCCCAGTAAATAAAACTGCGCGACATCATACGCGAGCAAGCGCAGATCCGACCCTTAACGAATTCAGCGTTGCGTCCGTCCACTAAGTCAAGTAGAAACGCTGCATTGCAACCCAATCAGCCCCGTAACAACCCACTTAACGCGCGAGCACCCCTCTTTACAGGGCCCTCCACGTCGGCCAACGCCGCCCAAATCAGTCCACCACAAATACAGTCCACTGATCGAAATCAGTCCATAACCATCAAGTTTGTTTCGCTGCCGCACCGAAGCCAGTTCTGTTAGGAACCGCTACGGTCACTATATGCCACAACGGTACTTGTTATGCCGCTCGTGCCCTCATCGATCCAGGATCCGAAGTATCCTTCATCTCTGACCACGTCCAGAATATGCTGAAAATCCCCATGCGGCCAGTGAAAGCAACGGTTTCTGGCCTCAACGAAACCATTTCTGCAAAGGTTTCAAACTCTTGTGAGTTTATGCTCAAGTCGCCACGCGACGCCTCGTTTCAGATTCACGCCACAGCGCTAGTGCTGTCGCAAATCACGGGCAGACTGCTCGCCCACTCGTTCGATAATGCGCTGCTTCGCAGCCTCCCCAGTAACATAGAGCTGGCAGACGTCAACTTTGTCAAAAGTCAGCAAGTTGACGTTCTCATTGGAGCCGGTCTCTTTCCGGCGATCATACTTGACGGTATTCGCCGCAATGTGTTAGGTTCACTTCTAGCACAACAGACTGTGTTCGGCTGGATAATCACCGGACCAGTTCCCCTGCTACAAACGGGTAGCCCCGACATAAGGGTGGCCTTCTTCAATGAAGTCACCATCGAACAACAGTTCGAACGTTTTTGGGTGGTGGAGGAACTTCCCAAAACTCGTCACTTATCCCCCTCCGAAAAGTTTTGCGAAGAGAATTTCGTAAAAACAACTCGTAGGAGCCCTGACGGCCGCTACATCGTTACGTTGCCATTCAAAAGCGAAGCCGTAAACCAACACTCGTTAGGATATTCACGGTACATCGCCCACCAGCAATACCTTCGCTCAGAAGCAAGGTTAGTCAAGAATCATGACCTCAAAAGGCAATATGACGATGTAGTTCAAGAATATCTTGATTTAGGTCATATGACGGCCGTAGCGCCTCCCCCCCCCCCCCCCCAACCCGATGCTGAGCACTATTACTTGCCACATCATGCGGTCATAAAACCGGATAGCACGTTCACCAAGGTCAGAGTCGTTTCAATGCATCCTGCCCCACCACAAGTGGGCTCAGTCTCAACGATGTGTTACGCGCAGGCCCTGTTCTACAAGCCGACTTAACATTTTTAATGCTAAGATGGCGCTTTTTTCGGTATGTTTTTAGCGGCGACATTCAGAAAATGTACCGCCAGATCCTCGTCGACCCGAAACATACCCCCTACCAACGAATTCTATTCCGAGATTCGAATAGCTCCCAAGTTAGGGACCATGAGTTACGAACGGTAACATTTGGCGTGAACTGCGCCCCCTTTTTAGCGATTCACACTCTTCTTCAGCTAGCGGAAGACACACAACAACAGTTTCCGCTTGCGGCCCATATCCTGCGACATTCGATGTACGTTGATGACGTGTTGGCGGGTTCTCACAACCTTGCCATGGCTACTCAAATGCGCGATGAATTATCAGAGGCGTTGAATACGGCAGGATTCTCGCTTCGGAAATGGACAGCCAACGACAAACACATTTTGGACGACTTGCCTGGATCCCATTTGCTCAACGCTGAGTTCCTGAAGTTCGAGGACAACAGCACCGCAAAGATGCTCGGCATTCGGTGGAATGCCACCAGCGATGACTTTTATTTCGACACACAGACGATCGACATACAGCCAACGTACACCAAACGAGAAGTGCTGTCTCTCATCGCGAAGCTGTTCGATCCAGCCGGTTGGCTGGCACCTATCATCGTTGCCGCGAAAATTCTGATCCAACAAGTCTGGCTAGACAAGATTGACTGGGATGACCAACTTCCCGCAGTGACGCAGCAAACTTGGTTGAGTTTCCTTCGAAATTACCATCATATCGTCAGGATTCGAATTCCCAGGTGGATTCGGTTCACCCCCGACTGCACAGTGGATCTTCATGCCTTTTCGGACGCTTCCGAAAAAGCTTACGCCGGAGTCATCTACGCCCGTGTCCAAATCGGCGACACAGTTCATGTATCGCTACTGTACTCCAAAACAAGAGTAGCGCCCGTTAAAACGTAATCGCTGCCTCGACTCGAACTCTGCGGAGCTACACTCGTCGCAGACATGCTCGACGCTCCAGTGCCTAATCTGCACTATCGTCCCGAGAATGTTTTCTGTTGGACAGACTCGACGATTGTACTTGCGTGGATTAAGAAGCCTCCTTGCGTCTGGGCCACTTTCGTGGCGAACCGCGTTGCCAAAATCATTGAAAGAGCACCACACAATCAATGGTTTCACGTGGACTCGCACGACAATCCAGCAGATTTAGCTAGCCGCGGTGCCACGCCCCAAGAATTAGCTGAGAACACCCTTTGGTGGAATGGTCCACCTTGGCTCATCCACGACAAGAATCGTTGGCCCGAGCTCCGAACAGCTTCGGAGTTTGCTACTGCACTTGAAGAAAAGCCGGTAAAGGCTCTTCACATTTACTTCCGACCAGACGAAGACTCACTTGACAGGTTTTCCTCTCTCCCGAGAGCCCTACGCGTATACTCATACGTACAGCGGTTTATAGATAACACGCACCGTAATCGGAACCCCCTATATGCCACTTTGCGACTCTTAACGACAGAGATTCGAGACACCAAACGTCGTCTCACAATCATCTGTCAAAAGACACATTTTCCCGACGAATATTACGCGCTCGAAAGCAAGCAACAAGTGAGCTCTAAAAGTCGTTTACTCTCACTCAATCCCGTTATCCACGAAGACAAAACAATGCGCCTTGGCGGGCGGCTGTCTTCATGCCCGAATCTGCCATTCGATGAACGCCACCCAATCATTCTGCCGTACGACAGTCAGTTGTCTCGGCTACTCGTTCTTTTTATCCATCAGATCTCGCGTCACGGTGGTAACCAGCTGATGCTCCGATTGCTCCGGCCCCAACACTGGATTCCTCGGGTATAAAACCTCATCAAGACAACGATCCACCGCCGTAAGCCGTGCATCTTGCATCGGAAGCAACAAAGAACGCAGATTATGGCGGCATTGCCAGAGGAACGCACGACTTTCTCCCGCCCCTTTGCTAACACCGGTGTCGACTTTGCGGGCCCTTTCGACATAAAGAATTACACCGGCCGGGCGTGCTTAATAACGAAAGGCTATACATGTATCTTGGTTTGCTTTGCGACCAAAGCAATTCATATAGAGGCTGTCAGTGATCTGACCACGGCCGCTTTCCTTGCGGCCTTTTCACGTTTTGCAGCGCGCCGAGGCTGCCCCGCAAAGGTGTACTCGGATAACGGCACAAACTTCGTTGGCGCATCAAAAGAGCTCAAAAAAGAATTTAAGCAATTCCTTGTTCGAACCAGCGATCTCATTGACACCCAATATTCGCACCAGAATGTTGAATGGCACTTCATCCCCCCTGGTGCTCCTCACATGGGAGGGCTCTGGGAGGCCGGCGTTAAGAGCCTGAAAACGCATCTGCGCAAAGTCGCCCCAATGTCCAAATTTACATTTGAAGACTTCTCAACTCCTCCTGAGCAAAATTGAAGCGTGCCTCAATTCTCGCTCGCTTCATCCTCAATCTGGGGATCCCAACGTTATGGAGGCAATAACTCCTGGCCGCTTTCTAATAGGCGGCCCTCTGCTCGCTCCTGCCAAGCCCGAAACCCTCGACAATCCGCTCTCCATTCTCAACCGATGGAGACGTGTCCAGGCCCTTGCCCAGCATTTCTGTCACCGGTGGAAAACGGAATACTTGCATAAGCTTGCGCGTCGCACAAAGTGGAAGACTCCGCAGCTCAACCTACAGCCCAACGACCTGGTTGTTGTCCGTGACGACAACCTTCCTTCCACGTCCTGGCGGCTGGGCCGCGTCATCAAGGTGTATAAGGGTCAGGACGCACGAGTCAGCGTGGCCGATGTCCGAAGTCTTTTTGTTATTGAAGTCTTTTTTCGGCATAAGTTTGGCTGCGCCATACCTCTAAACCAAACTTATGTTTTCTGTCACTTCCTGAATATAACTCCGTTAAAATTTTTTGGGGCGTGGCTTTGGTTTAGGATTTATGGGCGTTTAAACGTCAAAAGGTTTATGTGGGATATCTTCTAAACTATTAGGTGCACCGGTGTAAGCGGGGTACCGTTTGAAAGGTAATTTTAATATCTATTTTCTAAGTCTTAAACCTTTTTTTGATTTTCTGAATAGTTATGGAAATAATTTAGTTTTAAGGAAAAATGGTGTTAGTTGTTTTAAAAAATTAGTTTTTTCTCAACTAATATCGAAATTAAGGTATATATTGAAATCATTGGGCTTATAGCCCATAATTTTCCCTTTTCAACGGTATATAACAATGTTGGGGTATCTCCACCATTTCGACCACTTTTATTGAAATATTAAAAATAAATTTTCCTTGCACATTCGAACACATGTATTAGACTTTTTTAAAGGAAACTTTTGTACTTTAATGCGCGTAGTGTTCGGTATTTACTACTTAAAACTGAAACATTTTTATGAATTGCTATAAAAATACTATTTTACTGCGTAGCCGCCGTTGGATATACTAAGGGTTATTATTAAAAAGCGCGGTGCCGAGGCCCGCATACGCGCCTAAAATTGGCCACAAAACACTATTCTGTTGCGTAGCCGGTGTTTGACATACTGAGAGTTATAATCAAAAAGCGCGGCCGAAGGGCGGAGGACGCATACACGCCCTAAAATTGGCCACAAGACACTGTTCTGTTGCGTAGCCGATGTTTGACATACTGAGGGTTATAATCAAAAAGCGCGGCCGTCGGCCAAAGGCCGGAGGACGCATACGCGCCCTAAAATTGGCCACAAAACACTGTTCTGTTGCGTAGCCGGTGTTTGACATACTGAGGGTTATAATCAAAAAGCGCGGCCGTAGGCCGAAGCCCGGAGGACGCATACACGCCCTAAAATTGGCCACAAAACACTGTTCTGTTGCATAGCCGGTGTTTGACATACTGAGGGTTATAATCAAAAAGCGCGACCGAAGGCCGGAGGACGCATATACGCCCTAAAATTTTAATATAATATATACCCTAATTGTTTTGTGTTTTTAATATATACCCTAATTGTCATATAAGAGGGAGGGGGAAGGTCTTATAATGGCACCTTCACCATTTTTTTCTTAAAACTAAAATATCATCCAAACCGTAACCTTGGATGTAAAACTAGGGAAATGAGGGGCGTGGCAATACCTTTCATTTGACACCTCGACCATTAATGTACCGTACCTAATTTCGGTATAATAAACCAGGGTTCGGAAAAGGCTCGCTCTTGCTCGCTCTTTTCCGCTCTAGCTCGCTCTTTCAAGCTCGAAAGAGCGTTTGTTTTCAGGAGCACGAGCGAGCAGGAGCGGCAAAAAAAATTTTCATGCGCTCCTGCTCGCTCGAAAGAGCGTTTGTTTTCAGGAGCATGAGCGACAAAAAAAATTTTCATTCGCTCCTGCTCGCTCGAAAGAGCGTTTGTTTTCAGGAGCACGAGCGAGCAGGAGCAACAAAAAAAATTTTCATGCGCTCCTGCTCGCTCGAAAGAGCGTTTGTTTTCAGGAGCACGAGCGAGCAGGAGCGTTTGTTTTCAGGAGCACGAGCGAGCAGGAGCAGGAGCTGCAAAAAAGGAGCGCAACAAAAAAAATTTTCATGCGCTCCTGCTCGCTCGAAAGAGCGTTTGTTTTCAGGAGCACGAGCGAGCAGGAGCGTTTGTTTTCAGGAGGAGCGTTTGTTTTCAGGAGCACGAACGAGCAGGAGCAGGAGCTGCAAAAAAGGAGCGCAACAAAAAAAATTTTCATGCGCTCCTGCTCGCTCGAAAGAGCGTTTGTTTTCAGGAGCACGAGCGAGCAGGAGCGTTTGTTTTCAGGAGCACGAGCGAGCAGGAGCAGGAGCTGCAAAAAAGGAGCGCTGAAGCTGAGCTGTTTCTGAGCTGATGGTTGGTAGCAAGTACATAATTTGTTCAATATTTATAATTGAAACAAGTCAAAGGCAATAAAAAAAAATTTGTCAAATATTTCGTATTTTTTAACACTGAACATTTTTTATAAGCTCTGGTGAAGAATTAGGGCTAAATAGCCAAATTTCAAAGAATCGCTAAAAAGAGGTAATGGTTTTATTGCCTTCGTTTTTCATGCGGATGTAGCTACCGTTTCCACGAATAGACAGGTACTTAATAATACAATATATGTACATAAGTATGTATGTATGTATACTTTACGCATATACTCTTCATACACAAGGTACTTTTTATCGGCGAAGTGCCATTTACAATTGGCAGGTCAACCTAATCATGATTTTTTTACCTAACGCGTTGTTTTCCCAAAAAACCCATCTAAAAAATGCAGTTTTGAAACGCATGCACATGCATCCTTTGCCTGGAGAATTCCATCGCAGGCTGAAATTGTAAGTATTTTTCGTACATATTTACATATGTAATAACCCTGTAAAACTTTCAGAGCACACAGTTAATAATGTACTGTTGACTAAATTAAATGTTTCTTTATTACAAAATGTTGATTTCAGTTCCAGTTAAGTTGAATTAAGTATTAATAATATTAACATATGTATCATAGGGTGTGTGTCAATTGGTTACTTTTTACTAGTGTTAAGTAATGTTGAAATAAATTTACTCTGGTGAGTAAAGTTTTGTTCTATTTGCTGTGCCAATCCATGGATGAAATTTTGACAGACAAAATTTTGAGTTTCAAGATTGTCTGCAAAATTAAACAAAGAATTATGCATAGAATATCAAAAAAAGTTTTTTCCTTTGTTACTAGCTATTATATTAAAAACACAACATCTTATAATAATAATAATATAAGTTTTCCTAATTTTCTTTTCAATTTTGAAATACTCGACGTTGAAGAGAATATTCAACGGTTGTCAAAAATTTACCTAGCCCTCAGGGCTACATAAAATTTTGACGTTTAAATTCACCTCACTCGCGTCAAAATTTCTTTTTCTTGTGTCAAAATTTTCTATATCGAGGAAAAAGTAACCAATTGGCACACACCCATAGTAAAACTCTTTATACTTTTATAAAGTTAATAAATTTTATAAAGTTATTAATAAATAAATAACGATAAAAATAACCTCTTCAAATCTGTTATTATTCACCAAACTTATGAAAAATGTACCGAAAATACCGTCATCTACATAGAATTTGCCAATGCCTATTTAGCCCTAATTCTTCACCAGAGCTTATAAAAAATGTTCAGTGTTAAAAAATACGAAATATTTGACAAATTTTTTTTATTGCCTTTGACTTGTTTCAATTATAAATATTGAACAAATTATGTACTTGCTACCAACCATCAGCTCAGAAACAACTCAGCTTCAGCGCTCCTTTTTTGCAGCTCGCTCGTGCTCCTGAAAACAAACGCTCCTGCTCGCTCGTGCTCCTGAAAACAAACGCTCTTTCGAGCGAGCAGGAGCGCATGAAAATTTTTTTTGTTGCTCCTGCTCGCTCGTGCTCCTGAAAACAAACGCTCTTTCGAGCGAGCAGGAGCGCATGAAAATTTTTTTTGTCGCTCCTGCTCGCTCGTGCTCCTGAAAACAAACGCTCTTTCGAGCGAGCAGGAGCGCATGAAAATTTTTTTTGTCGCTCCTGCTCGCTCGTGCTCCTGAAAACAAACGCTCTTTCGAGCTAGCAGGAGCGCTGAAAATTTTTTTTTGTTGCTCCTGCTCGCGAGTGCGAGCGAGCAAGAGCGAGCATTTCCGAACCCTGTAATAAACCTTTAAAGAGGTGACCTTTCGCGACCTTCAAACGCCGATAACACCCAAATTAATGCCAAGCCCCCAAAAATGGGGGGCTATTTACTGTTATAATGGTCCCAAATAACGGTAAAAAAAGTAACAAAAAAATCGGGGCTAAACCGTTAAACCAAACTTTTCCCTGAGTTCGTTCCTGAGTTCGTCCACCCCGTTGGAGGAAGACGACGTTGCTCCGCCGCACTCACCCGAGCCCCAGCAAAAGGAGGCTCCCGCACGATCGTCTCCACCGGCGATCGCCGGCGCAGTGCGCAGTTCACACCCGAAGCCTGCAGGGCATTTGATGGCACGAACGGCGAGCTTGCCCCGAATCCTGGCAGGACGCCACGTCTGCACATACTGCCGGTCGTGCTCCCACACCACCCAACGCTGCACCAGCACGCGCCGCTGCACGGACTGCGAGGAGGCCCATCACAGCACCCTGCACCATTAGGAGCCTGATCCACCCCAGGGCGGTGGGTCGGGGAGCTTTGCAGTCCTGCAAGGCGGGCGGGATGTTTACGCCAAAGCAAACCGCTCGCCAGGCTGCCTCTCCTGATCGTCCGAAGCCGTGTCCTCTCGGAGCGCGGACTTCGGCCGCTCAGGAGAGGCAAGTTTAAAGCTTGACTGCGAACTGTTCCGCTCCAGCCTTGGTGGTCGGAGTTGACATCTCTACTTACGATTCGATCGCCTACAGTGAACCACGCAGTGCGCAAACCATCAAACCAATCATCAAGTGTCTGTAATTAATACATTCCTTACCTAACCCGAAATACATTGTTATATTAAATATCTTTCATTAAATGTAACTAAGGTTTTGCTAAAATAAATAGTGCTAAAACATTAATTGAACATATAAAGAACTCACAAATTGAAGACCTCCTTTAACGAACAAACAGACACAATGTACTGGAATATGTAGCGTGCAAACAAACAAAAATCAACAAAAATTCTAGCTTTGTTTTTCAGCCCAAATATTTTTCTTAATACTGAGTGAAAAAATGTCCAATACACACTCAAAATGTGATAGTGAGCGTTTCGACATCACTGGTGTATACGAAAGAACCTTTTTGAACAGCTATTTTACGAATGCAACAAAGAGTAACGTTGAGAAGCGGTACCGTTCCCATATATCCGGGTATTACACTACTAACAATGTTTGTCGTCGATGAACCATTTCTGATTTCTCTAAATATTTTGTTCAGAATTGTGATTATACATAGAGCAAACAAATAGCAATATTTACAAATACAAAGCAAAGTTACGGATTTGCTTTGTGAATTGTTTTCTTACATGAAGTACCTTTTTTTATCAATAAAAGTGCAATTATTTCAATTCTAAACGCGAGTACTATTTTGTTTCACCACACTAGAACACCGTTTTAATCGAAGTTTATCCTCGTCGACCACAAACATTATGTTTTGCTTCGCAGAAGTTCATCCTCTCTGGATGAACTCAACTCCGAAACCTGAGAGCATAAGGTTGACAACTTTGTACAGAAAACAATAACAATTTTACAGTTATATCGAACAATGGCTGTAGTGTAATATCCGCAAAAGCAATAACAATTTTACTGTTCTGTCGAACAATGTTCGGCCCATATTGCATTGCAAACAGTTGTTCGATCGAACAGTCACATTGTTTTTGTTTTCTGTATAAAGCTGTCAACTCTCAGTTCATCCGTGAGAGAATGAAAACGGATGAACTGTTCGCACAGCAAATAATCTGTTTGCAGACGATGAGTGCAAACTACAAACAGAACAGGGTTGTTGTGTGGTGTAATAAAGAAGTATGCATGTTTTGGAGTGAAAAAACTCCACTTATATCGGAAAAAGGAGGATTGCGTGAAAATAATTGCACAAAGCAACTCCAAATATGTATATATACTAAGGAAAGTGTTTGATTGTTGTGTTTGCAATGTAACATAGCAAGCGAACAGATTTGACGGGAGAGTAAAATAGTTCATTTCTTTGGACTGTTCGATCGAACAACTGTTTGCAATGTAATATGGGCCTAACATAGCAAGCAAACAGATTTGACGGGAGAGTAAAATAGTTCATTTCTTTGGACTGTTCGATCGAACAACTGTTTGCAATGTAATATGGGCCTTCGTAGTGCAATATTCTCACAAAGCCCTGTTTCAACAATAAATACGTGTAGCCAAGGCCATTGTTGAACGCTTTGTCGAAGTGGTGGTTTTCAATTTACAAATGCAACAAAAGGTAAAAAAAATTTTTCAATTTTGGCAAAAAATTATATCTTTAAAGAAGCATTCTATTCTACTAATTCAAATATAAGAATATAATGGATTTTGTGTATTGTGGGGCTGAGTCCATTAGGCCAGTTGAGGATATACTTTCGATAACAAGTAAGTCGAATAACCTATTTCTGTTATTTCTTCAAATCAATCTACAAATCGGTTCTTGTAGGCGGTCCTAGTCGGAGCTCCAACCCCTACTCTCCTGATTTCCCTAACGGGAACTTCAACACAGACCCCAGCGATTCAGATTATATGGAACTCGTAGCTATACTGGCGGACGGAGGTGAAAATTTCGGTGTCTCATCCATAACATTTGACGATTATGAAGAATTGCTTTGGATGGGAAATCAAGGAGTAAGTTGCCTGTTTGTGTAATTATTTAGTTTTAGTTACTTTATATTTTATTTAATTCAGTTATGTAGTCATCGTCAAAGGAAAGTATACAGTTGAAAATAACACATTTCATTATTCACACTGGATGGACTACAGGGTTTTACTATTGCCGTACTATTTTGTTCGATCTGTAGGTTTTAGTTGGTGGAGTTAGGCGAAACACTTCAAACTTGCTTTCATCGCTAAAAAGTACGTTTTTCTAAAAACAAAATTCCATTACTTCATACTTTTTAGGAAATCGAATCGGCGCTTTTGATTTTTTTTTTTAAAATAGCGGCGTCTTTCTGGGAACGCAATATCCTCTCTTCTGGTTGCACTTTCTCCCTTTCTTCTGGTCTGGTGGGATCGCTGCCCATCTCCCAATTTCATTGTTAAATCGAATTTTCTTAGAATCTTTTATACTGTACTGTGGTTTCTGTCAATAATTTCACCAATTTTACGCAGAGATTTGTCTTTTCCACAAACTGGCGAGTTTCAATTGCAGTTTGTTCGTGTTTAAAATTTCTGTGAAACTGAAGATTTCTTGTCAACAGCTTAAACGTTTCTATCCAAGTTAAAGGAATATTTCACTGACAACAAAAGAGAACAAAAATAACCGTACTTTTGACGTTATTTAACGGTTTTATTAACTTAAAACAACTTATTTTCAAAGCTGTATACAGGTTTTTTTAAGCTTAAAATTATGAATTTTTGGCGTTTATTTAAAATGTAGGTACATTAATCTTAATATATTTTGTTAATATAGGTCTCAAAGAAAATTCTAAAAATAAAAACACTATTCAGATATTTCCATTATGAACAAAGATATGATCAATCAAATGCATTTTTTTCAACTGTATACTTTCTTTTGTCGCTGACTGTATATATTATATTTACATACACTTGCGGTCATAAAAACTGCACCACATCTATATATTGTTGGAAAATTTACAAAACTATTTTTAATGAAATGAGGTTCTTGTTGAGTACTCCGCAGTAGTTCATAAGTATTTATGACTAATTTCCATCAATTTATTAAAAGTTTTTTAGAAGATATGAGCCAAAAAGCCAAAATCATTAAGAGTGGGGGTTTTTTAATGTTTTGAAAATGTATTGTTTATAAAAATCAATTCATATATTATTTATATTTATATTTGTAAGTTGTTTAGATACTTTAGCACTTTAAACAGAAAATCATTAAAATTGGGTTACTCCTCCTTTGGCGATAATAACCGCTTCTATTCGTAACGGCATCGAGTTTACTAGGGATTCCATAATATCCCGTGAAATATCCATGTTCAATATTTTTTTTTAGTTTACTTTTACTCTCAGGTTTATGTTCAGCTACCTTTCGTTTCATTACATGCCATAAGTGCTCTATCGGGTTGAGGGCGGGCGAATTAGCTGGCCAGTCTAGTCTCGAAATTCCGAGGTCATCAAATGTTTTATGAAGCTGAAATTCATTGAAAGGATCAGGTTACTTCTCCATTTATTATTTGGAAAGTGGGCTTCTGAAAGTTACTTTATAATATTTTACTTACTGATTTGGCTCTGTGGCAAGGTGCAGAATCGTCTTGAAAAATGCACTTGTCAATATATGAATGATGCTGTTCAATGGCTTGCATCAGAAACTTTCTTATCACTTCTTCATACCTTTGGGCGTTCATAATTCCATTGACAAAGTGCAAAGGCTCTAAAACGTAAAACGAAAAACATCCCCAGATGCATTCATCCTTAAACCTTTCACCTGCTAATCGACGAACGTATGGCAAATTGTCAGTACACAATAAGTAAAATTTGCTTTCGTCAGACCATATCACACAACGCCAATCATCAATGCTGGTAATTTTTTGCCCACTTCAGGCGAGCCGTCTTAATTTTTGTGGTAAGAAGTGGATTTTTGGCGGGTCGTCTTCCATATAAACCTATCTCCCGTAGCCTTTTACGCATCGTTTCGGCACTTAGGTCAACTTTATGAAACTCCAACAGCTCTGATCTTATACGGATAGCACTTTTAAAGCGATCTTTCTTGCTAATTCTTTGCCATATATCGTCAGTGTTCTTGGATGTTTTACGTTTACGCCCTGAGACTTTTTTTCTGTCCAGTGGATCAGAATTTTCCTTTTTTTTCATTAGTCGCACAATAGTTGAATGGGAGCATCCTACTTGACGTCCAATCTTCCGAAAGGATAACCCTTGCTCAATCAAAGTCAATATTTTAACTTTTACGTCCCGAGTTAATTGATGATATTTACCAGACATTTCACTTTGATGTTGCTTCAACCATTACAACGCATTTCAAACTTAATTTTTTTTGCACTGAAAATGAAGACGTTATACAATCTTACGATACCGTTAACAATTATTGGGAAGCGCATTGCACTCTCGCGTAATTACGTATTTTCTAAGAACAAATTAAGTGGTGAAGTTTTTATGACCGCAAGTGTATATGACAATAGCCTCGATGTCCAAATACGATATATAAAGTAATTTTTCTTTGGTGAACACGTTGCTAAGTAATCAGTTCTCCAAATTTCAATATAAAGGCTGTGTGTCAGTTGCTTCCTTTTTACTAGTGGTAAGTAATGTTGAAATTAATTTACTCTGATGAGTAAAATTTTGTTCTATTTGCTGTGCCAATTCAGGATGAAATTTTGACAGGAAAAAGTTTGAGTTTCAAGATGGTCTGCAAAATTAAACAAAAGAATTATGCATAGAATATCAAAAAAGTATTTTCCTTTCTTACTAACTATTATATTAAAAGCACAACATCTTATCATAATAATATAAGTTTTCCCAATCTTCTTTTCCATTTTTAAATAATTTTGAAGTACTCGACTCGGCTACATAAAATTTTGACGTTTGTATTCACAAACTCAAAATTTCAGTTTCTTATGTCAAAATTTTCTATATCGAGGAAAAAGTAACCAATTGGTAAATATTTGTACATCTAGAAATATGACTATATTAATGGTTTACTTATTAATGCGCTTTTTTATTTATTCCATCATTAATATTGTATTAGTTGACAGTTATATAAAAATTATATGACTAAAATTTTATATATGATTCCAGAATTTATTTGACGACAGCATTTTATAAAATTTAGATAAAATTACTATAAGGGATTGTATCTAAATTATGTAAAAGAATCCACGAAAGATAATAATTTGTATTTTGCTTAAAATATGTTTCCGGCATAAACAGGGTCATGTAACCTCCTACTATAGCAGCACACTTCAGAAGTACACGTCGTTTCAAGTACATGCCAGCGATATAGTGCGTCAAATTTCTACCATTGATTCAGGCATATTAATTCTAACTCAAACATCGCTCCGCCATCAAATAAGACGTGGAATTCCTAAATTTACACACAGGTGTATATACATACAGAAAGTAAAATTTGGGGTGATAATAATTATAATTTTCAGATCTAAAAATATGGTTGATATGGTATGCATGGAACATTTATCAACAAATCGTTTGATTTTGGCAGGCCTTCAAGATGAAATGATCGACTTTGATTTACGTGCTCTAAAGGAAACCAAATTGGTAGTTATGCAAATTACATAAATTACGTAAGAGAGAAAAAGACAAACACACTTAAGTGTTCCGAACATCTACCTTACGTATTTTAAATTTAATATATGTTCATATTCTGGAATTTACATGTGTTTTAGAAGGAGCACGTTGGACCTTCCGGATGCACCGTGTTGCGTAAAAATTCACGTTTCCTTTTCGCCGGAGAACCCTTTGGTACGGTTACATTGCGGGATTTAAGTTCTTTACATATTGAGCACACTATTAAGACACACACCGGCAGTCTATCCGATTTTGATGTCCAAGGGAACTATCTTATATCGTGCGGCTACAATGGTCACCAATGCAATCTTGCCGATCGGTTGCTAATGGTCTACGATTTGCGTATGCTGCGCCTCATCTCACCAATTCAAGTGCTCATTGATCCACAAATTCTAAGGTTTCTACCATCTCAAACGTCACGTCTAGCTGTTGTTTCGGGTTTCGGGCAAGTGCAACTAGTAGATACTGTCGAATTAAGCGAGCCACGTGTTTCCATGTATCAAGTTAATACAACAGGCAGTCAGTGTCTCTCCTTCGACGTCAGCTCCTCCTCACAAGCAATGGCTTTTGGAGACCAAACCGGTCATATTAGCATCATAGCGGCTGTCAATACGCCCCAACCACAATTCAATACCTTTTCACGCGACACTGAATTTTCCGACCCCGTGCCGCAGTTACCAATTGTACCGATTACAGACACAAGTTTTCCATTGTCATCAATAGTTTTGCCAAATCTCGTGCCTGGCACCCGTTGGTTCTCCGATTGGCCGGTAGAACTATTACGATATCAGTATAGACGGTCGAGACCCATCGATCAAGAAATTCTCAACACAATGAAGATGCAGGGTCCGATTGGCTATTCGCCTAATTCACGTTTGATGCGTCGGAATCAGTTCCCATATATTACGGAGTCACCGGGAAGCACTGTCGCTTCCGGAAATAGTTTAAATGGTACTACTAATAAAGCCTCAGAAAGCGGATTAAAAATCATACCTCGGCGTTATCGTAGAGTAGAATTGAAGTACAGCAAGCTAGGTACACAAGATTTTGACTTTGAACAGTACAATCAGACGTGCTTCGCAGGTCTTGAAGCCACGTTGCCAAATTCATATTGTAACTCAATGTTACAGGTAATTTATGAACAAAATTTCCTTGAGAACAAACTAAAGTTCGGTCCTTTCAGATACTTTATTTCATACAACCTTTACGTAAGATATTAATCTCACATTTCTGCAGCAAAGAATTTTGCCTATCTTGCGAGTTAGGATATTTGTTCGATATGCTTGACAAAAGTTCAGGTATAGAATAATTGCAATATCTGTAGATATAGTAAGTAGATCGATATATACAGGGTGTTCCGTATTGTTCCACTTTACATTGGTCAGGTTTTCCATTCAACTTTTTTGACGTTCCCTTTTGTCTTTACCGTCTGCTTTTACATAGTTAAAGAGTTCGTTTGAAGAAGCCTTCTTTCTCTGCTCTCGTGCTTTCTTGCTCGGGACCATTTAAATGCCTCATATTTATGCAGCATTGGGAAAAATAAAGTAAAGCAACGTCTCAAAAGCAGCGAAAAGGTGCATGTACTCATTGGCTTACCTCTTCAGCAACTCATCAACGAACTCTAACTTCGAATTCGAAATTGATTAGAAAACTTGAACAATGTAAAATCGACATAGGATGCATCAAAAATCTAGCTTGAGTCGAGAAAAGAAAAAATCGTATGAGACTGGTCGAGTCGATTTCCCCCCGGGGGACGGAATTTTCTAAAACAAAATTGTTCTCCAAATGACGTTAAAATATGTATACATTTTTTTAGATGACAGATAGAAATTTTTTTTAGAAATGTAGTCTGTTTAATCTCAACTAGAAATGATATTTTTTTTGTTTTATAGTTTTACAGAAAATTGAAAATTACAAAATATACCTACTTATGTATATGTATGTATGTATATACAGAGTGTTTCGCATAAGAGGGAACAGAAGGCTAGGGCGTATAGGTTGGGTCGAGACAAGAAAAAAATCGTATGAGAGGGGGGTCAATTTCCCCCCGTTTAGACAGGAGGGGCCATTTTATAAAAATTGGACTTAACATCGAAAAAACTATTAAAAAATAATGGTTTGACCTAGATAAATTTTGCCTGCTGATTCTCAAAGCCAAATATCCGATTCTTAATATCCTTTTTAAATTAGGTTCCTATGTCAAACAGTTTTTGAGAAAATTAATACCAAAGTTAAAATTTGGAAAAAAAATTCCGAAAAAAAATTTTTGGTCGCAATTTTTTTTAAAAATTACGGTATTAAGTATACATTTTTTTCCGACCATAAAATTCTGTAATCAATTCTAGAGAGAATGCTTCAAACCGGAAGGATCTATATTTTGTAGTTTCCGAGAAAAATGAAAATTAATTAAATTATGCGAAACACCCTGTATATTATATGCGTGATGTACAGTGGTGGAAAACTAATTAGAAACGCTGTAACTAATGAACAGATATTTTTTTCACTTGTACCAAACAGACTTTACGTAAAAGAAAACTGCACCGGTACTTTACCGTTATCTGACAACTGCGTTTGCGCTCTTTTTGTATTCTGTATTGATCATTGAAATGGGTCCACCAGAGATCATTTACCAAAACAAACTGGTATCAGTAAGATCTAGGGTAATATTCTGTGGAAAATTAATTAGAAACATTGGCATAATATTGAAACAGTTGTATTATATTACTGTAATTCCATAGATTTATTGTATTTGTTCTGTTAAGTTAGTTTACGTTCTTTATTTAGCAAATATCATCGAACATAATGGGCAAAAATAAGAGTTGTACACCAGAATTAAGAAGGCGTATAATCCATAAGTACTGTCAGGAAAAGGCTTCTATGGATTCTGTCGCTAAAGAGTTGATGTGTTCTAAAAAGGTGGTGTATGGTGCAATTAAGGTCTATACCAACACAGGCGCCACGGAGAATCCAACAAGAATGAAACGTGCAAGAAAGACAACCGTCAGAGAGGACAGATTTATTTATCGGCTGAGTGAAGCGGCTTTCACACAGTACGATTTGTTGTACAACTTGGTGATGCTTGACGACTTGTAGTATGTGTGAACGCTTCATACTATAAGTTGAAGGTCAAGTCGTATGAAAATCAAACGATTTTGATTTTTGACTCCCAACTTGTTCTGCCTGACGACTTGCTTGATCGTGTGAACGCAGGCAAAACGACTCGGTGCAAACGCCATTTGAAAAATGTGCTCGAAGTGTTCGGACGACATGAATGCGGATTTTTGGAAGAAGTTTTTAACCTCTACAAAGATTTGCCAGAACTATGGAAAGTGAAGAGCGATGAATATAAAAAGAAACATTTGAAAGACAAAGCTTATGAATGTCTTCTTATGAAATATAGAGAAATCGATAAAAATGCCACTTTGGACGTTCTAAAAAAATTAACAACTATAGAACATGCTATAGGAGAGAACTAAAAAAATCAAGAAATAATAAATATAAAAACTGAATTTTTTTTGCCAAGCGAGTGTGTTTAAAAGCGTTTTTTTCCTTTTTCTATTCTTTGATCCATAATCTTTTCCTTCTCTTTTCTTCTCTTTCCTCTTCTCTTTCATCAACCTCATCAATTATTATGGCTGCCAGAATTGCGCTGTCCATTTCGTTGATGTTTATCAGTCGACAGCAACGAAAAAATGAAATCGTACAACTTGCTTGAACGTGTGAAGGCTTGACAAAGCAGTTCCGTTATTTATCGTACGATTTCTGAGCGCAGCAAGTTGTGCAACAAATCGTACTGTGTGAAAGCCGCTTAAGGCGAATCTATTTTTCACCATATTCACTCAGCCATTTCGAGTCAATTGGGTTCTCAAGTTACACCAAGAAACATCAGGAACAGGTTACTAGATAAAAAAGTTTCTGTTTTTTATTTATTTGAAATAAGGTAAGCTACTTTCGCCACAGAAAGTGTGTGTTTCTAATTAGTTTTCCACCACTGTATATACACCAGGCATATTTTTCCGGTTCAGCATTTTATTTGCAACAAACATTTTGTTCAACTTGACTTGCAGATCGTATAGCTATTTTAGAACATGCCAACGTTCCTCATCCTTGATCTCTGTCGTTGTCGTCCGCTGTACAACATTCGCTATATAAGCTCATTGTTTGTCAACGAATTTATTATGAATTATAAACTGACGAGACTTAGAAGTGTACCTATATATTTTTTTGTTGAAAAGAAACCTTCAGAAATAAAACGTACGTCCGACTTAGTAGAGATTACATAAGCAACTGACATATTTAGCATATAAATGAAGAGAGTATAATAAGAAGTAGAGAGAGTAAATGCGAGAATGTGAACAAAAGAGAGTAAATGTTGATTCCTTTCTCAACATTTTTCCCTAGAAAAGTCTTTTTGGGTATTTGCGGACCTCAGTGCAAATTATCATTGAGTTAACACTTTTTTAATAAGTTTGGACATTTTATAAGACGATTGCCTCGAAATTTATTAGTTTTTTTAAAAGGTTAATGTTACGGTTTTCACAAATCGTAAGCGGAGAGGATCTTTGTACTTTCGTTATTTTTGAATATTTTTTCCGATTTTAAGGCGTATTTTTAAAAAATTCTGTCTTCCGCCTAAATGCGGAAATTTACTACTCTTCCATACGATTTTCTTGTCTCTGCACTTTCTTTTCACCATGGCATATATTTTTGGACAACCTATGCGTATGTGTATATATAAAGTGGCGGCTATATCATATTGGACTGTCGGATGCTGCTTGTTCTTACTCTCACTTTTAAATTTATACGAAATTTCATTTATTCTTCAAAAATATATGTTTGTTCTCTCTAATGTATTCCAAAAATAAGACTTAGGGTGGGTGTCAATTGGTTACTTTTTACTAGTGTAAGTAATGTTGAAATAAATTTACTCTGGTGAGTGAAATTTTCTTCTATTTGCTGTGCCAATTCATGGGTGAAATTTTGACAGCAAAAAAACTTTTGAGTTTCAAGATTGTCTGCAAAATTAAACAAAGAATTATGCATAGAATATAAAAAAGGATTTTCCTTTGTTAGTACGAGGGCGGATTGATATTGAAGTTACCTAAGTGGGAAAAAAACATATTTTTTTTTTCAAAAACCATTTATTTCTCAACATAGTCTCCTTTTAGCTCAATACACTTAGTAAGACGATATTCCAAATTTTTTATACCATCTGAATAATACGATTTTGGGAACCCCTCAAAATACGCGTTAGTTTCGGTAATCACTTCTTCGTTTGAGATGAATCTTTTTTCTGCGAGCCATTTTTTCAAGTTTGGAAACAGGAAAAAGGCACTAGGAGCTAAATCTGGACTATAAGGTGGATGATCAACCAATCCGAAGTGTATTCCGAATGCTGTGTGAACCGGTGCGTTGTCTTGAAGAAAGAGCACTTTTTTCTTCTTTAAATGTGGTCGTTTTTTCTTAATTGCATCAATCAATTGATCCAATAATGCACGATAATACTTTCCTGTGATTGTGGATCCTTTTTCAAGATAACCGATGAGCAATATTCCGTGTGCATCCAAAAATACAGTGGCCATAACCTTGCCAGCCGATTTCACTGCCTTCGCCTTCTTCGGAGCACTTCCACCAGCTTCCACCCATTGTTTTGATTGATTTTTGGTTTCAGGTGTGTAGTGGTGGACCCACATTTCATCAACAGTTATTAATCGATGCCAAAAATCAACAGGATTACGCTTTATCATGTCCAAACACCGCTGTGAAGTGGTCTGTCGAACTCGTTTTTGTTCGACACTGAGCAAACGCGGCACCCATCTTGTCGATAGCCTTTTCATATGCAAATGTTCATGCAAAATGTTGAACACACGTTCATATGATATGTTTACCATTTCAACAATCTCACGTAACTTGACTCGGCGATCATTCATAACGATATCGATGATTTTCTTGATATTTTCTTCAGTAACCACCTCTGGCCTTCCTGTTGATGGTATTGTTGCAGTGCTTGTTCCGCCGCGTTTAAATTCAGCAATCCAATATTTTACCATGTAATCTGACGGAGCAGACTCACCGTAATGTTTATCGAGCTTTTCTTTGGTCTCTTTCGTCGTTTTCCCTGTCAGCTGACGTTTGACAGATCGCAATATCTAAAAAAAAAAAGTTTTTGTGTTTGTGCTGCCATCTAGCGCTAGGTAGCTTCAATATCAATCCGCCCACGTAGCTATTATATTAAAACACAACATCTTATAATAATAATAATATAAGTTTTCCTAATTTTTAAATAATTTTGAAATACTCGACGTTGAAGACAATATTCAACGGTTGTCAAATATTTACCTAGCCCTCAGGGCTACATGAAATTTTGACGTTTGAATTCACCTCACTCACGTCAAAATTTCAGTTTCTTAGGTCAAAACTTTCTATATCGAGAAAAAGTAACCAATTGGTACACACCCACTGAGGAAAAAGTAGTCACATATCAAAGTAGCCTTAAACAAAAAGTGTAAAAAATGCACGACACGAAAAAAAATTCAACTGCTTTCAAAACTTTAATTTACTGCTTCAAAACTTTAATCAACTGCTTTCAAAATAGTAACAAAAGTGGTTTATTACAAAAAGAGATCTCTGAGAAGTTTTTCTTATCTAAATCAAAAATAAGTTAATAAATTTAAAAAGTTGGGTTTCGTTAAAACTCTGCATTGTGCTAGGCGGCCGGAAAATCTTATTGCATCTATGCCAAGGTTATGTAAAGCCGTACTTAAGAAGAGAAGTTTTGCAATCAATTATTAATAAATCAGTTCCGGTTCAATATGTTTTGTTGCGTAGTTTTCACACTTTTTGTTTAATTCTTATTATTGGAATATTGGACAGAATAAACATGTATTTTTTATGTTTTTTTTTAATTACGTTAGTGACTTATGACGTTATGTTTTTAAGATGAAATTATAATAAATTAAGAATAAATTGCTGTGAGTGAGAGTCTGAACAAGCAGCACTATATGCCAGCCCTATATGATATGGATATGTACATAAAATGCATCACTAAATAGAGAAATATATAATTTATAAATTTACAGCAGCTTCGCCGTGTCAGGCAAGTAATTTCCTCCGTGCATTCCGAACAGTGCCTGAAGCATCTGCTTTGGGCCTAATTTTATCTGATCGTTCAACCAATGTTAATCTAATCAGTTTAATACAGGTAAAAAATATTATTGTTTAAATAAGTACTAAAAATAGTTTCTTTTCAGAATTGGAATCGGTTTATTTTACATCAAATGCATTACGAAATATTGGATTCAAATAAGAACGATCACATAAATGGTTTGCTATATCCCTATGGTACTAAAATTTTTAATTAATTTTAATAAAGTTCAATTTAATAAAGTATTTTACTCTTGTTGGATATACTTTAGAGTTGGGCATTATAGTTCACTTGAGTGAGCGATCAATATAGTTCATTTTGTCTTTGTGAACTAGTTCGTTCAGTTAGTTCGTTTAGTTCACTTAGTTCGTTTAGTGACAAACGAGTAAAAGCTGAAATATATAACAAGCCGAAATATTTTAAACATTTAAGAATATATCGGTATTCACTGGAAAGGTACGAAAAGTATCTTTCATTAATGTTAAATCATATTTTATCGGAAACCGTATGATTTTCGAGAACATTTGAAATTTACATTTTTCGAGCTTTCTTATAAAACACAACCAACTTTAATTGAACTTTAATTATATTAATATTTTAATATTTATTTAATATTAAATTCATAAAGAACATTTCATAAATATTGTTGAATATTTTTTAATTTTCAATCGCGTATTATAAATATGTTATCTTTATAAATAACAAATTATAAATTAAAGTAAATATGTAGTTCACTCGTTTGTTTAGTTCAGTAGTTCGTTCGGTCTTTTAGTTCAGTAGTTCGTTCGGTCTTTTAGTTCAGTAGTTCGTTTGTTCGTTTAGTTCAGTAGTTCGTTCGCTTGTTTAGTTCAATAGTTCGTTTAATTCAGTAGTTCGTTCGTTCGTTTAGTTCAGTAGTTCATTCGTTCGTTTAGTTCAGTAGTTCGTTCGTTCGTTTAGTTCAGTAGTTCGTTCGGTCCTTTAGTTCAGTACGGTCTCTTAGTTCGTTACTTCGTATCAGTGATAACAAGATAAGAAAAACGTGAAGCATACAATACAATAAAAAGAAAACAGGTTTCACATTTGAACCAGGCTAGAAGTTCCAATTATGAACTAATTTTAAGTCTATTTTTGCAAATGTACGCAATTATAAAAATATATATACAACTAAAATTATACATAAAAATATTCAAATATCTAAATTTAAAACATAGAGGACGCACCTCTTGCGTCTAGACATCTTAAAAACCCATATTTTTTGACGAAAATTATGTTCTTTAAAACGGAAAGTAGACTTCGGTGCTTAAGATTTTAAAAATATAGAAATTTTTTCCTTTATTAACATTTATTGATAAATTAATTTGACATATATAAAAAGGTTATTTACAGACAAAATAATAAAAAATTGTTTATGAGTTTGTGGTCCTATGATGAAAACTTTGAAAACAAAAATAAACAAGAAACACAAATTACTCTGAACGCACATAAATGATTTCTTGCCGCATTCCGCTCCTTTTTCTGGCAGATAAACGAACGAGCTGCTGAACTGAAACAAACGAACGAGCTGCAGAACTAAAAAACGACGAGTGAACTAAAAGAACTAGTGAACTAAAAGAACTACGAATTGTGAACTAGTTCTTATAGTTCACATAAGTGAATAGTTCAATTGAACTAGTTCGTTCATGAACTACCCAACTCTAATATACTTATCGCTCAAGAAAATATTAAACGAAGAGTGTTGATTAGGGTGGACCTTAGCTATACTGGGCGAAAATTTTTTGCAGCATTCTTTTACGCCGCCCCCTAAAATTGTTCCATTGCATAAAAAAATAATTTCTGTAAAATATGAAGTTGATCGGATAACAGAAAGACGTGGCACATTCAAGTGCCAAGTTGAAACTTGCAAAAAATGCGAAATTTGTATCAACGAAAAGGAATGAAGCAAACATTTTTAATAATGGTTAAATGTGCTTCATATTCAAGAATATGCATAATATTGATACAGTATAGTTTTTTCAGCATAATACTTAACTAATACCTGCATTTTTTAAATTATAGATATTAAATTTTATGCATCTTATTTTTTTAAGTTATACAGGATGTTTCGCCTAAGAGGAGACAAAGGCTAGGGCATGAAGGTTGGGTCGAGACAAGAAAAAAGTCGTATGGGAGGAGGGTGCATTTCCCCCCGTTTAGGCGGGAGGGGCCATTTTCTAAAAACTCGACTAAAAAGCGGAAAAAAATATTAAAAAATAACGGCGATATCTGGATAACTTTCGCTTATTGGGTTTGAAAGCCAAATATCGGCCTCTTAACGTCCTCTTTAAATTAGGTTCCTACGTCAAATAGTTTTTGAGAAAATTAATGCCAAAATTAAAATTTGGAATAAAAATTTTAAAAAAAAATTTTTGGTCGCAATTTTTTCGTTAAAATACGGTATTATGTATAAATTTTTGTCCGACCATAAAATTCTCTAATCAATTCTAGAGAGAATGCTTCAAACCGGGAGGATCCTTTTTTTTGTAGTTTCCGAGAAAAGTGAAAATTACGAAGCATACTTTCCTTTGAAATACCAATTTTTGGCTACTTGTGTTTTATTACTGGTGCAAAATTATGAAAGAAGATGAAGAAGTTTAGTTCGTAATTTCCACTTTTCTCGGAAACTACAAAACATAGATCCTTCCGGTTTGAAGCTTTCTCTCTAGAATTGATTAGAAAATTTTATGGTCGGAAAAAAATTTATACTTAATACCGTATTTTAAAGAAAAAATTCCGACCAACAATTTTTTTTGGAATTTTTATTCCAAATTTGAACTTTGGCATTAATTTTCTCAAAAACTGTTTGACGTAGGAACCTAATTTAAAAAGAATATTAAGAAGCGGACATTTAAAAATCAGCAAGCAAAAGTTAAATTGATCTAACCATTATTTTCGGAGAAATATAAAAACGCTTTGTGATATAAAATAAATATAGAAACGCAAGTATTTCTATTTCAAAACTTGGTGTTCGATGTGCCACGTCTTCCCGACGTCAAATCGATCTGAAATTTTGTACAAATTACTTTTTCATGAAATAGTACAAGTTTAGAGGGCGGCGTGGTAAAAATGTTATGGTCGAAAAATAAGGTCCACCCTAGTGTTGATAATAACTTAAAATTATTTTGTATTACAAATTAGGAACAATTAAAAATATGAGTTTCTTATATGTATTTTATTTTATTTTTTTGAGTCGATTTAGCCATGTCCGTCCGCCTGTCTGTCTGTTGAAATCACGATCACAGGAGAACCGGTAAAGATATCATTATGAAATTTTTTGTATTGGGCAAAATGGGTCAACGACCACGCCTATTTTTTATTAGAAATGTGATATCAGCGTTACCTTTTGAGTTATGACAACAAAATTTCATTCCTGGGTATACAGTAGCATTATCAATATACCATATATGGGCGTGATCTGCCCACTTTTAGGTTACACAGACCCAACCTAAAAGGGTCAGTATGGTTATATTGTTAAATATATAACCTTCCTGAATAAAACTTTACATAACAATTTATTTTCCAATAAAACATAACACCAAAACTGTGCGCGATCCGCCCACTTTTACACTACTTATACAGTATAGCTTGAAAACAAATTAATTAACACGGAAATAAAGTTTAAATTTGAACACAATAATAAAACTACTAAGCTAGTGGTTTTGTTTTCAAAACAGTTAACGACCTCGCCGACTATTTATACAGTGGCGTAGCTAGGACTTATGGAGCCCGAGACGGTAAATAAACTTGCAGCCCCAAAAATTCCTAGAATTCAATAAGTCAATACTTGATTTCCAAAACTGCCGCTCCCGACGTTGTGCTCCCACCCAGGGCACACCGCCACCCCTACCACACCCTAGCTACGCCACTGTATTTATACTCGTCTGTAATTATAAGGTAGCTTTCCTTATAACGATATATTTCCTCTATTTTCAGTTTGTATTTCACTCTATAATGTCATTGTTCTGCGATGAAAAATCTAAATAAATAAAACTATTTCGTTCAATTAAATTTTTTCAAAACTTTTAGGTGTAGAGTATCTAAGATTCGGCCAGGCCGAATATAGCACTGTAACTTGTTTTATGTTTCTTTCGATAAAATTTCTTTTAATTTCATTTTACATACATAAATTTAATTTCGTTTTTCATTTTACATCATTTATAAATAAATAAATTTTATTAAATAATTACATTTTCAGACTTAACAGCTGCATCTTTAACTGTAAGAAATTCCCTTGCTTCTGAATCGATTAAACCAGTTGACATTTTTAAAAGTATTGTTTTTAAAAATGGTGAGTTCGATATTCATTTTTATAAGTCGTACATATTTAAAAAACTAATATAAATTTTCATTAACCCAGATAATAATGGGAAAGAAGATGAACGCGAACGGAGCAAAATAAATGTAGAAACAGATATTAGTAAACTTTTTGGAACGAAACAAATTTGTATAAACCGCTGCCTTAAATGCAGCTCCGAGGTTAAACTCTTCAATTTTAAAGTCTTCAAAAATAGTTAACTAAATATTTATTATTGCAGAAAACAAAAGAGAACATTTTGCTAGCATGTAATCTTTCTTATCCCACCACTTCAACTAAGGATGAACATTTCAATTTTGGTACAATTATTAAAGGTTCGCTCGGTTCGGAAAAACATATTCAAGCATTCTGTGAGAATTGCAAGAAATTTTCTCCCACTAAGCAAAGCGTTAAGGTGACAGAATAATTATAAAAACCTTGAATCAATGACCATATGACTAACTTATGTAGGTCTCGTGTCTTCCACAAATACTTGCTGTTAACTGCGGTTTGAGTAATGAAAAGGATTTAGCATTCCTAAGACGCCAACTTAATCGCACTGCACACACGCCCTCGGAGAGTCCGGCATTAAACACAACTAAACCGTGTCGATACGGTATAAATTGTTCGCGAAGTGATTGTCATTTTATGCACTCTGATAGGTACGTTTATAGGCATTACCGATTTTCTAAATTGTGGGTTAAGTGATCTGTAGAAGGCCCATGTTACAATGAGTATTAATAGGTAAAGAGATTGCATGAAACATTTGTTGCCGGCAACATTCGTGATTTCATGTGCGAAGATTAGGGCAGCTGCTAATTAGCAGGACTTAGCGCTGTAAACAAACACCAGCTCTGTAAGGCAGAAAACCGAAGATAAAAACGAAGTTCTTTACGGTGTACAAATCTTCTTTTGTATGCGCTGGTTGTATGCGCTGGTAGCAAAGCAATATTGAATGATCTACTAAGTGAGTGAGTGAGGGGCTCGAAAGATCTTTTTTAATGAGTATGAAGGGATCGGAAGATCGACTTTGCTTCTGTTATTTTGCACTAACAATTCAAGCGAATATGCGTTAGAAGAGATCATCGATCCAGCACTCGTGTACCAGGTAAAGTGTGAAAGAAAGAATTGATCGATTTGTGGAGTACAGCGCGCGATGAGAACAACGGTGCGATTCATCTTATTTTGCTTCTCTTACAATAACAAACCATGTGCAGCCACCCGTCCGTCTGGATTTGTCTTAACTTTTGCATTTTATAGTTTTTGAAAGAAATGTCTTTTGTAACTTTGTTCTGCTTCTTGTTCGATGCCCAAGCTTTTTAAAGCGCTGGCACGAGCTTCGTTCCGAGCATAGCGTGCTGTTGAAGAATTTGTATAGCCAGAAGATTTACTTTAGTCGGCATATCAACAAATTGAATACGTTATATCAGTAACACTAAAAAGTTAATGAAAGCAAAATTATGGAAATATTTATATTATAAGTCTGTGGTAATACAAAGTATGATTTTAAATAAATCTACTTTAGCCCATTATCCTCAATTTCATTAGTAACACTTATTAATTCTTGTATAATTTTCTTGTATAAGTAATTATTGTATTATTTTTTTTTTTGCAAATGAGGCTCATGGCTCATTTTTCAAAAAGAGGCTTCGAAATGGCAAAGTGCTGTAAGCATACAGTATTGTGCATAACCCAAGCAACAGTTCCTGTGACAGTGAAAAAAGTTCCATAACATTATTAACCATTAAGTTATAACAAAGAAAATTACATTTATTTACTTCTTAATATGTCTTTATTATATATCCATAACAACAACAAATTTTCTTTCCAATAACGGTAATTATGAAAAGAAAACCAAAGATAACTAAAAATATCATGTGCAAAACCTAAGCAACTTAATCTAATATTTAGTATAATAGCCATTATTTTTTATACAGCTAAACAAATTCGATGCATTGGCTCAATTAGCATTGTAATGCTGCTGTTTGGGATGTTTCCCCCTTCTTCCTTTACTGCAGTCGGCAAATCCTTCTTATTTTTTAAGCGCCTAGTACCTACGCAACGTTTTAGTATTGAAAATAGGTTGCCGATCGGATTTAGATCGGTTGACTGCGCCGATCAGCAAGCACCATTACCTCTTTAGAATTACAAGAGTCCTTAACATAATTTGCGGTATGTTTCGGTTAGCTACCGTGTTGAAATTGCCATTTCAGTGGCATCTCCTATTCGATATGTCTGTGAAAATCGATCCACCACGCCTTCTATTCGATAGATAGGAAAAATCCCACTACCAGGAATGCTTGCCCACATCATTGCACTTCTTCGTCCATGCTCAACTTTCCGCTTACAGTACAGTGGATTCAATCACGGATGGTTACATAATTTCAACAAAATTGTTTTAACTGCCCTATAAAGAAACCTCTTTTGAAGATGCTTTTTTTTAATCATAGGCTCCTTTGATGCTGAATAACTTCTCAGATCAGCTTCAAGAGCGTGCCTACGTATGGTCCTGAGGAAAAAAAATGGATTCTTTTTGATTAAAATACAGATTTCTCGATCATCTCGAACATTATTTATAGGGCAGTTAAAACAATTTTGTTTAAGTTGCTTAGGTTTTGCACATGATATTTTTAGTTATCTTTGGTTTTCTTTTCATAATTACCGTTATTGGAAAGAAAATTTGTTGTTGTTATGGATATATAATAAAGACATATTAAGAAGTAAATAAATGTAATTTTCTTTGTTATAACTTAATGGTTAATAATGTTATTGAACTTTTTTCACTGTCACAGGAAATGTTGCTTGGTTTATGCACAATACTGTATATAACAAAAAAGTGATCGGAGGGGTTTTGCAAATAAAGTTGCGTTTCACTGTAGATTTTGTGACATTACAGAAATGTTGTATTAGGATCTTTCTTTCGAACGTTTCTTTCCCGAGATGGTTTAATCCAAATGAGAATTGTTTTCGCCACATCAATAAACAACAAAAGCAATCTGCTGCTAGTGCAGAAAATATAAATTTCCAAAAGCGATCGCTTCGTAACAACAAGTATATTACCTTGTCGAGTCCGGCCAGTCCGTTAAGTTCGTCGATTTGCTCAGCTCGGTCTGACTCGGCTGCCACGCTTGAAGGAAATTTAGCTGAGCTGAGAGACAGTATTGTCAATCACATCCGCGAAGAAATTGCAAACTCTGAAGAGCGAATTGTGCAAAGGTTCGGAGAATTAGCTGCTGAAGTGGGGAACTTGAAAGCTGATGTGCAAGGCGTCGTTTTACGTGTCAACCATCTGGAGAGTAAACTTGCTAGCTTTGTTGCGCAGAAGATTGATGTGAAAAAATTGGAGGAATTGGAATTGGAGTCATTCTCTCTTATCTTGAGAATGATTCAGTATCCACTGACATTTTGATGACTGGTGTTCTTCTAATCAGAGCGAGAATTTGAAAGCTGTTTTCGATTGTGTATGCAACACAATTGGCATTGAAAAGGACAATTATATAAGTGATAATAAATCTAGTGATGGACCAGTTGTTGTGAAGCTTCAGTCAAATTATCACCGCTCGAATTTCATGCGTACGCTCTCATCTTTTTGTCGCAGAAAACAACGTACGCCTCATTCTGTCTCTATTTACTGTCAGTGAGTGAAGTGATATATATGAAAGTTAAACATGTGAACTTATATTACTCTCTTTTTATCCTCTCTATATGGTCTCCATTTCGGCCTATGCTGTTACTGATGAATATTAACACTTTACTGCCCTGCATTTCTAATGGGAATCACCGCCTACTCATTGACATTTTCTCGCAAGCAACACAATGGCTTTAATATTGTTCATTTTAATGCAAGAAGCTTGAATCATGGTAAGATGGATTATGTGAGGGACGTGTTCTTGAACTCTGCTGTTGACTATATATGTTAATTCATGTTACAATTCTGAGGTAGTTAATTCATCCGGTGATAATGCTGAACTTGAATTCCTTTCGGTTAAGTTGTCTGGTTCTATGACTTAAATACTTTTGACTTGTGCCTACAATCCTCTTTTTGACGCTGTATATGTGTCTGGGTTTGCTTTTGTTAACGACTCTACTCCTTCCAGATTCAGTAATAATGCTTCTCCTAGTCTGTTGGACTATTTTCGTATCCCTGATCTTGATAAGTTGCTACTGTTCAACCAAATTGAGTTTGTGTCTTACCATGACCTCTTATTTTCTTCTTTTGACTTTAAACTAAATGTATGTTCTATATCTGACAATTTCACTTTCCGTGATTTTAAATTACTTGACGTTGATTCCTTGTATTGTGCAGCCCTAAATATAGATTGATCAATCATGTGGAGCGCGGTACATGTAGATGACAAATTAGAACATTTCAATAATACTGTTAATTATTTATTTGATTGTTATGTTCCACTCCGTACTGTAAATATACTTAATAAGTCCTGCCCATGGTATACTCCTAGAGTTAGAAGACATATACAAGCCAGAAACCGATTACGTAGTAAATGGAAAAATAACCCAACTAGCTATAATTGGGAAAATTTTGAAATATCAAGAAACTTTACTTCGCTGGCTATCAGAAAAGCGAAGGAACAGTATTTTAAATCTAAACTTAATCCAATCCGTCCAAGCAGCTCTGGAAGCGACTAAAAAGCATAGGAGTTAGGGCTTCTCAAACGGGATCCCGTTTTCCCGGGGGTTGAAAAATCATCCCGCTATCCCGGGATTTCAATGAAATTTCCCGGGAATCCCGGTAATTTTTTTTTAAGCATTTTTTTACCAATTTGTCGTTTGTGCCGCATAATTGGAGGCACGTTAGATATAGAACAGTATATAGATTCTTGATCAGCATTACTTTCTGCGTTGCGTACTACAATTAAATGTACTACTGTAGTAGTACAACGTACTACTGTAACTACAAATAAATTCAACTAGTAATACATTTATCCTATGTAGCCATGTAGGGCATATGAGCAACCGCTAAACCGACTTCCGACTTCTTTCAACTTAGCAATTTTCGGTCGAAAGACGGAATACAAATTTAGTTAGCTTACTAAAATATTTAAATAATCCATCAAATTATAAACGCGAATCGGACAAACATAGATTCTATATTATTATTGCCTTCCAAATCAGTCCTTCAAGCTACCGCTAAAAAATTATTTTTTAAGCTATTTGTCGAGGATATTGATGGTGGACTTCTGCTGATATTGAAGAATTAGAATGCAGTAATGATGGGACTGAACCGTCGTTAATGGCCGAACCAAATTTATCGACTAGATCTGAATTAACACTTCATCAAAAATTGGATGCTGCCATTGCGAATGTTAGTCGAATGGAGAGTCCAGAAGATGTATTATATGACGTTAAAAACATTACAAAAGAAATGGGTATTTTTGAAGCAAGGAAAACGCGTACCAATAATTTAGACAAATTATATAATGCTCTATTAACTATCCCACCGACATCAAACGAGTCGAAAAGACCTTTTTAGGCGGCACATCTTTTTCTTATTAAAAACATTAGTATCAAAAACGCATTGTTTGTGTATTTTTTTGAATTTACACATTTTTTCCCACCTAATTTGATAAATTCTTGCTTGTTACCTAATTTATCGACTAGATCTGATATAACACTTCATCAAAAATTGGATGCTGCCATTGCGAATGTTAGTCTAATGGAGAGTCCAGAAGATGTATTATATGACGTTAAAAACATTACAAAAGAAATGGGTATTTTTGAAGCAACGAAAAAGCGTACAAATAGTTTAGACAAATTTCCCGGGATTTCCTGGGATCCCGGGAAATGAAACATTTTTGTCCCGGTATCCCGGGATTTGAATTTTTACGGGAAATGAGAAGCCCTAATAGGATTTGGGTCCAAAAATCGTGGACCGTGTAACTTATCTCCTGATGAGCTGAATGATTATTTCCTTTCCAACTCTTCCTGTGTGAATAGGGGCTTGGATTTTGTTAGCCAGCCTGGAGAAATTGGGTTCAGTTTTCCAGGTGTACATGAAGCAGAAATTGCAAGCAAAATTAATCAAATAAAATCCAATGCAACTGGTGCAGATGGAATTTCATTAAAATTTATAAAAATATTATTACCATATGTTTTATCCCCCCTAACTGCTATTATAAATTTAATTTTTACATCTTGTTTTCCTTCACTATGGAAATCTGGTATTGTTATACCAATTACTAAGAAACCGACCCCAAAGTTTGTAGCTGATTATCGCCCAATTAGTATTCTACCCGTGCTTTCCAAGGTATGTGAGTTGATCATGGCTGAAAAAATCAACGAATATGTTAAAGACAATAGTCTTCTGCATCCATTGCAATCAGGGTTTCGACGTTATCATAGCTGTTGTACGGCTATGCTCAAAGTAGTAGATGACATTAGAATTAACTATGATAATAAGTATATTACCCTTCTATGTCTCTTGGATTATAATAAAGCTTTTGATAGTGTGGAACATACATTGCTTTGTGCCAAGTTGGGGTCTTTGTTCCAATTCTCTAGTAATGCAGTGCAATTAATTAAATCTTATCTATCAAATAGATCTCAAAGAGTTAAGGTACTAAATGCATACTCTGAGGCGAAATATAATCGAGTTGGTGTGCCTCAAGGCTCTGTACTAGGACCATTATTATTTTCGCTTTTTCTGAACGATATCTTCACTAACGTGAGATATGTGTCCATACATGCTTATGCGGATGACCTGCAGTTGGTTTTATCAGATAATATTGGACGCCTTAGTGTTTTGTGTCGCAATATTAATGAGGACTTGCGAAACATTGCTAGGTGGTCTGATAACAATAGACTGCATCTTAATCCTAACAAATCCTTTGTATTACCCATATATAAATCAAAAATCGAAATTGCAATTATACCTCCTATATATCTTAATAATTGTATACTTAAGTTTGTGTCCAAAATCACTAGCCTTGGTGTATGCCTTAATACTACGTTGACCTGCAGTGATCACATAAATGCCACTATTAGTAAAGCTTAATCGGTGCTGTGTAATTTAAGATACTCTGCTGAGTTTATACCGACTGAAGTCCGTAGAAGGCTAATATGCTGATCACATATCTGATCGCAGAAATGCACTGCTTGGCAATACTTTTTCAGCTTTCATCAATTATCGAAATTGCTTGTTTATGCATAATCTCATTTACTTCAAGCTGCTTGATTATCTCTTTGAAAAACTGCAATTCTCTCAGTCGAGTCGCTTGCGGAAGGATCTCATATTACCAAAATGTTGTTTTTTTAACTCAGCGCGGTTTTTCTTTGTCAGTGGCTTTGGCTGTGGAATAATCTTCCACGAAATCTAAAGATAGTGAGCAATAGGGGTCGTTTTAGGAGACTGTTGGAGGAATACTTCTCTTTTACATCTAATATTGTTTAAACTTATTTATTTTACTACACTCATTTACATATCATTTCTTATTTCTCTCGGTCTTTCTTTTCTTAATTTTCTTTTTTATTCCTCTTCTCTCACTCCTACCTCATCTTAAATATTAGCTAGTAATTAATTAATTCCATGTAATATTTGTTTTATACATATGCACTAAAAAAGAATCAATCTTATTGTGCCTCCATTTTCTATTAATAAATTAAAATTGAAATTAAACAAATTTTGGAATATCTATCAGAACAAAGTTACAAAAGGCAACATTTTTTTCAAAAATCATAAGATGCAAAATTTAAAACAAATCCAGACGGACGGCTGCACATGGTTTGTTATTGTAAGAGAAGCAAAAGAAAACAACCGCACCGCACCGCACCGTTCTTCTCATCGCCCGCAGTACACCGCAAATTGATCGATTCTTTCTTTCACACTTTACTTGGCATACGAGTGCTGGATCGATGATCTCTTCTAACGCATATTCGTTTGAATTGTTAGTGCAAAATAACAGAAGCAAAGTCGATCCCTTCATACTCATTAAAAAAGATCTGTCGAACCCCTCACTCATTAGTAGATCATTCAATTTTGCTTTGCTACCAGCGCAGAATACAAACGAAGATTTGTACACTGTAAAGAACTTTATAGAACGAAGAAGAACGTGATATGAAATCACGAATGTTTCCGACAACAAATGTTTCATGCAATCTCGTTACGAATATATGCTCGTTGCATGTTATACTGTCTCCTAAGCAGGGTTCGGATTCGGAATATATCTTAGAATAACTTTATTTATATCCCTCACAAAAAAACGATTCCAAAAGATGAGAATATATTTTGACTCATGAGTAATTTTTATTTTTCCATATAATTGCAAAAAAATACATAAACTTTCAGTTGGGATGAAAAAAATTCTAGTCTTCAAATATTTCGATCAATTTGAAAAAACTGCGTTTATTGACCAATAGCGATCGTAGAAGATGAGAACGAAGCAAAAACGATCTTTGAAGATGAAAATAATTTCAACGCAGAGATCGAAAAAAGCAGGAAAACAGAGTTAAACAGCACGGGTTTTGTTGGTTTTTGGTTTGTTTGCTTCGCGGCAGAGACACTTCGTTTGTGTTTTTTATGAATATGTTTTTGTTGGATTTGTTAAACGATGATTAGAGATTAATTTTGCATGGTGTGTGGTGTGAGGGTAAACTGTAAACCACCGAAACGAGGGGAAAGTGACATCTCCTCCCATTTTCTTCGTGTTCAGCTCAACCTACTCGTCCTTAAGTCGCATCTTATGTGGAACACCCTATAATAATAATAAGCATATTTTAGCTGCGTTCCTTTTTCCTATTCTAATCGAGATTTAAAATAGAACGCAAGGGAAGTCACATGAAGATGTCCTCACAAAATCACACAAAAAAAAGTTTATGCCATGAAATATCAGTGACTGTTAAGAGTTAATACAATTTTTGCTCGAATAAATAAAATCTATGAATTAAAAAGGGACAACAACAGCGCTGTAATCATGATATTCACAAGTTTACTGGCACCTTTATTAGTTAAACCAGCTCAACTGGGAACGCACACCACCAATTATAGAGACAAAATGTCATCAGCGCCTTTTAAGTCCAACACAAAACTAAAGTTCTTACATCAGCGGCAACAATATCTATCTATCAAATAACTAGAAACTCAATCAGATATGAATTTCTAGTCGTAGTCGAAAGTACGATGGGAAAAGTTGTATGTAAACTGGTGCAATCCGCAGTAAAAGTATCGCAGCTATTGAATTGAAACATTGATTTATCATTATAAATTGATTTATCATACTAACTCATAATGAGGAGTTTTTAATATTGAAGGGAACATCGAAGATCTTCGGAACTTTCCGAGAAATAATAATTTGAATTTTTGTATCCTGTAGAAAATTTAATCTATTTTTTTATAAACACGGGTTTTAATACGCTTAAAGAAAATCGCCATCGAACACGAACCAATTAAATACTAATAACTGTTCACCAAATGGCCGTCAGAATTCCTGGTTTCCTTTGGGCTTCTCTATGGCCATCAATGAGTTAAATGAATTAAGCGTTCAAACGGAGAACAGTAACACTAAAGCTGATGAGGTTGTATTAAAGTTTTATATTAATCTCAATAATATGCAATAGAAAAATTGCTTTCAGCAAAATTTCGAGGAAAATAAAGAAAATGAGTTTAATTCACAAGAAAACTTGAATAATTCTACGGAAGAAAAATCGACGAAAAATTGTAAATATCAATTTTTTTAGTTTGCTCGCTCTCTTAGTAAACATAGTAATAAGTTTATTTACAGCCATCAGCGATTCCTACCGTGAATATACACTTCAAGCAGTGGTTTGCCAAATTGACGACGGTACCCAAAAAAATTTAGTCTCACTTATAAATGTGGGTAAAAAATATCACAACCTTAAAATGTCAAATACCGGCAACGATGACGGCCAACACCAGTGGTATATTTTTAATGATTTCAGGTATGCAATAGTATAATATACCGTAAGACCCTGCTTAACACTGTTTCGTTTAGCGCTGCGTCGGTTTAGCGCTGATCTGACTGACTTAGAATTTTATTTGTTTTTGTAAGTATATTCGTTTATATTCTTTTTTTTTTTGTAAGAAATAAATGTTTGGTTTTATTTTTATTTAAAAAATATAATTATTAAATTTAATACCTAACCAATTTTCTATCCATATTCCCCTAACCCCAATATGTATTTACATATTAAGATAGCCTCGTTTAGCGCTGTTTGGCATTACGCTCTACTTTGCGGGGTCTTACTGTACATTGTATTTGATACACATACATATAAAAGTTTCGAATTGACAATCATTCACAATCGTAGCATCTCACCTGTGTCAATCCAAGAGTCTGTTTGGTTTACGCTTGACTGGAAAGTGCCTTGTGTGCTCTTTTACAGCAGTATCAATCTAGAAAGGGATCATTGCAACAAAGAGGAAAGTATTTCCGAACTACAAACTCTGGAAAGAGAACTCTCTTTATATAATCCATTCATACAGGTATGTGCATTTTCAAGTATTAGGTGTTATGTTAAAAAAATTATCATTTACTTAAAGGATACGTTAAACCCATTGCATCCAATCACTACAAGCGAAACTCTCTTCAAACCATTACAACCTGAAGAAATGCCACAAGCTGGTGATTTAGTAGCCATGGATGCTGAATTCGTTACTTTAAATCCGGAAGAGAATGAAATACGCCCTGACGGCAAGACGGCAACCATAAAACCTTGTCACCTTAGTGTGGCTCGCATATCATGTATACGCGGGTAATTTATCTCCATATTCAGTAATATCGATTAGGAAGGCGTGTGGTAGGTACAAAAGAGCCACGGTGTTCATTCAGATGCCCATGCATTCAACTGTGACTTGCGTAATATAAAAAGAAGAAATAATATTGGTGCTACCACACATAATGGTGGAATTAATACATAATTTGAATTTGAGGAATATTTACTTCACATAAGCTTTAAACTATAATCTAATGACAAAATAATTAGCTAGTTATTGTTGGCAGGCAAACCTATAATAATATAGGATCTAAAAATCTTAAATGTATGCTAACTATAGTTTTTAAACCATTCAACTGAATACAATGAATTTTTAAACTCACATGCGATAAAAGACTAAATATATTTATGGCATCGCTTGCTTTAAAGGTCGCATAAAATTTTAAAATAAATAGCTTATAACAGCAATTTTAATAAATGTACTATTCATTTTGATTAAAGTAATGTCTAAGTTATTTACAACCCGTTTTTTAAATACCTTTTAAATTTATTAAATTGTATTTAAAAAAATATTTTTATATTTTATATTAAATTTGTCTTACTTTCTACGATCTTTTTGTTTTTAGGTTGGCAGCACTGTCATTTAAACCTGTGTAGAATTTCCCGTCATTACGTATTTTCTTTGGGCAGCTTTGAAGTGAAATTCTACATAGGTATGAATGACAGTGCTGCTAAAAACGAAAAGATTTGCTCGAATTGCTGCAGCTGCGTAGTTGAAATTCAAAATTTGCGATACGTTTTGAACAGACCTCGTATCGGGTAAATGCACAAGGAAACTTAATTTCTTAATTTTTTATTAACAATACAGAAATGAAAAGAAATCTCAACACACATTTATTTAATATTATTAAACATATATATAATAATAATATATACATATACATATACATAACATATATATATAAAACATATATATAATAATAATTTAATTTAATATATACATTAAATTAAATCGTAAGATTTTTCACAGCTTATTTATTTCAGATATATTACTTTTTTAATTTTTTAGCCAAGGTCGTGATGAAGGAATCCCTTTTATGGATGATTACATATCAACACAGGAAAAAGTCGTCGATTATCTCACACAGTTTTCTGGCATTAAACCTGGGGACTTGGATGCAAATTTCAGCAACAAGCGTTTGACTGCGCTTAAAAACTCATATCAAAAATTGAAATATTTAGTTGATGTTGGCGTTAAATTTGTTGGACATGGACTGAAGAATGATTTTCGGTTAGTACAGTTTTAATTTCTATTTAAGGAATGATAAACGCGATTTTTAGATAAGGTTGATATTATTAGATAGATTTTCTTGATTCTAAGGAAAGGTTTAAAGTCTAACTAAAGAACAAACAATATACAGAATGCTCATCTCAGCGCCAAATTCAGTCAAATTGCGCGAGAGCTTTATGATGAGGGAGAGAAGCACATATAAGAGGAATCCAAAGAGCAAGAGAGAGATAGAGAGATCTGAATGCTAGAAATATATAGAGTGTATGTGTATTGATACAGAGTCTTAGAGAGCAAATTGTATTGCTCTTCTTTATTTTTCAGAGAGGCAAGAAGGAATAGTTGTGAGATGTTTTAAGGCGAAAGTATTTTCAACTTTCGTTGTTTGATCGCACCATGCAAAAAATGTTTAATAAGGAATGGGAAAATCACGTTTTGTTTTATGAAAATAACTTAGGCGAACCACAATGTCTGTTTTGTTGATCAATATTGACCACAAAATTATTTCCATTAATGTTATTGTTTAAATTTTTTAAATTTAAACAATAAATTTTTAAACTTTTAAAATTTTTTTATATATAAAAATTGTAAGGAAGGAAGCGATATGAATTGCGCGAGAGAGTCGTCATAGAAGTAGAAGTGCGCGTAGTGATATTGCAACCATGTGTACAAAAGTTTGGGGAAAAAGAAGCCGAAACTTCTTCAATATGCGCTGAAGCTGAAACGTGATAAAAAAACTTGTGGAGCGTATTCTAGAGGAAGAAATATATATGTACGTCAAGTATGACTTAAGCAGCTCGCCAACTATTGTTAACGACTTTAATCATTTAATAATGTGAGAAATCTGATCAGAAGTAGCCCACTTTTTATAGCAAAAAGTGGCACTTTTTCCAAATAAGTGCGTGAAAGATCAGACCTTTGTCACTGCATTCGATTTGAGCTGAATTTCTGTAAGCTGAAATTCTATTCCCAGATTTAATACATGAGATCAAATCGGCCTATAAAAAAAGTTGTGGTCCACTTACGTAATTCGGCTAAGCCGAGTTAACACTAGCCGCATTCAGCGGGTGAGCGCTCAGGGAGCGGTCAATTGTTTTGATGTCACTGAACGTACCCTATTCTTTACATTTTCACGTAGCGGTCGCCATTTTTTACGCTACCTTTGGGCTACATTTGTCAGAGTTGCAGTACTGACAAGCAAGCAAAAAAAAAAACAAGTTAATTCGCTTTTTACAGAGCAAACGTCAAAGTGTTTTTAAAGATTTGGCTTGATAAATCAACGCAAATTAAGTGAAGTAATATTAATTTGAAAGTTATTCAACTGAGAATGACTCAACAAAGGAATTATAATTATAAAAATATAGAATATGTAGTTTGGAATTTCCTTTTTGTGGGATACTTGAAATTCGTGTGGAAAAATCAAAAGTGGCAACTCTTTTCTCGTCTTGTTTACTATTTTTATCTTTCTGCTCAGTGATCAGGTAGCATACCATTCTGGAAAACGTAGCGATCACTGATCAGGTAGCGCTCAAGGAGCGCTCGCCCGCTGAATTTTCGCATTATCTTTTCGAAAAACCTTAAACTTTTAAAATTATTTTAACCAGTTTCAAGCTTTATCCTGTATATACCTGCTGTATAACTGCCGTAAGTTAAATTATGCATCCGTTGTTTTCTAGGGTCATCAATATATATGTGGCCTCAGAACAAATTATTGACACTGTACATCTATTTCACTTGCCACATCATCGTATGGTTTCCTTGCGATTCTTGGCTTGGCATTTTTTAGGTTCGTAATATTTTCTAAATTTTATTTCAAGTAAATTAATTTGATTTTTAAATAATCTTTCTATTTAGGCACAAAAATTCAAGCTGAGACTCACGATTCCGTTGAGGATGCACGCACAGCATTGCAGTTATATAAACACTATTTGCAGTTAAAAGAGGAGCACAAATTCACTGCAGCTGTTAAAAATCTTTACGACTGCGGTAAACAATTACACTGGAAGGTTCCAAAGGATTAGTATTTTATCGGCTACAGAAATCGTGCGAAGAATCATTAATAAAGCTACACAGAACACACCGAAAAAATATTCACATAATTATAACAAAGTACAAAGTCAGTACACTTTTTGTTAGTGCATTTTTTACGAACTCAAAGTTAAAGAAAATTAATGTCACGTATTTTATTTTGCATTCCCATTAAACACTCTGAACAACCCAAATATATTATCTACATATAAAGGTGAAGTTTTTACCTTTATTATTATATTTATATATAATATTTAAAAAACTTCTGACTAATGCCTAGATCTGCTATACGCTATAATAGAAAACTATGTGATTAAATCACGGGTATTACAAATCACTGTGATCGAATCTTTAACATATCAGTGATTTTCGGGACCAGTGATTTTTCTGCAAGCTGTTTTTTTTTTAAATAGGAGAATGCTTGTTAGGTAGCAGTGATTTTCAGTGATCGCAGACAAAGAATATACAAATGCCGAATGCAGAAAAAACTTTCTGTCACTATGAAAATCTTAGCGCTGGGCAGCTAAAAGCTATTTATTCAGTCAAGACTTTAACCAAAGACAATAAAAAAAGATGACCTATTCGGTACGTTGAAAAATATCCCAACAATTTTGATCTGATCTGATAGCTTTTGTGCTTTCGTTTAGAAAAAGCTTTTAAATTCTCTCGAGGTCCCACGCACACTCATGTGTTCTATCTCCTATTAAATGCATATCAGAGATAATCTCTATCTATAAATTATATGCATATAAAGAGTTTTCCGATAGGGACTTGACAATTTTGAATTTAGATTTAGATAGAACGCACCTTTTCACTTAACATCGAACTGTCACTGTCAGTTTATTCAGTAGACATAACCCTTTCATCATGGTGAAGTACACGAACGAACAACGTCTGCAAATCTTAAAATCAGAGATTAATGAGATTGGAAACTCTTTTATCTTCAGATAAAGATAAAAAAAAGATCGATTTTTTATGACCTGGTGAATTTGGCTACATTTCTTTTGCGGCCAGAAAGAGATAGCAAGTGACGCTTTATCTTTTGACGGTATTATTCACCAACATTTTTTGCAAGCGGTTGCCACCATAAGTAGACAAAGTGAAAAATGTGGGCATAAATTTATTACTGTGGGTATTTTTATGTGATTGCAGAAATTTGATTAAAATATTATTTAATTTAGTTCAAATATATTATTTATATAGTTTTCTATTTATATTTGTAAAATTTATAATGAAAAGAAGATATAAAGGATATTTTTTTACTTCTTTATTAGATGACAATTCTGAAAATTATAGAGATCATGCTAGAGGTCAAGGGGCGTTACCAATTTTTTAGGGTGTTCAGTTCCCCAGTAGGCCTATATCACCCATGTACATGCAACTACAACTACAATACACACTAAATTTATTAATATTAATTACTAATATTAACTACTAGTTAATACTAAAAGAAAAAATAAGTAAATGTTATGTAATACATGCAAAACCTTACTTCATGCAGACCACTGGGTAATGATTTTATAGAAATAGATTAAGGGGAAGAATGCGAGTCGCAAGTGGAAGCAAATGACAATATATTTACAACAAACTCTTTTTATTTATTTATGTGTTATGCGCAAAATCTTATTTCTCATATTAGGTTCGAAAATACTTCTATTAAAAAAACCTTATAGTAAAGCACATTTTACGATATGTATATGCAAAAGCATAAAAATGTCCATTTGCTTTACATCCGCAGGCACAAGTTCTGTAATACGACGTTTTAAAACAATATTAATAAATATTTGTGAATAACAGCTTAAAAAGCGGGAAACAGAGGTTAAAACCACTTTTCTACTAGCAACGATATGGCACATTTTTACATTTTCGACATGCAACCGTTCAATTAGAATTGTTTTTGTAACACTTGTATTGAAACTCACCGTTTTCAGTCGAGTCTTCGAAACTCACCCGCCAAAAGGATAAACAAAGGTTTGTTTACCCTTTTGGCGGGTGAGTTTGCATACAAAATTTATAGAAACAACACGCGGCTGTTTTTTTGAACAGCTGTTTTGTTCTAAGTTTCCAATCTCGTTATCTCTGCTTAAAATTTACTTCAGAAATTCGAAGTCGGTGGCCGCTACTTTAAGAGCGTTAACTCCGATTTTCGTTCGTAATTCTCGCCCTAGTAGACAGGCAGTAACAAGTTTAGTGAAAAAGTTTGAGTCTACATATTCGTTGTGTGATGTTACCGTGCCAGTGAGACTACGGGTTGGTCGAAGTGTCGAAAATATCGCTGCCGTTGAAACGTCCGTAGCAAATGATGCAAATCAGTCAATTTCACGGCGTTCTCAAGAGTTGGGAATCGCCAAGACCACTTTATGGCGAATTTTGTGTAAGGATCTTGCTTTACACACATACAAGATCAGGCTCACTCAAGAATTGAAGCCGATGGACCATTCGAAGCGACGTACGTTCTTCGATTGGGCTCTGGAAAAGATGCGACAAAATGATCAATTTCATCGCAAAATCATATTCAGTGACGAAGCTCATTTCTTGCTCAATGGGTTTGTCAATAAACAAAATATGCGGTATTCGACGGGTGAAAAACCACTTCATCCACAAAAGATAACTGTTTGGTGCGTTTTGCATGCCGGCGGCTTCATAGGGCCATAATTTTTCGTCGACGATAGTGTTCGCTACGTTACTGTGATTGGTGATCGTTATCGCGCCATGATTATCGATTATTTTTGGCTCGAATTGGAATATATGGACTTGGACAGCATGTGGTTTCAACAGGACGGCGCCACAAGCCACATAGCACACGTTACAATCGATTTATTGAAGAACAAGTTTGATGAGCGTGTTATCTCAAGAAATGGACCAGTCGATTGGCCGCCACGTTCGTGCGATTTAACGCCTCTAAATTTTTTTCTTTGGGGCTACGTCAAGTCATTGGTCTATGCTAATAAGCCGACGACGTTGGAAGAGCTCAAAGCCAACATTGAACGCGAAATAGCAGCCGTTTCGGCCGAAATGTGTGGCCGAGTCATGGAAAATTGGGTCCAACGAATCGAACGATACTGCAGACGTGCCCGCGGTGGCCATATGAGCGAAGTCGAGTTCCATTCATAAATGTTTTGAATGTACTTCAACCCGATAAAGTTTTTGAAATATCTCAAATGATTTTCATTTCCTTATTGGAAAACCGTATATAATTTATTATATGTAAAATAAATTTTGAGAATTCGGTTGAAAAAGTTTGGGAAAAGTTTGTTGCGTTTTTTTAGTAAAATTCAACTGAAAATTATGCTGAAAAGATAATAGCCGCATTCAGCGGGTGAGCGTTCCTTGAGCGCTACCTGATCAGTGATCGCTACGTGTTCCTGAATGGTATACTACCTGATCATTGAGCGGAAAGATAAAAATAGTAAACAAGACGAGAAAAAAGTTTGACGAGAGAAAAGTTTGATTTTTCCACACGAATTTTTAAAAAAAAATTCCCAAACCTAAAACTTCAATCGTATCTCAAACTAAATATTCCATATTTTTATAATTATAATTCCTTTGTTGAACCATTCTGAGTTTAATAACTTTCAAATTATTACACTTAATAATGCGTTGATTTATCAACCCAATTCTTTAAAAACACTTTGGCTTTTGCTCTGTAAAAAGCGAATTAATTTGTTTTTTTGCTTGCCGGTTAGTACTGCAACTCTGGCAAATGTAGCGTAAAAGTAGCGTAAAAATTTTTCGCTACAAAAAATGGCGACCGCTCCGTGAATATGTAAACAATAGGGTACGTTCAGTGACATCAAAACAACTGAGCGCTCGCCCGCTGAATGCGGCTAATGCTTCATTATTATCTACAATGTTTCGCCATTTTCGGGTAGAGTCATGATGCCATTGGTGAAGAACTTCTGTGGTTTATGCTTGGAAAATTGCGTTGTCATAGTGAAAGACAACACCTTTCCTATTAGTCAATTCCGGCCGTTCTTTTAATTGCGTGGTGTAATCCCTCTAATTTAGGTAGCCAACTGCTTCACGATATGAGAACCTTTTTTATATATTATAGTATTTTCTTCTTCTGTTGTTTATTGATGCTAAGCATTCTCCTCTTGCGATTCTCCTCTACGAGTTATTTCCATGCTATCATAACAATATTGCTTATGGTATGTAATTTCAAACTTCTATGAGACCATCATCAACATATAAACATAGAATTTATGTAATACTATCTTGTGTGACGTCTTTTACAAAAACACATGGATCTGATTTTGTACTACCAAAAACCATGGGTCAAAACAACTTCCTTTGGAATTTACCATTCCAATTTCTAGATGCCTGCTTGAGCTGAAACAAACATAGCCTTATACATCATGATATGCTTGTGGTTGCTACGTATAAATCTCTTCTTTTAGAGAGGTTTTAAGGAACGCTGTTTTCACATCAAATTGTATCAGTTCCATATCATGCTTAGCACTTACAGCTAAAATAGCTCTTACTGATTCGTAGCGTACTACAGGCGCGAAAGTCTCGAAATAGTCTATACCTTGAGTGACGGAAACGTCGAGCCACTAACCGAGCCTTATAACGTTCGATCGTTCCATCTCGGTCGTAATTTTGACTTAAAGATCCATCGACACGAGACCACAGATTGATCTTGGGGTAATGGTATGCTCCCATGTCTGGTTTTTTAAAAGTGATGGCATCTCATCATCCATTGCCCTTTTCCAGAGCTCAGAACCGTCTCTTGCAATTGCATCATTAAGGGCCAGTTTTTCAGTGCTCGGTTATCGTCGTTTCTCAGTTAACCTTCGTTTAAACGACACATTGTGTTTTTCAGTGCTCGTTTAAACGGAGGTTAACCGGCCGATATTGCTCAGTTAAACTCCAGTAAATTTATCTTTTTAATAGATAAAGAAACAGCTTTTTCTTCGAGTACAGACATTTACCTTTGTTCAAAACTATGCTAATAATTTTGTTTATTTGCACCAGAACAGCTGTTCTCTTTGTAAAAATGAAAATATTGCCAAGTGCTGCCAAAAAAGGTTTAGGTATACGCTAAATATTCATTGAATTTAGATAACTTCTGTATGAAATATAGAAAAGATACGTTTAACATAGATAAGTTAAACCATAGAGAAAGAATAACAAGAGGCCGAATCAGCCAAATGTACTCAACGGCGATATGGAAGCGGTTGGTCCGCAAGGGAAACGAAGAAGCGCAATGAGTGCGAAATGAATCAACACGCAGAGAGCAAGCAATTTCAGTTTCTCAATTTTTGCTTTGTGTCTTTCTCTCATTATTCGGATCTCCATATGCATGATGACTTTGTGAGTCAGTGTGTAATTTTTTTCTCGGAGCGGAAGATCGGCATTGCTTCTGTTATTTTGCACTAACAATGTAAGCGAACATGCGTAAGAAGAGATCGATCCAACACTCGTAGGCCAAATAAAGTGCGAAAGAAAGAATCGATCAATTTCTGGTGTACAGCGGGCGATGAGGAGAACGGTGCGATTTGTCTTCTTTTGCTTCTCTTACAATAACAAACCATGTGCAGCCGTCCGTCCGTCTGCGTTTGTTTTCAATTTTGCATTTTAAGGTTTTTGAAAGAAACTTTGCTTTTCGTAGCTTTGTTCTGCTTCTTATTCCATATCCAAGCTTTGTAAGGCGCTGGCACGATCTACGTTCCGAGCATAGCGTGCTCTTTAAGAATTCGTATAGGGAGAAGTCGGCATATCAACATTTTTAATACCTTATACGAGTAAAAATAAAAAGTTAATGGAAGCAAAAATAAAAAATGAAAGAATGGAAATATTTCAGAGAAAATATTTGTTATGTAGCAATTCGATTTTTTATGAGTCTTAAGGAATCGAAAGGTCGACTTTGTGTTTGTTATTTTGTACTAACAACTGAAGTGCTTCTGTCTGACCGTCTATAAATTTACCTTGTTATTGTAGAGTCCAGAACCATTATTAAAATTAAATTAAAGACTAAAATTTATAAAATTTATGATTGATATTTATGAGACCGACAGACGTAACGTAATTTAATAATAAACCTAATTTAAAATACTAAACAGTTTATGTTACAAAAAAACAAAATTCCTTTAATAAACGAAAAATAATAGCGGGAAAAAAATCCAAACTTGATAGACTTATAGACGTAAGCACCTGTTTTTTTTATTGTAAAGGAAGCAAAAAGAAGTCAAATTCCCTTGTTCCCTCAACCCCTGCTTTCATGAAGAAATCCATCAACCGATTCATTCTCATCTCCTTTGACATACAAGAATACATCGCTCAACTCTTCTTACGCATAATCATTTATGAAGGAATACAAGAGAACCCGATTTGTATTTATACAAAAACAAAGCAATGGCAATGAGAAGCAAATAACACGCAAGAGAGCGAAGCATTCAGAAATGTATCAACGATCCAGTAGTGGATAGGAAACATATGCTCAGAGCAGCAATGGAAACACATTAGCATTGGCAAGAGCAAAAGAGAAGAGCGCGAAACACTCAGCAATGAGTGAAAACTCGATCCAGTACTGGATCGACCATGGAAAATATTTTTGTTCAAGATTCGCCCTCTTGTTATTCTTTCTCTATGGTTAAACTCGCACTGTAAAACTCAAATCTCAGTTAACTTTTGTTTGGCGTTTAACTAATTTCCGTTTAAACGAGCACTGAAAAACCTGGCCTAAATGAAACTGAATCTAAAGCAGCGGTACCCAAGAGCAGCCATTCGGCTACTCAATTTTTGACTGGCATAATATGTATACATTGAGAGCTTTTGACGAAATCTCATCAGTAGCTTCCGAGCCATCGCCGAGATAGGACTGTATTTTGCGCTTGTTTGATTTTGCTACACCCAAAAAATTATCGTTGTTTGTTGTTTGGAAAAGTTTATGTGAATTTTTCCTTTATATTAAAAAATATTATTCCATTATTCAATTTACTTCATATTATAAAATATTATTCCATTATATATTTTATACAATATTATAAAATATTATTGTATACTCATGCAATACATGAGTGCTACATGTATTAAGTACTCATTAAGAGTTCATTTCCGATCTTATGCTTCAATCGCAATGTGCTGCAATAATCCAAATATGTAGCGTGCAAACAAACAAAAATCCAAAAAATTCATTCACACAGTGTTTCAGCGCATATATTTTTCTCAGTGCTAAGTGAAAAAAGTTTCCAATACACACTCAAAATGTCATAGTGTGCGTTTGGATATCGCTGATCTAAAGAAACCTTCATTGCAGTGACGCGAGCCGACTTACACGGTCTGTCACGTAACACTCGATCCGATATACTGAGTTGAAATCTGCGGAAGCCTTGCGAAGTGGCTCATGTTGAGCAAATGATGACCTGCAGAAGGATAAATGAAGCAATTCATATCTTCTGGATGTACGGCGAGGAACGTTTAGTATAACATTACTGAGTAAGTATTCATTAACAGTAGTCCCGTACAGCAGATTCAAGATAAAGATGGCATTCGTTGTTATCCTCCGGTGAGATAAAGATGGTAAATTTATCAGCTTTAGTCTGTCTTCATAGGGAGGTAGTCTTACAGATGGATCCCAACGTAAATTCCTAAGGCAAAAAAGTAAAAACAGCTTCTGTACAGATTCAACTTCGGAAATATAGCAAGCGTAGTTTGGGCTCCAAACTGGTGAGGCATACTCCAGAATCGGACGAACTAGTGTGGTATATAAAAGCTTTGTAATATAAGGCTCCTTAAATTCTTTTGCCCATCTTTTAACAAAACCTAGCATGCTATTACCTCTGCTGGAAATGTGGTTTATATGCATATGGAAGCGGAGCTTGCGGTCCAATAGAACTCCAAGATCATTGACCGATTCCAGTTTATCCAATGTATAATTATTAATAGTATAGTCCAAATTCGCCGAACGTGAACGAGAGAATGTCATTTGCTTACATTTATTTAAATTCAAAGTCATGCAATTTGTGCTACACCATCGAATCATGTTGATCAGGTCAGACTGTAATAGCATTGACTCTGATTCTTCCTTAAACGGTAGGAACAATTTGACGTCGTCAGCAAACATTAACACATTAGCATTTTCTATTACGGTTGGAAGATCATTTATAAAAATTAGAAAAAGCAATGGCCCCAAATGACTTCCTTGTGGGACACCAGATGTAACAACAAATTTCGTTGATGGTACCTTTCTAAACAATACTAATTGTGTGCGATATTAAAGGTAAGAAGATATCCATTTGTTAAGAATTTCAGGAAAACCAAACCGGTGCAGCTTGAGCAGGAGTAACTTATGATTGACTACATCAAAGGCTTTACTAAAATCGGTATAAATAACATCTGTTTGTTTGCCAAATTTAAATTCATTAATAGTTCTGGAGACGAATTCGAGTAAATTAGTAGTTGTCGACCTTCCTGCGCAGAAGCCATGTTGAGCCGGAGAAATATGGGCATAAACGCTTCGCGAAATCTGATATGTAATTATTTTCTCTAGCAATTTTGGCAACGCGCTGAGTTTCGCAATACCGCGATAATTCGTGATTAAACTTCTGTTGCCTGATTTATGCAAGGGCACAATAAAAGAGGATTTCCACGCAGCAGGAAAATATCCCGAACGTATGGAATAGTCAAAAAGTTTTGTAATGGGCATTGATAATTCATCGGCACAATATTTTAATATGCATGCTGGAATCTTATCGGGACCAGGTTTATACGAGCATTTTATATTCGTTAAGGCATTTCGAACAATTTTTTCATCTATAATAGGCTCAGTAATAGATGCCGCTGCAACAGAGTACGGGTAGTTGTCTGAATCATATGTGGCTATCGAGTAGGTTGATTTAAAAAATTTAGCGAACAAATTAGAAATCGTAGAGATATTTTCTGATTCTTCATCATTGAATTTCATACAACATGGGAAAGTATTACATTCCCTTTTAGTGTTCACAAAGTTCCAAAATGACTGCGGGTTGGCTCTTAAGTTGGATTTGACAAGTAGAATATAATTTCTATAGGACTCCCTACATAGAAGAAGATACTTTTGTTTATATAGAATATAACGACTCAAGCTAGAATCTGTATGCGTTTTACAATATAATTTAAACCACTTCGTTTTAAGGTTTCTTAATGCTCTAACATCTTTGTTGAACCACGTGGGAACGCAATTCTCGCTAATGCTACGTTGTGGCACTGTAGAGTTAAAAAAATCTAATAAAATATTATTAAAAGAGGCCACCGCAGAGTCCAATGAGAATGAAGATGTAAGTTTACTTAAGCCTATGCGGGAATTCCAGTCTGTTGTAACACAAAATTTGTGTCACAGTGTTTTCATCACATATTAATCTCACTCTAATTATTAAGCGACCCTTGGTTAATTCATTTTTTTTTACCGCCTCATGACCAAGGGTCATTTCAACAAAGAAAACATAGATTTTAAGCATTTAGGTTACACTATCCCTAGTAATAATTCTTAATTCTTAGAAACTAGTTTTCAAAGAAAATACGATAGGGAGCAACCCTGACCCACCGAACACACACCGTAACAGCCCTGATAAAAATTTGAGTGACAAAATTGCTTTGGCACGATCATGCCACACACGAATATAATTCGTGCGGACTTTGCAGTCGCCGGTCCATATAAGGGACGGTAATTGCAAAACACGGCGAGTCAAAAAGCGTTGGTACTAAGTAAGTGGGTGCGTAAAAAAGAAAAAAACACCTACTCAGCCGAACTTTTGGCTCCTTTTGGCACTTGTGGCAATCTTTTCTTTTCCTATTTTCTTTTCTTTCTCTTCCCCCCCTTTCCTCCCGACTACGGTCACCAGGCTTCGGCTTTCCCGACTACGGTCACCAGGCTTCGGCTTTCCCGACTACGGTCATCAGGCTTCGGCTTTCCCGACTACGGTCATCAGGCTTCGGCTTTCCCGACTACGGTCATCAGGCTTCGGCTTTCCCGACTACGGTCACCAGGCTCCGACTTTCCCACGGCACCGGCCGAACCAACCACTGGTGGTTTACTTGCAGAATTGTAAGCAGGTAAGCCCTTAGTGGCTGCGCGACTACCGCATACCGAACACTCGGTACCCGAATCGCAGCGAATTGGTCGCATGCCTGTAAGCTACCAACTCCCTGCCTTCGGCCATACCAGTGTATGACATTTTATGTCCACCGCGACTTTGACCGATTACGCAAACCGTAGCGTAACGTAACGTCATTAGTCAACCGAGACGTAATGACGTCAGTAACCGAGCCCGCAATCCGTAGCGCACATTAAACTTGTCTACCGCGACTTTGACCGATTACGCAAACCGTAACGTAACGTCATTAGTCAACCGAGACGCAGTGACGTCAGTAACCGAGCACGCAACCCGTAGCGCGCAGTAAACGTATCCACCGCGACTTCAACCGAATACGCAGACCGTAGCGTAACTCCAGCAGCTTCGCTAGTAAACTTGTACACTAGCGACGCTGTTGCGCGATTATTGTAGGAGTAATTATTGTAACGTATCTTTAAGTAAATAAATAATAAACGATTTTCCGTCCGAGCCAAATCCTTCGTGATTGGTGAATTTTGCTGGCACTAACAAGCCAGCAGTGCATAATTCGGCGGTAAAATCAACTGAGGGTTACGAGACCCCTTGGTGAACCCTGGAACCGCTGAGTTTTATCCCAGCCCACGAATAAAACTCGTTACAAATGGCGCCCGAACAGGGACTTCCAGAAAATGGAAGTACCACAACAAACGAAGAACTATTACCAGACAATACTACCTGGATTTACACACTGAAGAAGGAGGAGTTAAAAACTGAACTCGAAAAGCATGGTCTGCCGACAGAAGGAACCGTAGCAGAAATGAGACAACGAATGAGTGCCTTGATTAAAGCAACCCGAACGCGAAGATCAACCGAGCAACTCGACAAGTGCGGCGACACCCTCGCACCACCCAAAAGCACGAGCACACGAAGTCCGAGTCCACGGCAAGACCACTACCATCACGCAGCCAGCACATCAGCAGCAGCAGCAGTGACAGCAACGGCCAAAGGCGCTAGGCCACGGCAACTCGACCCCCCTTATGACATCGACGTGATGAACACCGTACGAAAATGGGGCCTCAATTACAATGGCACGCGGCCCCTGCACGAATTCCTCGAGAGCATCGAAGATCTTGCCGATTGTTATCGAATCACATACGATCACCTGCTCCTCCCATTAAATGAGTTGCTGAAAGACCGAGCACGCGAATGGTGGCGATATAAACGCAATGACGTTCGAACTTGGAGTGCATTCCGTACTGCCGCCGAAAATTTCTTCCAACCACCGCGACATATCAACCGATTAGAAGAAGAAATTATCCGTCGACGGCAAACCCCCCGTGAAAAAGCAAAGGAGTACATTATGAGCTTGATGACTCTAATTAGACAGCACCCCCGAATGAAGACTGAAGACCCACTTGAACGAGCCTATGAAGGTCTACGGCCAGAATACCGCCTCTACATTCGGCGGAAGGACTTCACCGACATGGACACGCTGCTCGCGCTCACCGATACTTATGAACTCATCAAGACAGAAGAGAGCCGCTTCAGTCGATCCAGTAATTCATAGGCACAGACAGAAAAACAAACAACAACGAAAAACAAGCAACAACAAACCCAAAACAACAACCAGAAAGCCCAACCGATTAAGCGGATTCTGCATCCCGCCGCACTGCTTCCACGGCTGTAAAGAAAATTAATTATTTATGCTTGGAGAAGAAAAAGAAAGAAATATAACACAATTATTTTAAGTTATTTTAAGGAAATAAATAATTAGTTTATAAGGACAACTGAATTACTAATAAATGAAGCCGAGCTGAACCATCGTAAGATGGTCAGTAAATATTTTGCTCTACCAGCAAAAGTGCACAAGTCGCTTCCAACATAAAAAAAAAAAAAAAAAAAAAAAAAAAAAAAAAAAAAAACTTTTTGTTCCCAAAGAAGGGATGAAACTGTAACACAAAATTTGTGTCACAGTGTTTTCATCACATATTAATCTCACTCTAATTATTAAGCGACCCTTGGTTAATTCATTTTTTTTTACCGCCTCATGACCAAGGGTCATTTCAACAAAGAAAACATAGATTTTAAGCATTTAGGTTACACTATCCCTAGTAATAATTCTTAATTCTTAGAAACTAGTTTTCAAAGAAAATACGATAGGGAGCAACCCTGACCCACCGAACACACACCGTAACAGCCCTGATAAAAATTTGAGTGACAAAATTGCTTTGGCACGATCATGCCACACACGAATATAATTCGTGCGGACTTTGCAGTCGCCGGTCCATATAAGGGACGGTAATTGCAAAACACGGCGAGTCAAAAAGCGTTGGTACTAAGTAAGTGGGTGCGTAAAAAAGAAAAAAACACCTACTCAGCCGAACTTTTGGCTCCTTTTGGCACTTGTGGCAATCTTTTCTTTTCCTATTTTCTTTTCTTTCTCTTCCCCCCCTTTCCTCCCGACTACGGTCACCAGGCTTCGGCTTTCCCGACTACGGTCACCAGGCTTCGGCTTTCCCGACTACGGTCATCAGGCTTCGGCTTTCCCGACTACGGTCATCAGGCTTCGGCTTTCCCGACTACGGTCATCAGGCTTCGGCTTTCCCGACTACGGTCACCAGGCTCCGACTTTCCCACGGCACCGGCCGAACCAACCACTGGTGGTTTACTTGCAGAATTGTAAGCAGGTAAGCCCTTAGTGGCTGCGCGACTACCGCATACCGAACACTCGGTACCCGAATCGCAGCGAATTGGTCGCATGCCTGTAAGCTACCAACTCCCTGCCTTCGGCCATACCAGTGTATGACATTTTATGTCCACCGCGACTTTGACCGATTACGCAAACCGTAGCGTAACGTAACGTCATTAGTCAACCGAGACGTAATGACGTCAGTAACCGAGCCCGCAATCCGTAGCGCACATTAAACTTGTCTACCGCGACTTTGACCGATTACGCAAACCGTAACGTAACGTCATTAGTCAACCGAGACGCAGTGACGTCAGTAACCGAGCACGCAACCCGTAGCGCGCAGTAAACGTATCCACCGCGACTTCAACCGAATACGCAGACCGTAGCGTAACTCCAGCAGCTTCGCTAGTAAACTTGTACACTAGCGACGCTGTTGCGCGATTATTGTAGGAGTAATTATTGTAACGTATCTTTAAGTAAATAAATAATAAACGATTTTCCGTCCGAGCCAAATCCTTCGTGATTGGTGAATTTTGCTGGCACTAACAAGCCAGCAGTGCATAATTCGGCGGTAAAATCAACTGAGGGTTACGAGACCCCTTGGTGAACCCTGGAACCGCTGAGTTTTATCCCAGCCCACGAATAAAACTCGTTACACTGTGTCGCGGAATTTCTCCTTAAGATTCACATAGTTTGTGTTTTTAAAATTAAATTCCATTAAAATATTAGGTATATATCTACCAATCCGGCGCTTATTGTTACATTGTGCCACTGCAACTTCCAGTGTAGGATGATAAGAATCTTCCGGTGATACAAATGGTGGACAGCGAGTTGTATCGAATAAATCCTTATCATCTACAAAGATCAGGTCCAACATCCGATTATTGATATTTTTAATACGATTTATTTGGGACAAGCCACAAGAAGAGACGTCTTTTAAAAATCCAATATCCCTTTGTCCTGCACCAGAAGGTAAAAGCAGTAATGGTTCTTCAGGGCAAACATTCCATTGTACATGAGGTAAGTTAAAATCCCCAAGAACGATAAGATGATCTGTTGGCAGTAATTTGTCTACAATTTTGCTGATACAGCAAAAATGCTTATAATAGACCTCGTCGCCGGAACTCGGCGGAATGTAAGAACACGTAACATAAATGGACAGTTCTTCAGCCTTCACATATGCACAACAGAAATCAATATCAGCAGTCTCATGTATAAGTTCTTCACGAGAATAGAACTGGGATTTCACCGCAATCAGGACACCACCACCTCTAGATAAGCCTGTAACAGCAAGATTTCTATCTTTACGATAAACCGTAAAATTATTAGAAAAAATTTCCAGATCTAAAATATCATGCTTAAGCCAAGTTTCAGAAAAGGACACAACGTCATATTCCGTATCAACACTACTCAATAGAGTTTCTTGAAATTTAGTATTTATACCTCTAACATTTTGGTATAGAATCCTAAGGCTTAGTTTTTTGAAGAGGATTTCGTAGAGTAGTTTCTGTTCGATGATGTATTTGTATTGGTCCTGTGAACAAATTCATGGACTAGAGTGTCTCTAGGCCAGAAATTAGAATCTAAGATACGATTAAACAAATGTGGTTGAACTATAATCTTAAAAGATGATACCATGCTGCCGGGCTTTACATTGAACTTTTTTATTAGTATACTGGAGTCGAGTAAGCCAAGTTGAGAATTGATGTGTGTCCGCACGTCATCCACAGTAGTATTAATGTGGAACCGTGAGGTGAAAATCGCCTTTAAAGCCGGAATGACCACTAACCCAGAAGTCGAGGCCGTGTTAATACCCGACTCTGGGTGTGAATTCGAAGAATTTTGTATGGCATCAGTAGTCGTGTTAGCAGAGTTAGCAACTAAATGAGAATTCTTTGGTATGGCCCCAGTACGAATCCCATTGTTGGCAACAGTTCGTGAGCCTTCCGCTATAGCTGCAGTAACGGAGGTAACATCATACGTAGTAGATGCAGCATTATGTGATGATGTTTGAGCCAAATCAACCTTATTCGTGAGATCTATCTCATTGCTTTGATTGGCGTGACGAACCAATTCTGAAGTATTACTAGTGACGCCTTCTATATCACTTTCAGCAGGACTTAACAAATTAATAAGTGAGGGCGACTCACTTTGCGAGTGAGAAGTGAAAATGTTGAGCGTATTCAAATTGCCGCGTGAGGTTTTCTGCGAGGATTTCTGGAGACGAGTTTGCTTCCGCTTCGGCGACCTTTCCTCAAGAAGTTGGAACTTATTATAAAAGGACTCATAGTCTTTTAGTTTTTTATGGAGTTCCAGGAGTTGGTGATCGATTTCACGGAAGTTCAACCGTGCCTGACGCAATAAACGAATCATATCGCAATCAATCTTTCTACACTCAGCGCAAGACCATCGTAAACCACCATCAATGCCGATTTTATCAGCAATTCTTCCAGACAAAGCAACGCATTTAAGGTGGAAATCTTTATCGCAATGGGAGCACGACAGTAGCCGCTCGGTTGCACTATCGATTTTACAGCCTAGTAGCTCGCACGGCATTTTTGTTTAGATAAGATTATAAAAATAAATGTTAAAAAGTTGCAAAATTGACTATTGTAAACAACAAAAACTTATACCGTATACCGTTTAGGCACTGGAAAGTAGAAATGTCAAGTGCAAAGTGTTAAAAAATGCAAATCAATGTGAGAGCACCGAGATTCAGAGGCACTATTAATGCTTTTGTTTCGAAGATCGGCCTAAATCGAGTAAGCCAAATGGTGCACTAGAACCGAAAACACTTAATGGTTTTGGCAAATCACAATTTCAGTCGAACTATTATGATAAATTAGTTAAAAGCGGAAAATTAAAACTGTGACTTCAGCACTCAAGTAAAACACGTCCGATCGGTAGAGCGTTGCCAGATTTTTATTATTGTTATTGATGTTATTATGTTATTGAATAGAAAATTTAATTTATTCGACAATACAGAATTAAAATTACATTCACTATACATTATGAAGGGCATAGGGGTTTGCCGCACATTTCTTCTTCGGGTTTCTTGTGAAAGATAAGTAGATAGCGTACGCTTTACTGACAACAACATTGACATGATTAGTTAGGTTTGTACAAAAACCCAAATTTGTAATTTTAGATACAGACTTGAGCGTATCACCCTCTGTAAATAATGCTGGAATATTAGAAAAGTTAGCAGCATTACGAAAAACTTGTAAGACAAATGATTTGGAATTTGAGTTGAAGACAGTTTTTACTACACCAACGGGAGATATTCTTAAGATCACTGTTGATTTTTGAACACAGGTTGTCAATAAGATCAATATGTGTTCTTGCATAGAAAGAACAACGAATTTGAGTTTGCTCACTTTTTTCTCTGCTTTGCATTGTGATTATCTTTTTTTTTGCTTATTGGTTTTCGTTTGTGTTTTTGGTTATTATTTCGTACGCTGCTGAAGCGATCAGTCGAAATGAATTCAAAGAAAAGCAAGCCCAAAAATTGCGATAAGTCGGGAATAAAATGCTGTGCCGACGGTTGTCAAAAATCGAGACGACACTGTGAAAACTTAAAATGTTCAAATTTCCCAGAGTTGATTCGATTTTTAGGTAAATTTGGCGACACAGATTTAATGTCTCTTACAAAAATTACAATAAAGATCTTTTTATTTGCTCAAATCAATTTTCCTATATACATATACATATATTGGCAATAAAAGATTAAAGCCGGATGCGATCCCAACTATGAATTCGGGAGGGGATTGCCAAATATATGATGACAAATTTTTGCAACCTTAGTCTTTGAATAAAAAAGTTCGATATGACGACATGATGCGCTATAAAGCGAAATAAATATTAAAGAGTAAAAATTTATAAAAAGAGGATCAGCGCTTTGTTAAAAAAGCTATAGTGTTATGAAGAAAAATTGCGACTTAAAAGACGGTTAACTTTAAAAAAGAGTACAAAAGAAACCAAAAAAGATTTGCAAAATTTAATTGATTCTTTAGGAAACATTAGTCAAGAGTCACAAACCTTTTGTAAATTGTTAATAAGCACTCCACTGAAGGAATACTCCGTTGAAGTAAAATATTTGGCGCAAAATATATTTTATATTTCCCAGTCTACATATTTCTTTCTATTAAACCGGCTCAATCTAAACCTGCTGCATATTAGCACTTTAATCGATGGGCGCCCATTAAGTTAACCGTAGACACACTGTTTACGCCAAAGCAAACCGCTCGCCAGGCTGCCTCTCCTGATCGTCCGAAGCCGTGACCTCTCAGAGCGCGGATTTCGGCCGCTCAGGAGAGGCAAGCTTAAAGCTTGACTGTAGGCTCTTCGGCTCCAGCCTTGGCGGTCGGAGTCGACACTTCACTTGACTACTTGGCTGCCAGCAGTGAAACTCGCCGGACACTCACCGTGTATATTTTTGTGCAAACTTGTGACATTTTATTGTATCAAAAACCAATTAAAATAAATAAACCTTAAAATCAAAAACCGCTAGTAAACATTTGGTCCAGTACGAGCCGGATCGAGCTCCAACTCAACGACATCGTCGTCCTTTTCAAGAAAGGTAGGTTGCTTAATTTCAAGTAATTTGTAAGGTTTATATAAATTAAAGTGCAAGTTCTAAATATTCGTGATTAAACTGTATATATATACGCAGCACGTATATATACACTTATATCTCCCGTGTACACTTGAAATTAACGGGAAAATTAATTTCGGTGTAACGGTGCTCCAAAAGTTGGATATAAGTATATAAGTGCCCTTGAACCCGGTTATATACTTGTATTGACCGGCACGTGTTGCAATTATTTATTCTTCGACGAATACATAATTGCAGCTCGCTCTCGCTTTGGTTTGCGCTCTTCTACTAAAAACCAAAAAACCACCACCTTTTGCTGGCTGGTTTGGTTTTCGTGCTCTCCACAGACACGCTCACAGCTTACGCTCTTCTGCGCGGTTCACTTAGGCCCATATTACATTGCAAACAGTTGTGCGATCGAACAGTCACATTGTTTTTGTTTTCTGTATAAAGCTGTCAACTCTCAGTTCATCCGTGAGAGAATGAAAACGGATGAACTGTTCGCACAGCAAATAATCTGTTTGCAGGCGATGACTGCAAACACTACAAACAGAACAGAGTTGTGGTGTGGTGTAATAAAAAAGTATGCATGTTTTGGAGTGAAAAAGCTGCACTTATATCGGAAAAAGGAGGATTGCGTGAAAATAATTGCACAAAGCAACTCCAACTATGTATAAATACTACGGAAAGTGTTTGACTGTTGTGTTTGCAATGTAACATAGCAAGCAAACAGATTTGACGGGAGAGTAAAATAGTTCATTTCTTTGGACTGTTCGATCTAACAACTGTTTGCAATGTAATATGGGCCTTAGAAACCAAAAAACCACCACCTTTTGCTGGTTTGTTTGGTTTACGTGCTCTTACATAGACACGCTCCCAGCTTGCAGCCAAGCATGAAACACGTTCTTTCGTTCAACATTGATCGCTCTCTCCGCGTGGTACGCTACAAGCGGCGCGTTTTTGGTAATAACATTTGTACTCGTACTATTGACGTTAACTTCGAAACGCATAATAATGCACACTGTACCGTGCTTGCAGCAGAACAGGCGACATACTTACTCACCTACTCAGCGAAAAAAGTCGTCAATCGTGCACTCGAAACCTGTTTGCTTAGAATACACTTTGAGCAAACCACCGCTGCCGCTTCGTTTAACGTGACAAAGACGTCGACCGCGCATGCACCGTGGGCAAGAAATCAGACTACGTTGCCAAAATACTAATAAAAATTCTTTCTAAAAATAAAACGTTTGAAAGGTTTTCATTCTTTATTAGCCCATTTTATTAGTCTAAGCTAGTTTAGCCCCTGCGTTCTTTGTACCAACGAAAGGTCATATCGTGTATTCTTTTGCCAAATTTGTAATCACCCTAACGCACCCACAATGACGCTTCTAGATACGTTCATACGTCTGGCTGACGGCTTGGTCGAGTTCGGTTTGGAGTTCGCTGAAATGCCGGCTGATACTCACACCATTTAAACGCTTGATCTCCAAAGAGATGAAATCAAGTCTCAATGACCCTTATTAAGAGGTCGTACGACAGCCTCTTAGCGAAGATGAAAGACGATGATGAGTTAGCAAAGAATCTCGAGCTGATTAAACAAAAACGTCGCAAGTGCTACGACATGTATCTACAATGCGCCGGAGTAATTAACGCTTTAGCTGATTCGCGAACCCGTGAACATCGGTCCGATTCCCCAGCAGTACTCGCGAAACCGGCCGAACTACCGCCCACCGGGTATAACATTAGCTTGCCTCCATGCGATACAGACAATTTTAAAGGCGACTATCTGTCATGGCCCTCCTTCCGTGACATGTTCACGGCCCTATACACTAACAACTCGCGTCTCAGCCCGGTGAAAAATTGTTTCATTTGAATCAAAAGACAAAGGGAGAAGCAAAGGAAATCGTACAAAAATCTCCTTTGACGAATGAAGGATTCGAGCAAGCATGGCAAAATCTATCAGATCGATATGAGAATAAACGCGTTCTCGTGAACACGCTCCTTAAAAATCTCTTTGACCTCGCGACGATTACTAGGGAAACCGGGCACGAAATCAAAAATTTACAGCGGGAATTCAACAATATTCTCGCCGCGTTGGCGCTCCAAGGCGTCGACACGTCACATTGGGACGCTATGATAGTTTTCTGTGCTCTAGTCGGCTTCCGGAAGCCACCCTGGCGCTTTGGGAACAATAAACGTGAAATTCCAAAGTGGTCCGATCTCGACGCGTTCTTGACACATCGGTTTGAAACGCTGGAATCGATGCACGATATCAAAGGTGCACCCGCAGGCAAAACTCGCGCGTCACCCGCTTCGCAGCAGGTGGCCCCCTCGACAAAACGCGTTAACACATTCCAGCTGAATGTGGCATCGACCGTATGTCAATTGTGCTCAGAGCACCACACAATTTGAGTCTGTCCGCAATTTTTGTTGCGCCTTTGTCTGAATTGTCTCGCGCAAGCGCACCAGATACAACGATGCCCCAGCAAATACAACTGCGCGACATGTCAGACGCGACACCATACCTTGCTGCATCGCGATCAAGCGCAGAACCGACCCTTAGCTAACTCAGCGTCGCGTCCGTCTAGTAAGCAACCCAATCAGCCCCGTAGCAACCCACTTAACGTGCGAGCACCCCCCTTTACAGGGCCCTCCACGTCGGCCAACGCCGCCCAAATCAGTCAACAACAAATACAGTCCACTGATCGAAATCAGCCCGATAACCATCAAGTTTGCTTCGCTGCCGCACCGATGCCAGTTCTGTTAGGAACCGCTACGGTCTCTATATTCCACGACGGCACTTGTTATGCCGCTCGTGCCCTCATCGATCCAGGATCCGAAGTATCCTTCATCTCTGACCACGTTCAGAAGATGCTCAAAAACCCCATGCGGCCAATGAAAGCAACGGTTTCTGGCCTCAACGAAACCATTTCTGTAAAGGTTTCAAAATCTTGTGAGTTTATGCTCAAGTCGCCACGCGACCCCTCGTTTCAGATTCATGCCACAGCGCTAGTGCTGTCGCAAATCACGGGCAGACTGCCCGCCCATTCGTTCGATAGCGCGCTGCTTCGCAGCCTCCCTCGTAACATCGAGCTCGCAGACGTCAACTTTGTCAAAAGTCAGCAAGTTGACGTTCTCATTGGAGCCGATCTCTTTCCGGCGATCATACTTGACGGTATTCGCCGCAATGTGTTAGGTTCCCTTCTAGCACAACAGACTGTTCGGCTGGATAATCACCGGACCAGTCCCCCTGCTACAAACGGGTAGCCCCGACATAAGGGTGGCCTTCTTCAATGAAGTCACCATCGAACAACAGTTCGAACGTTTTTGGGTGGTGGAGGAACTTCCCAAAACTCGTCACTTATCCCCCACCGAAAAGTTTTGCGAAGAGAATTTCGTAAAAACAACTCGTAGAAGCGCTGACGGCCGCTACATCGTTACGTTGCCATTCAAAAGCGAAGCCGTAAACCAACACTCGCTAGGATATTCTCGGCACATCGCCCACCAGCAATACCTTCGCTCAGAAGCAAGGTTAGTCAAGAATCATGACCTCAAAAGGCAATATGACGATGTAGTTCAAGAATATCTTGATTTAGGTCATATGACGGCCGTAGCGCCCCCACAACCCGAAGCTGAGCACTACTATTTGCCACATCATGCGGTTATAAAACCGGACAGCACGTCCACCAAGGTTCGAGTCGTGTTCAACGCATCCTGCCCCACCACAAGTGGGCTCAGTTTGAACGATGTGTTACACGCAGGCCCTGTCCTACAAGCAGACTTAACATTCTTAATGTTAAGATGGCGCTTTTATCGGTATGTTTTAGCGGTGACATTCAGAAAATGTACCGCCAGATCCTCGTCGACCTGAAACATACCCCCTACCAACGAATTCTATTCGGAGATTCGAATAGCTCCCAAGTTAGGGACTATGAGTTACGAACGGTAACATTTGGCGTGAACTGCGCCCCCTTTTTAGCGATCCGCACTCTTCTTCAGCTAGCAGAAGATACTCAACAACAGTTCCCGTACAGTACATCTTGCGACATTCGATGTACGTTGATGACGTGTTGGCTGGTTCTCACAACCTTGCCATGGCCACTCAAATGCGCGATGAACTGTCAGAGGCGTTGAATACGGCAGGCTTCTCTCTCCGGAAATGGACAGCCAACGACAAACACATTTTGGACGACTTGCCTGAATCCCATTTGCTCAACGCTGAGTGCTTGAAGTTCGAGGACAACAGCACCGCAAAGATGCTCGGCATTCGGTGGAATGCCACCAGCGATGACTTTTATTTCGACACACAGACGATCGACATACAGCCAACGTACACCAAACGAGAAGTGCTGTCTCTCATCGCGAAGCTGTTCGATCCAGCCGGTTGGCTGGCACCTATCATCGTTGCCGCGAAAATTCTGATCCAACAAGTCTGGCTAGACAAGATTGACTGGGATGACCAACTTCCCGCACTGACGCAGCAAACGTGGTTGAGTTTCCTTCGAAATTACCATCATATCGCCACGATTCGAATTCCCAGGTGGATTCGGTTCACCCCCGACTGCACAGTGGATCTTCATGCCTTTTCGGACGCTTCCGAAAAAGCTTACGCCGGAGTCATCTACGCCCGTGTCCAAATCGGCGACACAGTTCATGTATCGCTACTGTACTCCAAAACAAGAGTAGCGCCCATTAAAACGATATCGCTGCCTCGACTCGAACTCTGCGGAGCTACACTCGTCGCAGACATGCTCGACGCTCTTGTACCCAATCTGCACTATCGTCCCGAGAATGTCTTCTGTTGGACAGACTCCACGATTGTACTTGCGTGGCTTAAGAAGCCTTCTTGCGTCTGGGCCGCTTTCGTGGCGAACCGCGTTGCCAAAATCATTGAAAGAGCACCACACACTCAATGGTTTCACGTGGACTCGCACGACAATCCAGCAGATTTAGCTAGCCACGGTGCCACACCCCAAGAATTAGCTGAGAACACCCTTTGGTGGAATGTTCCACCTTGGCTCATCCACGACAAGAATCGTTGGCCCGAGCTCCGAACAGCTTCGGAGTTTGCTACCGCACTTGAAGAAAAGCCTGTAAAGGCTCTTCACATTTACTTCCGACCAGACGAAGACCCACTGGACAGGTTTTCCTCTCTCCCGAGAGCCCTACGCGTCTACTCATATGTACAGCGGTTTCTAGATAACACGCGACGTAATCGGAACCCCCTGTATGGCACTTTGCGACTCTCAACGACAGAGATTCGAGACACCAAACGTCGTCTCACAATCATTTGTCAGCAGACACATTTTCCCGACGAATATGACGCGCTCGAAAGCAAGCAATCAGTGAGCTCGAAAAGTCGTTTGCTCTCCCTCAATCCCTTTATTCACGAAGACAACACGATGCGCTTTGGCGGGCGGCTGTCTTCATGCCCGAATTTGGCATTCGATGAACGCCACCCAATCATTTTGCCGTACGATTGTCAGTTGTCCCGGTTACTTGTTCTTTTCATCCATCAGATCTCGCTTCACGGTGGTAACCAGCTGATGCTCCGATTGCTCCGGACCCAACACTGGATTCCTCGGGTAAAAAATCTCATCAAGACGACGATCCACCACTGTAAGCCGTGCATCTTGCACCGGAAGCAACAAAGAACACAGATTATGGCGGCATTGCCAGAGGAACGCACGACTTTCTCCCGCCCCTTTGCTAGCACCGGTGTCGACTTTGCTAGCCCTTTCGACATAAAGAATTACACCGGGCGGGCGTGCTTAATAACGAAAGGCTACACGTGCATCTTTGTTTGCTTTGCGACCAAAGCAATTCATTTAGAGGCTGTCAGTGATCTGACCACGGCCGCTTTCCTTGCGGCGTTTTCACGGTTTGCAGCGCGCCGAGGCTGCCCCGCAAAGGTGTACTCTGATAACGGCACTAACTTCGTCGGCGCATCAAAAGAGCTCAAACAAGAATTTAAGCAATTCATTGTTCGAACCCGCGATCTCATCGAAACGAAATATTCGCACCAGAATGTTGAATGGCACTTCATCCCCCCTGGTGCTCCTCACATGGGAGGGCTCTGGGAGGCCGGTGTTAAGAGTCTGAAAACGCATCTGCGCAAAGTCGCCCCAATGTCCAAATTTACATTTGAAGAGTTCTCAACTCTCCTGAGCAAAATTGAAGCGTGCCTCAATTCTCGCCCGCTTCATCCTCAATCTGAGGATCCCAACGTTATGGAGGCAATAACTCCTGGCCACTTCCTAGTAGGCGGCCCTCTGCTCGCTCCTGCCGAGCCCGAAACCATCGACAATCCGCTCTCCATTCTCAACCGATGGAGACGTGTCCAGGCCCTCGTCCAGCATTTCTGCCACCGGTGGAAAACGGAATATTTGCATGAGCTTGCGCGTCGCACAAAGTGGAAGACTCCGCAGCTCAACCTACAACCCAACGACGTGGTGGTCGTCCGTGACGACAACCTTCCTTCCACGTCCTGGCGACTGGGCCGCGTCATCAAGGTGTATAAGGGTCAGGACGCACGAGTCCGCGTGGCCGATGTACGAACTGCTAACGGCCAGCTCACTCGTTTCATTTCCAAATTAGTATCCTTAACTTGTATGTCTCGAGTGGTTATTAATGCCTTTTTTCTCCACAGATTTGAGATGAAAAGCATCCGCCGCCAAGGCGCCCGTTATCGACAAGGCCGCATGCTGGCTCCGCCAACCGCCGTACTATCGGCGCCCCCAAATACTTGTCCAGGCACCGAGATGCCGCATTACGAGGAAGATGTGCTCCATCTGAGTGACTCTTACACGTCAGAGGAAGATGGCGCTGCTCAACCGAGCTCACCAGACACTCGTCCAGAGGAGGCTCCCGGACGATCGTCTCCACCGGCGATCGCCGGACTAGTGCGGAGTCCACAACCGCGGCCTGCAGTGCATTTGATGGCACGAACGGCGAGCTTGCCCCGAATCGTGGCAGGACGCCACGTCTGCATAAACTGCCAGGCGTGCTCCCACACCACCCAACGCTGCACCAGCACACGTAGCTACACGGCCTTAGCGACGCCCATCACTCGACGCTTCACGACTAGTCGCCTGATCCACCCCAGACTGAGGGTCGGGGAGCTTTGCAGTCCTGCAAGGCGGGCGGGATGTTTACGCCAAAGCAAACCGCTCGCCAGGCTGCCTCTCCCGATCGTCCGAAGCCGTGTCCTCTCAGAGCGCGGACTTCGGCCGTTCAACCAAATCTAGGACAACTCTTTGGCCTTAATTTTGCTCTGGCTTAGCTCTTAGTTGCTTGCCTAAATAGGGTTGTACGTTTCATACAAAATATGTTTTTGAACAAATCAGCACCCAAAACTTAATGCCATACCTTTCGAGCTTGCTTGGAATATGGTGACGAAAGGAGTATCGTCCGTTGAAACCCAATTGCTGATCCACTTTTACATATTCGAACGGATTATAGAACATTGGCAGAAGTTCGACCCATCTCTGCCAAAGTGTGCGAAACGGACCAAACTTGACGTTTATATATATGTATATATATAACGTTTATACGTTTACCGTCTATATATAGATATATATAGATATATTTTGGCGGCGGGTGAATGCGTTGTCGAAACGTAAAATAGAAAGAAGGTTTCTTTCGACATAATTTTTCTATAAAAATTGGACGTCCGTAGTTTGCATCAAATAAATTCACTATGTTTTTGCTCTACGAAATTGAATTTGAATACTTTAAAGGATATATTTTCATCAATGAATTACGTATATACATACGTCGGCCAGAAGCAGAACTCCAAAATATATATTATTATTATTATTTATTTATTTAGTTTGCTGACCATAGTAAGAACACATTCTTAAAAGTAGTACGGAGTAAATTTACTTATGCATGGAGTAAATCTCGATCTATTGCTCTGTGCTTTTCTCCGCATTTGCATTATTTGCATTCTTCATTTGCATTATTCATTAGTATTTTTTAATACAATATTTTCAATTGGAGCCGGGAAAAAGAGCCGAAAAGAATCTTTGATGTTTTTGGCACGTAAAGCTGAGTAACGCGTTACCCCAGGTTCTAAATTTAAAACGTTACAGCTCTGTGCACGAGCTGATTCCAGTTTTGTGAATAATATACAGTAAGATTTATATCTTTCAAGTGATATTGACTGAAGAGGATTTTGATGTAAAAAGTTGATCCACTGCAGGGGATCCACGTTCCCTTCATCTGAAGAATTGCTTTCACTTTCCTCGTATTCTCCTAATAGTTCTTGGCTTGGCTCGTCGTCACTCTCATTAAATTCATCGCTTTCGCTTTCCTCTGCAAACATTTTGCAATTTCTTCTTCTATTACACGCAACATAATTGTTTCACACAATAACTAAACACTACCACTTGATTTACGCATAACCAATAACGGTAACAATTTTGACGTAAGCTGAAATTAACTCAATTTTTTCAATTTTAACGCCTTTGTGTGCTGGCAGACCAGAAGAAATATGGATTTCCAATTAAACTCTAAGATTTGACTTATTAATTGAAATTAATAAAATAAAATCAACATTATTAATACTGAGGTCGAAAACGCTCGTATGGGTGCATACTTAATTTATAATTGTCGATTTATTTTTTTTTTAAAAAAGCTTAAAAAGCAAAACTACTACATTTATACTTAAACTCCAAAAAAATTAAAAGTCAAAAGGTCTCAGTTGCTTATTCCCGTTAATCTATTAGTTATAATATTTTTAGATCGAATTTTGGTCGAAAACGACCCCAACGTACGTCTACGGTTAATTCAACCTGGGTTTAAAAATTCCACCTTTGAATCCATTAATAAAAAATAAATGTATATTTTCTATAAGAACTATCAATCAGTTACAGATTTTGGTAACCTTTTTGCTCCCTAAGATTCCATAATGGAAGCTAGCAAAAAAGGAAGCTTTCCACAAAGTATTCGAATTAGAGTCGGAAAAAATTGGTATTAAAGCATACATATTAGAGTTATGCAAAAACTCTACGCCTAAATGATTCACTGGTGAATGTTTTAACCATAAAATTCAAATATTGAATTTTGTACTTTTAGTTCTTTTGAGAAAGCATTGCATGTGGGCTGCAGAAAAACAAAGTTTAAAGCAACGAAAATTAAAAATTATTGCAGGCAATGGCCTCTTTCAAACTCATGCCTTGAACACATAGAAAATCGCACGACGAATATTTCGGTGCGAATTGTCAAAATTACACGGCCTCTTATGGGAAACGAGAAAAAAATAAAATTACGTCGCTGCCTGTCCTTGAGGCTGCAAATAAATCGCAGCTGCGATCGATCTGGATGCGATTTGTTCGCAGTCGTCGCTCTTGTTCTTCTTATTTGTGTGTGTTTACATGGAATTTGACAAGCCAAAACTTCGCTGCGGCAGAAGATTTCTGACAGTTCGCACCGAAATATTCGTCGTGCAATTTTCTATGTGTTCAAGGCATCATAGTGCAAATCGTACTTCTTTTTTGAATATTCTGGTATAGAGTAGCTTTCATAAGACAATGGAAAGGTTAAAAATACGAGTAATTTTCGAATATTATTTTCGTCGCGGAACCAATGCATCGCAGGCAGCTCGAAACATCAATGAAGTGTTTGGGGAAGGTGCAGCTAATCATCGGACCTTACGTTGTGGTTTGATAAGTTTCGTTCTGGTAATTTTAGCCTTGCAAACGAACCACGTACAAGACGTGCGAGCAAGTTGGATAACGATAACATGAAAACTGTAGTGGAAGCAGAAACGTCTCATACTACGCGTGAACTGGTAGTAAGGTTTAACGTTTGTACTCCAACAATTTTGGATCACTTAAAATAAATTGGTAAGGCCAAAAAGGTGGATCGATGGGTTCCGAATGAGTTAAACGAGCGTCAAAAAAGAAATCTTTCGAAGCTTCCCTTTGTTTACTGTCACGGTATGAAATCGAACCTTTTCTACACCGCATTTACACGGTTGATGAAAAATGGTTCTTATTCGACAATCGAAAACGTTCGGCACAATGGTTGGATAAAAAAGAGGTTCCAAAACAGAGCCCTAAACCAAACATTCATCAGAAAGAGCTTATGGTGTCTGTTTAGTGGTCCAGCGCCAGAATTATCCATTACAGTTTTATGAGACCTGGTCAATCCATAACAGCAGATGTCTACTGCAATCAGTTGGACGTGATGATGAGAGAGTTTTCCATTTAACAGCCTAGATTGGTCAATAGAGTCCGTCCAATCTTCTTACAAGAAAACGCGCGCCCACATGTCGCTCAAACAACGCTACTCAAATTACTGGAGCTAGACTTGGAGACTCTCCGTCACCCACCGTATTCACCAGACCTTGCACCAACAGACTACCACTTATTCCACGCATTGAACCATTTCTTACAAGGAAAATACTTCAATTGTCAAGAAGCTGTGAAAGCCTTTTCGGATTTCACTGCTTCTCGCCCCGCAGACTTCTTCGCAAAAAGTTACCGTTAAAATGGCAAAACATCACCGATAGCTTAGACGCATATTTTGATTAATCATATTGTTTCTTATTGAGATCAAATAAACTAAACTTTCGTTTCAAAATCGGGCGTTTCATACTTAATGACCTAATAGATTTGTAATCAAAGAAGGAAAACGAGGTACGTGGAGAATTATTGCTGAAGCTGATGTCAAAAGAGCAGAAATGTAAGTCATGGTCAGAGATGAAACTAATCTGGGTACATAGTAAAGCTAAAGCGGGCTCAGAGACAGCACAATAGTCAAAATAGGTTGGTTGGACGTTATTTAATACGAAATCGTGTAGGAAGTGATTCATTCACGACAGAAAAACCTGCTGTAGAGAACAGTTACTGAATCGACGAAGAATAACAGTCAGTAAGTAAAAGATTGATATTAAAATCCCTACATATTATTAAATTATTAACTATTAGTGAGTAGCCAGCTAGAGTATCAAAAGAATTTCGTAAATTGGTGTGTTTGTTGGGGTTGTACACACATGAAACAAGTACTTTTGTGACAGAATCAGACACAAAAATAGACAAATACTAACCATGAGACTTACCAGACCTGAATTCTAAATATGAACAATAAATAGATTTAACATAGATAGCAACTCCACCTCTGCGTTGACCAGATCTGTCGCAGCGAAAGAGTGTTAAGTTGTTAGTTTTAAGAATAAGTAGATCCTTTTAATTCGGGTCGGAACCAGGTTTCAGTCACTCAGATAATATCGACGGACAAACACTCGAATAGGCTCCTAACATAATCTAATTTGTGGCCGCTGACGCTACGAGTATCAAAGTTACCAATATTGAACGCGTTATTTTGTTTAAAAAAAATATCAATCAGTAATCTGTTATCACAATCAACACTACCAGCCATAGAGGAGATAATCATCTAAACACTATATAGGAAGAGAGACCACACAGTAAGCCAAGAGAACACAAACACACAACTTACTAATCATCCAAGAGAATTACTAACAAAGCTAGGAAGAGAGTACACGAGAAAAAATAGGGGAATAGATGAAAAAGAAAACCAGTAAGAGTGCTATATTCGGCCTGGCCGAATCTTGGATATCCTACAGGTAAAAGGCGTGGTCGTTATCTGTTTTCAAAACAAAATAACTATCTTAGTTGTTTTATTATTGTGTTAAAATATACACTTTATTTACGTGATAATAAATTTTCATGAGCTATAGTGTATAAGTAGTGTAAAAGTGGGCGGACCGTACCCAGTTTTACTGATATAATGTTATATATAATAGGCGTGTTGGGACTGGCACAACCTGTGAGTGATCCTGTTCCTGATGCACAAATCCACCAGCCTCTCAAGCGTCTTCAGCATGAATGACAAAAGGGAGATGGGTCTGTAGTCCTTAGCAGAGAAGTGGGATGGTTTGCCTGCTTTCGGTATGAAAACGACCCTTACTTCCCTCCATTCCTCAGGGACATACTTATTCCTGAGGCACCCTCTGAAAATTTCGATGAGCAGTGGTAAGAGACTTGTGCAGCATGGCCGGTCTTGTCCCGCCGACTTGAAGGGCCTGAACGATCCAACCGCCCATTTAACCTTGTCCTCATCCACAATGTCACCAACTGCATGCCGCGTTGGGCTCGCTGCTGTTCCACAGATCGAACTTGGAGTGCCACATTACACCTCCGCTTCTAACTCCTGATCAGTGCATCCAGGAAAGTGCTTGTCACAAAGCACTTCCAGAGTCTCCCGGCTGCTTTGCGTCCACGAGCCATCAGACCGAGCAAGTATCCTGCCTTTTACCTTTGATGTTACCTCAGTTTCGAAGGTTCTGTATTGGCGCGATTTTAGTCCTGCAACCCTCTCTCCACTCAACCAGGGTTCTTGGACCAAAGCCACGTCAATGTCATCTTTCGACAGGGTGTGGAGGAGGTCAACCGAGGCCGCCTTACAATGGTGTAAGTTTACCTGCACCACCTTCATTTGGCTGTGGTCCTCCGCCGGCTCCATCGTTCGGCACGCGAACCTTTACAGATCCGAAGCCGAACCTGAAAGCTCCCTTCTGCCTCCTAATGGCATCCAGGGATTGCTGGTTTACCGCAAACGAGTAATTCCTTCCACCGTTCTTAGGGACATTGGACGAGAGAATCTCCCAATCCTGCACCCCTAAGGACGGGTTCTGCTTCACAATTAAGCCGAGCACGGTGGCTCCCGATTCTGGGACCTGAGCACAGGGAGCTGATTTTTTAAGAAGGCGGCCAAAAATCATTTTTTTCACTATCACCGATTTTAAGATTGATTATTTCTTATGAAAGTAGATACCTAAGAACCTAGTGGGACAAAAAATTATGTCTCTATTTTAATGTTTTCAGAAAAAACAAAGTAGTGTAAAAATCACTTTTCCGTCGTTTGTTAAAATTTGCTGATTTCATTGCACATTTGCTAACTTTAGGTATACATATCTCGATCACTTTTAATGATATTATGTTCTGGTTTTTTTTTTACATAAAACCTTGCTATATTAGTATTTGAAGGCAGTCTGCATAATGCTCCTATGTGCAACGGTTTTTTTAATATAATTTTTTAAAGAAAAGTCCAAAATATAAGAAAATCTTAGATTTTTTAGAGTATAACTTCTAAACATCAAGCAACGTCAGAACGAAATTTAGATTTTCAGATAGAGGGAACTTTCCTATAAAAACCATACCAAACTTGGCTGCGGCGAGTTGCGGGAGACAGGCCATTTTATACGAGGCAAAGTCGGAAAATTTCGGGACGTCGGGACGTCCTGCTAAGCCCCTTGAGGAATGCTCTGAACGATTCCGAAGGCGCAAACTTGGCATCAATGAAACGATTTCTCAAGAAACCATAAAGGACTAATTTTTTCATCAACTACGTCCAACACCGAATAAGAGGGATAAAGTTGAATTAATTGAAAAAATTTTAACAGCTCCCAATTTTGGGGCTCCCAAACACACAAAAAGGGTTTTGAAAAGTTTCCCGACATCAACAGAAGAAAAAAATTTACACCGGAGGAAGCATTAGCTCTATTTATAGATTTGAAGCTCACAAAAAATCAATATACAGTAGACGCTCGCAAATTAGAACCGCTTTGTTTTTGAGGCAATTCTAATTTCTGAATTATTCTAAATTCTGGACGTTTCTTTTCATATGGAAAATAAAAAATTGAGTAAATTTACTTCCAAAAACTAAAATAAAACACTTTTAAATTTTTTTAATTCAATTTTATTTGATAAAAACAAGAAAACAAAACGTAACAATTCAGTTCAATACATTAAATGTATTTTTTTAAATTAAAAATATGAATATAAAAAAAATTATTATTAAAATTATTATAATTAAATTCGAATTTCAGAGCGTTTAATGTATTGCAAACACTGATTCTTATTTCTGGAAGTTCGAATTACTAAAGGCTCTAATTTGTGAGCGTCTACTGTATACAACTACGCAAGCGCACTAATGAGAAAAAGTGCAACGTTTTTCCAAAATATGATGAGATAGTTTCCATTAAAAACGAGTGTTTGCCATCAAAGGAAGCAATTAAAATAACCCCGAACAATTTTTGAGATAATTAATTTAATTTAATGAAAGTTTTTAAATAAAGTGTTCTTTAAATTAAACACGTTCATAATTATTTTATTTGCAAAGATTTCGTTGGCTTAAAAGCATTTACGGTACTTCAATTATGAAGAATTCGATAAAAACTGGAGACACTCGTGCTCAAACCTTATTTATTCTTGTCATTATCACTCGATTTTTATCATCAAGGTGTCAGCTGAAAGCTAAAAGTTTAATCTATTTAACAAAAAAACCTCGTTGAAATATTCCTACGCGTTCAAAAGTTATAGGTTTTTGGCCGCCTTTTGCTAAAATCAGCCCACTGTGCGGAGGCGGGATCCACACCACAACCGCTGGCCTTAAGGGAAGGGAGGAGCGAGGCAGGATCTCGAGCTTGGCCTTCGGCCAGATTTCGCAAAGGTTTGATATCGCTGACGACAAGACGTCCAGAGCCTTCTTATTGCCGCAATCTCCTCCTCCTTCTATGCGTAGCCAGTTCGTCGGTGCGATCTTTCCATCTGGGTCCGATCTGTCGACTACGGCTATTTGTAGGCTTGCCTCTGCCTTGAAGCTGGCTGACCTTCTCACCTTTTTAGGGTCATTCTTCGGGCTCTCCTCCGCCGACCTGTTCCTTTTCTCCGCCCTTCTGGCAGGGAGAGTTAGAAACAAATCGTTACGCTAATGACAAAATAAAACAATGAAATGTAGATAATCCATATAAAAATCAAATCTCGCTTCTTTTGTGAAAAGTGTGGGAATCCTGTGTGCCACCAACATTCGAAAGGTGTATACAGATGCTTCAACAGCACAAGTAAGGAATCTGGCTGGTACAATTTATTCATATTATGTAAATAAAATTACATAATATAAATAAACTTACATATTTACCTTTTTCTAATAAACTATGAGTAAAGTAGTAGGGTCTGGCCGGACCCTGGTGTTGCCAATGTGACAAATGAATGTGGTGTACACTAGAGAGCTGCACAAGATGTCTTGAATTGCTATAGGCACTAAGCCACAGTATTGCAGTGCATTGCACTGTCGTGTGCAAATTAACGATTTGACACGAACGATTCAAGGCAACTACCCGAACAAGCCGTGACTGCCTTGTCGTGTACCTGCTTCGAACAAGACATTGTGTTGCTTTGCTTTTATGTGAAGGCGATATACACTACCGGCCAAAAGTTTCGAAGCACCACTCCTGTTCATAGAAAATCGTGTGGCATTTCTATATTATTGTATAAATTTTGATTTTTTCTTTTTTAATAGGATGGTTGTAAAGTGATAACTGTAATATGGAACCCAAAACGGGTTTACGGCGTTCATTGTTTAATTGCATGCTCAAACAATGCACTAAGTCAAGAAATTGGATTTTTTTGTTTATTGCACTCTCCATACATCGAGAAAAAGAATTATAAAAAACCTTTTTCAGGTACTCAGGGTAATTTTTTTTTATGGGGTAATTACTAAAGGTAATTATGAATAATTATAACCATCCATTTTTTACCCTGGGTTAAGTATAAAAGGCTGACCTAGAATATTGACACCATTCTTTGTTCCTCAAGATTCAAACTGACCAAACGTTAAAAAAACCGAAGTCATGCCAAAAAATAAGATTGATATAAGATCTGCAGTGATTACTCTTCATAAGGAAGGCAATTCCGAGCGGATAATAGAGCAAAAATTAAAAATTTCGACTAGTTTTGTGCTTCGCACCATACAAATGTACAAGGATTATTGAACTCTTGAGGTCCTTCCGCGGTCCGAAAGGCCAAGATCGACAAGAAATCGTGAAGATAGAGCAATAAAAATATCAAGCAGACGGAACAGCAGAAAAACGGCTCCAGAAATAGAAGCCGAGATGGATTACAGTCGATCAAACCCGGTGTCATTAACAACTGTAATAAGGCGGCAAGAGATGCTGGTCTTTGTGAAAGGATTGCTAAAGAAAAACTCTTACTTCGGCCACGAAATAAAAAGAGAAGTCTTCAATGGACTCTAACCTATAAGAAATGAACCGAAGAGGACTTCAAAAATGTTCTTTGGAACGACGAATCAAAGCTCGAGTTGTTTGGGTCAAATCAAAGAATTTTCGCCAAACGTAGTGCCCAAGAGAACATGCTGCCGGAGTGTGAAATCCCAACAGCGAAGCACGGCTGCGGTTCCGTTATGGTCTGGGGATGCTTCTCAAGCAATGGAGTAGGCGATTTAATTCGAATCGATGGAATTATGCGAAAGGAGGAGTATAGAACGATTCTGCAGCACAATGCCATACCATCAGGCGTACGATTGATCGGCGAAGGTTTCGTGATGCAACAAGATAACGATCCCAAACACAGTTCCAAATTGTGCAGAGGCTATTTAGAGAACAAACAAACATCTGGAATATTAACAAATATGATTTGGCCTGCCCAGTCACCCGATATGAATCCAATAGTGCTTCTATGGGATGAGCTGGACGGAAAGGTGCGAGAAAATGCGACTACGTCGACAGAGGAAATGTGGAATGCATTGTTGGAATCATGGAACAATATACAACAGGAAACCATAAAGAAATTAATCGCCAGAATGCCAAGAAGTGTAGCAAAAGTTATTCAGTGCAAAGGGGGGCTTTTTTGATGAAATATCAGATTAGACGTTTTTGTAAAAATATTGATAGTAAAAATTATTCTAAAATATAATTTTAATGTAATTTGTAAGGAAATGTAATAAACTTTAAAATTTACTATTAAACTTTTTATTTTTAAAAGCTTTGGATAACTATTGTTAAGATTTGTGGAAATTTCAAGGGTGCTTCGAAACTTTTGGCCGGTAGTGTATGTAGCTTGAATTGTAAGCAGCAAAGGCAATAGTGCCTTGAGGAAGGCAACAAGACATTGAAAATAACAATACTGCTATGATGTCGGCAACGATGCGCAATGATATGAACGACACATTATTTGCGTGATCGGGCAACATGCGCATTAACAAAAATGTTAAGTTAAGTTTGATTCATGTTTTTACGCTATTTAAATATAAATTATTATTAAATTATTTAAATTTAATAACACCATTCGTTGCCATGCGTTATCAATTGTTATGGCAATTGTCATGCATTGTCATGCATTGATTCGAAAGCAAAATAAGCAAGTAGTGCAATGCTTGAAATTTGTGTTGTGTCTTGATGTGCGTTTCAAGACATCTTGTGCAGCTCTCTAGTATACACAAGAGGGTTAAAGGACCTACATAAGTGGACGGTTAGCTCGCCGGTCACTTCACTTGCAAGCGTTTGATTTCAATATAGAGCATCGGAAAGGCTCTGAAAATGTAGTTGCAGACGCTCTGTCTCGTTACATTAACGAAGTTGAATTTGGTAACAAAATAAGTTTTTCTTAAGTTTGGAGTATCGGATGTAGTCCACGGTGACAACGGGAAACAATTTATATCGAAGGAGTTTGAGAACCTCATGAGTAGCTATAGTGTCACACATTTCAAAACAGCGGTGCATGCACCGCAAAGTAACGCGGCCGAAAGTGTCAATCGATCTATCCTGGCTGCTCTTAGATCCTATTCCCTATTTTAGATCCTATCACCGCGAATGGGACTTGCACCTACCCGAAATCGAATGTGCACTGAGGAGCTCTGTTCACGCAGTTACTCCATTGTTCGCTCTATTTGAGCAGCATATGTTTGGACCTATTGGATATGTATGGACCCATGGGTCCGACTGGCACGTCAATTGAAATCTCTAATCGAAAACGAATTTACTGGCATAGAACGTAAAGATCGTTGGAGTTTCTTGCGCGAGCAAATAAAAGAAAAATTACACATCGCCTACGAAAAAGCGCATATATATGGCTGCTAGTGGTGTTGGAAACTTGGAGATAATTGAAGAAGTTATGGACCACCGTGAATACATCGATATATTGAAGAGAAATTTGAAGCCAAGTGCTGAAAAATTGGGCGTATATCGGGGATATTACTTTCAGCAAGATAATTATCCCAAAAACATGGCTCACAACACCAGGATGGTTTAATAGACAAAGCCGCATTAAATTTTTTTTTTTAATTCTTGCCACGTATTACCTTTTTTTATCAATGAAGTTGTGACCGAGTGCTGTACGAAGACTTTAGTGGAACACTGTATATATTTATATTATATTTAGTTAACTAGAAAATATATTAGATTATAACATTTTGTAATTCTACAACAAAAAAAAAATAGAAATAAAAGAGTCAAAAGGAAGACAAAACGTTGAAAGCAATCTACACAATCCTACACAAATATATATCTGGACGGATCCTGGACTCGGTTGAATGTTTGAAATATTGTGTAATTGTATATTTTTTGATGCACATTCCTAACAACAACAATGCGTTCAGCAAACACTTCCTCTTCTCACTTAAGGCCTGATTAGTGATTAGCAGCACTTCGAAGAACATGACGTGCTGTCAAAACCCACATCTAGCTTATGGAAACCTGTGTATCCGATTAGTCGTACTTACTTACGAGGGGAATATCAAATCCATTTTGATATGTTGCCCGAACTAAGTGACAGCCAAAACGCGTGACCAGATCGAAATTGACGCTATTTTCGAAGAGGTCGTCTTTGCTTGCCGAATTCATAGTTTAATGGGATTTCAATATAATATTATTTAAACAATTAATTTATACGAAATCATCTCTATTATAACAAAATATCATAATAATGTAAATATAAATACTAAAGTTTTGCTGCTGATTGCAAATCGAAGGCAATTGCAATCTATATCTAACCAAGTAAAATCCCACAAAACCAAAAAAATACCCAATTTCGAACATTACGTCAACTAGTGGCAACTCTAGAAGTGCCGGTACCCCCTGCAACCCGTAAACAACTAAGTTCTTCGAAACTTATAAGTGCTATGTGCTAAGTACGACTAATAGCCTGTTTCCATAAAAATATTTAATCCGGTTAATGTGTTCGAAAATCGATCAGCTGATCTAGTGTTTCCATACATAATCCGGTCCGGGCTGTCAAACCGAAAAGAAGAAATAAACAGCTGTTGTTTTGTTTGTATATTTACGCAGCTACTTTTAAAATTCTTCATCGCTTTAATTTATAATACAGTGAATAAAATAACAATAATATTCAAAATTGTTGAAATGTATTTTGGTATGGTGAAGAAATTCGCAAGTTTACAGAATTTGGAAAGCGAAAAATCGTACATCATAAATAACAAATTCCTCTCAGTAGGTCGAGTTTTTTTTGGCATTTGGCAGAATAGTTTGGTGACATAAATTATCTCTTTCTAACTTATTGGCACTAGAAAAGGAGAAAGATAGTGTGTCTGCAATTCCGAACTTCGAAACAGACTTGCAAACTAACTGTGGTACCTAAATAAGTGCGTCTTGCGTTGCGTTTATCACTGCGCCTTAGAAACTACGCTGCGCTGTACCGAAATAACAGCGTTGCGTCTCCATATGTTTTGACAAAAAGTTTTTAAACATTCACACGCACATGAATATTTTTGTGCTATCTGCCGCCAACTTCACTTCGTAGCGCATGTCAAAATTGGAAATTCGAAGTGGTCTCCGTCAGTGCGTTTCTTATTTCAGCCACTTCCATAAGACTGCGTGTTCCAATTTCATTTTGACAGAAACGCAACGCACGACGCACTTATTTAGGTACCACAGTAAAAACTGAGGCTAAAAACCAAACGCATTTTGGTTTAGCGCTGGAAAGCAACAACAATTTCACGGGAGTTAAAACAGTTTACGAGTGGTTTTGGGGCTTAAAACAGTTTATTTCAAAAACCTGGAAAAACCATTTTATGGAAACACCTTATAATCAGGCCTTTAATCAACAACTTCGTCTCGTATGCACACGATCAGTAAAGCCTTAAACACAATCAGGGACGCAAGATGCAGAATCATTTTTAACTGTCAAAGTTACACGGGCTCTTATGGAAATCGAGAAAAAAATTGATTGCCATTTTGCTTTCCGAATTTGCTGCCGCAATTTGCATCCCGCATCCTAGGTAATTCTAATTTTGGCGGATGCAAAAGCGTTCTTGTTCTTCGTTATTTGTGTTTGTTTACATTTAATTTTTGTTTCTATTTCACCTGCTGTAAAATTATGCGAGTATTTCTGTTGCTTTTTTCTAATATTATTTTTAATAATATATTATTTAAATGTATTTTAAATACATTTTAATACAGATTAAAATAAATAAACTTCGAGAATTTTGGTTAGAATGTATTGTTCTCTACTGTCTAATTTTTGAGAATTAATATTTCTGCTTCCCGAAAATGCTGCTATGCTATTTGGTTTAACTCCGAGCCATTTCTTGACTCCCTAACTTGAATCTGCATCTTGCGTCCCTGATTGTTTAAGGCTTAAGAGCAACAAAATTTGGCGTTTAGATTATTTTTTGTTCGTAGATATGTTGCTAAACAATGTTTATGAACTGGGACGAAATACCTGATATCTTTTAATGCAGATTTCGCCTCCATTCTTTCATTGTGTAGTAGAGAATAAAAATATCTACAAATCGGTATAATTTAATAAACGGTGCAGAATCTAGAGAGATGGAACCGTTTTTGTGTGACCTATTTATATATAGATTATTTATATTTTTCCCGAGAAAAAAATCAAGAAAGAAGAATATTATACATACATATCTGTTCTATAAACTCATTAGTATAACAATGTAGAGAACAGATTTACATTCGTAAAGAATACCAAATTTTGTTGTTGTTATTATTTTATACGATAATTACAACAACAAAACTTCTTGTAGGTCGCTCTCTGTTTAAGCCCTTGGAAATTTGAAAACTTCTTGTCTGTATCTCCTTAGCTATATTAGATATTTTCATGTTATTGGTATCATTGGAAAAGTATTCAAATTGGCTTTTATTGGCTCTTTGGGAGAAAGCGCATTTTAAAGCTCACAAACCCGTAATACTTACAGGACCAGGACTTTTTATCAGAATGTTTAGAATTAAGAAATACGGAGGTTTCTTTTATGATGTATACAAGGGAGAAGAAAGGATTTTTCAAAATTTTTATTTCTAAGGACTTCTAAAGTCAAACACATAACTCTTTTGCTGACCATCAATTATGGATTTTCTTTTTCCACGAAAACATATCGCGTATAAATACCTAAAAACCATTTTCAGGATTTTTCAAAATTCATCCTCCAAAGGTCCAAAAAAGGACATCATTTGGTAAAAATACACCCATCACATAATAAAATAAAACGAAGCATATTATGAATTTTTGTCATGTGTCAAAGATTATAGTTTTATTTGCTCAAGTGCTCAAAGATAGATAGTTTTATTTGCTCAAGTGTTAATTTCGTAATTTTCGTCATGAATATCCACGTTTTTTTATTGCAGTACGCATCGTCATTTAGCTTTATAAAGTTGTGCAATATAACTGCAACTTTTACAACGCACTCTACACTAGTTGGAGTCATAACCAAGGTATTTTGAAGAGTTCAACAGTGCTTAGTAGAATTCGAGCACGACCTATCTAACGCGCCATTGTGTGTTAGAAAATGAAACTCGAGCGTCGTGGAAGATTTTATCGTAAAGTTTTTGTAAAGTCTATCAAACGCCGATCAAAGCGCGACCGACCTAACGCGCCATTGTGGTTTCGGCTTACAATATATTATTACAATATTCAAAACAGAGTGCTCAAGTGCTGCGAGATTGTAAATTAATAGTTTAGGATGAAAGTACAATGGCACATAAAAGCAGTTTCTATGCACTGAACAGAACTCTAAAACTTTTAGACTAAAAGATATTACAGTGAACGATGACATGATGGGTGGACTCACTGTACTATTAGCTGGAGACTTTCGCCAAACTCTGTCCATAGTACCGAGAGCAACTCGGGCTGACGAAGTTAAGGCATGTATTAAGCAACAAATCTTTGGCCCTTAATACAAAAACTCCACCTTAAGAAAAACATGCGGGTGTATTTAAAGGGAGATGTTTTCGCTCACCAATTCTCCAAACTACTCCTGCAAATCGGAAGCGGAAAATATCCGGAAACTGATGGCAAAATTCAAATTCAACCAAATCTTGCCTCAGTTGTGTGACAGCTGACGAGCTAAAAGAATGAATATATCCGAATATCCAAAACCTACACCATAAAACAACAGAGTGGTTGGGCGAACTTGCGATTCTTACACCTAAGAATGATCAGGCATCAACCGTTAATGACACGTTGCTGAAGTCATTTGAAGAAACAGAATATCTGTACAAATCGGTGGACACTGTATTGTACATAGATAACGCTATACACTATCCTGTGGAGTTCATAAATACACTTAACCCCCGGTCTACCGGTCTACCGTCTCACAAACTTAACTGAAAATAGCAGGAATTTATCTTAGGCAAGACTGCTTTTCACATGCTAGCAACTGATGGCAAAAACTCTAATTTAGTGTATAAAGAGGTATATTAATGAAAACTAAACAACAAGAAAATTAAACAAAACATTTCTAATATTGTACAATAAAAAATTATAAAAATATAAACACATAAAAACATAAATAAAAACATACCAAATACAATGTAGTATTATAAAATAATATTTTATTTCCCGAGCAATGCCGGGTAGTTAAGCTAGTAATATATATTAGGAGTAGGAATTAATAATGCGGATTTTTTGGCTTGAAAATGGCATTTATTTGAATAACAAAATGAATGAGTACATTAAGCAATATATTGCTTATCGTTGGGTATGACTTCCTCCCATCTTCTGGGAAGTTTAATGATTCCTCGTTTGAAGAAGTCCTCATCTTTTGAGGCAATCCATTCATCGACCCATTTTCGCACTTCTTCAGCATTTCAAAAGCGTACATCTGCCAGGCTGATCTGCATTGATCGGAACAAATGGTAATCAGAACGAGCAAGGTCTGGAGAGTACGGGGGGTGATCAAGACGATCCCAACCGAGCCTCTTTATTTTTTCTTTAACGATGGTTTGGCATTGTCATCGTGGAACAAAACTTTGTGGTGTTTTCGAGCTATCAATGGTCGGTTTTCGTTCAGTTTCTTAGCCAGTTCGTTCAATTGGCGTCTGTAGCGATCAGCTGTAACCGTTTCATTTGGTTTTAACAGCTCGTAATACACCACACCCTTCTGATCCCACCAAATACACAGCATAAGCTTATATGTTTGATGCAATAAAAAACTTTGTTGTTTACACTTCAACGAAATGACACATACTGAAATTTTTAGCTTAATGACAGACAAAAACAAAGAAAATGGCCGCGGTATGCTCTGATGCACTTAACGCTAGTTACACCATCTGTTATCTCAATCCGCATTATTAATTCCTACTCCGTAATAATATAAGAAAAATAAAGTTATATATATAAATATAATAGAAGTTTTAAAAATTTGTTTAGTTTAAGTTTAAGTTAAGTAAGTTTAATTATCAAATTATCCTATACCGCGATTACACGGTATAAAGGGAACCGGCATCTTGAGGCAAATTGTCGGACATAGAGTAAAAAAGACACTTCATGGTGCTCTCCTAAGCAGGAAGGGTCTTTGCGTTTTTCTTTGCGTTTCCTGTATCTCAATGGTTGTAAGTTAGCCCAGCACTAGTAACAACTGTGACAGGTAATAAGCCCTGAGAACAGTTTTCTTATTTACTTACCTAAATTAGTTGGTCTTGCGTTGATGTTAAAATTAAATTGGAGCACGCAGTCTAACAGAAATGGCAATAAGCAATGCATTGACGGAGCTCAGTACGAATTTACAATTTTGAAATGCGCTACGAAGTGAAGTTGGCGAAGTAATATCATTTCTTATTTGAAATACGGAAACGGAAACGAACTCGCTCACAGGTGGCTCTATGCAATGCTCGAGAGTGCGCAGATAACAATCCCTTGCCAATTCCTCCCGCTTTGGCTAAGCCGTTGCCACCATTATTAACTCAACCTACTCAGTTGATTAATCTTCTGAGCCCTGTCATACCTGGTGATACACTCCCTAAATTATTGACTCCCTCGATCTCTTCTGAGACAGAATCGCGAGATGCTATTGCTGTGCATGGCCCGGCTGACAGTGCGAATGCTTCCAGGACAATAACCACGGAAACGCTACTCAATTCTGTTGGCGGATCTAGTAGTTCTCCATCGGGGCCAATAGATAATGGCCTACTAAACGTACAGGCTGGGACCTCTGCTCAGGGTATTGAACCGGTTAAGAAGCTTGTGGTGATTCAGCCGAGAAAATCTATCTTTGCCTCCCGATTTGCTGCTGATACTACAATTGAAGATATTCGTAACTACATCACTTCAAAGCTAGGCTTCAATGATACGAGTATATCTGTTGTTAAATACAAATTTAATAACCCGAGAACTATATCTTCATTTAGAATTTACTTACCGGATCACTTAACAAGTCAAGTACTTAAATCTAACTTCTGGCCAGATAATGCCGTTGTTCATTTATTCGAACCTAGAAGAAATACCTCATTGCCACGATATAATGGTAACCTACATAAAAACATTTCATCAAAAAACTAAGCCACTCGTTTCTAACCAATAATTTGAATATTTTTTATCAAAACGTACGTGGCATTAATACTAAATTAAAAGATATTCATACTATGAGTTTTGGTCTGGATTATGAAATTGTTGCATTTACTGAAACATGGCTTAAAACTGATGTACAAAATCTGGAAATATTCTCTAACCAATTTGTTGTATTTCGGAAGGACAGAAATTCTTGTTCAACACAATTGTCAAGAGGTGGAGGTGTTTTAATTGCTGTTAAATCGTCGTATTTCTCAGAGGAAGTGCACTTTGATATAGACTCGGAGATCGAGTTCTGTTGTGTGTATGTTAAATCTGAGCTATTATCCTTCTACATCACCTGCTCCTATATCCCACCGAATTCTAGTGAAACGACTTATAACTTGCACTCGTATTGCATATCTTCACTAGTAAACAGAATGTTACCTGATGATCGTTTACTTGTATTGGGAGACTTTAATATACCTCGTGTCTTTTGGGAAAGTACTGATGACCCGGCTGTCTTATTACCGTCAACATATGGTTTCGCGAATTTTGATTTCTTGAACAACTTATCCTCTACTGGTTTATATCAGATAAATAATATTCGAAACCCAAATAACCGTATGCTGGACTTAATATTTACTGACGATAAGGACATTGTTGAAGTACATCGTTCGACCCCTCTCCTGTTACCTGAAGATTTTCATCATCCAGCCTTGGAATTGAATTTATGTGTTAAAAATTGTAATAAGCATCTACCACCTCCTGGAAACTTGATGGTGCAACAAACTGTCTTTTATTTCAAAAAGACTAATTATGTATACCTGAAAAATTATTTAAGGGGTGTAAGCTGGAGCTTTGCATCATCACTTAGCGTGACATCTACCAAATCGTGCCTGGATTATGCTGTTGCTCAGTTCAACCAAATTCTTCACGACGGTTTCAAACTATCGGTAGAGAAACGAAAGGTATCTAGCATCTTATATCCAACATGGTTTTCCAAGGAGGTTCGCACCCTAAGGAATATAAAATCAAAATTTTATAAAATTCACTGTAATCTTCATACAACGGACAGCTTTGTTAAATATGCGTCAATACGAAATAGATATCAGATAGCTTGCAAGCAGTCGTACAATAATTATCTATTAAGAATGAAACTTAAACTAAAATCTGATCCTAACTACTTTTGGAGCTTTATAAATTCTAAGCGGAGGAGCGATATACTTCCAACCGTGATGAAATTTGAAGATAACCAAGCTAGCGATGCAGATTCAATATGCGAATTGTTTGCGAAATTCTTTAGCTCAACTTATTCCCAGTTGGAGTTTGATTCTGGATTCTATCCATATTCCATAAGTTGTGGGAACATTGATCATCCAATTATTGATGAAAATGTCGTTCTCGAATTTCTGATGGATCTTAAGAGTACCTATAACCCTGGTCCAGATAATCTACCTTCTTGCATCCTAAAACACTGTGCAAGCGAATTGGTAATTCCGATTACAGCAATATTTGATCAATCCATACGCACCGGTTACTTCCCAGCCGCATGGAAGACCTCATACATCATTCCTTTGCATAAATCTGGTAATAGATCAAATATAACCCATTATCGAGGTATTGCCAAGTTAAGTGCTCTGCCCAAACTATTCGAAAAGATAATAATTCACCAAATTGCGCGTCAAGTGAATGCAGCTTTATCTCCTGTTCAACATGGTTTTCGCCCGGGTATGTCAACTACTACAAATCTATTGAATTTCGTCTTCCGTACAATTAATAATTTCAAATATGGCAATCAAACGGATGTTATCTACACGGATTTTGCTAAGGCCTTTGATGTTGTGAATCATAAGCTACTACTGTTAAAGCTGAAATTGTTCGGATTTCCACAAAATTTGTTAAAATGGATTGCCTCCTACCTTCAAGGTCGCACGCAGATGGTGTTCCTAAACAATAGAAAATCAAGAGCAATTCCTGTTACTTCCGGTGTCCCTCAAGGTAGCCACTTAGGACCTTTATTATTCTTAATTTTCATTGACGACCTACCCACGGTTATACATAACAGTAACACGCTGATGTTCGCTGATGATCTAAAAATTTTTCTTTCATTCAAAAATAAAACGGATACGTTATTGCTTCAAAATGACCTGGACAACTTAGTCATGTGGTGTAATTTTAACTGTATGAAGCTGAATCTTTCCAAATGCAAGCAAATGACTTTCTATCGTACGGCCCACATTAATGTCAACTATTCTATTGGAGGCCACTATTTGGATTCTCTTGAGCATATGGATGATCTTGGTATTACTATGGACCAAAAACTCAGATTTCATATACACATCAACCGCATAACTAATAAGGCTTATAGCATTTTGGGATTCATTAAACGGTGGGCCAAAGAATTTATGGAGCCACAAGTAACGCGGATTCTATATACCTCTTTGGTTCGTCCTATATTGGAATACGCCTCACCTGTGTGGTGTCCTAACTACAACTGTTATATTTCTATAGAACTTCCGAGAACTATATCTTCATTTAGAATTTACTTACCGGATCACTTAACAAGTCAAGTACTTAAATCTAACTTCTGGCCAGATAATGCCGTTGTTCATTTATTCGAACCTAGAAGAAATACCTCATTGCCACGATATAATGGTAACCTACATAAAAACATTTCATCAAAAAACTAAGCCACTCGTTTCTAACCGATAATTTGAATATTTTTTATCAAAACGTACGTGGCATTAATACTAAATTAAAAGATATTCATACTATGAGTTTTGGTCTGGATTATGAAATTGTTGCATTTACTGAAACATGGCTTAAAACTGATGTACAAAATCTGGAAATATTCTCTAACCAATTTGTTGTATTTCGGAAGGACAGAAATTCTTGTTCAACACAATTGTCAAGAGGTGGAGGTGTTTTAATTGCTGTTAAATCGTCGTATTTCTCAGAGGAAGTGCACTTTGATATAGACTCGGAGATCGAGTTCTGTTGTGTGTATGTTAAATCTGAGCTATTATCCTTCTACATCACCTGCTCCTATATCCCACCGAATTCTAGTGAAACGACTTATAACTTGCACTCGTATTGCATATCTTCACTAGTAAACAGAATGTTACCTGATGATCGTTTACTTGTATTGGGAGACTTTAATATACCTCGTGTCTTTTGGGAAAGTACTGATGACCCGGCTGTCTTATTACCGTCAACATATGGTTTCGCGAATTTTGATTTCTTGAACAACTTATCCTCTACTGGTTTATATCAGATAAATAATATTCGAAACCCAAATAACCGTATGCTGGACTTAATATTTACTGACGATAAGGACATTGTTGAAGTACATCGTTCGACCCCTCTCCTGTTACCTGAAGATTTTCATCATCCAGCCTTGGAATTGAATTTATGTGTTAAAAATTGTAATAAGCATCTACCACCTCAATTACCACCTCTACTACAACTGTTATATTTCTCAAATCGAGTCAGTTCAAAAGCAATTTCTACTCTTTTGCTTACGAAATATCTACCGGAACGATTTGCAGAACTTACCATCTTATAATTATCGTTTGGAACTCATTAATCTTCCGTCTTTAGCTCATCGGAGAATTATGTTGAATGCAATTTTTGTGCTGATGCTACTTTATGGCCATATTGACAATCCTTATCTTCTGTCTAACATCAATATTAATGTAGCTCGCCGTGTAGCCAGAAGACCTCAATTTCTACAACTGAGTTTCTGTCGATCAAACTATCTCCAGCACGAACCACTAAGGAATGCTTGTGCCGACTTCAACTATGTTAATTGCAACATCACCTTCTCTGATTCAATTCATTTAACAAGAATCAAAATTCTTCAATTCCTAAAAAATCAACAGTAATATATTTACTTTGCTATGTATTTAATCATTTATTTATTATTTACCAAAATGTTATGTAAACTATAAAGCCTGGCTTAGTTTTAATTTTTAAATAAATAAATAAATTATTTATTATTTAATCCAAAAAAAAAAAAAAAAAAAAAAAAAAAAATCAGTTAAATAAAGAAGTGTATTTCAGAACAGTGGAATTTTAACGCAGAACTTTTTAAAATTGGAGAACTTTTTATTGAAATTGTGTGAGGATCAAATTTGATCAACAAATTTTACCTACATATAATTACAACTACATCTGCAAATACAAGTCATTATTTTGTAATTCGTTCCAATTTTATATTTCCTTCTTTAATATTTATTATACTGAATAAGTCAGGCGTAAAAATTTTGTCAGTCTAAGGGTGCTATATGATCACATGAACAGCGAGAGAGAGTAGAAAACTCTAGAAAGATTTACACACGTACTATCTCACTGCAGAACTACGTTCATAGCCGCTAATATGATAGTGAGTAAGATAGCTATACTTCACACATAGACTTATTGTTTAAGCATTAACCACAACAAAGGCTACAAGATACAAGCGGCATCTGTCAAAATTACATTGTCCCTTATGGGGAACAAGAAAAAAAACATTGATTTCCAGTGCCGCTACGTATCTGTGGTTAGCCGCTACACATCTTGCGGTTAGCCGCTAGGCTTCACGCCGCTTGCAGTCGATCGAGTTATATTTTTCTCTGGCGGCGTAGGTATTCTTCTTCTTCTTTTATGTTTGTTTACGTTTTACATATCAAAAGATTTGCGTTTTGACATTTGCTGCTGGCTTCACGCCGCTATCACTGGAAGTTAGCTACTTTTGCAGTTAGTATCTTGTAGCCTGTAGCCTTGGTTGTGGTTAATGCTTTACGCCAAACGCCGCTCGCCTCAGGCATCGCTCATGACCTCTGCATGTCAGCGATCTCTCACAGCACTGACACCTAGCCGATCAGGAGAGGCGACGTTAAAGCTCGACTGCGAGCTTTTCTCCAGGGGGTCGGGTGGTCGACAAGCGAACCACCGGCACTCGATCTCTTACGATAGCAACCAACAACGAAGAAGAACGTCACAGCAGTAGCAGAACAACATTAACAACCAAAGAAGTGTATATTTAAACAAAACCACACAAAATAAACAAGACTTAAACAAAATATTAAAGCCCTGCCTTTGATTCACAAACACAACCTTTTCGAGGAAGGCTTATAAACTGGCATACGTGAACATCGATGAGATATTGCGAACATTGTGGAAGAATTATAATTTATTTTATTTGTGAAGTACAATCCAACGTAATAATTAAGAATCTTTCTAATTCAATACTCTTCAACTATTTCACTTTTTTCTACATTACTCCGCAAAATTTTTAGAACTAGAACGCCATAAATTTACATTAACATTTTGCTCTAGACGACGGTCATATTTCTTCGTCTCGATTTGCGACGTGGTTCGCACGACGACTACTAACACAATTCATGGAATACGTAACAAATTTGGCAAAGCAAATTCGTCCGTTCTAAATTTTGCGTTTCCTTGCGCATTTTCGTTTGAAAAGAAACACTAAAGCGTCAGTTTAAAGAAAAACTAACGAAAAGCACAAAACGGAATTATTCATGTACTTGGCGTGGGTTCGAAATCCGGAGAATCGTAAGGGAGATTAGTAATTCATAGGCAATATCAATACGTAATTGTTGACGATTTCCAAATGCCTTCTCTAATTTTACTGCTCGGCTCGGTAGCGCCAGCAAAATTCACCAATCCCTAAGGGTTTGGCACGGGCGGAAAAATCGTTTATTTATTTCTTTCTTAAAACTAGTTTACAATAAATTTTTCCTATAATAATCGTGGCTGCAGTGTCGCTAGTGTACACGGTTTACGAACGAAGCTGCTGGTGTTACACTAAGGTTTGCGTATTCGGTTATAAAAGTCGCGGCTGACTAATACAATGTACGCTACGGTTTGCGTGTTCGGTTATGCAATATATTAGTTCGCAGTTGACTAATATAATGTACGCTATGATTACCGCGACTTTGTATGTCTACAAAGAAAAAATGCAGTACGACAGTATTCGGCCATTAATTTTAGCGGTACTCAGTGCTTGGGAAAATGGAGACCAAATAAAAAAAAATATTTAATTTAACAAAAAGTATGCCAAACAGATTATTTGAAGTAATACAAAATAAAGGTGGTCCAACCACATACTAAAACTATCCTTTTTTTGCTGCTTCTATTTTATTTTATCAAATTATTCGAGTGCGTTTATAGTTATGCTCCGGCAAAATTAACACAAATTAACAATAACGGTACTTACAGCGATAAGATTTTGCAAATTTGCTTTTATTGCATTTTTTCTCTTTCCTGTCATAATCAAAGAAAAAATAAATATATTTAAAACAGTAAATTGCAAAACTGAGCATATTTTGACTGCGTTTATAGTTATGCTCCAGAGTGTATAACGAACGATGGTTATGAGATGTTTATAGATGTGATTTGACAGAGGCCCGCCTAATATACTTAATGCATGAATACTTAAGTATGAATACTTAATGTAAAAACCAGGTTTAGGAGATCTTGGTGTGAAAAGCACTATAACCCAAAATTTGTGTTATAAGGTCTCAGTATTACTACCATATCCCTATCTCATAACTCGCAAAAAATTATAATAAAATAGGACACAACATAGTTATATTTAATTGACTTATTTATTGAATAATTTTGTCGTTTGTAGGAGATTAAATTCAAAATCATTTAAATATTGTCGTAGTCCTCGTCTAATTCAAAAAAGGAATTGTTTTTCAAGGCAGATTGCGAAGCTCTCTCGACAAAAATTGCGTATGGTGATTGCTCGCTTGTCGATGTATATGATGGCTCAGGATTAGTTTTCATTGAAATATTATTTTGTAAATTAGTTGACGCTGCCCGTAAATTACTGGAAATCGACGGAATCGCAGCAATGGTTCCTATGCTAATTTTAGCTACTGGAGGTTGATTGCTCATTTTACTATCAGTCACAATATTTGATAGATCAATATTAAAAATTGGTTTAGGAGAGAAATTAGAATATTCTGCTTTATTTTCTTCACTCGAAATAGACACTTTTGATGGTGCACTGAGTGGTTTAATGGTTGATGTGGTCACGTTTGCTGATACCGATAAACTACTATAATCAATTTTTAACACGGGCTTATTATAGAAATCAAAGCTAACAATGTGCGCAGGAACTGGTGGAAGTGTTGGCCGCGCAGTTGGAGAATAGTTCTTGTCAGTGGATGCGTTAGTACTAAGTATTAATTTGGATTCTTTCTTAAGAAGTTGTCGATCCTGCTGATCTGAATTTAATCTCTTCGCTGTTGATTGACTTCCATGGAGCTGTATAAACCCCGAACTACAAGCAGCTCCTGTTGTCGCTGAATTGTTGCCACATAGTTTTAGGGGCAGACATATTTGTGTATTATTGGAGAGTAAAGTAGTTTGGCTAATTACTGAAGAATCAGATGACGCGATGTTTTGAGATGTTTTTCGTTGACGTACATGCTTCCTAGTAGTTTCATGTGCGGACATTTTAGCATTTGCTACTACCAAATCATTTAGGGATGTTAGTTTTGCCATATCTTCTAAAAGTACATCATCACGTGTTAGAACTGATTTATCTGATTGAGCACTTGTTGGCATAGCTGGCGTAGCTTTAGGACTATGTTGTTCCAAAATAGTCTCGCTTACTAAGTGTGCGCGAAATTGCTTCTTTTGTGCAATTTTTCTTTCATACGTTTGAGCGGTTTTTTCTGCCAACACCATTATATCGGGTACTGCCGCAGAGGTGTTTACTGTCGATAGGGCACGCATTTCGGATAGGTATGGTAGTAATTGATTTTCTTGCGTTAGGGCTCTCGATGACAAGGCCATATGGTTGGACCTTTTTTCCCAGAATTTTTGTAAATCGCCGGTGGTGACCGAACGTGTGGCTTCCATTGAAAACGAGGGCATACTTAAGTCATAGGGCGTATCTGAGTCCGGATAGTTCCGCTCTTCTGGGGAACTTTGTGGTTCGTCTTCATTGTATATTGCGGATTCTTCGGCAATATTTATGTCGGGAATATTTTTTACCAACTCTCGTAGAAAATCGAAACGGTGTTCAGCCATAATGCATTGCTTCATGTGTGATGTTGAAAGTGTTTTTGCATTTCTAGAGCTTGTGATCCTTAATGTCTTGTGAAGTAAAGATTCAACGAAGAGCTCAAGTGTTCTAGGTATATAAGGGCGAAAACTTAACTCAGGAAAAACATTCATTTTGAAAACAAATAAAACATTATTTCATTAAATATATTAGTGTTTAAAAGGATATAAATTATAACTGGAACGGCTTGAGCAACTTTTCCTATTTCCTCATCACTTTGCATTATTTTTTTAATGCGTCCCTAGAAATAAAACGTGAAACATCAGTTTCTATATGATCATTTGATAATTGTTTCTATTTCTTCCGAGGAAAAATCAAAGAACAATTTTAATTATATCTGTTGCATAAACTTATTAGTATAACAATGTAGGCAACAGATTTCCATCCGTACAAAATGCCCAATTTTGTTGTAGTTATTTTATACGGTAATTACAACAACAAAACTTCTTTTGCAGCTCTCTTTTGATTTAAGAGTTATAAACCCTCGAAATTTGAAAATTTCTTATTTTTATCTCCCTAATAATATCCTTATGAGATTATTATTGATAACATGTTATTGGTATCATTGGAAAGTTATTCAAATTGCCTTTGATTTAAGTAAAATTATCGGTGCAGGATTTTGGGAGAAAGCGCATTTTAAAGCGCACAATCACGTAATACTTAGCGAAATTCATGTTTAAGAAATTCATGTCAAGCAATACCGTAATTTTGAAAAAAAATTGCGACCAAAAATTTTTTTTCGGAATTTTTTTTCCAAATTTTAACTTTGGTATTAATTTTCTCAAAAACTGTTTGACATAGGAACCTAATTTAAAAAGGATATTAAGAAGCGGATATTTGGCTTTGAAAATCCGCAAACAAAAGTTATTTAGGTCAAACCATTATTTTTTAATATTTTTTTTTTCGATGTTAAGTCGAATTTTTATAAACGCTGTTAACGCTGACCCCAACAACATCAATTTTTTGCGCTCTCATATAGTTTCGGAGTATAGCCCTTTGAAGTTTCAAAATTTCGGGCCCCTATCTCCTAAACTTTACAAGATAACTATATGTTATTGATGTTGTTGGAAAGGTAATCGAATTATGTCATTGTAAAATAATATTTTGTCGAAAACCTTTCGGTTTTGGAGGAAAATTAGCTATTTTCATTCTATTTTTTTCCATTCCTTAATTTTTTGTAATGTATAATATATGATGAACCCACATAACAATGCCAATATTATAAAAGTAGAAGCTCTTAGCTTTCGACACAAGTTTTTCATCGGGATCAGTCCAGGATCTTAGGAGAAAACGCATTTTTAAAGTCACATTATTATTGTAGTAAGCACTATTATTGAGCGATCATAATAGTGAAACATTTTCATTTAAATTTAGAAACCAAATAATTGGCAAAATATTATTTTAATTATTACTATAACTCCAAACCTATATAAAAAAATGTTGTTGTTGTTGTTGTGGTCGGCGCCAAAAACAAAAACCCCGAAAAACAATTCCAAACCAAAAACAATAGCCCGAGTTTTATTTCGTTTTTTTCAGAAACTCGGAATTCTGAGAAAACCCGAATGGTGAAAAGAAAACTCTGCTCGCGATTAATGTGGGCGTAAGGCGTGTTGAAATCTAAAATAGATACGTATATACATATACAAAACTATCCCAGCGTTATGGATATCAAAAGAAAGGTAATTTCATTTTAAACTGTATATAAATATTTTTAATAATTGGTCCCTATAAGTAACTAATACAAAATAATCACAAAAAAACGTGCTTTTCTTAAAAAAATACGTGCCGTTTCATTACCTTTAATTTGGTATACGGTACTTCAATATACACCATGAATTTTGAAAGACATTCCTAAATAAACTGTTGCGCTTTGTCAATTTGAACGGCTACTTTAAAATGGCTACGCAGTAAAATAGTATTTTTAGGACAATTTTTTGGTGTATTTGCGTCCTCCGGCCGCGCTCTTTAGTTATAACCTATGTCTATGTTTAACGCCTGCTAAACAGTAAAATAGAATTTCAAGAACACTTTTTTGGTGTATATGCATCCTCCGGCCTTCGGCCGCGCTCTTTAATTATAACCCTTTGTACATACAGTGTTCCACTAAAGTCTTCGTAAAGCACTTGGTCACAACTTTATTGATCAAAAACGGTAATGTGTAGCAAGAATTTTAAAAAAATTTAATGCAGCTTTGTTTATTAAACCATTTCCTTCAATTTAACAAAAAAATAAACCAATTACATCAATTAATCCAAAAGTTATTAACTAAAATCGCAATAAAGTCACTGAATTAATTCCAATGAAGTCTTCGTACACTCACAAACAAGGTAACTAAAAATCCTTATAAACTGTGATTGTTTTTTTTTAATATTTTGTGGGGGTAGCCTATATTTTTAATAAGGGCTTTAAGAAGGTCCGGCATCGATTGCACAAATTTTTGTGCAAAGCGTGGTTCGATTTTCACCCATTCCTCCTGAAGAACATCATTTAGTGGAGACTTTGAGCTAATATGATGCGCCCTGATCCTTTTCTCAAGCATATTCCACATATACTAAATCGGGTTGAGATCAGGACCCTGTGGTGGTGTTTTAAACATGTATGGAACATTGTACGCCAAGTACATCCTGGTGTTCTGAGCCATGTTTTTGAGATCATTATCTTGCTGAAAATAATATCTCTGAGAAACGCCAAATTTTCCAGCACTTGGCTTCAAATTTCTTTTCAATATATCGATGTATACACGGTGGGCCATAACTTCCTCAATTATCTCAAAGTTACCAACGCCACTAGCAGCCATACACCCCCATACTAGCACCCCGCCACCGTCATATTTTACTGATAAATCTAACAAATCGCAAAAAGCGTATGG